>OX439442.1:6299000-6930072 GCA_949320045.1 Scotopteryx bipunctaria | reverse complement strand
TACCTATTGTCATGTCTGTACCACAGAAATCATTGTCAATAGAGCCTACCTGAAAAACATAAAAATATGTTGCAGAATATTTAAGGAATATAAACCATCAGAAACCTGATCTAAATTTATAAAACTTGTAAGCAAGAAATCCACTTTGTGAAATGAAACTCCTAGATGCAGCAGAAAGAAGTTTGTACGAAAAAGAATGATGCAGATAAAGGCTAGTATCAAATAAACCTTATGGAATCAAATTCAAAATGCTTCAATGAATAACTTACCATTCCTGCAATATGAAGGTACTTGTATTTCTCCCTTTGGTCTTTGGTAATCTTGTTGTTAGTCAACAACTCATCGAGAAGGTCAGACCATTCCTGACGGAAGAGGTTAGCACCAGTGAGGGAACCGTCACCTCCAATCACCACCAGGTTGGTGATACCTCGGTTTACTAGGTTGAAAGCAGCCTTCAGACGACCCTCTCTTTTGCTAATAATAACAAAAATCTTTGTTAGAACTATAATTTATGGATGTAAATAAATATTAGTTTACTGGTAAAGAAGTTTATGGAATAGACTAAAAGGTAGACTTACTGAAAATACAATGTAATCAAAAATTTGAATCTTAGAAGCAACCATTTTTCAATTGGTATACTAAATAAAGCAATAAAGACTATATATAATGTATAAACAATTAATTCTGGTTCAATTTAATAACATTTTTAAATCTGTAAAAAGCTAAAATTGTCTTAGAAAATTTACTCACACAAAATCCATACACCTTGCGGAACCAATGATGGTACCTCCCTTGTGGATTATAGAACTGACGGATGACCAGTTTGCTTCCTCAATGTTGTCACCACCATCTACCATACCCTGGTATCCCTCACGAATGAAGTAAACCTTGCACCCCAGGTAGATGCCTATTCGCACTACGGAACGGACAGCTGCGTTCATCCCCTGGGAATCTCCACCGCTTGTAAACACGGCGAGACCCTTCCCTTTATGGGAACCACGTCCAATAAACCTTTGATTACCGGAACCCTCCATCGTTGAGGCTTACAACTTCCCCCAACACCTAACAAACAGTTTATTGTTTATTTACTGATATTATGTAAGGAAAGGTCAATTATTAATCAGAGATAATTTCATACCACGCCAGCGAATTGTAAAATGTATCAAAGTTCAATAAATATCATTATCTACATACCTAAAAAAACAAATAATCCCCGAATTCAAATCTTGCACTTCGCCAAGGTGACCTTTCTTTCCAAATGACAATCAATGACAAACTGGTCAAATTTGACAGTTCTAGTGTTGTGCGCACCACAGATAGCACCATAGTTTTGCCTTTTTGGTTCTCGAACTAATAGATCAAGCAATGGGTGACATTGCACAATCAGTAGGTAATATCAATCACGAGTATCATTATAATAATGATGAAATATGGATACGTATCGCAGTAATAAGTATGATAATATCACAGGTTGGAACCTTCAATAAGTACTTGTGATATTAGTATCACGATAATGCTGATAATAATGTGTAATCTTTTAAGTAACCCACTGGTGTCAAGGCAGTTTTCTCAAGGTTTAGATGATTGAGAGATGAATACACGGATAGCTAGCACCCAAACCAAGCAAGCTATAACAAGTTTTGATTTGATTGATTGAAGGAAATGAAGTTGACGTAGCAAACAAACAAGTCAAAAAACGTAAATAAGTTCTTGAATCATTTTTATCAGATACTGTCTTTCTGTTTTCCATAATTTTGGTAAAAATACAAGTAGGTACGAGTGTATGTTTTCCGTAAATCAATTAAATTTCTATATTCATATAATCCATGTGTCCCTTTTATAGTGATACTTGGCGTCCGTTCATGATACAGTGAGACCACCAACCAGGTCCCAAAATGTCTGCGGATTCCGATATGGAATATTCGGATAACGATGGTGACGACTACGATTATTATGGAGAGCAAGACGACTGTGACATGGAGGCAATCGATCGCACTAAATCTGATCCTGAATACTTCATGTTTACCTGCCTGAAAGTTGAGGAAGTTGAAAAGCTGCTAAATGAATCCATCGAGCTGCTCAGCAACAGCCTTCAGATTACACCTTCGTTAGCCAAGGTTGGTGTAAAAAACGCTCAACATTCAATGATAAAACAGGTACCTATGTAAAATTTGTCATCTACTCTAATTATTTTATTAATTTTTAGGTTGCCCTTCATGCATACCAATGGAATGCACAGGAGATAATTAGTAAATATAAAGAAAATGCTAACGAAGTTTTAATATACAGTCATGTGAAACCACGAGAGCCCTCAGTGCAGGCTGGCACTAGTCATTCATGCTGTGCTGTCTGTGCCAGCACACCTCCTCCTCAAAATTACAGCGCTTTAGCTTGCGGTCACTACTTCTGCAACGACTGCTGGGCTATGCATTTTGAAGTACAAATTATGCAAGGTAAGATTCAGATTTCGGATTCATTTAATTATACTATATTATGATTATACAGATGTACACTTGAAAAAACTTGGAAAGATTATGCTTAAGGAAGATACTTTTGCCAAAATCTGCCTTGCCACTTTGAAAACAGTATTGCTTGCAAGCAGTTTGGCCAGCTGTCCCTGCCATTTTGTTTATCTAATTATTTAACTTTTACTGCTTGCTTATATGAGTACCGTAATGAAAATTATTAATTTTCAGGTGCATCCAACACTATCCAATGTATGGCACAAGAGTGTGAAGTAAGGGCACCAGAAGATTTTGTTATATCACATGTGCCCAAACCAGCTCTGAGAGAACGCTACCAACAATTTATGTTCAAAGATCATGTGAAATCTCACCCACAGCTTAGATTCTGTCCTGGCCCAAACTGTCAGGTATGAGTCAATTAATTACATACTTACTACATACATAATATCATTTACCATAACATTCTTCATATATGCTCGTCGGTTTAGGTTCATATATTCTCATGGGGAGGTTTTTAGGTTTCCGTACATGAAGGGTGCCAACGGGGCCCTATTACTAAGCTTCATCTGTCTGGCTGTATCTCATGAACCATAATAGGTAAAGAGTTGAAATTTTTGCAGTGTGTATTTCTAGTACTGCTATAACACTATACAAATAATAAAAATAAATGGGGCCCCATACAAGATACATCTTTGATGTACTTACATGTATATGGAACGATAGTATGGAACCCTTTGTGGGCGAATTCGACTCTCGCTTGACCGGGTCCATTAAATGGCACTACTCAATGTTGTGGCATTAGCCTTTTCCAGACCAACCTGCCTGTCATCTTTGGCCATTCAATGCTCACATGCATATTCAAGAAGTTCCTGGCTAGTGTACTTGTGTAATATTTTAACCTTTCTTTTTTCTCTTTTAAATATCAGTGGCTGTTCCGTGCGTGGACCCGTGAGGGATCCAAGCGCGTGGAGTGCCAGGGCTGCGAGTTGCTGACGTGCTTTTCATGCGGAGCGCCGCATCACGCGCCCGCCGACTGTGCGACCATTCGCCGCTGGCTTACCAAGTGCGCTGATGATTCTGAGACAGCTAACTACATTAGTGCTAATACGAAGGTGGGTAAATAATAGAATCATTTCAATTAATATAGAGATTTTGAGTTTACCTACAGACTGACTTTTCGATTTAATACATACATACTTATTATCACGGCTGTATCCCTAGTAGGGTGGGTACAGCCACAAGTAATCATAAGAAAACTTGCAGCCACTCCTGATTAAAAGTTCCAAGGTAGATATAGTGAACCATGCTGACAGGTGATCAGCCCATTGCCCATATAGATGGTCCATAATTTTGGAGAGGATACTATCCCTTAATTGACTTTTACGACATGGACAGGGGCCTTATTCACTATGACATATAAAAACGGAATGTGGGCAAACAAAGGCACCTTAGTGGAATCACTATGTTATCGTATTCTATATGACAATTTTGTGTGTTCTTGGACGAATAATGTGTCTATTCGTGCAAATATGCATTACAAACAAGTTACGAGCTGTCAAGTTTCGTTTGGTCATAGAGAAGAATGGGCCTGGGAGGGAAACTGCTGGAAGCATTCTGTTTTTTCTTAACTCCTAGTCCAGCAACGTTTAATTTAAAGTAAAGGTAAAGTTTGGTTTAATGGGATGATTTATTTTACAGGATTGCCCTAGGTGTCAGATTTGCATAGAGAAAAATGGGGGATGCAATCATATGCAATGTGGTTCCTGTAGGCATGACTTCTGCTGGGTTTGCCTAGGAGACTGGAAGTGTCATGGATCTGAGTATTATGAGTGCAGTCGCTATAAAGAAGATCCTAATTTAATGAATGAGAGTCAACATGCACAGGTCAGTATTAACAGGTATTATTCACATTGAAAAAATGTTAAGTAACTGTGGTTGATTGTAATACTCTCCGCTTTTCACAGGCACGTGAAGCACTTAAGAAATACTTGCACTACTATGAAAGATGGGAAAACCATGCCAGATCTCTTAAGTTAGAAGAACAAACTCTGGCAAGCTTGAAGGGCCGCATTAATGATAAGGTAATGTATCATTTTTTTATAAAGTTATTTGAATAAGGGTTTAATTGTGGATGCTTCCGAGAGGATGAAACTGTGGAACACGTGACACTCCACTGTTCCGCAACAAATGAAATAAGACAAAGCTCGGGACTGCGGATGGTCATCAAGCAATGCCAGGCACCATCATCATCAACCTTGACGGCACCAACAACGGCCTCAACAACACCATCGAAGATACTGGAACACTGCTGCCAACATTCCAAAGTCCTCCGGTACTTCAAAGAGTTGGGCTGGCTGGGGAAGGGTTAGCAGGGGTGATAATGCACAATACACCCCACCGCGGGACGTCAGTGCAGATCTTTGTTCCCCTAACCTTAATTAGAATTAGAAGGGTTTAATAGTAACTGGGATGTTTGTATGTTTAGGTGATGGCTGGAGAAGGGACATGGATTGATTGGCAGTATCTATGGGATTCTGCTAAGCTGCTTAAAAGATGCAGATACACTCTCCAATACACTTACCCATTTGCCTACTTTATGGAAGCTGGACCTAGGAAAGAACTGTTTGAATATCAGCAGGTGAGGTTCTGTTTATTTTTTTGCCAGACTTTTTTGTGAAGGGTTATCAATTTATCACATAGTAACTAGTTTTATTACATACTCCATATCGACGGAAGTAAGCGATTTTGTCGTATCTCATAATATTCAATTTTACACCAGAGCCAAAAAACCTTTATTTACAGCAATTAGTCGTGTGAACAGTAAAAAACTAGGAAAAAATCAAGGGCGTATCATAAAATTTTTCATCGTAGAAAGACGAGACATAGACCATTCGACGCGGCTGTTTTTACTTATCAACAATTAAGTTTTAAGTCATTTAGGCCATTTTTTGTGATACGACATTTCCGCTTTCTGCCATCGATATATTAAATAGTTATTTTTCCTTCAGGCCCAGCTAGAAGCTGAAATTGAGAACCTCTCATGGAAAGTAGAAAGAGCAGAAACCACAGACAGGGGTGATCTTGAAAATCAAATGGATATAGCAGAAAAAAGACGTACAACATTACTGAAGGACTTTCTAGAGTTTAATACTAATAGTGCTCCCAGTAGCAGTAAAGTATAACATTACCTCAAATTGCATTTTAAAGTACGGTACCTATCATGATTTTGTCAAGCACATTTCTACTCATAAACGCTAGAATCCTTTTGTTCTGCCAAAGTATATTTATTACAGTAAATAACATGCAATAAATTAGTTCGAACTTTCTCAGATTTTTTTTATAGCTTGCCTTAGATAAGTACCTACCCACCAAATACCTACCAGTAGCCCAAAGTACTCTGTGCAGTACCCAGCCTCTACAAAATTTCTGGCTGGTAAGTTTAGGTAAGTAGTCTCTGCCAAATACCTACCAGTATCTACAATTACTGGCTGTAAGTGTCAAGGTGTAGGCTAGTTAAGGGCCTAGTGCACAATGGCTTGTAATGGTCGGGCCATTACAGGCCATTCGCCATTGTGTACTAGGAGGATGGCTGGCAATTGCCAGTGGCCAGTGGATCGTGGCAAGTTATCAGTTTTTTCGGCACTATATAGGAATCGTGGCATTGCATGGCCGGGGTGTTCACACAATGGCCCAGCCCATTGCTTAGTTCTCTCCCGTAGTCCACCACCCCGTCAGCGGTCAGGGGTCAGGAGAGTCTCCCGACCGCTGATGGGGTGGTACACTTTTTATTGAAAAGTATACCTATAGGCACAGAAAATAAAAAAATGGCTGTATCGTGGAACAATGCTGAAACTTTTTCATATAATGAATTTTATCAATGTACGGTATCCTTTAGTTTGGGACCCTCAAAATGCTAAATACCTACAAGGTAAAATTTGCATTACTTACCTACTTAGGTAAATACTAGTTTCCGCCCGCGCGGTAGGTATGTTGATGAAATGAAAAGTACCTACAATACAATACTGTCAGCGGATCTAGGCATTCGTGAAATTAGCAAATAAATAGCCGCGGCGCCGGCGGTGAAAACATGTAGGTACATCCATCTTGAATGGATTGCCAGGCAGCAATGAGCCTCGCACCATGTACTGTACCTACTTATGTACTTTCAAGTTTCATCTACTAATCCTCAGAACGAACAGCAAATTAACTTCGTTGTTTATGGCCCTAGTACACAATGGCGTGCATGGGCCATGCTCCAAGGTAGGCCTACTATAGCATATTAATTGCCTACTGTACATCGATGTAGGCAAATATTGATGAAAGTACATAGGTAGGTACATCAAAGAAAACTATTTTCAAGTTAATTGTAAAATATTTGTCAATAGGTAGGTAGCTCTTAAGCTCTATAGCTAAGCTTAGTCTAGTTGTCTAGATAACGAGAGTAGGTCTAACATAATTTATACGACACTAGTAAAGTGCACCAGACTACAGGGATGCTAGTAAAGTGTAAAAAAATCCAATATGGCAGCTATCCATCCTTTTCCACTACATTATGTACAAATCTTGGTACAAATTCATCATCATCATTGTGTCACAAAATCAAATGTCAGACCTACTATGCTACCTAAGATGCTATCTATATAGATTCTACACAGTCGGGGTTTTTGTTCATTTTTTGTTGAACTTACTTTTTATTCTCTTTGGTCTTTGTCAGTCAATATCGAAAAAGTCTGTTTGTCTTTTGTCAGTCAGTCAGTTCAGTCTGCATCTGCGGCATCTGCATGCAGTCAGTCAGTCACAGTGTGACCAGATTTAGCAGAATTCTGCGATTTTAGCATAATTAGATTTCCAATTTAGGGTCTAACAGATTGTGTCGCAGATCTGAAAAAATAGCAGATTGTGGCAATTTTATAAAATATTCGCAGAAATTTAGCAAGATGAAGAAGAACTGGCAAATTAGCTGTGTTTCTGTGTAGAATTGCAAGAAATGTTTGAAAAATTCTACTATTCATGAATACCTACTGTACGATTTCTTCTAAACTAACGATTCCCATTTAGGTACTTAGGGCTGCTAGAACAGTAAGCAGCCCTAAGTACCTAAATGGGAATTCCCAATAAATGTATATTTTCTTTCGTGTTGTATGTAGAGTAGGTACATGTTCTGCGTATTCATGTTATTCAATAATAAATATTTTTAAATAATATTTTTGTCTTTATACCTTATATTAGACAATTTAATTTTTTAAATTAGACAAAGACACAATAGAATTTCGGTATTATCCTGATAAAAATAAAATTAGCAGACTTTAGGCGAGCATCTGGCAGAATGTTCAATTTAAATCTGGTCACACTAGTCAGTCAGTAGTCGTCAAAATGGCGACGACGAATGATTCAAAGGCGCCTGTACGCCAAGTAAAAAGAGTACAGTTTGGTATAATATCCGCAGATGAAATCGTAAGTTGTGTTTTTTGGTTGATAAACATGTTAGCTTTCTAATCATCTATAAAATATCAAGATTGGACAGCTTCTATCACTAGATTGCGCAAGAAAAAGTAACACGCACCTTGCTGTTTAGTAGCGTTTCCTGTGACCTGCGATTGTGACAAAGATATAAAATAAATAAAGTATAGGAAACATACTTTATTGTTTCTCTCATTTAATCCTGCTTAATGAATCATGATTATGACTGAAAATGTTGTATTTTAGCGACGTATGTCTGTTACTGAAGGGGGCATTCGCTACCCTGAGACTATGGAAGGGGGAAGGCCCAAGTTGGGAGGTCTCATGGATCCGCGGCAAGGCGTGATCGATAGAAGCTCCAGATGTCAAACATGCGCTGGGAATATGACGGAGTGTCCTGGACACTTTGGACACATTGATTTAGCTAAACCTGTATTTCACATTGGTTTTATCACAAAAACAATAAAAGTTCTTAGATGCGTTTGCTTCTACTGTTCAAAGTTACTAGTTAGTCCGGTGAGTACTTGTTGTTTATTTCTTGTTCTCTATTGTCTTTGTTAATTTGATTGGCCTCCGAGCTCCTTTGGTAGTAGCTCTCCCGTCTGTGCTGTAGGTTGTAGGTTCGATTCCTACCCAGGACAAACATAACCAAAGTATCATGTCTTATTTAAAAAAAAAGTATATTATTATTCTATCAGCCATCTGTTTCCCATAATACAAGTCTTGGTTAGTTTGGGTCTAAATAGTGCTGATTGAAATGTCTTACAATATTTACTTGTCCTTACTAATAATATAAACACGAAAGTGTTTGTGTATGGATGTTTGTTACTCTTTCACGCAAAAATTACTGAATGGATTTTAATGAAACTTGGAATATACATAGAACATGTGCCGGATTAACACATAGGCTATTTTTTATCCGTATACCATGCGAGTGAAGCCGCGAGCGACAGCTAGTATATTATGTCTATTTGTTACCTCATTTTACTTAGGTAATTACTTCATGTATTATGCAATTCTAATTACAATGTCAAACTCATTTCAGACAAATCCAAAAATCAAAGAAGTGGTAATGAAATCTAAAGGACAACCTCGTAAACGACTGACATATGTGTATGATCTTTGCAAAGGCAAAAACATTTGTGAGGGTGGTGAAGATATGGATATAGGCAAAGAGGGTGAAGATGGCAAAAAAGGGTCAGGACACGGTGGTTGTGGTCACTACCAGCCATCTATCAGACGACAAGGCTTGGATTTAACTGCTGAATGGAAACATGCAAATGAAGACACACAAGAAAAGAAAATCATTATCACTGCTGAAAGAGTTTGGGAGATATTGAAACATATCACAGGTACTCTGTACTAAATCCATAAAATACAGACTAAATCCATAAGATAAAAAAATGTTTCTCTAATGTTAGATTTCTTACAGATGAAGAGTCATTTATATTAGGAATGGACCCAAAATTTGCCAGACCTGATTGGATGATTGTCACAGTACTCCCAGTGCCTCCACTATCAGTACGACCGGCTGTTGTCATGTTTGGTGCAGCTAAGAACCAGGATGATTTGACTCACAAACTGGCAGACATAATCAAAGCAAACAATGAACTAATGAGGAATGAACAGACTGGAGCAGCGGCACATGTATTGGCTGAAAATATCAGAATGTTACAGTTCCATGTAGCCACTTTTGTTGACAATGATATGCCTGGCATGCCAAAGTGAGTAATCAACTGATATTTAATTGATAAACAATAGGTACTGATAAAAAGATTGCTTTCACCTCATGAAATTGAATAGACTTATGCTTTGTTTATCAATGTTTCTAACCCACAAAATTATCTTTTCAGAGCTATGCAAAAGTCTGGAAAACCTCTAAAAGCAATCAAGGCTCGTCTCAAAGGAAAAGAAGGCAGGATTCGAGGGAACCTCATGGGAAAGCGTGTTGATTTCTCAGCTCGTACTGTCATCACACCTGACCCGAACTTGCGAATTGACCAAGTAGGAGTACCTAGATCTATTGCACAAAACTTGACATTCCCAGAGTTAGTAACACCTTTCAATATTGATAGGATGCAAGAGCTTGTACGTAGAGGCAATGCTCAGTATCCAGGGGCAAAATATATTGTTCGTGATAATGGCGAAAGAATAGATTTACGATTCCACCCTAAATCATCTGATCTGCATTTACAATATGGGTATAAAGTAGAGCGCCACTTGAGAGATGATGACTTGGTGATTTTCAACCGACAACCAACACTTCACAAGATGAGTATGATGGGTCACAGGGTAAAGGTTCTGCCTTGGTCTACATTCCGTATGAACCTGAGTTGCACTTCTCCTTACAATGCTGATTTTGATGGTGATGAAATGAACTTACACGTGCCTCAATCCATGGAAACGCGTGCTGAGGTAGAAAATATTCATATAACGCCTAGGCAAATTATCACACCGCAAGCCAACAAGCCTGTCATGGGTATTGTACAGGATACGCTAACAGCAGTCAGGAAAATGACAAAACGAGATGTCTTCTTGACCAAAGAACAAGTGATGAATCTTCTTATGTTCTTGCCAACATGGGATGGAAAGATTCCCCAACCTTGCATTTTGAAACCTCAGCCACTTTGGACCGGAAAACAAATATTTACTATGATCATTCCTGGACATGTCAACATGATTCGAACTCATTCCACTCATCCTGATGAAGAGGATGATGGACCATACAAATGGATTTCCCCTGGAGATACTAAAGTAGTTGTAGAGCATGGAGAACTCCTCATGGGTATCTTGTGTAAGAAATCACTTGGTGCCTCTGCTGGTTCTCTGCTTCACATTTGCATGTTGGAGCTCGGCCACGAAACGGCTGGTCGCTTCTATGGTAATATTCAGACTGTCATCAACAACTGGCTCCTGCTTGAAGGCCATTCGATCGGTATTGGAGACACTATTGCCGATCCTCAGACGTACCAAGAAATCCAGCGCGCCATTGTGAAAGCCAAAGATGATGTCATAGAGTTCATTCAGAAAGCTCACAACATGGAAGTGGAGCCTTCGCCTGGTAACACGCTACGTCAGACATTCGAGAATCAAGTGAATCGTATTCTAAACGACGCTCGTGACAAGACTGGTGGTTCTGCAAAGAAGTCACTCACAGAATACAACAATCTCAAAGCCATGGTGGTGGCTGGTTCTAAGGGTTCCAACATTAACATCTCCCAGGTTATTGCCTGTGTAGGTCAACAGAACGTTGAAGGTAAACGTATTCCGTTTGGGTTCCGTAAACGAACTTTACCCCACTTTATCAAAGACGATTACGGTCCTGAGTCGAGAGGATTCGTAGAGAACTCATACCTTGCAGGATTAACGCCATCAGAGTTCTATTTCCACGCCATGGGAGGTCGTGAAGGTCTTATCGATACTGCTGTAAAGACTGCCGAGACTGGGTACATTCAGCGTCGTTTAATAAAGGCTATGGAGTCCGTAATGGTGCACTACGACGGCACAGTCCGTAATTCGGTGGGACAACTCATCCAGTTGAGATACGGTGAAGACGGCCTGGCTGGAGAAACTGTGGAATTCCAGAACTTACCGACTGTAAAACTTTCTAATAAAGCTTTTGAAAACAAATTCAAATTCGACCCCTCAAACGAAAGATATCTTAAAAGAATTTTCAATGAAGATATCATCAAGGAGTTGACGGAGTCAGGTTATGTTATTTCTGATCTGGAAAGCGAATGGGAGCAACTGTCTAAGGACAGAGAAGTTTTGCGACAGATTTTCCCTAGTGGAGAATCCAAAGTTGTACTGCCTTGCAACTTCAAGAGAATGATTTGGAATGCTCAGAAGACATTCCACATCAACAAGAGGGGACCTACCGACCTGAGCCCTATAAAAGTAATCAAAGGTGTTCAAGATCTCTTGAAGAAGTGTATTATTGTAGTGGGCGAGGATCGTTTGTCAAAGCAGGCCAACGAAAACGCTACTCTATTGTTCCAGTGCTTAGTGCGATCCACTTTATGCACTAAGTTTGTTTCCGAGGAATACAGACTTTCTAGCGAGGCATTTGAGTGGTTGATTGGTGAAATCGAAACCAGATTCCAACAGGCTCAAGTGAACCCTGGTGAAATGGTAGGTGCTTTAGCTGCTCAGTCCCTTGGAGAGCCTGCTACTCAGATGACATTGAACACTTTCCATTTTGCTGGTGTGTCATCCAAGAACGTAACACTTGGTGTGCCGCGTTTGAAGGAAATTATCAACATCTCCAAGAAACCAAAAGCTCCATCTCTAACAGTATTCTTGACAGGAGGAGCGGCTAGAGATGCAGAAAAGGCTAAGAACGTCCTCTGTCGACTGGAACACACAACTTTACGCAAAGTTACCGCGAACACAGCAATTTACTATGACCCTGATCCACAAAACACTGTTATTGCTGAAGATCAAGAATTCGTCAATGTTTACTACGAGATGCCTGACTTCGACCCTACAAAGATTTCACCGTGGCTTTTGCGTATTGAACTTGACCGTAAGAGAATGACAGACAAGAAATTAACTATGGAACAGATCGCTGAAAAAATCAATGCTGGTTTTGGAGATGACTTAAATTGTATTTTCAATGACGATAACGCGGAAAAGCTCGTGCTCCGTATCAGAATCATGAACAACGAGGAAAGCAAATTTCAGGATAATGATGAGGAAACAGTGGACAAGATGGAGGACGACATGTTCTTGAGGTGTATCGAAGCTAATATGCTTTCAGACATGACGCTGCAGGGTATCGAGGCTATCGCTAAAGTGTACATGCACTTGCCAAAGACAGAATCAAAGAAGCGTATCATTATTACTGAACAGGGAGAATTCAAGGCCATCGCCGAATGGTTGCTGGAAACTGACGGAACCTCTCTTATGAAAGTGCTGTCTGAGCGTGACGTAGATCCGATCAGAACATTCAGCAACGACATTTGTGAGATCTTCCAAGTACTCGGAATAGAGGCTGTGCGTAAATCGGTAGAGAAAGAAATGAACGCTGTGTTGCAGTTCTACGGTCTGTACGTGAATTACCGTCACCTTGCGTTGCTTTGTGATGTCATGACGGCTAAGGGTCATCTTATGGCTATCACCCGTCACGGTATCAACAGACAAGACACTGGAGCGCTCATGAGATGTTCATTCGAAGAAACTGTGGACGTGTTGCTCGATGCCGCTAGCCATGCTGAAGTGGACCCTATGAGAGGTGTGTCTGAGAATATCATCATGGGACAGCTGCCAAGAATGGGAACTGGTGAGGATTTGTTTTATGATTTTACGACAGCTAAATATTGATGGTGTTGAGATATTTATTATTTTCTTTTCTTTTAGGATGCTTTGACTTACTCCTCGATGCGGAGAAATGTAAGAACGGCATGGAAATGGGCGGTCTCGGTGTTGGAATGGGCGTCGGCGGGGGAATGTACTTCGGCGTTGGCACTCCATCTATGACTCCTCAAATGACTCCGTGGTCAACACAGAACACTCCTGGATATAGCAGCAGTGTCTGGTCTCCTGGCCAGGGTAAGATATTATACACATAATTTTGAATTCCAAAATAGGTTCAAAATAGGCAAATTATTATATGTGAAATCGATACTTACAGAATGATTCCAGGCTTAGACGACATGTTTAATTATTTTTTATATTTTTAACATTCGTTGATCATAACTGTTCCGAATTAACATGTCGTTGAACTACATTAGTGACGCCGCCAACTAATATCATTTTTTGTTACAGTGGGAAGCAGCATGACGCCTGGTGGTCCGTCATTCTCGCCGTCCGGTGCATCGGACGCGTCTGGCCTATCTCCCGCATACAGTGCGTGGTCTCCTCAGCCCGGCTCCCCTGGCTCTCCCGGGCCCCCGCTCTCCCCTTACGCTTCTCCCGCCGGCGCTTCACCTTCCTACTCACCAACCAGCCCGGTGTACGCTCCGGCTTCCCCGAGCCTTACCCCCACCTCCCCGCATTACTCACCAACCAGCCCATCATACTCCCCAACTTCGCCCAACTATTCCCCAACGTCGCCAATATATTCTCCAACTTCTCCTTCGTATTCTCCGACATCACCCGGCTATTCTCCCACTTCGCCTTCCTATTCGCCGACGTCTCCCAGTTACTCGCCGACATCCCCGAGTTACTCGCCCACAAGCCCCGCTTATTCTCCTACTTCACCAAGTTATTCGCCCACTTCACCAAGCTACTCGCCGACCAGTCCATCGTACTCGCCGACTAGTCCATCGTACTCGCCTACTAGCCCGGTGTATTCGCCAAATTCGCCCGGATACTCTCCGTCGTCACCGAGCTACTCGCCGACAAGTCCAGTGTACAGTCCCGCATCGCCAAGCTATTCGCCGTCGTCTCCGAACTATACACCGGCCTCCCCGGCTTATTCGCCCACGAGTCCGTCGTATTCGCCGACGTCTCGCGCTTACTCTCCCACATCCCCGAGCTACTCGCCGTCGTCTCTAAAGTATTCTCCGACTTCTCCTAACTATTCCCCAACATCGCCGTCTGTCGCCGGTGGCAGCCCAACTTATTCTCCGACAAGCCCCCAATATTCGCCTACGAGCCAGCAATATTCTCCCACGAGCCCTGCGTATTCGCCGTCATCTCCGCAGCATCCGGGCAGTACTCGCTACTCTCCGTCATCCCCCAACTACTCACCGTCTTCTACGAACTACTCGCCGACCTCTCCCGGTTATTCGCCGATGTCCACCAAGTACTCCCCGACTTCGCCTACTTTCACTCCGGCCTCAACCAACTATTCCCCATCGTCTCCTGCCTACTCCCCATCCTCTGCCGGGCCTTCTACTTACTCTCCGACATCCCCTAACTATTCTCCCATGTCTCCTAGCTACGATGAGGGAGATGATTAGACTTTTTATATGAATACTGTTTAATTTGTTCTTACCATTTGTAAGAACTAATTTTGTGTTTGTTGAACTACACAGTAATAGCCGGGTACCCACCTAGCGCACAGGCTCGCGCGGCAGCCTCGGTGTCCAGATCGCGAGCAATGGCTCCCGAGGCAGCCTCAGTAGTTTGTTCAATTTACACGAGGAAGCCTCGCGAGGCAGGCTGAGCCATCATAAGTCCGCGAGTACTCGACCGTTCCCACCTAACGCACAGCGCTCACTGAGGCGCCTTTGAGCGCGTCAAGTTTACCGACAACAGATGGCTCGGGGCCGAGTCGTGCTCGGGCGAGCGAACGCGCGCCCGTGGCCGCCCGAGGCACGTCCACATCAGCCGAGGCATTTGGCTCGCGAGGCTGCCGCGCGAGCCTGTGCGCTAGGTGGGTACCCGGCTAATGACTAAATAAGTGACTATAAATATCTTATTTTTAGATTATTATTCTCCAAAAGTAATTAGGCTATATGTTTTTCCTTTTAAGAGCACAAAAACACATAAGTTTAAAAATTACATAGTTATGTTTAAGAGAACGTTTCAAAACTTGTCAGTGTTGTAATAGTTATGCAAAAGAAAACGAAAAAAAAAGTATAATTTAATTAAAAACAACTTGATATAGGTATGTAGTTAAGATAATTAATGTATGGACACTCCTGGTGGCTTACTGCCGACCCTTAACTCGATTCCAGCCTTCACTTGGGAATTGTCATTACCTACTTGTGTCCGATTAGGATAAAAAATGGTGGATTCCATTACTGCTGATACACATTTTGTGCTGCTATAGCATTCAATTCTACGAATTTCGACGTTGAAATATTTGTTTATTTGAAGTATATAAATATGCGCATTATACAAATACAACTGGAAAATGCTAGAGTAAAAACTGTAAAATGGTCGATTATCGGAAGTAAGCCCTCTGATTTAATGATAAATAAAATTTAAACCCCAATATTTAATCTTTTACTTGATATTCCGATTAGAATTTATTTTTAACTAAATTCTAATTTATTATGCTCGATGATTCTAATGAAATAGCCAAATGCCAAGCCAGGGTCTTGGACGAATAAACATCAGGGTAGTAGATATTAAAACGACTTTTACCTTACAACTTATTTAATTCTTAACATGATTACAAAATACAAACTTACTAACTACCTATTGTGCTTTATAAACTTCGAACACAGCCATTTTAGATACTATATAAAACGTTATGTACGTTGACTAGTATTATTCGGACAAGTACAATGATAATGGCAACACATAACTCGATGTCTTAGCATAATGAGATGAATATCTAACGATGTGTGCTTTAATTCTAATAATACCCCATAATTGCATTAGATTTATAGCCTACTTTGGAAGAAACATGTACCTAATCTTACGTGACATGGAAGCCGAGCAAACTTCTTGTTCACCAACTTGCAGAGCGATTTAACATCTCCTTAACATCTGGAATATTACTATAACGCTGAATCCAGACGACTGTTGGTAAATATAAGCTTAATATTATTATTTATTTTCCTCTGTATATTTCAATAATACGGTCTTGATCCACGTATTCGAAGATATGGGGAGCGTCCATAAGAATGCCGATTGTTCCCGCCGTGGTCACGATGAAGAATATGTAGAGCTGGAGCCTGTCGATCACCATTGCCACGTACTTCCAGTCCTCGCGCGTCTGAACATAGTCGAAGTTTAAAACTCTTACATGTAGAATTTGAAGTACAAAGGTAGGTTTTTGTGAGTGTGTACCTAAGCGTTTATTCGTCCAGACAGTAATAGGTAATCCACATCTGGATCTGTTATCAAAAAAAATCAAATCTGATGAAATACCTTACCTGTATGTAAAGATCTTCGTTGCGTAGATGCTCCGCGATGAATTCAACTGCCTCAGTAGCCTTAGCAGCTTCAGGAGATAGGAGGAGCGAGTCGGAGCTTTCAGACTCCCTGCGTTCGCAGCCCAGGCCTAGGCCTCCCAGGGCGCCTAGACCCCCTAAAGCGCCGACTTCGCCGCCCCCGCCGGCCGCTCGGTTGATCTTGCAGTTTGGATGGTGAAGGTCCGATAGCTCCATTGTCTCCATTTTGCTTTGGTTCGCACCGATCGAACTATAACACGTGTACATTTAACAAATTCACAGCTGAGAAACTAATACGTACTAAGGTCGTGGGTTCAAATCCGGTCGTGTACCAGTGGATTTTTCTGTGCTAATATTTCGCTATACCAGTATTCGCAAACGGTGAAGGAAAAACGTGTGGAAACCCGCGGCTTAGTCAGCTCTGCACGTAAGTATTGACCTTGTCTTTCCTGTGGACAAGGCCGACTAAGCTGAGAGTAGGTGCTGGGCAAGCCTACTCTAAGCCTAGTGAAGCTAAAAGTTGCCTCCTGACACTGTATAAATCATCTAAGTAGGTACTACAAATTTATAGATGGTATAATTTCTATTCTAATAGCCTAATTATTTCTACGTATGAGTCCGCTGATCTATGAGATCAGCCTGTTTATGTAGGTACTTTATTGTGACGATGTGTTAACCAGACACGAAATTAATTCCAAGTTTCCAAATCAGGGTAAAATAATAGGATGGTCGTTAGTAAACTCGCCGAATTCATTTTTATAGACACGAAGATACCTGATGTGTTTCGGCAAGTCGTGAGCAGCTGCGGCGTGAGGTGGGGCTCCCATGCCGGGCATTTCCATCATCCAGCGCAGACGGGTCTTGCGGGGACGCCGCATCAGCAACGCAGCCGGCAGATAGTGGAGAAACACGCTTCGGATCCACAACGGCATCCTGTTCAGAAAACGCGTGAGTTGAGTTTTGTTACTATCTCCATTTATTTAGTTTGCTATTTATTTATTTATTAATTTATTCATAATTCATAATTATAACATTACTGTAGGTAGGTACTTAAACCGAAGCGTTATAAATAAATTTATCAAATAACAATAATCATCATGTTTTAGTCTTTACAAATTAATTTACTGGTACCTACTCCTGTTTTAAGACATGACATGTGTGCGTAAGTTAAAGCGTTTAACTCGTGATTATGATGATGAATTTGAACTTTTTAGTTACCTATCCACAGTCAAATGTTTAGTAGGAACCTAACTCAATGACAAAAAAAAATTACGTGTTACCTGTGTGTCCTAGGGCCCCTGAAGTTCCAGTTGATGATAATGACCGTCACCAGAATACTGACTGTATTCATGATGAAAGTGAAGAGAAGATATTTGGCGATCAACGGAAGTACCAGTGAGGTCGGCGGAAGAATTTTCGACACCAGTAGCAGGAACACAACCAGTGACAGCAAAATGCTAATGCCCAATGTAACCTGTGATGAAAGAGTTGGTAAGTTTTTTTACGTCTTATTTACCATAGTGAGGTAGCTTCAAATAAGACCAGTAATTATCTTCAGTAGGTTAGGTACCTACCTATATTGCCGTCATAATAAGTGTTTTTACTGCGACAAGATTACGATTGCTGTAGGTAGGCACCTGTCCGAGCAATAAATATAAAGATAAGTACTCGTATATAGGTATACTATAGGCACTACATACTTTTTCACCAGCTTCAGCAGGCAGATAGAATACTAGTACGCAGAGGAACGAAATCAGAACGGTAGGCAGGATCAAGTTGACAGTGTAAAACAGAGTCTTCCGTCTGATGATGATATAAAACGTAATATCTGTCTCCGTTGGATGGTTCCCCTCGTATATATTCAAGTACGCTGGTACTTCGATAATATCCCAGGTACCAGATTTCCAATAGTCTGACAGATCGACGAAGTTTTTATTGTTGTATAGAGCGAGAGACACTTGGTCGCCGTTGAAAGTCCACGATCCGAATTTCATGATGCAAGTTTGCTGGTCGAAGGGGAAGTATGTGACGTCAATCGTGCAGGAGCTCTGCAAAATAAATGTTCATTTATTTATCTGTGTAGAACTGAACTTTAAAAACAATTATTAAAAAAAGCGGTATGAATAACTGTACCTGGTAAATAGCCGGAGGTACCCATAAAACTTCACCATTGGGGTAGATGAGAACGTTAGACTTGTATCGGACTTCGTAGTTTCCATCGGCGCTGAAAAAAGATAACCAAAACATCTGCCAAACCATATTCTGAATTAAAATAAAATTATCAATCGTTGTTCCTCCTACTTTGCTATACATTCTTGTATGGCATTTCCTGAGGCAAAAAGTACTACCATTTTGATCAAAATGCATACGAATGAAAATACATACAAACATACATATTATCACGCCCGTATCCCTAACGGGGTGGGCAGAACCACAAGTAGTCATAAGAAAACTTGCAGCCACTTTTGATCCGAGACTCTCAAGATGGATAATGGTGAACCGTGGTGTCATGTTATCAGCCCATTGCCCATATAGGTCCATCAAGTTGGAGAGGATTATATGATTATATTATTATATTATTATTATAGGAATATTTTATGGAGCAATATACTTAATTAACTATATTTCTATTATAGTTTTTTTCGTCTCCACCAATAGTTAGCAGAAATGCAAACCTGGGCAATCTGTACCTACGTACATTTTATTCAAGCTGTAGATACTTACTTGTTAAAGAGCACGATATCAGGTTTCCAGACCTTGTCGGGCGGCAGCCGCAGTACGCCAATGCCGCCGTAGTCGGCTTCATCCCACATCAGCTGATAGTCCATCCATACCAGACGCAGCCACACGTTTGATTTCATGATTTGGTTCTTTTCGTTCTGCAAAACATCAAATGTTGCTCAAGCAAGGAATGCCTCATTTAAAGAACAGAAATCATAATAAAAGAAAGCATGATTAAAATGTAGTCCAAGTATATACACAAGAGCACTGGTGGTCCAGTTGGTAGTGACCCCGGTCGTGTACCAATGGATTTTTCTGTTTGAAAAATGTATGTGCGCTATACCAGTACTCTCAAACGGTGAAGGAAAACATCGTGAGGAAACCCGCGGCTTAGTTAGCTCAGCACGTATTGACCATGTCTTTCCTGTGGACAAGACCGACTAAGCTGAAAGGATGGAATAGGTGCTGGGCGAGCCTACTCCATCTTAATTCGTCCCGGGCACTACAGCGTCCCGTTTGTGAAGGTTAAAGTTGCCTTCTGACGCTGTATAAATCATCTACTATAGATGGTAAAAGGCCTCAGTTGAAGTATATACAGAAATAAACGTTCTTCAAAGAGCTAATTACTAAAATTAAAAGCTTAAATACCCCAGAATTTCATTAATTCTTTTCGACTAACGAATAGTATTAAAGGTTAGTCCAAAACTGCCATACTGATAGTGAAAACGAATGTAGTTGAAGTGAATTATTGTAAAGTGTACATACAACGTTGATAAGCTGCACGAACGCGAGGCCGAACCGCACGTCGACTTTCTGCGTCATGTTTTGTACGGGCCGGATTAGCTTGTTGTACCCGCGGAAGAGGTCGCGGACTAACCGCTCTTCGTCCTCCGAACACCATCCTGGAAATAACATATTTTTATTCCGCATTCCAAGAAAATAACCTCCATCCACGTATAATAATCGAAACCTTGTGATACAAATTCCCTTTTCATTTTTAATCACGCGCCTTTTGAAATTATTTTCTTTATGTGGACTAATTTTAGTAAGATTTATCTTTCAACCAACTTAAAGTGGGTTGCCTAAGCTTTTGTAATCAACCGGTGCCGGGAACCACCCGGTTCATACACTGTTCATAAGTTGCTTATATGCGAACGATGCCAACATATTTTAGCCAAAAACAGCATTACATTTCTTTCAATGGAGTCGAGTCATGATTAACCACCAATATCACATAGCCCAACCCCTTCATAAAGAGTTTTTCTTTAACTAAATTTCCTATGAGATTCTTCTAAAATGGGTTTCATTACTATCATAGTAGGTGACATTTTTACTACTATTATTTTTATATGAGAAAGCGACATTTTTGTACCGACAATCTGTATCCAAGGATGCTGCGCGGTTGACAGATCAATAAAGAGCGAACCGTGAGATGTTTAGCGAACGGGAAGGAAACATCTGTTTCTATGTCTTCATTTTAGGTAGTAATTCTAGTGTACTTAAAATCGCTCAGCAGGACACGCGTTGATTTATAATAAGATAGCCTTTTTTTACACGTTTGAAAATTATATCGTACATGTAAAACTAATCAACTAGGTAATCCTGCTTGTATTTTCATATTTCTTTAAACAATATTGAGTGAGTGAGTCTCCTGTCTACTATTTTTGATTCCTATGCCTTATCCTAAGTGTTAAATGGCGATTGATTCTCCAAAAGCTTAGTAAGAAAGCATGGTACCTGAGTATAGGACTGTGAGGAGAGCGAAAGCAAGGATGAAGGCGCGCGTCCCGCCCTTCATGGCGCGCAGTCGGGCACTGCCGCACGCAGCCGCCTGGCGCTGGCGGGCGTCCCGCGCCCGCCCGCCTGCATTCCCGCCCGAACCCGGACCACAGATTAACTAGCTGTAGAAGCAGAACCACTACACCAGGTTAACTTTATTTATTACTAGCTGCCGCCCGCGGCTTCGCTCGCGTGGTACCCGGTTAAAAAATTGCCCATATGTTAATCCAACACATGTACTTGGTATATTTATTTATTTATTTATTGGAAAACCAACAGCTACAGAAACAAATTAAATTAAATATACTTATATTCCAAGTTTCATTCAAATCCGTTCAGCCGTTTAGGCGTGATTGAGGCATAAACATCCAAACATCCTCAAAATAAATAAATAAATAAATATAAATAAATAAATAACACCCAACAGTCACATACATAGTCCTGACCCCACACTAGGATTCCCTGTGTCGTGGGTATCTGAAACTACGAGTACCATGGTACCACAACACCCAGACACGGAAGAAATATTTACAGAACATGCAAACATTTCTTCCGCAGCGGGAATCGAACCCGCGCCTCTTGCGTCTCTGCCGAGCAATCGCCCGCCACGCCACCGAAAAAACTTTCGCATTTATAATATAAGTAAGATTTTTTTATGTTCTTGTCCCGTTAGAATTAGGATATAGCACCCAAATCCCGTTAGTTTAATTCTAGGTAACACTTCGCATCTACTTGACCCAGACGTGCGATAATAGCGCAAAACACAATTGCACAAATGATGCCTACATAAAATAAAAAGAAAAGTCATCTAAATGACTAACGCAGTTTTTTGTAAATTCAAGGTAGCAACCATTGAATTTACAAAAAACTGCATATTCATTCCCATCGGACCCCGACCTACAGATCAAATACGAGTAGAAGTAGTAGCGCAATTCCTGAAATTTTAATTTTATAGAAAACTACACGAAAAGAAAAATCTCATTTGTTGATGTCAAAGAAATATAGAAAGTTTGAAAAAAAATCTACCTGTTACTACAAATTATAGATAATTTTCGCTCGCGTGGTGTTAAAACCCCGTTTTATCCCAGTTTGAGAGTTATTTTGGAAAACCCTGAACACGCGTGTCTATTTATTTTTTATTTTGAGCATCCTAACCAAGTTTCAAACCACCTGAAAAGTTTCCATATTTATTTTGACAGCCCATTTTACACCTTATTAAGGGTAGTTCTGAAAAATATTGAAACGTACATTTTATTTTATCTTAAGTATCCAAACCGAGGTTTAAGCCAATCGCACTACCCCTTAAAAAGTTCCCATACAAACTTTGAAACCGCTTTTTGCCCCCTTCTGAGGGTCAGGTATATTGAAAAACCCTGAAACACATGTCCAATTATTTTAAGTTTTCAAACGAAGTTTCAAGTAAATTGCACCGCCCGGCCCGTTTAAAAGTTCCCATACAAACTTCGAAACTCATAAAAAATTATTCGTACCGAGTTTTAAGAGAATCGAACCAAGGAATAAAATTTTCCATAGAAACTTTACCATTCTGTTTAACCCTCTTAGGAGTTGATTTTCAAAAAATAATTTAGCCTATATGTTATTCCAGAACCTAAACTATTTACATTATAAATTTAATCAAAATCGGTTTAGTAGTTATGGGGTGGGGATACGTGGTAACAAACATTCACACACAAACTTTTGCATTTATAATATTAGTGGGATTTCTAAAGAAATAATCCGGACACTTAATGATTTTGAGCCTTTATCATTCCACAAAGTAAATTTAGTGCAATTAGTTCGTAAGCAGAGATTTTAGTTTGCAGATGAACAACTGTTATTTTATATTCTGTGCCCGAAAAATATCTACAAAGTCCTACCAAGCATGGACTGCACACTGTACTGTTCAGGCTAAGCATATTATGCAAGTTTTCCCAAAATACGAAGTACGGATGTGATAAGACTAGTCCTCAATGTAGTTACCATACTGCAATGTAGAGTATTTTAGACTTTGCCTACTAGTAAAAAAGTACTCAAGTATCAAAACATTCAAGGTCGTATCCGTTTATTACATACAGTTCACTACACGATGGTTTTTCAGGGCCGTCATACCTTAGTCAGGTCGCTGACCTAAGTAGAAAAATAATTAATTTCTATAGAAAATAATATAGTAGTAAAGGCTTCTTAAAATAATCAAGGAAAAAATAATATTACTTAGTTTAGTTATTAGATCGAAAATGTGTATGGATGAATATAATCATTATTTTTTTTCTTTATACTTACTTAAATAAGTCTTATTACATCTGCACGTGTAGCCAAACCTCAAACGTATTTTACATAATTAGACATACAGCATACAGCAAAACATTTTCATGTATACTAACAAGTAAGTACTAGGTTTTAAAATTCATGCATTCATTCTGACTGTGGCAAGCTAGTTACCTACGTAATTTTATATTAACTTTTGCTAATTTACATAAGGGAGGTTAGCGTTGTTCACGGAGAATAGTCCTGTGCGCATGTGCGATATCCCACGGGAGAGCATCGATTGTCTTCTGGCGCTCGCCACCCGATACCCTACCCGTTGTAATATAGGTCAGGAATGTGCACAATGTACAAGTAATTCCAATCTCAGCAAAGCTACCTTTGTAAAGGAATTTGTTGTTTCAGGGATGAAATAATAATCTTGTTTTATTCATTCGTTTATATTTAATAAACAAAGTGCAATTCAGAGTATTAACCCTAACAATTGAACAAATGTCGAGGACATCTGATTGTCCCGATGTCGACGGATGGAGGCCGCACATAGCGCCGACTTCTGGAAGGCGATGCACGGCGTCCAGCGTCGTTGTCGAGGAACCGCTAACGGCCCAAGACACATTATAACAATAAAATCAACTTATCCTCAAAACATTGACAGCTACTTATCAAAGGCAGACCACAACTTCCAGTTGATCGCTTCAAATGAATAGCTTTTACCTTAAAAAAGGAAAACATTGACGCAGCTTTGCGGGGTACACTGTGACTAGGCACAGGTATCCGCGCGCTCGCTCCGCCGTAATGACGTTTTCCTTTTCAGAGGCTTACAATATTTTGTTGTAAATTATACATAAGTCATTAAAATTAATTAAATTACATTATTATCATGACATTTTAAGAACAGAAATGAACTTGAGATGAGTTTCAGAGGGCGTGGCAGACGAGCGGTATTGCCGGTCACAAAGAGCATTATTTAAGTCGTCGACAGAACGCATACCGTCCCGCGGTTAGGCGTTCCCTGTGTTTTATGTGTAACATAAATATACGTAGGTACTTAGATATATAACTTTATTTGAATGAAGTACCTATATTGTTTGCTTTTAAATGATTTATTGAATAATTTCCGATCTGATTATCGGAGAAAGCTAGTTATTTTTTTTCGCATGACAAAATTCGTTACCATATTTAAAGATGTATAAACTCGATGCAATTATGTAATTTTATTATTTGTATAAGTCCATTCAAAAGTAGGTAAGTATGTAATGACATTTAAAATAATAATAATTTTGTTTAACTACATCTTTTAACGAACGTTTTATTAAGCTATAGTCATGGATATTTACCATTTTATAACAATATCGTCCCGTTCTCAACGAGGCATATCACAACCTGTTCAAATTGATGATTTGTTTGTAAAGTTCTATACTAGCTACTGACATCTTAAACGTCCGAAAATAAACTTAGGGTCATAACCACGATTCATGGAATCGAATAAGAAGGAAACGAAGGGCGTATATCTGCCCAAATACTATACTGTACAATAGATTTCAAGAGTCGAAGAAGTTCTAACAAAGTTATATTAAATGCGATTCAGGTCGTTCAACGGTATGAAGGAAGACGTTTTTGTGCTAAAATTTTTGTTTCGGTCTCTGGCCGATGGCCAGAACCATTTGAAACGGTCTCTAACCTAGCGTGGACTTATCTAAGTCTGCCAGCACTTGTTTCCCGGCGCACCTGTAGGATAGCACGTACTGCCACATTTCAACTCATAGGTAAACAGATTTGCAGCGACTTGACGCAACAACCTCTCACGATTGCTCAATCTGTATAACGTATAACGGGGTTCATTCGTCATAGATATGGGTACTTTGTATGACTTACTGTCTCTGTTTGTATCCTCAGAAGAAAGGCAGACAGACTGAAGGTACCGAAGGATTGTAGGACATTATGAGGATAGGCAGTTATCGGTTGAGCATAAGGGATGGCAGTTTGAAGATTTAGTTAGTTCTTATTACTACAGGGAGGCGCGGGCGTCGAGGCGGGTGCAACTTCCTCTTGCACCGTGGCGTCAGCGCCCGCGCCATATCGCACATCACAACTTAACACATATTTGCGGTATCACAGAACTTTACGCATGCGCAGTCGCAGGCGGGCGGGTCGCTACGACACCATGATGTGTGGCGCGGACAGCAGCACGGCTAGCGTGGCGATGATTGTGAACAGGGTAAAGATAATAAGGCACAGTCTGTCCACGACCATGGCGGCGAACTTCCAGTCGCGCGAGACGTCCGCATCTTCGTCATCTTTGCGCATCTGTAAATACATTTACGATGAAGAACTTCACAAGAACTGATGTCACTGATGTTATATAAAAACATTTTGATGGGCAATCAGCGTTCTGACGCGTCAAAGGTATAGAAAGGAGAAAACCTGATGCATCCTCTTTAAATAAGACAGAATTATATGTAGAAGATTTGCACCGAATGTAGAAAAACTGACCTGATCTGTGATGACTCGAATTTCTTTCAGTATCAATGAGAGCTCGTAGTCAACACCGAAGCAGCTATGCGCCGCAAGCCCTGCTCCATTCTCCTCGCCACCCCTGCAACAAGCATGGCTCTATAGACTTCCATTAAGCGTGCACCCTACTCTACAGGCGGGGTCAAGGAACGAGAGGAACTACAGGAAGTGATGCCATGTAGATCAGATGTTTTAGTTTCAGATCCGAAGTATAGATTGAACAGTGGAAAAGTGATACATATTGATGCTAATGATATGTCAGTTAAGCTGTTAAGGTCAGGTCACTGCGGATCGTTCAAGGCGGGGTTAATTATCGTAACCGTGCTATTTACGGCGGCGAGTAGTGTTCGTGTAGATCGTCGAGGGACCTGTAGTAGCGACAGCAGGGGGGCTGCTGCGATTGCGCGTGCCGGAAGTCGTCATCTATGTCGAGCACGTTGGCTAGGAGTGACTTGGAGGAGCGCTCTCGGAGCTCTAGGTCGGGGGGCGGAGGCGCGCGCGGCGGCGGCGCCGTGGCCGAGCCCGGCCGAGACATGCGCAAAAACCACGGCAGCCAGTATAGGAATACTACTCGTATCTGCAACAAAACACTTGCGTTACCTCTGGCTCACCCAACTGGCTCTACGATACACACTTAGGTATCGTAGAGGGTTTCAATTGGTAAAGATTAACGTTACATTTTGTTGGACTGAAAAGTTCACAATGGTCGTTTGACTTACCCAGTTGCTCATTTCGTGCGTGTCCGCGTGCCTGTGGTGGTAGTTGAGGATAAGGATTGTAGAGACGACGGACGAGGCAACCATAAACATGATGCAGTTGAAGTATGTGCCTAGCAGTGGCACCGCGTCTGACGTCGCTGGCATCGTCTCTGCCACCATGTTGAGGAACACCGTGAGTGATAGCAGGATTGTTACACCTGCCGAAGAGAGATGTTAGACCATTTTCTTTATTCATAAAGTGTAAACACTTACGCAGTTTAATTTAAGAATCTGATCCATAACATTAAAGGTTGCATTGATAGTTTACCTAAGGATAGCTTTTCGCCGGAGTCCGGCGGTAGCGTGAACCCCAGTAGAGCCATTGAAGCGATCAGTACGCATGGTACGATCAAGTTGAAGAAGTAATAAAGGGTCTTTCTTCTAATGACTACCGCGAAAGTTATGTCGATGTACGGTTCTGGACAACAATTGTAGTAGATTTCGTTCCGCTTGCCGGGTACGCCTGAAATGGGAATTAAGCTGTAGAAGTGCTTTCGAACTTGTATTTGAAATATAAATAAGTTTATCTACCCTACCTATAAGTTCCCATTCACCATTGGTGACAAAACTGCTAATATCCCCACCGCCTTCGTCTTGTAACTGAAGGTCCAACTGTCGGAGATAATAATGGGAATTAATGTTGAATTCAAAATTAAAAGCAGTAAAGATAGTTTCTTATCAATGTCATTCAGAACCTGATATCCATCATAAGTCCAGCTACCGAACTTCATTTCGCAGCGTTGGTCATCGAAGGGGAACCAAGTGATGTCGATTTTGCATGTGCTTTTGAATATGCCGGGAGGTACGTAAAGACACGACCCGTTGTTTCTGACCACTACGTTTGTAGGATATGTGCTGTCGAACCCTTCGTCCGCGCTACAAAAAAATGTATACACTTATGTATTATCCGTTTCACACATTAGAGTAATAAAGCATGGTTTATGAAAAGATATTTGATATACCTGTTGTACATCAGAACGTCGGGCTTCCATATCCTGTGGGGTGGTACTCGTAAGTCTTTGACTCCGCCGAAATCTGAAGTATTCCATCTCAAATTCATATCATTCCATTCCTGTATTACAAAGAGAAGGTTAGATTCATATTTTACCAAAGCGCATGTTAGTAAATGATAGTAAATTGTAAAGTGTAAGAAAGTATGTAACAAAAGTATGTAATGAAATGATAAAAGCTTGCAAAATTTTGATACTCACTAATTTAAGCCAGATGTTTGTTATTAGAAGCTGATTTTTTTCATCCTGCAAAAAACAAAAACAAATAGTGTTTACGGTACTCACTAATTTAAGCCAGATGTTTGTTATTAGAAGCTGGCTTTTTTCGTGCTGCAAAGAAACAAAAGTAAATTTTTACCTGAATCTTGATTAATAATCCGATTAAGTAACTGTAACATAATCTTATGATTTATACAGTAAAAGGAAATCGTTAACAAAGTGAAAATGCATAATGCGACAAGGTCAAACGCGACATCGCTTTCCTTTAGAAATGGCAATCTGTGCGTGCTTCAATAATTTACATCAACACAACAGTATTTGTTTCAAAGCGTCTATCATTACTTCAGGCGGGTCGTTCTAGCCACACAAATCATACTCTGATATTCCACGGTCAGCGGTCTAGGTCGCGGTCATACAATTCTGCTGTTATGACTAGATCGTCCGGAGTTCTGTTTGCTTAGGATTATAAATTTAAGAAATAGTGTGAAACAATGCTTAAATTTCCCAACTCGGTAGGTATGTAAACTGGGTCTCATCCTCACTTGTCTAGGCTTAGTTCTCACTAGCGAATATTCACCCATCAGAGACGATGCAGAATGAGCTTTACGTTTTAAATTATTAGTTAACAGATAAATAGGTCAATTGACTGGTATAATGCGTTCAGCGATATGTAAAAAAGCGGTTACCGAATTTACGTGGTACGCACAATATTGCATCCAAATATAAAATACCGTACAAATTACCACTTCTAATATAAAATAACCACAGGGTGCGGTTTCACGCAACCCGAAGTGCGATGTCTAGCTTAATGCTATAGTACATTTGGCGGGCTCATAATTGTAGTAATAATTTGCGGTTGAAATTCGGTGCGTTGCGGGTTTTGTTCAGTTGAGTACGTAACATAAATACGTCTTTTAGAGTGATACACAGTTATAGTCTAGGCTAAGAATGCTCAGTTCGTAAATTGTCTAACTGCTCGTTTCGCCACCTTATTCTGTAAACGACAATTTCGTATACCCGGATCTTGAATGAAAGTCTTAAAAGTCCGCGAACAACGATAGGTCCATTTAATATTCGAATTCAAAAACACAAGTATCGAATGAAATGAAAACGTTGACAGTGTTGAAATTGTGTAGTGAACGGTTAATGAGTGAGTGTACGTACCACGTCAATGATCTGCATTAGCGTGAGGCCGAAGGAGAGCTGCAGCGGGTCGCTCTCGTTGACCACGGGCCGCTCTAGCACGTTGTAGTGGTCCAGTAGATGGTGCAGCAGCCGCTTTTCGTGGTACCCGCCGCTTGCTCCTGCACCAAACTCAAGGTTCTAGCAAATTCTATGAAACTGTCACCCTAAAATAAGCCAAAGATTTTTCAAAACAATCATTATCTTAATCTGAAAGTTTGTGATTTGCCCTGATCACGGCGTAACAGCTAAAGAAGACCTTTTCCGGGTTCCTCTGGTCATAGAAGACAAGTGAGCTAACGCAAATTCACGACACCATCTCAAGAATAAAGAAAAGTGAAGCTACGACGTAATCCCCAAGTTTGTAAGACGTCTCCTCAGATCTTTATACTTTAGCTAGGTTCTTGACGGTTTCTAAGAGGGCTTTTAGAAGAGGGGCTTCTAAACTGTCGAACTAATAAAGTGAAACATGGCGTCTCAAATAATAACATTCAGAACGCGAGTAGGACACTCAGACAATGTTTTGTAGACAATATCTCTTGGGTTTTCAACTCTACGTAGATATACAAAATTAGGAAATATGTAATTAGAAATCAATATTAAACACACAAGATGTATAAGTAATAGCCAATGACTTGCTTTAACAGCAACTCATTGAAGCTATCCCTATCTACGGTCCAATCATCATTGTAACGAGAAGCTATGGAACATTCCTTCAAATGGCCTAATTTCCAAACCCATACAATTAGAGCGTGTCAATTTTCACGAGCATGCCACGTGTGTTATATGTATCTATTTCATTGGGTTCACGTGTGTCTTGAGATGTTTCTATGATAGGCACTGTTCGAAATGTAGTTTGCTTAAGGTTTCCATTCCGTTCCATAACCGGACCGTTACCGCAGAAAAAATACAAGGCAAAGTCCTGTCAGGGTATGACATTTTTATGGTTCTGGATCCAAAAGGTGCCAATGGGACCCTATTATGCCTCCCCTGTCCATCCGTCCGTCCGTCCGTCCATCCGTCTGCGTCAACCTTTCGTGTGCGAATTCGTCTCGCACTTGACCGGTTTTTTGTTTTGTTCGTTATACTTAATATAGACGATGTTCACAGCGTAGTCACAAAGAAAAGATTGGTGGCTCTTTTGATGGCAATAACATTTTAGTAGTGCTTTCATAGTTCAGAGAGCGTGTTAAAATATCAATTCAGGCAGGACATTACGTCTTGTCCTGAGATCTTCGTACGACTTACAAACTCCGTCACCACCCCGTATAGCAACTGCATTATACGAACTAAACTAAAGTTGCGTTTTCATTTGTTTTTTTTATTTATTTTTAAGTTGGTTCAGGTGCCAGTTTTGATTATTTTATTAGGAAAAATGGTTTAAATCTGATTTTAAGAAAGTATTCTTTGATACTTAAATAAAAAAAAACTATTGCTTAGATTAGTTATTCGTTTTTCTTCGCCACTGTCGGCTCCTTAAATGATGTCATAAGCGTACTCTTTGCTGACATCATTGCAGCATTTTTGAACCCGTAGGTTTGGCAAGTGATGATGGCAAGAGATCTGATGGTATGACCTTGGTACCCTGGGAGAGGGCGAGCCCTCGTGTGGGATGCCACATGTGTTGACACTTTGGACCTTTACACGAGCCGCGGCTGAAACAGCCGAAAACGTCAATCGGCGTAATATTCAGTTCTCTCGAGCAACTATAGTGGGTACTGAACCATATTTTTGCGCCGCTTGGTGTTGAAACACTAGGACCATGGAGATCTTCTACAAAAGTTTTTATTAGAAAGATTTCACTTTTGTTGAACTTTTTTGTTGAACACTTTTGTTTTGTTCACTTGGCTAGTTCATTACTAGCGCAAATAATTTCTTTGGCCATACAACGCGGGAATGCACCCAGTGCTCATGGGACCTTGCCGAATGACCAACATTTTTTATTTACTTATTTTTAATGATTTGTTATCAGTCGGTATTAAAAAAATAACGATACTTTATCTTTTCTTTAATTGCAAGATATGAATATGTTACATAATATAGTGAAAGAAAAATAATTTAAGTAACCTTAGTTATTAATTTTTTACGTTATGCTCGAAAGGAGTGTTGAGTTAAAGTAAGTAAAGTTTTCATACAAAATATATAATAATAATTGAAAGTGATTCTGGCCTTTAAATCTTAATTAAAACTAATTTTTTTTGCTTCATAAGAAGATACCCGTAAAATGAGACTTATTTAAGAAAGTAATCTTGCGTTACAAACCCGCTTTGTTACGCCTTCACGTCTGTGCAAAGAAATTGCAAAGCTTGAGTCGAGAGGCTTATAAACGAGAGTTTAACTTAAAAAAAAATAAAGGTTGTCGCAAGTTTTTCGGTGGTGCCAAATTATTCCTACTCAATGTATTAATGCAGTTATGTATGCCTTCATTTACTTTATGTTTCCATAATGTTGGATAAGGTGCCCCTAAACGGACGATTGAATTGCCACGATAGAGCTATCTTTATGAGATTTTAACGCCACATCCACCCGAGCAATTTCTGAATAAATGGGTCGTCTGGTATATGACAGTTTTAGGGTATTTACGTGGTAATAGTCGTCTCAAAACCAATAATATGGCGTTCATATCATGCATGTTTTGTTGTATTAATTAACTCGTTTGCAAAACATTACATCCTTTTTGTGTCTTTTTGTAACGTTATAAAATAAGCTCAAACGTTATGTACGCTGAAATCGTTATTTCCCAGTCATGCAATGGATCAGAATGTAGAAAATAATGGCTGGATTTGTCTAAAGCCACGGCAGAGTCTGGTTACGATCATTTTAGTATGTAACTGTTTCATAAGTTTAGTTACTTTTAGCGGGTCTTACATTAGTTATGTATTTTTGGGCATATTGGTGATAGGATCTATTGATATATGACTAGTTGATTTTAAGATTTTGACAACGGAAGTACTTTTATGTTCTTTTGGTTGTCTGTTTACTCACAAAATTTAGTTTAGGTGTTCCATGCGTGCAAGTTGTGGTAATCTTGGATTCTACATGGGGTTGTGGAAAAGCGCATTCATTGCATTTTTAAAGGGTTGATTAGGTTGAGGATTGGAGATGCGAGAAGGAATGTAGCTGTCGTGGATGCGATGTGGTCGCTCACCCCTCGGCCAGAAGAGGCCCAGCAGCAGCAGCAGCAGGCCCGCGGGCGCCGCCAACAGCGAGCGGCGCGCCCGCCCGGCCATGTCAGCGCTGCGACGCGCCGCGCGCCGCCGCCGACGCCGCCGCCGCCCCGCGCCGCGCCATCCCCGCCGACCGCGCGACACCGACCCCCGCTTCCCGTAGCCGCACTCTCGCCTCTATTCGGATCTATCGAACGCGATCGGTGTCAAATTCGATCCTTTTATGGTTTTCATAAATCAAATTCACGATCTTTCGACGGCCACGCGTGCCGTCCGTCGCTGCAGCATCGCCGGCCCGCCGCGGATGTTGAAGTCTAGTCACGACGTGTTTGCGAGCATTGTTGTTTAGCGGAGTGCGGCCGACCGTGGGGCAGCGGAGCCGCCGGTGTGCGGACTGGCACGGGCGCCGCGGCCGCGCAGCCGCCCCGCGCCCCAGCGCGCCGCCGCCCATTCAAGCACCGCGCCGCGCGCACCCGCCATCTCAGACCATATCTCCCCTGGACAACCAGGCTCACTCTACCCTGGACCGAAATACTAACCCAACCTCTGCAGCGCACCATGCCCCGCATCAAACCTAATTACTTCTCTATTACCCTAATTTTACTTTTGTTAGCAACTAATGCACTCACCTAGTAATTACTGAATAAGTTAGAACTAGAGCAATATTCAGAATGAGAGAACATTGCTACTTTGACTAGTTACCTACTACAAACAATCCATTATGTTGATTAGTTTATAAAAAAAACAAATGTGCTGTGAGTAATCTAGTGATGTTCAGAATATTTTTGAAGTCATTTATTATGATGCAGATAAGAAAATAAAATGATAATTCCATGAATAACATTTTAGAAAACGAGAGAGAAACTGAAAGTTTCATGAATGCGCATAAAATACTATTGAATTACGCAAACAAACTGATAATTCATTTGAAACACAACAAAGCTTTTACTACATGGAAATTATATTAGTAGTAAAACATGATGAACACGAGCGCATTTTGGTAACGATGGGTTGTCGAAGCTTAACGATCAGAGGTTCGAGTGTTGTGGTGTTGTTGGAGGCTGCGGAGGCTGCAGGCGCGGGGCTGTTGTGCTCTGCGATCAATGAGGCTCCCGCCCCCCTCTAGCCCCCACTCCGGCCCCCAGCCCTTGCGAGCCGCGCGCCGCCCGCACCCTGGCCGCCTTCATCGCACTCCACATACGATAACTACCAAACTCACTACTCAAACGATAACTTTCAAATAATATCGTTCGAGACTTCTATTGAAAGAGATGATATCGAATATTTCCAATAAATTTCCTTTGGGTGGATGTTTTATTCATGTAAGGATAGGTGTGATGCGTGCGGTGAAATGGTCGGCAATATCCTATGTAGGCAAGGGTCTGAGAATACTTAATCGGCCTATTCGAAATAATGTTCAGCTCTGTAAACACCATGAGATAGGGCATCTGTATTCTGTATTGTTTTATAAAAGTTTACTGGATATGACATCTGCTCAAAAATCTGTGTGACTTAAGTTCAATAACATAAATATGTTTTAGTTTCAGAAATGTAAATATTTATTTCATAACACGCCTATCGTTCATAGCTAATAGTCACACCTATACAGAAATGTTCGCTGCGTCAACGTAGGTCAATGCACTGCAGACATCATGTCTGCAGTGAATTCGACGTTGATTAGATTCCTAAGCCATTCTGACTAATATGGAGTTTAGATAGTAGAAATGCTGATCAAACACAAAATTGTCCTTACCTACCAAAAAAGTAACTATAAATCATGTTTATTCAACCATAACCAATGTATTTTTTAGTTTTAAACTTGTGGTTTGTGAGGGTCACCCCTGAGGTCACCCTCGCGATATCCCTTTTAAAGGTTCAAAGCCAAAAAACCCTTTAATTTCGGCATCTGTCTGCGCGCTTATTAGAGCGTTGTTGGTATGACACATCGCGCCCCGATTTTCCTCTCAATTTTCAGCTATACCGAACTATTCGGTTTACGGCCCGGGAAAACTAGGGTTAGCTGGTTGATGAGCTTGGTGGCGTGGAGTAAATTATCTAGTTAACTGTTCATATTATTTCCTATCGACCGTTACATTTAATAGCTCTGGAAACTTTCTGCTCATGTACGACTCATGGACGCATTCATGAAAGTCATGAATTATAAGAAACTAGCTCTGACCCGCAACGTTGTATGCTCAACAAATATTATAAAGCACCACCTAGCTAGAGGCCCTTACCCACAGCCCTGCAAGAAAAAGAGAGCTGCTGACGACCCTCGTAATTTATTACTTCGAGTGACGACCCGATTGATATGAATGACATTGTCTATTGTCAAAATTTTATAAATGTCAAATTAACTGTCTTGTTATAAAATTTATGCGGAGTTATGACGTAATGTCAGAGTAGCCAAATAAAAAGAAGGGAATTGAAGTGATCTTGTTTATCCTTTTACATCCTTTTTCCATTTTGGGATCGTTTTACAGGATAAAATGTAGTCTATGTCCTTCCCCGGCATGGAATCTATATCCTTGCAAAATATCATCAAAATTTGTTCAGCAGCTTAGACGTGAAAAGGTAACAGACAGACAGAGTTACTTTTGCATTTATAATATTAGTATGGATCATTGCACACATTGACTGACAATCTATATTCATGTTCAAGGTAGAGTAAGCGAGACAAGTCTCTATGTTTGTACACTAGCTGCCGCCCAGGGTTTTGCTCGTGTGGTACCAGATTAAAGGAACGCCCTGATTTTACCACAAATATGCATCCTCACAAACGTACGAGTTTATAATATTGGTAGGATAGCTGATTATAAAGAGAATTGTTTGTAAAAAGCGATTTCGTTCAACGCACTCCGCCACGTATCACCATGCTCATTGATTTTAATCGTCGTTTAAATTATGCCTACTACGTGAATTTTATCTTAGCGGTGGGGTCAGCTTTTTCGATCCGGTCCACATAAACAAAATCAAGTACCTAGCTATACCAATTTGGTTTTATAAAAAAAAGGCTTAGGTTTCTACTATATATTTTTTTTTGAAAGGATTTGTGTTGTTGATTGTTGTTTCCCCTTAATTATTCTGCAATACATAAAAGATTACACTTTTTCGTGTTCATGTATGAATCAAGCCTGTCTCGCTTGGTGCCACATATTATAGTGATGCGCTAGTTGAGTGAGGTTGAGTGGTTTCACTGGAGTCGACTCGAGTCAAACTGTTAATGAGTCAGCTCGAGTCAAATTTTATACAACTAAAATCAACTCAGTTCATACGCAAGTCACAGACATTCGAGTGGCAAGTCAGCGCAGTTCCAGTCTATTTGATCTGAGTAGAGTTGACGCGCGTTGTTGTTTGCTTGCCATTCGAAGCGACCGGCTGATTTGAGTTAAACTGTTCAAGTTTAACTCGAATTGTGTTGCATTGTGATCGGACTGATTCGGACTGCTCAGTTCTGTAACCGAAATTGCGAAAGATAGAGTAAACGCGTAACTACCTAACGGCAAGAGGTGAGATAGAATAAAGTAGGCGATTGTTTACCTATCATAATATAAGCATAGTTAGGTCAGTAAGTAGCTACCTTAACAAATTCTTTTTTTACTATTCAATTATAAACACGACTATTAACTTTAGAAATTGCTGAATTGACAGCGCGGATTAACTAAAAAAATATGTAGGTACATCGGTACCTACATAGTAGCTTCAACAAACAACTCATCGCTAACAAACACCGAGTCGAGTCAACTCGAGTTACGTCTCCAGTCGTCAGTTATGTATTTCAACTCAAGTCACTCGAGTCAGAAAATAACCAACTCGGCGCATCGCTGAACACATAATCCTACTGTTAAATACAACTTTTAGCGCAATTCACTCTAAAGTCATTTTGGTTAATTGCAGCAGTATTTCAAGTTTTACATACTTAAGTAATTGATATAAAAGCCATGTAGTAAATTGAACTTTTGCTCCGTTCAACCTTTGTTTGCCTTGATCGTATCGGCTAACAGGCTAGCTCTACGTAGTAAGTAATTAATTGTGAACGGTACCTAAAGGCACAGAACAAAGCCATTCTTAGAAGTTCACGATCTAGTTCCAGTCTTTATTGGGCATTGCATATTATGTTTGGTAAATGGCATATGTTCTCTGAACTGGGAAGTTTATGAAACTCGGAGAAAGCGGCCGCCAAGAAGTAGGTATTGAATAGCACACCACGAACAAAAGCGGTTCATTTGCTAGAAACTGGGCGAAATAATGAACGTCACCTGAGTGAAATGTCAAACGTAAAGGTTAAATGTTACGAGTGCATAAGCGCAGCCTCCATAGGGCACTTCTAGAAAGTTGCTGCAGTGATTTTGCTAGGCCTCTACGCTGGGTTAATTGGTTGTAGATGATAAAAGAGGATGGTTAACCACAAGCGAACAAAATATTCAAAATAAAATTGAATCATAAAAGAACTTAATTCAACTCTTTCAAATTACAAAAATTGCGCTGTGTTTTATTTTGAAACTTATTAATCGGGACCAGCTGTAACGAACCCACCGCGAAATTATTGTAATAGCTACGACTGATTTCACCGTCCACTTTTAAATAAAAAATATTAAATTGGTCCGAGAGAAAACAGCCGCGGAGTTTTATTCATTTTCAAGCCTCTTGGAATCTTAAATTTCTTAAAAAAAAAACCAAAATACTGGTCTTATATCCGAGAATGACTACGTGTTCGTACGGCTGTATCAAAACCTCATATATTTCGTCGCAGATAATGATTAACAGCCGAATGGTGCCAGTAGCGAGTTCGAAGCTAATAAATATTGGAAAATAACGCAACCACAGCGAGTACCGTTACTTATAAAAGTGAAGTAAGTAACCGTGTTTTACAAAAACATGTTCCTGTTTATTGTTTTTCCCTGCAATAACGGCGAGATTATCGCGATCGGACAGCATGCTGTTCGAAGGTTTGCAGGTTATCGCTATATTTTTTTGGAAATATCCACCGCACTTCATCTGTTCGCAGTTTCCGTTGTATAAAAGTTTTAAAAGGAGTTATGGACAGAGCATTTATAAATGATTTATAGTTTCTCATTTTTATCAGCGTCATAAATGAGTTATTGTTGTGTTCACATCTTAGGTAGGTACTTGAGGCTGTTAAGTATTATAATACGTATACTGTTAAGTATTAAAAGTATTATAATATATATAAAAAAAATAACACCCAACAGTCACATACATAGTCCTGACCCCACACTAGTACTCTCTGTGTCGTGGGTATCAGAACAGAAACTACGAGTACCATGGTACCACAACACCCAGACCCGGAAGAAATAGGCCCCAACGGAAGACCAGCGTGGGTTGTTTCAACCTGCACATGCTGAGTTGGGACCAATTTGCAACTGTTCCATAAGTATATTACATAAGTTAGTTTAGTTTTAGTTTGTTGCAAATAAATGATTCTGATTCTGAAATATTTGCAGAACATACAAATATTTTTTCCGCAGCGGGAATCGAATCCGCGCCTCTTGCGTCTCTGCCAAGCAATCGCCCGCCACGCCACTGAGGTTGTATGTACGGGTACGGCCTGCCTTCATAAGATACCTATAAAATAGACATAATGGAAAACAATGTAATAAATAAGGCTTTCCATATAAAACATTAGGTACCTACTACATTTTTCGCATTAAGAAAATGCATGGCAGCAACAAACATTACTAATATCTGTGCCACATAATTAGTCAAGGTGACCGGCGACATCGAAGGGAAATTCAAAGAAATGCAGAGAAATGCATAAAAATAGAGGCGACAGAGGCGTCAGTACGTCGCGTGACCGCTCAATGGGTGCCTGCAAATTGCGCATTACACGCCGCACACGGCCGCAACCGGCCATTAGTGCATTCCCGCTGATTACTTCATAGCGAAACCGACCATGGAAACTGTTACAGTTTTTTTTGCTATCTGGCGAAATTCGTGTTGTTTCATTAATACTTGGAAAACAATTATTTATTTAGAACTGTTTGTTTTAGATCGATATGATATTATATTTATATCGATCTTTCGAGAGAATAAAGAATGACGAGATTAAACACCATCACGTACAAAATGTATTTGCATAAGGTTACAAAAAACCGAGATGTTATCGGTCATTGTATGAAAGCAACAAACAAAAGCATGAAAGCCCTGTTTGAAAGTAAGCTTTATTCACCAACAGCGACAAAATATCTGTGTAATGTCAAGATTGTGTCTACGCATAAAATGTGCTACGCGGAGGCTGGCACGGTTAGCACCCCATTCCCGACCTCTCTGAGAATGCTAATGACAATGTGTCTACCTACACAGAGTTCTTAAGACAAACACACAGATAACACATTGTGCAGATTTTTGCAGCCAGCGTACATAGCTCAATCATTTTCATAAATCCGCGGTGTAAGCCAAGTTTTTGTTCCATTGTTATTGGGTCAATTTCTAGATAATTATTGACAGGGATGCTGCTATTATTGCATAGATTTCTGCGTGTATCCGCAACGTTTATTAATTATGACCAGTTATTAGTAATTACAGACGGTTATGCAATTTGTTTTTGCGAGATAACTAGCACGCTTTAATACGATGTAAATTTGAAATCTATATCTTCTTCTATATATTGTATAAAATAAAATAAAATGTAATTGATCGATAGACATCTATTAACGCAATAGAACCCATATCAATGAATAACTGTATGTCTGTTTATCTGTTCGCGACGAGCTGTACGAAACTCATTCACGAGTAAGAAGTCCAGAAAAACTTTGTTCATGTTCCGGGCAGTCTAACTAAGGTAAGGTAAATAACATTGTGTACACAGAAGCGTTATAAATTGCGTCGCGAACGAAGTCGCGGGTACAGCTAGTATTTAAAATAATCGCAGGAAAACTTCTAAGTTAAGCATTCATCTAATGTTGACAGATGAAATCGAAATGGGGGATCTGGAAAGGCGTCATCAATAATACAAAAGTCAAGGGAATTCAATAACTTTTGTGTCGGTATGATCTACATTTTTGCGAAATTGCACGGGGAGGGGTGCCGACGGCTGGTCACACTGATTACTTATTAATGACTGCGGACCGGCCGCCCAGTCCTCGACCTATGATAAATTCCAGCCAAAAACAAATTGAATCATCGATCTTTTGCAAAAAGCTAGCTAAGAGCTGGCTACGATCACGATGTTGAAAAATGTTTTAGAGGTAAAATGTTTGCTTTTCGCACATTTATGTCGTTTGAGAAAAGTACCTACTATATCCGTTAAGACATAATGATACTTCTTCTTTGACGTAAGACTTCAGAAAATGCAAGGAATTGAGTTAACAAACGGTAAAACGAGGAAAGCTCTCAGGATTAAATCATTTTAACTAGGAATGTAATAATACTTCTATTAGTGTAATATACTAATTAGTGATTATAGATATCGAATAGAGGATTTAGCATTGTTATAACAGCTATTATCTGCATGTCCGTCACTCAATATCGTAAAATCCTATGACTATTATACAGATGTACAGTTAGAAACTTACATCATTAAAAGTTAACGCGATATGTTGGACAGCAATAGTGCGCGGACCGGTTATTCCGGATGAAATTTGGACGTCTTCCGATCGCTAAGTTCAATCTCCCACGAATATGAATGAAATGGAAATAAAGAAGTCATTGTTTTTTCAGTTGATTGCTGTGTTCACCTTGCTTCAAATTACTTTAGAAAAGGAAAGAATTTAAAAACAAAAGAAGACCCAATAATGATTTAAATCTAAATTCCTATTTTACATTGTTGTGTTACTTTTGCCAATCTCCGCAGTAATCGTTAATTTACAAAATAATAATACCAGAAGCTTTCAAGGAGAAACTTTCAAGTTTCTAGTATTTGATGCTGACTAATAATGACAGGTATGAAAGAACAGGCAGCTGACAGAAGTGTCCCGAGTGTACTCTGATGTTTAACTGGCTTTTAAGTAAATAAGTAGGTGGCTAGGTACCTACATATAGAAAATTTTGTGATTTCTTTGTAAAACCCAGTTGTTTGCTGCCAAAACATGTCTAATGTGAACGAACATATTTAAAGTTTTATAACGGGAACCATCCTCACGATTGAAGTTTGGGCTTCTTGATTTCATCTTGTAATAGCGACGTTCACTGGACAAAACTTTTGGATCGTGATGTTCAATCCAATAGTTTGTCACTGAGTCTTCCCGATAGTCCCGTTAGAAAACTTTAAATATGTTAACAAATCGCGAAAATTTGAGAAATACTAATATTAACATATCTCTACAGGACAAGTTTTCAGTCAAGTCACTAGACAAACTAGTAGCTACCAGTCCCTTCATTTAAATATGAAAAAATACTGCGAAAAGATCCCACAACGACGTAACCAACAGCTCTTTTATAATGTGCTAACAAAACTGTTAAAAATAATGTGAGCAATATCAACACTCCAATAAGTTGCAATTAGAATAAATGGTTTTACAAAAAGTTCGTGACTGATTTACTGTAATGTACTACCAATCCAATAATCATTATATTTATCTTGTTTGACCGGTGTCATTATCTATCGCAAAAACTTTCTTCAACTAAATTGGTAATAAATATTATCTGAAATGTATTTTTTATTTGAGATTTTTACCACTAATTGCCTTATATTTTATTGAGGACCTAGATTCACCATCAATTGACATCATGGATGGATGGCGGATCATCAAAGAAAATGTTACAATGTTCAATAAAACTCGTTAAGAGAAATCATTGCTAGAGTTACTTGACGTGTATGTGGACCACGTCTAATAAATTACTTTAGATTTTGACAAATTGATATATTCTGAAGTGCCAAGTAAGTTTTAATTTATGTGTTGTGAATAACGAGCCTAATGAGATTTGTACGCATTATTTAATCCATTTCAAATTGAAACTGGAGCTAGCTAACAATCATCCTCATTAATTAGATTTCACTACGCGAGAGATACATCAATAGATGCAAAGAGAAGTCTAAATAAAATAGTATTTCAATATGTGCCTTGAAAGTATTTGAGTCGCAAGTAAGTAAGCAAGTATCGCAAAAAGTGCCCCGACTTATTACGTTTCGTATCTCATAAAATTCTTTAACTAAACGTATTTCGCCATGCTAAAACCTTTTTCAAGATAAGGTAGTGTATTCGCGCATACCTGGTAGCTGCGAGTAATTGGGTAAGCCTCTTTCCCGGTATGGAAGACGTTCGTCTCACTGCGATTTTCATTAACCTGTAATGAGAAAAATGCAGCCGTCGGCGTATTTGTTCCTCGTTCAGCAGAGTTGCTTAATGGCCTTGGATTGGTTATTAGAAGGGGAATTCTTTAGGTGAGGGCATGGGGTAAACCTTAATCGGTTTTGCCCTATTTTAGGGATATATGTTGTGGTTTGAAGACCGCGATTTAATGTATGAGTAAGAAAGTAAATATGTTGTACGCATACCGGATGGGGTATATGAATAGATTTGAATATAATTCGTATCTTTGTTGAGTTTTGAGTTTTAGGTTTTATCTTCATTCAAAATGTACATGCTTTCATAGGGTGGGTACGGACGTAAATATTAATCCTGAGACAATGCATAACAGCCATTTTCAGATGTACTGTAATTAATCTTAGTACCTAGCTACTACTACTATTAGTAGTGTTATTAGTTATTTCGAACCAGTGTGGTGAAAGGATTTAAAGTGCGCCTCATAGGCTCCTTTCGTGCACTATCTTGTAGCTGAAGGCAGATGTTTCAATCTGCTTCACTAGTAGGTATCTGGAAGAAAAGAATCGTTCTTTTAATATTTCGTCACACATAATATTATATTAAAGCACACCATACTACATATTCTATGTTATTCAAGAAATTAAACTATTTAAATTCTAAATTTCATCGGAATTTGTTTAGTAGTTACAGAGATACGTAGTAACAAACATTGACACATACAAAAACATTCGCATTGATAATCATCGAGTCAGGTTTAAAGAATAAATAAATGTTGACTTTGACTTTAATATTAGTAGGATAGTAGGATGTGGCAAATAGTGCTTTTTTAATTATCTTTCTAATGCCATTCATTTTAATTAAAATTTAATCAATGTTGAAATAAGCATTCATTACTTTTTAGCTGTTGTGCAACGTCACGATGATCATATTATCGAGTATGTGTAGAATGTTCGTTTAGGTATTTGGACGCTGCGCTTTTAAATATCAAACAATCCTTTGCACGAAAAAAGATTAGTTTATGATTGAAAGTTGTTGTGGCTTCGTGTATTGTTTTTTATTTAGACGTTTTTGTTTTTATCTCGCGAATCACAAAGCACTTAGAGCATTGAATAATTGAATTAGCGGCTGATTGTCTGTCTGACAGGAAGGAAAAGTGGCAGCAGACTTATCGCGCGTGTTATCTGTTCAAAGAGAATTGGCAATTACTTTCACCGTCATTCTGTTCATCAAATCCCTACTCCAATGGTGAGATGACGTAGACTAACTTAATAACTAAAGAAAGGTCCGACATTGTTACTATGCACTGTACTTGTGAGGTTTGTAGATTCGTGAAACCTACTTTGTCGGTATTGATAAGGTACCTACATCGTTTGTGCTACCTACGGATTTATCTAATTGAATTAGAACTAAAGGCTTCGCACCAGAGTATGATTGCGTAATGCTGGGTGCGGTCGTGATATCGTAACGAACGCGTAAAAATATCGGAAAAGCATCGGTAGCGCTATCGACTTTCTTCGGACGGATGACATAGAAATGTGAAACTTTCTTGTAGATCGAACGAGGCACGGTGTCAAGTGCGATTATAGCGAACATTGTGGCAGGGCGGCGCGGCGAGAGCGCGGCCCGGTTGCGACCGGTCGGCCCCACCGCGGCCGGCGCCCGCGCACACGCCGCTCTGCGCCGCCGACGTCGCGACGCGCTGCCCGCGCTAACACCATCTCGACTGCATCGCTGCAAACAAACTAAATTATACTAACTTGCGCGGAACCCACGCAAAGGACTGCTATGTTTTAATTGATAAGTGCCGTGAGACGTTATCGGACAGTGCTTGTGGGTTATCTTTAGTGGCCGAGGAGTTTGTTAATTAGCTGAAATCGTCTGGGGTGAGTTATTTTTTATGGTTTTAAGGTTTTAAGGTTAGGGATGTGGGGTATGGTGAAGCGAGCGAGGCGACCGAGTGCCGGTAATGCGACCGGGAGTGTGGCGCGGCGGCCGGCAGGTGCCGCTCTCCCGCACTTCCCTCTGTGCGATCCTGTCGCGCCCACCGCAATCCTTATTTTCATTTTTCCGCCCGCCCTTTCAAAGTTACACGCCTGGCAATAAAGTAATGGGACGGTTTTATGCCTCATTTTTGCATTTATGGTTCTTTTATAATACTTAAATAGGAAAAGAAATGGTAAAAGTTGATGAGATTTTATTCATAAATTGGAGTTGATGAGATTTTGTAACAGTAGGTGCATCTCTCATTATTATTGTTCATTTTAGTATTTTAATTAAAATAGTCATCGAGTTACAGATTTACTTAGGTACTTGCCTTCACATAATATGTTATAACTAAATATTGCATTAATTTAATAACGAAGTCATCGATATATTTATTTACGTTCACGTTAAGTTCACGTCATCATTTGTTTTGAATATTATCTTTTATCACTAAAATACCTAGTATTTTAACCTAGTAGTGGCTGCGGATAATGGTGATGTATATTAGAAAAATTAGAATTTTGAATCGCAACATAGTTTTTCCATTGGAAAAATAAGCTTTCCGAAAAAACTTTCCATTCCCAGCAGAATTTTCAAAATTTTCAAAAGTCAAGTCAAAATTAAAATAATATGCCGCAAAAAAGCTACGCAAGCAGTGAAAAAAGTAAGTAGTCATAAAAGGAAAAGCTGTGGAAAACTTAGTTTTTTGCTACTATCATATAATAAACACCCAACACATAATTAAACTACTACTTCAAAAATTCACAGACTCATATGCTTTAGTCAGGTAGGTGGGTTCATTCAAGAGCTAGACGCTATTGAACGGTTATAAGTTTGTTGTCGAACTGGCTTTCCGATCTTATTTCGAGGTTTATCGCCTCATTGGTTGAGCACGGACGCATAGGATGTTAACCTCGGGAGGCATCTACGGCGGCGCAGCAAATATCTGATGTCATGCGACAATCGCGCCGCTCACATTCTTACACGGAAATACTCGAACATACAACTACTAAGTAGTTTGTATAAAAGCTTATAGAACAAAACAGTCATAGTTCAAAGTAAGATAAAGTAATAGCACGTCAAGAAACTGCGATTATAACGTCTGCTGATAATTTATAATTATGGAAATAGAAATTGCGTACAATTATCTCGATCTACGTTGCTCTACACTAGGAATTATTAACTTGTTATTGATAAGCTTTAAAATGGAACTTGTGAAGAATGAACACACATAAATGCGAAGTAGGTTTATAACTTCCTGTAGACAGTTCAAATTTGCTATGTGAATGAAAGCATATTTGGGAATATCTGTGTGTAGGTGGACATAATATTGTTTAAACTGTATTGATTTTATGAATTTTTATTAAGATTTTACCATCACATTATACTTTAGGTATTTCTAAAAGTTGTGGGCGGAATTATTTAATGGGTAGTCTTCTTTAGTTTTTAGCACAACAGAATATTCACCTTTCGAGTAACAGAATAATTTGCACATTATTGTAACGTTAATAAGGTACGTTATTTAATTTAACTTTTTTATGTATTACCAAATTCCAGTCACTCAACAGCGCGAAATAAGACATTCGTTTTCGGCTATCATAGATCGGGGCGGCTAGCGTTTGTTTCGTCCGCCTCTCTGCACTCTGTTTTTGGCGACACATATCTAGATAATGTCTAGACCACTCGCCTTTTGCGGCCGGTGTATCTCAAAGAGGAGATTTTATCAAATTTATTTCAATTTCGTGTAAGATAAGTGGAGAGGAGGGCGCCGCGTGATAGATTATGCTTCGCCTGGCTTACCGCGGCGCTATGTAAATGTCGCGTGCTTCTAGAGTCATAAGTTCGAATGCCAATACATAAATTGCAAAATAATTTTTAAAATCGTATATTTTTTAATTAAAAAGCGGACTCAAATGTTGCTAAAAGTTGTATTATTTATATTGAGGTCGTTTTTACTTGTTTTAGTACTACAAATGATAATTACCTACCACAATTTTGTATAGTGCACAACTGCTACAAATGTATGAGTTTTTGTTGCTCTAAAACGTTATTATATTGTGTAACGTAGGGTATATATTTTTCTTTCGTAACTATTTAATTTATACAGCTATAGTTATCCGGAGCTTATCTACATAAAACATTAAATCAAATCACCGATTTATTTCCAATGAATACTAAATGCAGCAAGGTGTGTACGCACTGCTGTAAAATGGCATTGGAACGCGCTTAACACGAACTGGAGTAATAAATAAATCGTGCAACGAATTGATATCGGTCGGGCCACGTTCCGACATTGCACGCTACTACCTTCCATTGCAGGGCGTTGCACAACCCGGGGATCGCCTAATTAGATGAACTACTACGATTGCCAGGTTGCAAGTGTTGCTAATAACAACATTGCGATAGTACATGGGTACATAGATGCTCGTAAATCTTTTATTGATTTAGTTTAGCTACTACAGCTCCATTTCCATAACTAGATATTATGTCTTCTCTATTGGAACCGATCTGAAGAATATCTGAAAGAAGAGTCGAATCTTTATATTTGAGCTGTGAAAACCTTATGTAGCAACGAGCAATGTCAGTGAATAGTCTTATAGTCAACTTACGGTTTAGTTGAAGCGCGGAATGTGATGTCATATAGCTTATTGCGGAAGTAATAAAAGCTGCACCATCAAATGGCCATCTACTGGTTCACACGGCTGCAAAAACTAGTAGGACATAAATCGGTTTAAGGCATCGCGTTGTGTTGAGTAAAATTGATTACGGGATATAAAGGAAACGACTCCACTGACTCAAGGAATCACAAGTTTACGAGAGCAAAAGCTTTTTGCGCACAATGTTTTGGTATTTTTTCCAGAGGTATTTATTTATATGGTTACTTACTTAAATGTAACATATATAAATGATATTAAAGTATATGAATGAGTGCAAACATGACTAGGTATTATTGTATTTAGTCGTTTTCTAATACTATTCTTAAATATTTGTGTCCAGCTATGTGAAATAAATACGTACGACAAGTACAATCGTAAATATAAGTACGACTTACTTATGTAAGGAAAGAACTGGTATGTACCTACCTAATAAGTGTATATAAATATTTTTTAATAAATAAACATTTCTTTAATTTTTATCACAATTGATATAATAAAACAAGTTTATAAATTCCTAATGGTTAAATGCCTCTTTTATACTAGGAACGGTAGCATTCGTCATTGTCAGATCACTACTGATATTATAGGACCACTGCCGTTGGTAACGCCGATTTCTATAGCTTTGTGCGGCAATAGCAATGATTTGCTATCACTCACAGAGTCATTCTTATAAATACTCCTAAGTTCTTTTAATGTTTCAACAAGTGAATCACACTCGGCCAGGCACTATCACACCCAGTAGATAATTACGTACATTCAAAACTAAAGCGTGTTTTTAAGCTTAGGTCATTGTTTATTTGTGTTCTCATTATGATAATTAATCTACTCGTATCAAGTGCCATAATAAGAACCATGTATGATGATAACAATGTTTGCATTTCTGATAGTAACTGATAAGTGGTACATTTACCCGCAGACCTCATTGCAATTCTATTCTTCATACAAACGGCTTTGTTTATAAAGCTAAGTAATTTAATTAGATCATAATAAAAAGCTGTATATGAATACATTTTACCTAGATGTGCACCCGCTGTGAAACTGTTGTTGTCTTGAATTTGTAGCTATTATGAATACCTGATCTAAACCAAATTCATGTTGCGGATGCGGCACAAACACATCCGCAATATATTCATAGCATTTTTAGTACCTACCATTCTATGTGGGTAAAGATTTGTTCGGCAGGTAGGTGTGGATAATATTAAATTGTAACGGTATTACCATTCCATTTCAAATACGGACCAAACAACGAGCTTCATTTTATACCTATTCAGAAATCTTTGACAGGCAGGCGCCTCTAAACGCGAGGCAGCCTCATCTTCTGCATTGTAGGTTACGTGTAAAGATTCAATTACGAGATATCACTGAACAATACTATATGCGATGCAGCAATCTTTCTTTGTTTACTCGGGTCACAACGAGAAACGAAAATGCTGCCTTAAATAAGTACCTACATGACCTCATTTAGCTTTGAATCGATATTTCAAGTCACGTATCTTAATGGACAGCAAAAACCCAATGCAAATTGTAACGTGAACGATGAACGAAGTGAACGATTTACTTACCTTTTAAATTTTCGCGATCATTATAAATGAGCACAGGTAATATAAACGCTTATGACTAGATGTTCCATGTTAACTTATTTTCAAGAGTTATCTTGATCCGATAGATAGATTCGGAAAAGTAACAGTTTATCAAAACTGGCGTCAATTTTCCAGAAAACCATCTCTAATCGAATATTGGAAGTAATCGTCGATGAAAATTGTGTAGTACCGTGAGAATGTGAGGCCCTTCAGAACGGGACCCGGGAGTAACGGGCCACAGCCCCGGGCAATATGCTAATGCGTTGATTCTCGGCGAATGCTGGGCACTCCAATGACGCCTGTGCCAGCGCCGCCTCCGGTGCGGTGCCACTAACCCACATCTCGCCCAATGATGCTACTATTTGTGGTCAACGCGTTCCCAAACACGCTCGTTACACTTTCGACCGATCAACGAAAGTTCCAATGATCGTGACGATACTAGAATGTACTCTTACCTGCGCGTAGGCAGGTTTTTAAACGAATCAAGATTTTTTGTGATCGAAAGATATACACACTATTGCTTACCTATCTATTTAGCTTTAAATAACTGTGTGGTAGAATGATATGCAGAGAAAAGTAAGGCATGCAAATTCTACCTGAAGTAAAGTGATATATATGGCTTTACTTTTTTAATGTGTAGGTTAAAATTGTTGTAATAAATTATAACAAAACATTTTATTTCGCAAACAAATATCTACTGCCTGCGATGCCGACTTAGGTACTTCTAAATAATTTATCTGAAGGTCTATCGATAGCTACGTCTTAACTCATCTTTGAGCGTTCAAGTGCAACGGTGAAAGAGAGAGGCCTCGCAGTTGTTTAGTGCTAGTTGTTGCGAGCACAACTAAATTGCATTTTATTACGCAAGCTCATGAATATTTTTTGTCTGCAGGTTCGTGTAAACGGAGATTTACTCTCCACGAGTGCACGATTCTCGCGGCATGGCGACAGACGTGGCCGGGGAAGACTTCGTCACAATAGTTCCAGTCGGTGAGGGTCGGTCAGCAGTAAAGGATCCCGCTTTCGTCACAGTGCTCACGGTAGGAGCCGCCACTGGGGCTGCGGAAGTGATAGTTCGGAGGCCGCGAGGGGAACGTCTAGGGCTAGGTCTCAAGTTCGAAGGCGGATCGGCTGCAGCGGAAAAAGTAAGAAGACTTCTAGTTCAGTCATGCTCTGGAGATAGTCCAGCAGCAAACGCTAGTGCTCCATGGGGTAAGCTAATACCGGGAGATGAAATATTAGCTATTGACGGTGTTTCGGTATCTGAACTAACGAGAATAGACTGTGTTCGCCGGCTAAAAGATTCAGACGAGTCGCTTACTCTTTTGGTAAGGCATTTCGAGCCAGAGACCAAAACGGAAACGGTCAATAAAGACATGTCGGAATCTGTTACGGCACCAAATATGGCGGTCCCGAAGCAAGCTATGGAAATTATGAGACCAACCACTCTGCCCCCTCCAGTACCACCCAGAAAACTCGGAAAGAAAAATTCGTTCAAGGACAAATCTTCGCTACATACTTTCGGGGAGCAAGGCAATAATGATGGGATGCAGCAAAATGATAAAGATTGTATCACGAATGGAAAACATAACGGTATGTCTACTTTAACTAAACTGTCGAGGAAATCTTCATTTGATAGCCATATTTTTCGACAAAATAAAGAAAGCATTGCTTATCTAAAGAAAGGCTCTCCAGAAGAAGTAAGACGTTTGGTGCGGCGACTATCAGATGGCAAAGCTGTGCCGGCCGAAGCTGAAATTTACATAGATTTGCTTTCTTCTGAATGGGAACGTTGTCTTGTTTTGGGAGATGCAGAGTCGGACGACACCGGCAGTTCTATTAGCACAGTTGTCGATCGACTAGGCTCGATGACCAGCTCTGTTGCAAATAGCATACCTTCGACACCTACTATGCAACCTAAAACTATTGACATACAAAAGGTTCTAAACTGCATCGAAAACATTGACACTGATATTCTACGAGATATGAGAGCATCGAAACATTCTTTACTAAAACAAATAGATGTACTCAAAGAGCCGAAACTGACAGAGAATACCAATACATTACACTCAAACGGTTTCACACAGAATTCACAAAACTCCGAAGAAATTCACCAACAGTTCAAAAAGTTTTCTCAAAACGACAAAAACAATAACAACACCATAGTACAAAATGCCGCCCATTACATTACTAATGAGAATAATCATAAAACAGATGAACCAGCAGACAAGCCGAAGCCGATGCCAAGGAGTACAAAAATTGAGCGATCTGCGAGCGATAAGAAACCCAGACCCATTCCAATACCCGAGATGCCTCCACCGCCCGTTCCAGACTCACTGCTCACGCCGACTAAGAAGAACTGTATCGAAACGTGGCTACAGCGATCTGAAGCGGAAATGAATAATAATAAGGCGATTGAGAAGCTTGAAGATAATTCATTGCCGGAGGCGCTACCGCGTCTAATTGATTTTGTACCGAAGCCTCAATTCAAGGATAGCGTTCACGAGGCACCTCTGAGCAGACCTACAGCTCCGCCGCCTCCGCCGCCCGCTGAGACCCGGGAGGACGGCTCCGGGGCGTCTCTCGACACCATCGGCGAACTGGATGAGTCTACCGACGTTACTGACAATACGTAAGTACATCTTACTTTACTTATTACAATTCACACACTACAAGAAATATTAAAAAGACGAACGTAATTTAATATCAGTTTATCATAAATCACATTCCCATTTCCTGACAAAGAACTATTAAAATAACCCGAAAAATTTATGGGTAGGTAATCGTGAATAATAAACCTTTTACGGCGCGATGAATGATTTGCCACGCAGATTTGTCCTCGGATTCGCCTGACTGCGAGTAATAAGAGACAATTCGGACATAAACCTCAGCCTTTTTGCAACATTACGCAGCCATTTTGATGATTTTACTCAGCAGAAATAAAAGAATATTAATTCAATCGGCAACTTTTTAGCCACACCTGGCGTTAAGTGTATTAAAATGAATTTATTGCTGTAAAAATATTAGCTGAGCGCTGCGAACTAATTTCTTTTCGGTCCCTCCCCTACACTTTCCACTAATTATCCATACCGTACTGAGCAAAGCGGTTTGTAGGTCGATGCTTTTCTGACTTGGCACCCTAAATTATCGTTATTCAGTGAGAGGAATTTTGTTGCCAAAACTCTTTTATTCGAAAGCAAAGTTCACACAAAAGAAATCGCATAAATGCTTTTGTTTAACCAGAAAGTCAGTCGGCAATGAAGGAAAACAAATTTTCACCGAGGGAAGTAATCATCGAACAGACATCCATTTGCGAGTGAGACGACTTGACGTTAGAAATTAACCTTTCGATTTCAACTGCGCGCGGAGTTAATTATACTGTTTTCTTGAATTTGTTCGGTGAGCTGTCGTTTGTTCATGATTTCGAACGCGTATGTGAAGATTCTTCGATAGATGTGCCATTGTATGTTATTGCATTGTTTTATTGATAGTTTCTCAACTCTCCTGACCTGGGAGACAATATTGTTTCGTCACACATACTTATTTTCCATATTTCCGTGATTTACTAGTAGATGTAGTCTAATATATCAATAAATAAATAAATAACACCCAACAGTCACATAATAATCCTGACCCCACACTAGGATTACCTGTGTCGTGGGTATCAGAAACTACGAGTACCATGGTACCACAACACCCAGACCCGGAAGAAATATTTACAGATCATGCAAACATTTCTTCCGCAGCGGGAATCGAAACCGCGCCTCTTGCGCCTCTGCCGAGCAATCGCCTGCCACGCCACAGAGGTCGTCAAATCGTCAATCAATGCAAACATAAAAATACAGTTTAATATATTTCTGCCCAAAGTCACATAACATTTTACTTACGGTAAAAAAAGATAACACTAGCTTCAGCCCGGGGCGTCGGGTCGCTTGCGTGGTACATAAAAAAAAATTACGTTGGTAGGTATATATGTTTTCCGAGGTCTCAGAGTCCATGTGTTTATAGTATATATCATTATTTTGTTTACCATTGAGTTACTGTGCCGCTCATTTGGGTCTGTGTGATTATATTGTAAATCTACTTATATAGGTAGATACATATATTTTGTAACAGTTGCCGCATTACCGCATTTTTCGCTCTAAATACTAAAAATAGTCATATAAGTCAAGTGATAAGCTTAACTATCGAGGCATCTTTTAGTTGCACTCAGTTAACAATGTGCGTGTTTGAACGGCATAGATGATTATTATTGCATAATTACATGTAACGTTGCTACTGAGTTGTAATACTCGCCTTGCTTATAGTTACCTACATATTTTATTAATCAAAATAAATTTAGAACGCAATTCTTTTATATATGTGTTCTTATCCTAATCTCGCAAGTACTTACTTAAATTTTAATAAATAATAAAACTGCGCAAGAGTTTGTGTGTGTTTGACTGTTAGTCATACCGTTTTATTGGCCGCGAAACACTAACGAATTAGTTGTAATTTGAAAAATCTTCTGTTTATCAATTCATTTCAAAAGCTCTCAGCTCTTAGTAGAACAAACAACAATCCGGTTCGACATAATTTTTACCGCAGGCATAATAACTCCGTGTGAAAATTTATTATGAAGCCTGTTTAAGCTATTTACATAACCACCAAATCATTTCACGAAGGTGCTTCTACAAGATAAAACAACTTCATTGTCTTCTACGCGAACAATACTTTTACCAGTTGCACAGGAATAACAGTTGTAGACAATGAAAAGAATATTTTATTCGGAGCGGCGACACACATGGAGAGTTTTCTCTATTTTCATGCAAACTAGCGGGTAACAATACCGGGGTGGAGAAAGGAGAGAGGGAGGGGGGCATCTGCGCCCTCGCCCTCCTAGCGCACTCTGAAAATGCACCCGACCCATTATACCTACCACAGATATTGACTCTACCATACCTATACGAGTAACGTCTACAAATAGTCCGCGTTCCTACATCCAACTTTATAAATAATAAATCCAAAGTGAATATTATCTTTTCTACTAGAAGCGTTTGATTTGTATGTTTGTTCGAAGACATGACCATTAACCGTGTCTGTCTTCAGATAAGTAAAACCTTCGCAAGCATTATTATTGTCAAGTTTTGGTGTTTAACTATCCGTTGTGATAGTAGTGATGATCATAATCAAATAAAAAGCTAAACATGTAACGGTGTCTAAACAGTTATATACTTTGAATAAAAACTTCGAAGGATAAATATTTTTGACATGCAATCAATATTACACAACGTAGGTACCTATTGTTTTTTATCAAAGAATATTCAAATGGTGAGAAGCGTTACAGACGCGCGTGAAATAGAAAGTAAATTGCATTTGTTTGATCACTTGATGATGTGGCGCGTTTGTCAATCAACATCAATTTGATAGCAAGTAGTCCGCGCGCATTCCATTACGCGATCACAATGACTAAAACTTGCAGTAGGTACCACTGTCGATGTAAGTTGCCGAGTGTACGTTAATAACCCGAATTGATACTCAATTTGTCGTGCTTCCTCTTGCAGTTATTTCAAACGATCACTTTAAACTTTCTAAAGATAAACTACAGATTTTTTTAAGTTTTCAACTCGCATAACCATAGAATACAGAAAGTTTCTTAGCGTAGCGTCTAATAAAATAATATCATAATGTCTTTTATTTTACCATCGAAATATATTCATAAAGGTTAAATATTTGATCGCAATATTTCTTGAGTAAACAAAATCGTTAGCTATTTTATAACGAATTTAAATCACACTTCAATATTAAGTACACTTTGGAATTCATAAATAGCTTTCACGCACAAGTGCGCGATAAGCACTGAAGAGCAATATACTTACTACAAAGACAATGCAATTTTATCTTAGCATTTAATGTTTTAATAGACATTCCATTAGGTACATTGATAACAATGACCAATAACTTATAATAACGGTTAAATTTAATATTATTAGAAAGCTGCTAATATACAAAAAAATTGTAATTAATGGAACAAAATGAGTTGATGAACATACAACAATAACATTTTTCGTGCAACTTTGTACATATTCGTGACAAATGGTATTTCGTAACAAATACATACATAAGAACAGAAATAAGATCCAGACTACAATAGCTATTATAAAATAGGATAAGTATGTAAATGAATTGTTCGTAAATTAATGATGTGAAGATAAACATGCTTGTTTCCCTAATGCGATTATTATGTTTCTTTAGTCTCCGTTAGGAATCTCTCATTTGAATCATTCTCGAAACTAATTTTGAATATGTAAATTAATAGCACTCAGCAGTCCTACAAATAGTTCTGACTCTACTCGGGGATTCCCTGTGCCGTGCGAATCAGGATAATATTATGACAATATCCATGCGACCTATTTTCTGTTTTGGTAAGAAACTTTATTTATGTTCTTAGATTTTCCATGTTTTCATACCAAAAAGATTTAATAATCGATTGGCATTTAACTTTCACCTATGTGGTATGGTTTGGAACTCGATGTCAATGTCATTCTGTGTAATTTTTTATAAGTCGACAATATTTTTCTTGCCTAAGATTATAGAATTTGCAATTGTTCTGTGACCTTAACCTTCAGATCAATACAGTCGCTAGAAATGCATTTTTTTACTTTAGAATCCTTTTCCATGCCTTCAGATTATATACACAAATAAATAATTTTCAAATGATTAAAAAAAAAATTAAGTAAGCATTACAAAAATCCCATAATTTATGGGAAAACTACATAAGTAAAATACATATGAGACCCGTTGGCTGTCGCATGTTTAATTAACCTTTGTTTTGAAAAAATCTCAAGTTTGTTTAAGTGAGTCATACGGTCTTCATGGTCACAGCATGATCTTAACTTACCTGTTTACAGTGTCTCACAGAGATGTCTGACATCATATCCAAGTTTTAATGCATGGACAAATATATGTCAACATGACCTAACCCTTAAACAGGCGTTTACTGTAATCGTTTATAATAAAGAACTTTTAATTCTTTTAGGCTAAAGTTGGAATATAAAAACAAAATAAAATTAATTTTCAACTAGTAATTTATCTCCAACTGCTTCTGTAAATGAGCATGTCGTAAAAGTCGACTAAGGGATAATATCCTCTTCAACATGATGTACCTACCATCTATATGGGCGATGGGGTGATGGGGTGACCTGTCGCCATGGTTCACCATATCCATCCAGGGACTCTTGGATGAGGAGTGGCTGCAAGTTTTCTTATGATTACTTGTGGCTCTGTCCACCCCGTTAGGGATACGGGCGTGATAATTATGTGTGTATGTAATTTATCTTTCTCTTTAACTTTTTAAATACGTTACATAATTAAAAGTTCACTCTATCTGTACCTTCTTTTCATAGCAAAATAAACGTTAAACGGACAAATGGTTTATTCAACGCTAAAAGGTCACGCCTGTCCTGCAATATCTCCTAGGATATTGCTATTTTATTATCAACGACTTCAGCATTCCCGTGCGTCCGTTGACCTAACAAAGGAATGTTCCATGTGCCTGTAAATTGGCGGCCATTCTGCCTTTACAACTGGGATTTATACACCGCAGAATACCTTCCATACAAAATACACACATAGACTCATAACTTGGGTATTTTATGGGAGTTAAATATAAACTGGGGGGTGTATTTGGTTTAATGCATATCTAAAAGTATTTTTCAATATAATTAATTTAAAAACAATACACTTGATAGGACCTACTAGAACAGACTAGTTATACACAAATCGGATCTATCGCTATTACTATATTCTTTATCTATCGCATTACGTATGAAACAGATAGCCTCTACGCTGAAGTGTGTACAAGTGGATTGAGATATAGGTGATCCATTATGGTGCACCATCTAAAAGGTCCTTAAACTTAGTAAGTACCCAGTACCCCTCTCTACTGTTCCTTGTAGGCACCTTAAATTGTATTCTCCGTCAATATCTGCACTCCAACGTAGTTTAACGCGCATAGGTATAACGAGTGTGCTTACTAGGTACAATGTTCAGTATCTTATCCTCCAAGATCATTATGCCCCAGAGAAACTTTATGAGCGTAGTTTACGTACTAATTGACATTTACTCTGTAGTCTTCGTGAGGAAGTTTATGCTCGTTCGTATATTCGGCGGATGGCAACGGCAAACCGGCTGCATTCATAACCGCATTGCGCTTTCAACTGTATCTCACATACGTCAAGCAAAATAAATAATTATCCATCATACGTAATTATTATGAGACCTGTGAAACGAGACGGGTTAGTATCGTCGGGATATAGGTTCATTAGTGGCATCAGAAAAATTAAGGAAGGTGTTTTTTCTTTTGTTTTATAAATAAAAAAGTACGACAAAGTAAAATAGTTTAACAGAAAATCCTTACATTTTGAGACAAAAGCTGAGTCAACCCGGCTTTAGATCTTCCAACAATGGAGCAGGTTGAAAGACAACGTGATAAAGTTACAATTTATGTATGATATTTTAATGTTTTTTTCCCCATCATACCTAACCAATATTGCTTACAATGAAATCAGATAAAAATGGTTACTTTTATTTCGTATTTTAATACATACTGATAAATGATCTCATTTTGTTATATCAGCGATATTATGCAGTAAGTAGGTACTTACATAATTTTTACTTATAAAAAACAGCACAGCATTATGTTTTGCAACTTTGAATGGAATGCAAAGTCACGTAAGCTATCCCAGATGCAATATCCTAAGCAATATTGCTTCAATAATTGAGAGAGATTATCGTTTGCAACCAGAAGTTCATAACTTACTCGATGACGGCGGCAGATAATTTGAGTATAGTAGAGCTGAAGCCCAATTCTCGGGAAATAGATATATTGTCACATTCGATAAATATCGCCAAAGTTGTCAAAATATCGAATGAATTGAAACTTCCGTATTCTCGAGAAGTCACAGTCGATAAAATCAATGATAAATAGTTCGATATGCATTTAGTGGTCAGAAGCACTTGATCGTGTTTTTTGTTGTTGTTTTCTATTTTAAAATTTTAAATGTCTGACGAATTTGTTGACTTTTTTGTGATCAACATGATTGAGGAGGCCGAAATTGCAGCGGCCACATCACTGAGACGACTGTGTAAAGTGTTGAATGAAAATAGTGATAATTGATATATTTTATATTATATCACGTAAGTATCGAATGAAGCGAGAATTGAGTTCCTGGGCCGATATAACAGTCACTTTTAAATTAACTGTTTATATTAAATGCGGTATAAATCATATGATAATATAATTCTAATAAGCATGAAGGCCATACTTTCATTCATAGAAATAGCTAGGTATGTCTAGAATTCAGTATATAATTCTTTCATCTTACAAACCTAATACGTTTGGAACGTGTCTTGTGTACTTCTCACTAGAAAGTCATATTTATTAAAAAATATACAACGTATATTTAGGTACACTCTAACTAAGCAATAAAATTCACGTTATTACAAAACGTTGATTCCAAAGATAAACGTCAGCAGTGAACATACTTGCACAATAATAGAGAAAAGAACTCGACATTTAGATTTATTGTAAAATAATAATATAAAATATTACAAGATAAAACTACCAATAATAAAATTATAGCAAATAGTATCAATAAATTGTATGTGGTCTATTGACGCGAAAGAAGTAGCAATAGCAAGCTTTGTATGGAATGTCATTAGAACCGTGGATCGCAGCGATTGAACACTGCTGAAGCACCTTTTATTAGTAGTTTCACCATAATGGAGAGCTTTAATCGCTCTAATGATCGTTAGTGGAAGGTAGGTACCTACACAACATTAACTTGTCCCAGAATGTGGACGGGCGTGGCTATTGCATATAATAATCTATTATTAGAGTTTAGTATCATCTTTCTTTTTACCTGCAAAGTCACTCAGGGTTAATTTCTCCAATATGGCACGTTTTGTGTCAGCATCAGAACGATGTAGATTGAAATTTATATTATGTGAGTTAAGATATTTTATTTATTACAAATAGTTAAAATTAGCAAAACTATTCATACGTAGTTTCAGAGCAGCATCAAGGCTATATCGTAGCCTCTCCGTAGTTATCATACAATCTGCTCGTTCCGTTTTAAGATAATAAAATAATGTGATACTTATCGTCAGAAAATTGAGAGACACTGAATTGGGGTCAAACAATCTGGGGTCACCATTTGCATGTATTCTGTGTATGCTAAGCCTAACGGCTCATCTGGGAGTGGGTAAATATTGTTATGTATTCTGTAACCGTGTGTGCATGTAACACTTAGTATCAGAATGTTGGCCACTGGAGGTTTCGCGATGCAATTCAAATGGCACCTCAATGTGAAGCGGATTTCGTCAATTTCAGTTTTGCCCATATCTATTTGTAAAGTCAAGTTTTCATGCATATTTCTTGATATTTTGAATGGTGAGAAGTTTAGTAATCATTGGGAATTACAAGAAATAGATAGATTTGAATATTGATTGACCAATTGAATACATACTGAACATGGTCTACACTGAAATTATAAAGAGGTAAAATTACTAAGTTCGTATGTTTATTTCTAGGGGATAATCTCAGAAATTGCTCAACTGAATCAGATAGGTAGCTATATTATCCCTCAATGCAATATGCATCATAAAAATATATTGCGCGAGTGAAACCGTGCGGATACAGCTATTATTCATAGAATTCTAAGATTTTATGTTGGAATAGCTGTAGATAGAATATCAAATTATTTAAGCTAAGGGCTTCTATGAACTCAAATAGTACATTATAGTATCCTATCCGGCGTGAGTCTACATGATTGGCACATTATGTGGTTTAAGTAGGCTGAGATGTCTGATGTGCACGCGGTCGGCCGGGACCTAACGGTACAGAGTCGCCGGCCGCACTGATTGGCCCTGCAACTCTCAGATGTTGTCTCTGCAATCCAATACATCTAATACTGTTATTAAATTTATGTTGTATCTCCATACTTTCTCTTATGTATGATGATAATCACCGGCATCGATCACGGCGGACCTATCGCGATTCTTATTCTTATCCGCTTAACGTATTTCAACACCCACGTTAAAAACTCGAGTGTTTTGCAATCAATAAAGTAGATAGTAAATATAAATAACAAATATATTTTGCCATTTTTTTTACAAAGAGAGTAATAATATCTTTGGCTCTTGTATGAATTTGTTGACATGAATCCGCCGCGCAGTTTCAAGTTTCACATCTGCATTCTACTTAGAGATAATAATAAACGGAGGAGGAAGTAAATTCTTCATTACGGTGTCAACCACCGTCTCGTGTCTCGTAAACACAATTTGAAGAAATGAGTGAAAACATTTCAAATTGAAACTGTGCGGCAATGCGGTTGTGAATGACAGCAAATACTTGCCTACTTTTTACTCGTATTTAATTAACCAGTGTTGGCTCGTTGAAATATATGGAATTCCGAAGTTGAGTGGCGGAAGCGGTGAACGGGGTGCTTTGATCTTGTTCAATTATATACCCTACATACAAACGTGCAGGTACAAGTACGACACACGTGTATAGGAAATATCGCAAAGTGACGTCTCGGTGACAATGGCACGTCGACCCTGTTCGCACGCCTCGTCCCACTCTCCACTCTCCATTTATCGAGTAATACAATGTCCTCCTTTAGGCGATTATTTGCATACTAAAATGCTGCTAGTTATCTAAATAACACTTGTTAGCATTGAATTGGTTCAAGGCCACTGCAACGATTATCTAAAGATACGATATCAACTAAGTAGAGGATGATTATTTAAGTTTTGCAACCACAATAGAAAAGCACTCGCATATTCTTAAAATAAAGTAAAACGAACGTTACGATAAACTAAACCTGATCAATTTCTGCAAGATAAAAACACGTCCTTCCATTATAAAATACTGGCCTAGAATTGCAAGCATCTTTAGAGGCACGGCGTACAGTCGAGGAGATCTGGGTAAATATTAATCCGCCGAATAAATTAAGGTACTATGTTCAAAGCGGGGGTAGATTCTTCTTCTTGTCGTGTCACTAGTTCATTCGAACCAGTGTGGTGAAAGGATTTAAAGTGCGCCTCAAAGGCTCCTTTCGTGCACTGTAGGGGTAGATATGGACAAGCATTGTTTCCAATCAATCATCAACAACTTCTGTATCTGCTAGCTGTAGTCACTAGCTTGTGAATACAGTACTCCAAATAAAAGCTATTACAAAATTGTAAAAGCGTCTGCGGATAGTAAAATGTTTAATTATAAAATTCTGTTACTACTTTGACTTTTCTAAGAACATGTAAATATGCCTATAGATTAAATAAATACAATAGAATACCTACTACGTTCGCTCATTCTTTGTCCATGCTTTTTCCCCTTTTTGATGCTCTACTAAATAACAAACATTTACATATGAATGTCAAAATTGATTGAATACCATGAATACAAATTCCATTCCCGAAAAACTGTTTCTCAAATAACGAATGCAAACATGAAATATTGATGCTATAATAACAATTATAGCATGCCTATTTTAAATTGCAGTTTGTAAATAAACAAAACTTTTAACGTCTGGTTTGAGCGGCAAAAAATGCATTTACCCACAGTGTCATCTATTCATAAGGCGAAACAGGTCCTGTAAGGATTGGGACTGGTCATTATTACAGGCACATCTGTAAGTGCTTATATACAATCATGCGGCCTTATTAGGTAAGTCAGTAGTAACTTGACATTGCCACAATTAAATACTAAACATTAGTTTCTCACAATTATAATTAACCAGTTTTATGTTCTTTGTTCTTTGGTACCGAAAAACCAGTAGCTGATTATCGGGTTATTCATCTAAAGTGTGAAGAGCAAAACAGTAAAGTCGTCGACGCAACGTTGGGAGCATCGAATACCGGTTGAGTTAAGAAGGTTTAGGTGATCGAGTAGTTCGATGTGAGAATGTAACTCGATAATAACGTGAAGGTTTTCCGGTGAGTGGTCCACAGGCTGAGCAGGCGCAGCGTCGCGAGACTCGCGCGGGGTGGGGTGAGGGGTGGGAGGAGCGGGGAGTCACGACGTGGTTTGCCTAGACTAGGTTCGCTCGGACCCGCTGCCTTTCTCGACGGAGCATTTTCACTTCTCAGGAATTCGTTCTCGTATGTTCCAACTAGAATAAGTGCAAAACACTGTCCTTTGTATGAAAATGCAACTTTTTGTGGTCGTGACTTTCTTATAGTGGTAGGTACTTTTAAAGCTTGTGCAGAATTTTAAGCTTGACTATTATTGGAATGCTATCCATGAGCAATCGTTATTGAGCAAGAAATTAATTTTAAGTTCAATCACTGGTTGTTTTTACACGTCTTCGATGGCATTCAAATCTCACGTCGTCGTCGCAGTCGCAGCGACCCTGACATTTGAGCGGCAGCCGATGACCTGTTTTCGATGATATTCGCTCTCGAATTATGCTTTTAAATAAATTCCAGTCGCTAAAATGCTTTCAATTAGAACAGTCATCAATTTGTGAATTCTTTGTTTGAATATTTTGCAAGTTGTCTATAGGTAAGTCAATTAATTGAGTGCGGTAAGTTAATGACTTTTTCTTCATTGTAAAATAGGAACTTTAAATGGGAACACATCTTCACCTTGCAACTTCTTCTTAGAAATTTCTCTCAGTATAAGTTATATGAAAGCGTTTAACAAGTGAGCTTGTTAAGTTTATTGATATTGTAAAGGCATAACTGTTATAAATAACTGTAAGGCCATATTTATCTTGTCTTAAAGTGTTGAATAATTAGTCTCAAATAACAGAATACAGTAGGTATTAAAATCCATTTGATTTTCTATTGGATATTTTATGAACAGTAAACAGTTTTTAATTGGTAATGTCACGTAGAACCAACTTATTGTAATTGGAAATCCTTGTAACGTGAAGCAATATAACATTAACAACTTGAATATTATATTCGAAGAGCTTGACTTATTGGATAATTATGCAGTGTTTGGATAAATGATAATTCGTCCAGAGCACTACAGCGTCCCGTTTGTGAAGGTAAAAGTTTCCTCCTGACACAGTATAAATCGTCTACTACAAGGAGCACATCGTTCGACAAGATGGGTCGAAGATATTATAGTTAAATCCGTAGGCCGTCAATGGGTTAAATTGGCTCAGGATAGAGGCAAATGGCAAAAACGAAGGAAGGCTTAAACTTAGCAGTGGGATAAAACAGGCTGATGACAAAAATAAAATTGGCTTAGACATTACAAATAATATCAGATTTATTCGAAAAAAAAGTATTTATTGAGCCTAAAATATTGAAAAAAATGTACTTCTCTGATGGACTGGAAGTAAATAAAAAGCATAGAATGCGTCCAGCTGCTTCTCTCCCCGAGCATGTCGTAAAAGGCGACCAAGAGGCGACATATCATAGTATCTTCTCCAAAATGATGGACCACAATATGGCTGATGGGCTGATCATCTGTCACCATGGTTCACCATATCCATCTTAGGAGTTTAAATCAGAAGTGGCTGCAAATTTTCTTATGTTTACTTGTGGCTCTGCCCACCCCATTAGGGATACGGATGTGATAATATGTATGTAAAATAATGAATAAAGATTTTGATTGCTGCGGTATAATGTCATGGGCTGCAGAGCCAGAGGTAGTAGCAATCTGTGGCAAGAGGCGGGTAGCGCCACCCGCTTCCCACTAATTGTTGCTATTACATAAATTGGTCACTTAAAGTGAATTGCGATAAATCAGTACCCTGCACCGCGGCTTGAAGCGCGCACCGCAGACGTTTACACGATTAAACACTTGTTTTGTAAATAAATACAACCACTTCACATGAATGCCACTGTTTTGTTATGATTTTTTGTAATGCTCACGCTATACTTGTGTAGAACAGTAAAATAATTACAGATGCTATTTGCGGCTTATTCATAACTATTTATTTTGCTGACTTGTTTATTTAGAAGATGTTTACAGCGCAAAGTTATGTTAAGGTGGCCTTTATTCGATACTTAGGTACTTTCATCTTACTATTTAGTACCTAGTACCCAGACTAATTAAAAGTGCTTACCAAGTGTCGATCTACAGAGAAAACAAATAACGAAATTTTGTATTGTTTCAGGAAACCGATATCGACCATTCCACCGAAGGATCGAAAATCATCTTTTGAGAGAAACTTTTGGGAAGGTAATATTTTTGAAATTTTGGGTTTGATAGCTTCTGTACGAGAATTACGAACACACTAGAATATCTGAAGTTCTACTACATTCCATATACGTATGCGTATACTTATACCTATGCGTACCCATACGCTTTGACCCAGTTTATGTAAACTCTAGAGGTGACAGCTACTAAACCATTTATAAGGTCGAATGCTCAGAAAGGGTGGTAGTATGACACTAGTTTTATAATCTTTGTCCATTCCATACATCGCTATGATCCAAGGTTCTTTTCATGGGCAATATTCATTTTGTCTTTACCATTTTTGATAATCTTTGCAACACAGGATAAAAATAATATTCTCTGTTACCTGTATACAAAGAAACATTTTGTGAAAAAAAAAATTATTTAACATTATTATATTATTATTATTAATATGAATAATAATTTACTTTTTAGGGTTCCGTCTTCCGTATCTCATGAACCGTAATAGGTAGAGTTGAGAGCGTATTTCTATTCATAGAGTGTGTATTTCTGTTGCCGCTATAACAACAAATAATAAAAAAGCTTAAAAGGGGGCCTCATCAAGAAACATATTTTTTTAGTACATAGAGTAAAAGTCGTATTAAAAAGTGAACCTTTCGTGTGCGAATTCGACTCGCATTTGACAGGTTTTTTAGACTTCTATTCTAAAATACCACAATAAAACCAACAAAACCGGCCAATCCAGTCTCAAGTTTGCCAAACTTATTAACTTTATTTAGATGTCTCTCAGCTTTGTAGGTAACTTAATTAGTATGACGAGCACCTGCCAAATTATTTTGGCGCTAATCAAATCTAGCACGATTCCGGTTACCTGCAGAACTGTATATTCGTGTCATTGTCATATTAAATCACTAATAAGAATCACAAATGAAAAACTATGATTAAATATTCAACATAGCCTTGCCATTTTATTTAATTAATCTATATATATAAAACAGTAAGCATTTTTTTGCAATCAACGCACAAGCTACTGAAGCTAGAAACCTGAAATTTGGAAGGTAGCTTTCGTTTATAGCAAAACTACTCACTAAGGCGGGATTTTTCGAAATTGTTGAATTGGAACTTTTGAACACTTAGTGCGATTTGCTTAGTCTGAATACTATAAATTTCATGATTTTTCAAAACAACCCCTAAAAAGGGGTGAAATGAGGTGTCAAAGATGAAAACGGGCGGTGCGATTGACTTGAAGTTAGGTTCAAAATAACTCTAGAAAAGGGGTAAAATGAGGTGTCAAAGTTTGTACTGGAATTTTTTAACGGGTGATGCGATTGACTCGAAACGTACTCTAGATACCGTAAATGAAAAATAAATGGACGCATATTTCAGGATTTTTTAAAACTAACCTGGAAAGGGGTAATATAGAATGTAAAATTTTTACCCCGCAAGCGAAGCCGCGCGTGTAAACTAGTATATACATAATATTCACTGCTATGGTATGTAGGTATGTATAACTTCTTACGTAATCACTCAGAATGCCTCAAATGTATTTCGTTTAGGTTGTTTATTTACATATTAACACAGTTCACAGAACTGAATTTAAATAATAGGCACAAAGAGAAAATTCTGTAATCTACGATTTCTGGGCCTAATGCTTTTGAATTACAATAACTATAAAAGTTTCCTTTTATGCATAAAATATTTTGTAATATTCTAAATCGACAACAAAATAAACTCGTTTAGCATGATGTTAAATTAGACATAATCGTTGCAAAATCTTGTTTATGTAAATTTTCTTAAGACTAGCTAATTGGACGAACTAATGTCACCAATGCAGCGCAGCGGCAGATTTAAGGCTCGCGCACATTATGGCAGGCCACACCGCACCGCATCGCATAACAAAAATCTTCCTACATCACTTTCGTACATTTCATATGAACTATTGCACACTACAGGCGGGCTGCACCAGGCCGCATTGCAACGCACTGGCGCGATGGCGGATCGCTTGCTAGGCGTATTTTTGCGGCGATATTATGCGTTGCGATGCGGCCTGCCTCAGGTGGGTTAAAGGACGTCAGACAGAACTATTCATCGCTTTAGACTGAAAACGGCTGACTGATTCAATTGCACCCCGATGTGACTCCTATGTGCTTTGGCGCAATTTCGCAATGCGCTGCGGCCTGTCGAGGCAGTAGCATGCGCGAGCCTTAAATCATCGTAAACTTTGTTATTTTTTTTTGTAATGGATATTTTTGTAGCATATTATCACGTCCATACCCCTTAATGGGGTGTGCAGAGCCACAAGTAATCATAGGAAAACTTACAGCCTCGCCTGATTTAAAGTCCCAAGATGGATATGGTGAAACATGGTGACAGGTGATCAGCCCATCGCTCACATACATAGATGGTCCATTATGTTGAAGGGGATAATCTCAGGAACTATTAAAAGCGTCAAAAAACCCATTATCGCGGCTGTAAGAAGCCATTTCCCAATTATTCCTTCGGCTGCCTTATTAAGTCTTCTTTAAATGATAAAGAATTGAATTAATGAAGCCATTTTCAATGAACTATGACTTAGACTAAAATAGTACAAATTTATCATCATCATCATGCGTCAATAAATCTAATATGACTAATGTGAAAAATGCTAATAAACTATGCTACCTAAATTCTACGCAGTCGGGTTTTTTGTTCTTTTAAAAAAATACTGTTTTATCGCTGTATTTCTTCGCTTATATAGATAATCCATTATATTGAAGAAGATAATCTCAGGAACTATGTAAAAGAACGATTCTAAAAATATTTTACTTGTAGAAAGCTACACTATCCCTGAGTTATAGGCTGTATTTTATTCCTACAGCTAGTTTGTAAAAAAATATTATTTTGTAACACACCATAGTCTTACGTTAGACGACCTCGGTGGCCTGGCGGGCGAGTGCTCGGCTCAGACGCAAGAGACGCGGGTTCGATTCCTGCTGCGGGAGAAGTATTTGCATGTTCTGCAAATATTTATTCAGAGTCTGGGTATTAGGTATAAATATGTATTTACAAAAAAAACAAGTACAAGTTTTGCTTAGTTTGGAGCTAGATGGCGCTGTGTGAAAGGTCCACAAATATTTATTTTTGAAATTGACATCATTGTTTTATTACGGGACAAAGTAGAGCTCTTTGGATTGAACAGGATATTGTGTCAGAACTATGAAAGTGCACCTTGCACGGACGCGCCCCTTTGCACCTGCCTATTCCTTGCACATGGCGTAAGTAATACATTTCGGTGCAAAGCTTGAACCACATTGTGCGAATACTTGACTCGAATATAACCGGTAAAACCTTTCAAGTGGCTGATATGCGACACTCTAGAATAAGCACGTGCACATCTACACATATCGAATGACACTAAATAGTTAGTGTTCAAAATGTCTCTTGTAAACTACGTCAGCACATTGTAGACATTGATAGGGTTGTCGCTTATACAAAAAGTGAGTCACTTAGATGAAATTCTCCTACATATAGTACATGTATTTAAGTCTCCAAAATATGTATATACCAGTTCTCCTAAAGTTGAAATATGTTAATGGTAATGAAGACTTTTTGAGGAAGAGGCCAATCAAAGTAAACACATACGATACAGATGATTATTTTAGTGTGTTTTGCATAACACGAAGGAATTCCGTAAAAGCTTTTTCACATTCGCCTTTTATGTCATTCTTATAAGATAAAAGATTTTATGTCTGAAATCACATTATTATTTCGCTCATAAAATGCACTTTCAAACAAATTCCCGCGATGAAAGTAAGTAACGCAGGCTGGCATCCCGCTGTACGGTCATTAAGAAAGACCCGCCGCCTTCCATTGTTCTTCCAACACTTTACATACTCGCTCTGCCAATAAATAAACAAGCGTCCTAACACTGAAAGTAATCGCAATTTTTTAATCCGTTCCATAATTTCTAAATAAATCGCGTCATATTCAGATTTATAACTTTTATCCTTACCTACATCTTAGAAACATTTTTCATGATAACAAAAAGTTAAAAGCTTTTCAATTCTTCGATTGTAATTAAACTTCTTTCACATGGTAGTCATATAAATTGGAAGTTTCGGTATTTCCTCTGAGGAAGAGACAAAAACGGCGTTCCCTCAGTTGGAGTCTTTGAAGCCCAACGATCTCAGAATTAAAGTCGTTATTCACATAGCAGACGGAAAGAATCGCAACGTTTAGTGGATTCCTTAGTTCGCAGTATTCAACTTGCCCGCTCGCATACCGACACAAAAATATTTTTATTCGTATCGCCTTTAAGTGTTTATACATGTCGAGTTGCAGCTCATTCACGGCCCTCATGCTGTGAATGCTTCGGCTAAAAAGTGGTTTATTGCAGCCTCTTAATTTTTTATTTTGGTAAAACAGCGTTCAGGTTTCTGTACTCATTGTTCATATACATAATGTAAGCGGATGAATGAACGGGATCAGTACCTTCTCTCGAACTCAATAAGTGAAAGAACCGACGATCAGCAATACCTCAAACAATTATACGGTAATATTGTATCGATAATGTAACTCTTTAAAATACTGACCATCGACCTTTACAGATGTTGTGGTTATGGCTGTCTTGTTTTGTTCAGATTACGTAAGACATGTCACTGGAGAAAGTTAATTTAGTTTTGAAAGTGAAATCTATTGCACTTTCTTTCATTTATACATTTCATAGTTTGTAAGTTTGATCATTGAAAGAATCCATCGATCTCAAACTCAGAATCGCAGATTTCTTAAATTATTATTATGAATCGAGGTTACTTGTGTCGTTCCAATGTTTCATTTTCATCAAAGCATGGTTCACAAGCGGCTTCTAAATTGCTTCGTTTATATTACATTCCTCAGATAATAACACCTGTATATTCGCCTACAGAGGCTAGGTATTACAGGAGGGTTTAATAAAAGGACGGGAATGTAAAAAAATGTGCAAACAACTCTGCAAACACGTCGGAGCGGTTTAAAGGCTGCGTCCGGATTGCGAGGGGCGGGCGGCGGCGGAGGGCACGGGCACACGGCAGCATTCCAGCCTCCCCAGCCGCAGCCCGCGTCCTCGGACCGAGGGCGCTCTCCTGGCTTATTCTTGCACGAATGTGTGTCACTAAAAATATGCCATTAAGTACACTAACTTTTTTAAATAAATTTGTTCATACTTTTAAGGCCACATTTTTCTTCATTGTGTCTCATGCTGCCCAATGACGGATAATGGCGGAACTGATCAAAATGAATTTAGGAGCACCATCCCTGTAATAATAGAGTGCGCGGGCGCCACCGCCTGCTCAATGTTACATCTCAGGGTCGCCGCCCTCGACCGCCTCCGGTCTAAAAATAGTTCGCAATTCCAATCGATGCTTGTGTATCGGTTAAGGAGATGAAAGTTGTAAACATTAGAATGGAATCATTAATCTCGGCCCTGGGAAGTTATTTCCTTTCGTTTGCATCGATACCAATGTCTGGAATGGAGGAACACATGTTGCGGTCGGTCGGGTCAGGACAGCCGTTAATAATGATTGTTTGCGGTCGAGGAGCGACCTTCGAGGCGCGAGAGGGGTGCAGGCGGCGCGGGCGCGGGTTTGCGCGGGCCGGCGCGGGGGAGCGTCGCGTGCGCAGCTCGGCGTCCGTCCCTGGCTCGGAGCAACGCCCCCGTCAAGGGCGGCGACGCTGCAAATTTGTGCAAGTCCACCGCGAGCCGCGAGTCAGTGCATCGCGCCCCGCCGCGGCGGCTCCGCGCTCGCCGCTCGCAGTTGGCACGTCGCCGTGCGCGCACGCCGCACTAACCGCACGCCGGCGCCGCAAGCACACGCACCGCCCTATGAAAAATAACTGTTATTTCGGTCGTTAATGGTCACGTTCCGCATTCTCAGCCCGATCCTCGTTCTCTCCGTGCTATTGCCGAATTCCTAAAATGAACGAAATTCTCGCGTAATGTTCATGCAAAAATGATTCATTCCGGTAATGTTTACCTTCTTTGTGTACCGCGGGCTTACAACGAAAGTGCTCATTTTCAGAATGAACAGGATCCAGAAACTGGTTTGATAAATGAAAGTGTTGTGTAATGATTTGGATCAAATGACTATCAACGCAGGAGTTTAAATTATCATTGTTACAATGATGGACATGAGAAAATTTTCAAGACTTTCGAAGTCTCTGCTTCACGGTGTGTATTATTTATGGTTTTAGGGTAAAATAAACCTTTGAAGCACTCTATTATTTGTTTTGCCGTTATACTTAGGTATGTGTTAAATTCAGCAAAATAATTCCTGTAGTCTCTGATTTCGCATGCGAATTGGGCATGAATTTTAAAGGGTATTTAAATGACAGGTATATTCTTTACTAGCTGCCGCCCGCGGCTTCGCTCGCGTGATACCCGGATAAAAAATAACCTATTATGTCAGTCCAGCACATTTACTATGTCCAAGTTTTATTCAAATCCGTTCAGTCGTTTAGGCGTGATTGAGGCACAAACATACAAACATCCTCACAAACTTTCACATTTATAATACGGTAGGATATATACCTAATACCTAAACATTTTTCAGAAGGTTGTTAAATCTCATTGTGAGGCAACCAGATCAAATAAAGTGTTATATGAAAGTACTGTGCTTTAATACAAAGCTCTAAAATAATAATCGTTTATTACTTGCTACGAGCTATAATCAAGTTTGTGGTCTTATTTGTTTTGGTCTCCTGGTTTCACAGCCGCCTACATGGATTCATGTCCACACAGCACCTCCCAGCCAGTTGTTCAGTTCGCTTCCTAGTATGTGGCCTCCATTCGAAAACCCGTTTTCATCCCGGCGGTTTTATGCTTTGTCACAATTTAATGCGGTTCGACACTTGCAATGCATTTTTAATGTAGTCTCGCCGGCAGATTTCTAGCTGTATCCGTTATCTGTTTTTAGACTTAATGAGGTCAGTTTCAGGCTTGCTTATTAAATAACTGTTACTTAATAAACGGTTGTTTGTTTTGTCTTAAAAACCGCGTAAAACCTTTCATCACAATGTTTTTTCCAACGACCACTTCCTTTTTAATGCAGGGTAAAGAAAATTAATTAACTACGAAAGATTTGATTACTTTTCTAGGTATGTGAAATCAGGACACGGTAGTAAGATGATTCGTACTAAACTAGTAGAGCATCTTAATGATGTAATTGCATGTTCATTACAATAGCTGATGTAACTAATCTAAAAATGTTTTATGAAAACAAAACAAACAAATGAATTTGGGGCATAACAGATTTACTAACAAGGATCTCGTTAATACTAATACTAAAAAATGCAGGAACTTGCCAAAATATAATCTTATTAGGATTATTTTATTGGTATATGTTTAAATGCATCATCATCATCATTATCATCTTCCTGCCCTTATCCCACTCTATGTGGGGTCGGCACAGCATGATCCTTGGTTCATGCTGTAAGAGTTTTGGCTAAGGTGTTTTATGACCGGCCGCCTGCCTGACGTCAAAAATGTTTAAATGCATATCAATAAAAAATATTTCTAACTATGTTTCGATGTATCTATCGATTTATAAATTATTGAATATCGATTATGGAAACGTCATTGTAGGCAGGAGAAAATCGTAGTTCGATTTATTACAGTCATTACGACAGTCCAGCCTATTCTGTGCCTCTACATAATCTACACAGTATATTGGAGCACTGCCTCCCTCGGGATTTCACACAATCCGTATTGAATCCACATCCGTATGGTGTTTGGATAGCTCCTTAGACAACGAGCTTTACTCCATAAGATAAATGAATAAACGAGAGAAATGGTATGTGTGTGGTCGACGGAAATAAATTCGAAATATGAAAGAGTTTGAGTAAGTAGTTTATGTGATGTCGGTATAGATATTGACTGCATTGCAATGCAGATGTGCTACTTTTATGAATAAATAAGAAATTTTTGAAATATGTTTGGTTAATGTGAATACTTTGCAGTTTTTACTGGGTGTCTATGACTTCAACCGATCTGAGTGTATGAGTATCAATACCTAATACACGAATAGTTAGTACTAACTTACTCGCGCGGCTTTGCTCGCGTGGTGAAAATTTTGACAATAAATGGTAAAATTATTTAGTTTTATTTTAAGTATCTAAACCGAGTTTCAAGTCAATCACACCGCCCGTTACCAAGTTCCCACACAACGTTGACACCCCATTTCACCCCCTGTTAAGGGTTGTTTTAAACCTGAAACAATCTATTTATTTTGCATTTATAGTATACAGACGAGTTTCAAGCTAATCGCACTACGCGTTAAAAAGTTTCATACAAATGTTTTCACCCCTTCAGGGGTTGAATTTCGAAAAATCTCGCCTTAGTGGGTGATTTTGCTATAAAATCCAAATTTCAGCTTTCCAGTATTATTAGTGTGACCTGTGTGTTAATTGTAAAAAAACTTATTCTTTTATTATTATATAGAAGATAGGTAGAAGATTAAATATGTAGAAGTGCATAAGCACCTATTTATATATAGATAATTATTAGGAAAGGAGGTAGTGTGCCTAAAATATGCAATAATGTAATTTGAAACGATCGACTTATTTGTGTAAAAATATGTAGGCGCATACTTTCCGAATGCTTGTCTAGACGAAATCTGATACAACAATGAAGCAAAAAATATATGCCTTAGCGAAAGCCGTAAAATCGGGTCATTTTAATATTTTGAAGTTGCTAAACTCATTTCCTGTTACACTTTATTTTATAACTTTGTTTTATACTTATGGCGCCGGCGATACTAACGTAGGTACCTAATATTTATTTTATATAAAACTTGGTGCAAAATATAGAATGACCACAGATATAACTGTTAAGAGGTTGGTATGAAGTTTTAAATTTGTTTTTACCTGAGTTTAATAACTTTATCAGTTCGAGAAAAATATAGTTCGATTGTCGTGAAACACAGTTTGCGCAACTGAATAAATCAATTCAATGACTTTTTTCCATTTGTGACGAAATCAGTAATGTAACTCGGTACCTATGTAAAAACCTTTCAGTTTATCCATATGAATGGAATTTCAGCAGGTAACAGCAGCTAACACTTGTCCAAACATACATAAGTAGGTACGTTAAAGTCTGCCATCTTTATACTGATTCTCGGTTTTATTTTAGTTATTATTTTATGAAGATGTACAAGCAAAATATCATAGTTGTGAATACTAAGTCGTTCAGTGTTGTTAAAATTCTTCATTCTCGTTGTTTACATCCTATTGCTGAGGAAAAAGAAGGTAACTTACGAAATTGTGAAACAAACATTCATTTCAACAAACAAACAATAATTCTTTCGCAAGTAAATTCATCTACGCGTATTCCCTCGTGACAATACTGACTAGTTAAATAATAAATGCGTATTGCGCTGAAGTTTAATTAAAATGATTTATGTTAGTTGCGTAGAATATAATATTAATACAGATATTTCTTTAATGCTATTTTACTCATACCTAGGAACTCGTGTCTACTTGAAGTAAAAGTACTAAGTTTTGAATAACAGTGAATAAATTATGTGTAATTCAACGAGTATATTCTCTATAGAGGTTGTTTAGATTTGTTAAATTGTTTGGGATATCCTACATTCATTTCTTCAGACATAATGCAGACGAGTGCGTGTCGATAATGATCCTGAGAAACAGCGCATACTATATTACTATACTAACATACCTATACGCAGGTAACAATCTTATGTAAGCAGGAAATTTATTCGTATTTGTTTTATTTACAGAACGCGTTAACAAGAGCGATACTGAAGATAAAAGCCTTTCAAATGACGAAACCCCGCTTCCGTCGTGTCCTAGGCAGCCGCCGGACGGGGTAGAGACTCCTAGTGATGTCATAGAAAAGATCCCAGAGCCGCCAACTCGATTGCCGCCGCTCCACTTCACCCGCCCTCGATATTCGTACTCCTCACGGACACAAGATGCGAGAAGTGAAGCCAGTGTCAAAGACAAAATCGCTATGTTTTCAAACGATCACGCCGCATCGACGGATCGCCTCGACAAATGTGGCACACTTCCAACGAGAAATGGCTACAATACAACGAGGAAAAATACATCTTACTCAAATTATTCTGAAGTTTCTTCGTTGGATAGGCGCCTAACTAAATCTCAAGATAATCTGGATGAGATGCCACGTTATTGTAAGAAGCCTCTGGAGAGGCCAGAAGTATCCGGCGGAATAGCTAACACGATTCCAACTACGAATTATGATTTGACTAAAAATTTAAATCGATCACTGTATTCGGAAAACAAGCCTCTATTTTATGGAAGCACGACGACATTACCTTCGAGTACAGATTCATCGCTAAGTCACCCCGTGTATCACATGCGCAGCACTAGTGATGACACCACAAGCAAAAATACTTCCTCACATAAATCTAATCTAGAGTACCTGATTGAACAAAGGAAGAAATCAATGTCGAAATTGAGAGGACTGGTTATTCCTGAAATTCAAGGACCACTTATAGGGCTACCTGAAATTAAAGTACAAGACAATATTACTAAATCATTCCTTCTAAAAGCCAGAGAAAAAAGTGTAAGCAACAAAACCAATAGCAGTAAACAAAGTGCAAAACCAGTTATTATAAATGAAACAAAATGGAAAACTATTCTGCCTAATAATATACCAAAATATTCTCCAGCATTCAAGCGCAAATCACTTCAAGTTTATACGCCAACATCATTGTCAAAAGAATCAACTCCCGAGCGTAATTTCAGCGAAAGAATAGAGATACTGAATAAGATAAACCATAAATCTATTACCAACAAGCCAGTCAGAACAACTCTTGATTTCAACGATACTCCGAAACACCTCACGACGTCAATACTTCCGTCAAAGCCTTACATAACACATACGTCGTATTCGTTGAAAAAAGAAATAAAAGATAATATAAACTACATTCGTGATTACAAGAACTTTGATGCAAAAATTTGCACCGTTACCGACATCGTAGATAGTGATAATGATTCTGCGATGAGTTCGACCCAATCTAGTTATCGATCATCTGCATCATCGCCCATGCACACTTTAGAACACATGGAATCAGACAGCTCCCGACTTTCGCCAAGAATATCAAATTACACATACTCGGTAGTGAAATCTGAAATGCCCGCTAAAATATCGACGGAGAAGAGTTATGAAGATTATATGAAGCGCACCGTATGCCGCTCCATGTCGTCCGATACGAACGTGTCGCTGAGCTCGTCGGCTGGTTCGGCAGCCACATCTGGATCTCAAGCGAGTTGTAGCTCACTCGAAAGTTCTGTCGCTGACTCCGACAAGAGAAAAGTTTCAAAAACTTATAACATCGACACTCTGAATAGAAGAAACATATTGGCTTCCGCGAAATGCAGAAGTGGAAGAGACAATAAACTCAATTCGCCAGTTATTGAAGCCAAATTCTCGCACGAGTCATCCGACAGATCTCCGAGTCCAGTACACAAAGCGTCTGAACGCCTTTCTACGCTCACCCCGTCGGTGAGCGCTGTGTCGAATAAAGGCGACAACAGACGACGCAATAAGATCATTGCCGAAACCGATTCCGACAGCGATAGCGATCTCAACATTCGACAAAGGAAGACAGACTTCAAAAACTCCAGATTGAAAAGGAGCTCCAGTAACAAAACGAAATCCACCGAAACTAACTCCGAGAGCCCGAAAGCCGAAGACGCTCCCAGGGTGATATCCGAAAAAATAATTAAAGAAATCAAAAAAGCTGGTCTTGATAACTTCACCAGTAGTAAATCAACAGCGATGATTCTGGACAAAAAAAGCTTCGACATCATAAAGAATGACAGTGTGATTAAAAAGGAGGAAAAGAGTTTTAAAAACGGAATCACGCAGAATCATAAAGATGTGTCCAATAAGGTTGATTTGCAACTTAAGGAAAAACCTTCATCGAATCAAAGGTACAAAGCAGTAGTACCTGACAGTAAACCTGACAAGAAAGATGGTGTGCAAGATGTTAAGATGTCGACCCACACGATTCGTTTGAAGAGGGGAGCTGGCACAGGCGTGGGTGTTATCTTGGCTGGCGGCATCGACTGTGAAGCTAAAGATGTTACGGTAAGGAACATCTTACTTAGTAACTGTCAAGATTACCTATAACCGTGTCTCCATTTTAAAGGTCATTAAACCACGGGTAAATAAAATTGCCCGTGGACCCGGTGGGTCAACTCACCAGAACCATGGGTAAACACTATCTACATCCGCATGGCTCTGATCATCCGGAAAAAGAATAAAGTAAAGCAGAGCAATGCATTAAATAAAATATGAGTTTTTATTTCAGGTTCATCGAGTATTGGCTGACAGCGTGGCGGCCAAAGCAGGGTTGAAGCGAGGTGTGAAAGTTCGCAGCATCAACGGTTGTGTCATGGCTGGATTGACGCATGCGCAATCTGTTACCATTTTAAAGGTACATACCGTCCGTATACCGTATTTCGAAACGTAATTCATTTACTTAGGATTACCTACTCTGCAGATTGCCGATTCTATCTTATAAAGAAAATTGATTTGCATCTCAATTATTGCTTTGAATTTTTTATATACCTAGGTATTTATACAAAGTTCTCTTCGATGTTACATCATTTGAGCGTGCAGCAATGCGCAAATAAATATCTTGAGTCGAAAAACGCATTGGTGCCACCCGTAATACGAATTGGAATCCACTAGCTTAGAAAGTTGTGAACTGTGATTCCAATTGAACTAATTGAAAGCATAGACTAAATAATGCTCTAGAAATTTATTGTCACTACATAGGTATTTTTAGCCGACTTCAGGCTTTTTTAAGAAATCTTACACAAGCTAAGTCGCTATTCTACCACAAGTTACGATAACAACCTCTTTCCCGAAAACGTGGAGTAATTTAGATAACAAAAGCGAGTGATCGTTTGTTTTGTTTGTTTTCAGGAGCAACGGTCTGAAGTAGTGATTGAAATAGATAGCGAGGCAGATAGCGCTAGTGGAGGCGGCTCTCAAAAAGGTACTGTCGAAATGTTGTTTATTTTATATGTTCCTTGAGAGAATATACACATTATCTCGCCAGTATCCCTAATGGGGTGGGCACTAAGGCCTTTTACCATCTATAGTAGATGACTTATACAGCGTCAGGAGGCAACTTTTACCTTCACAGGCGGGACGCTGTAGTGCCCGGGACGAATTAAGATGGAGTAGGCTTGCCCAGCACTTATTCCATCCTCTCAGCTTAGTCGGCCTTGTCCACAGGAAAGACATGGTCAGTACGTGTGGAGCTGACTAAGCCGCGGGTTTCCTTAAAACTAAAACTAAAACAAATCTAAAGTCATCCCGTGTACTAGGTATAATAGGGTACCGTAGTGTAGACAGAATTCCTGTAGTAAATAACTATAACTGTATAAATCATCTACATAGTTACCACAGCGTTTTACAACTTGTAAGGGCAGGAAGATGATGATGAAGCAAGCTGATTTTTTGTCACAGAAAGCGCAATTGAGTTTGAGCTTAGAGGAAACATTTTCATGTGAGGTGGTCGGCACAGCATGATCCAAGGATCATAACCGGCCGCCTGCCTGACGTTAACCCTCCTTGGGAATACTTGCTTATTGTATCTCATCATGTAGGAGAGGATACTATACCTTAGTCGACTTGCTTATTTACATAATATTTTCAAAACTGAAACTGTGTCTTTCAGCGGAGTCGAAGGCTCGCCACGAGACAGAGAACGGCGTAGAGTTGGCACAAGGCTCGGTGGTGACGGTGGTGTTGGAGAAGGCAGGCGGCGGCGCCGGCCTCGGTTTCGGCCTCGACGGCGGCCGCGACTCGCCGCGAGGCGATTGCCCCTTAACCATCAAGAAACTATTCGCAGGTACAAAATCACAATCAAAATATACGTGGTACCAGGATCAAAAATACTAAGGCCTTTTACCATCTATAGTAGATGATTTATACAGCGTCAGGAGGTAACTTTTACTTTCACTAATGGGACGCTGTAGTGTCCGGGACGAATTAAGATGGAGTAGGCTTGCCCAGCACCTATTCCATCCTCTCAGCTTAGTCGGCCTTGACCACAGGAAAGACATGGTCATGCGTGCGGAGCTGACTAAGCCGCGGGTTTCCTCACGATGTTTTCCTTCACCGTTTGAGAGTTGTGGTATAGCGCACATAAATTTTCGCACAGAAAAATCCATTGGTATCCACGACCGGATTTGAACCCACGACCTTAGGCTCACCAGATTAGGATAGACCACCAGTGCTCTCAAAAATAGCCTATATGTTAATCCAGTAGGTACATGTATTATTTATATTCCAAGTTTCATTCAAATCCGTTCAGCCGTTTTGCGTGAAAGAGTAACAAACATCCATACATACAAACTTTCGCGTTTATAATATTAGTAGGATATTAGGATCGAGTAGGAGCCAAGCGTGATTTCTTACCTGTATCTTCGACTCTTGGTCGCGTTACGAACAGACATAAATTCAACGTAGATTTAAGAAAAGAATAGAATGATCCTAGAGATTTCAAGGAATAAAGTAGGTACTATTGATTTTTGAACGGTAAGGATCACCATTAAATCGTCTGAAATCTTGAACGTTGAATTTACGCCTATTTGTAACGCGACCAAGCGTGGAAGATATAGGCAAGAAATCACTTAGAATGTAAACACCCAACAGTCACATACCTCTGACTCCATACTAAACTCCTTGTGTCGGTATTAGAAACTATGGGGTACCATAGTACCTACCACGAGAGTTTCGGAAGCACCCGCCACACCGCCGAGGAGATTTATGATGCAGGATATGATGCGCTTTCTCACAGATGTCTCCTTAGTGAATGATAGTAAAATACCCATGTTCGGGTACATTTGAATCAGCTCGCGGCAGATGCAATCACCTTAGATTTTCTAACAAATACTTATTTTGCAGTGAAGAAGAACCTCCGATAATAGACTTCATATATAACCAACATATGCGGTAATCTTGTCTCATAGCTGTAATGTTTTAAAGGTTTTTCAAAAAAGCTAGTTTTCAGTTTAGTTTAGCTAATAGCTCCATTATAGAGTAGTCTCCCTTTCACCCCCTTTGGTCTCTACTTTAGCTTTCTTGATGAGATAACTGCAGTATCAGTAGCGCCATCTGTTGATTGAATTACAAACCACACTCAAGTAAGTTAATTTCCAGTAATCAACATAATACACCTTCAAATAATGATTAAAACGAAGAAACCGTTTGTAATTATTACGGTACACGCTACAATCGCCATTGAAGTATCCGTCCCTGTATAGTAGGTATTGAGGGTTACAATCGTTTAAAACGTTCAGAGACAGCTGTTCATCCTAGTATTCAGTCCTTTAAACACGCGATTCAGTTGATAGGTGCTTATAATTTTGTTTTAATCATCTGCCTCATCAATACATTTGTTGCATAAATCAAAAAAAGAATGCGATACTAACGCCATCTATTAGATTTACTCAGTACTTGGTGAAGTTATAGTTTGCATTTTCAGGAGGTTCAGCGGCCCAAAGCGGGCTCGTTCTAGTCGGAGCGGAGCTCCTCTCGGCCGGCGGAATGGCGATGGAAGGCTTCACTCGCACGCAGGCATGGGCGGCCCTGAAGGCGTTACCAGCCGGCCCTGTGCCTCTAGTACTAAGGAACCCTAAGTAGAACCCTCGCTCTTTCAAAAGTCCGGTTCAGCACCCACAAAAACAAAAGGTTTATTTACTGAAGGTGGCCGATAAATATATCAAACTTTTAAGTAATACCCATGACTTTAGAAATTGGGCAGTGTTAGAGGTTCGATTTCAGTCACTGCCGTTCATCAGCATGAGCGTGTGCTAATATAGCCTGGATATCAATTTTCGAAAATCATCGAGTGATAAGTCACCGAAATGGAAAAAACAATGGAAATGGAGCATTTTGGTGACTTTGTAATCACTCAGTGATTTTCAAGAATTGATACCGTGATGTTTGTAAATATTCAAATATGACTGCGTTATTACAACGAACTTATTAATGAGATATTTTAGCTGATAGATATAAGTTGTAGGTACAGCATTGATTATCAATGAGGTCCCACTTTATTTATTTCCTTTATATTGGCTAGATTTTACCAAGGATTTGATCCTTCGAATAAAAGTGCTCTTGATTTTCCCAAGTTGCTTACAATTTTGGGTGTAAATATTTTCGAGAACTCTTATATATTAGTAGATTAATTAAGACTGCCTTAATCGTTTGTTTACATGAATTTCCAAGTTAACATTGTTTCATTACTGAATTATAATTTAATAAAATTAATAACTAGTCTCGGTGTAATACAGCGATGATAAGTATCTATAGCTAGGCTGATGTCTATCAAAATTGACGTATAATAAAGTGCCATCGTTTAGGTCTGGTATGTCCTTGTGAGCAACGGGCACACATGTTAATTATTAAATAATATTACAACATAAGATTAAGCAGCTTTTGAAGCTATATATTTATAGTATTTTTAAATCAGAGGCTTATGTTAACTCATATGATGTCTCTGTTTACTGATTCAGGCAAACAATAAATAATTGGTTATACAACTGGATTTAAAATATATCTAAATAATTAAATAAACGTAACTTTTACAGTTTTATACCACACCTATACTCTAGCGTCATAAAGGTTATAATCAGATTTTGTATGAAATCATTTGGCACATTCATTCCTTGTTGAGACAGTTCATTTCTAGTGAGGGAAAAATGGAAGTTAGGATTGAATGAAAAATTAACTGTTTAATAATGATGATGACAATATTTCATGTTACTGCTGATTTTACCGAACATTTCGATTTCTTGCATTTAAAACTACTGCCAAAAGTGCTTATTTATTTTGGTAGGTATTTTATTTCTTTAAATTCCTTGCCATTTAATCGAACGCCTGATCTTACCATTATTTAAGAAAATGCTATTTTAATAATCCATGTAAATATGTAGGTGTTTCGTTTGACATCGCTGGTTCTTTTCAAATGTTATTTAAGTATATATTATTTTACCTACATATTTAGGGTATAAAATCATATTATTGTATTACTCATGTTTAGTTATTTACCTATAAAATGGTTACAAATATACCTATGAACTAATTTGAATCGTGTCTTTAATTTACTAACAGTCCCAGTTTCACCTTAGTAAGTATGTACTCGTACCTAGAAAATAAAAATACATGCTCATTGTTATAAAGATTATATTTCTTAGTATGTACTTACTTATAAATATCTAGGTACTATGTTATTTATGTAGTAAAATGCAAAAATATGTACTTACTAAGTAGTTTATTTGGGTCCGAAAAATTCATAAGGATTTCGAAAAATGTTTTTCTTTCAATATATTTCATAAAATAGGCCTGTGATTAATGCTTTATTTACACAATATAAAAAATACTAGCAACTTTATAAGATAGGCCCTCACAAATAAATACCTTCATACATTTTTTTTATGTCCTTAGAATCACTTTATAATCACACTATAAGCACATAGGCAGATACCAATAAGAAGGTTTTATGCCCCTAAACAAAACACTCGATGATCTAAGTTACGCTATTCAGCAAGCTATTAAATAAGTTAGTAAATATTCTATAGGTATTTAAATAAATTATAATAACTTACAAAGTAAACTACAATATTGTGCTTCACTGCTTTGAATATCAATATCACAGTCATTTTTATATATTAAGTCCTTTAAACTTGTATAATAGGGCTTAATGGACTTAGCTGCTTAAAATTTGCCTTATTTCCATGAAAAAGTCCGTAAACTGCACTATCAATTTTTGGAAAAATATTTTTCTAAAATATATGCACACGATATCAGTCACTTATAAATTTTCCTGTTTTTATTACATTTATTATTACATCGAAACCTAACGTAATTTTTTAGGGCCAATCTCTGGAGCAACTTTGCTACGAACGTAGCAACTCAGCTACGCGCCGTAGCAAAACTGCCCCTAAATTATAGATTCACATTTTTTTATTATGTTTTGTAGAAAGCTACTTTCAACAGCTGTGTACTAAATTACCGTCACTGTAAAAATACAACATCTAAAACCTTAATACAATACATTTGTCGATGCAAGTTTTACAAGGCAACTATTTTTAGTTACTTTACCATATAAAATGGTTAATCGATTGCACGTTGATTATAAATACCTACCTAACATTTAAAAAAGCTACATAAGTCAAAAGGATTGCGGTAAAAATTCGGAGTAAGTTACCATTAACTAATGCTCCTTTGCTACCAATGGTACCTTCCAGCTTCCAGGATCCTATCAGAAGAAAAGGCTCAAGTGTTTGGAACCTATTACTGTCGACACAAACTCACAACTTGCAGGTTCTTACTCATCAAATAAAGGACTATTTCTAATACCGAATAATTAGAAGATTGCACTTTGAGTCCTTTATAGTCTTACAACGTGAAGTAAGAGTCGGAGGTGTAGGGCGCCTGATGCGTGTTGCAACAAGCGCACGTTAGTAAACGTGCCAGCGCGCGCCGTGCTAGCCTCAGCAGGAATGGAATAACTGGCACGTCCTTGAATAAACCGATTGTACTTCGAGTCCTTTGAAGTTTTACAACGTAGAGTAAGAATCGGGGGAGTAAGGCGCCTGATGCGTATTGCAACAGGCGCACGGCAGTCAACGCGCCGGTGCGCGTCTTGCTACCCTCAGTAGCACGGGACCAGCACGCACGTCTTTGAACAGTCTGATTGCTTCGCCGTGTGTCAGTCCAGCTGTTCCACGACCGTTCACTGATACTATCTCATCACCTGAAAAAAAAATTGGATAAATGCCTAGTTGAAAGGGTTGACAATTAGTTAACAATATAATGTTTCCCGATGATAGGTACTACTTATTTTGGTTTTTACTGTGTTAAGTCGAAATAAAAGGCTCTAATAAAAGTGAATAGTTAGTTCATCGTGAACTACTAAGGTGCTAAGTTAGTAAACAGCATTGACCTCAATTTTGCCCCTGCAGTTCGTTTCGACAAGGGCGATCTAATTTACCTTCAAGTCAAATTAATTAACTCCTGTTACACGTTATTATTTAACTGATACAACTTTTTTTGCTTGCTTTGTAAAGCAGGTGCACATGAGGTAATATAGCAACAGCTGTCACATAACCGACTCTAAGGAATGTGCACCTTTCGAGAAATTAAAGTTTTTATTTCATTCAAACTGTAGGTATTACGTGGCAGAAATAATATCGCAATATTTTGAATCATCGAGAACTTCTTTTATTGCTTACCTTCTCTTAGCACAGATTCAGCTGCCTGGCCGTTGTTGAAGATGGTCTTTACAAAGATGCCCATGTCTCCTCGGGGCGAGTCCCGGCCGCCTACAATACTGAACCCAAGCCCTTTACCCCCTGCTGACTTTGTGAATCGAACCTGGAATAAGATTAAACAGTATAAAGTAACACGTAAGGTAAGGTAATTAATCATTAAGTAAGTAATTTTTAGGGTTCATTAACATAGGTCTTGTTTTTGTAAAGCTCACCTCAAACGCATGCGGGTCTCTTGGTTCAAGAGGTGGTCTTTTATTAATGTGGTGGCCATTTGCAGGTGGCACAGGAGGAGGCCTTGCTGATCTCGGCGTGGCGCTGACTCGAAGCTCTGCTACTCCATTTTTCAACTGATGCATTGGATCCTGCCTAGATTGCACACGGGGTAGTTTGTACGGCTCCTCCCATATCCGCTGCGAAGCTTCAGGCGGAAGGCGACTGTAGCCATTCCGATATGGTATGTCTATGTCTACCGCTTCACTGTAAGGCCTTCGACTTCGTCCGTCTGGGGTATTATTTCTTCTTTCAGGAATGTAATTATTGTAATCTACAACATCATGGCTCTCATCTTCGGACTGCATGAGAGGCGCACGTTCCTTAGGCTGTTGAGCTTGCTGAGATTTATTCGCTCGGTAAACGTTTGGCGAACTACACCGTCGCCGCAGCGTGGCCGACGACTGCCTCGAAGGCGAGGGCGAGGGCTGCTGCCGGACTGCCGTCGGACTCGGTACGTAGAACGTGGACGGCTGTTGTTGGGGCGGTGCCAAAACATCGTGAGCAGATAAAGCTCGTCTTCGCAAACCTCCGCCGAGTTTACCCAACGCGCGAAGAATGTCAGGAGCGCCACTGGTAACGCGAAGAGAGGCTGTCGTGTACACTTTGCCGCGATGCCTAAACGAGAGCTTAGAGGGCGGAGCTGGCGAACAATGAGCTGGAGGTCTTGGAGGGGACGGTGAACATCTCACCGGACTCGGCTCACGATTTCCCGACCCAGGTCGCAACCTTGAGCATCGACGGCGAAGTTTTCTCCATCTTTGTGACAAATTGGCGTTCCAGCTTTCCTCTGAAAATTAAACAAAATTTGTGTTAGCACGAAGGTCTACTTAGATTCTTGAAGGTAACAATTAATACCATTCCATTAGATGGACCATAGTAACATCACAAGGTTTATGAGTCTAATAAATTGGTACAATTTATGGGATGTATCTGGTTCACATGATGTGTTTGTTCAACCAAAACGAAATGTAAACACGGAAGTGAAGAGTTACCTTTCTTGTTAGTGTCTGCGTCTGATGCGTAGTCGTGCGTGCGCGGAGGCTGTGCGGGCGGCGAGGCGGGCGCGGCGAAGCTGTGCCGCAGCGGCGTCATCCGCAGGAGCCGGGGCCTGTCTCCATTGCCGCGGCTGCCCCATGCCGGCGCACCCATTCTAGGCTAGCCTCTGAAAACAATTATCATAGGCAAAATATAGGCAGGTATTCAAATATTCCATACATAGTTAGGTAGATACATATGTAAGTAAAGTACCCGCCTTCCGATCCTAAGGTCGTGGGTTTAAATCCGGTCGTGTAGCAATGGATTTTTCTGTGCGAAAAATTTATGTGCGCTATACTAGTACTCTCAAACGGTGAAGGAAAACATCGTGAGGACGTATTGACCATCTTTCCTGTGGACAAGGCCGACTAAGCTGAGATAATGGTATAGGTGCTGGGCAAGCCTACTCCATCTCAATTCGTCCCGGGCACTACAGCATCCCGTTTGTGAAGGTAAAAGTTGCCTCCTGACGCTGTATAAAATCATCTACTATAGATGGTAAAAGGCCTTAGTTTACAACAATAATGGAAAGGTGTAGGTACCTTTTGTGTGGGCGGGCTAGCTATCAATAACTAAATTGGAAATATGATTTCACAGTTCTTGCGACAAAGCCTTGAAGTTGAAATAAACGTTATCTAATCAAGCAAAACTCTACATTAGTCGTGCAGGGTTTTTCTGTCAAGTTTTTGCTAATGAAGTCAAAGGCTTTTATTTTCTGATTGTACCTACCTACATATCGAAGTAGGTACATTCGGCATCAGTCGTTATATTACGTCACTGCAAGCTAGGTTACAGCCAACTTTGTAGATAAATACTTAACAGATGTGCTTAGTACCTATAGAGATAATTACAAATCAGCTGTATGTACCGTACTACGCCATGTCTGTTTTGTAACAGTCGAGTAATATAGGGTTAGTTTTTTTCATAAATAACACTAAGTAATTACGCAGACATCAATATAAATAAAATGTCTAAGTTTAAACAGTTAAATTCCGTCGCAGTCGTTTTAGAATGGTAAACTTAGGTACTCTGAGCACATACAACTAAGGTCTTTAACCATCATAGTAGATGATTTATACAGCGTCAGGAGGCAACTTTTTACCTTCACAAACGGGACACTGTAGTGCCCGGGACGAATTAAGATGGAGTAGGCTTGCCCAGCACCTATTCCATCCTCTCAGCTTAGTCGGCCTTGTCCACAGGAAAGACATGGTCAATACGTGCGGAGCTGACTAAGCCGCGGGTTTCCTCACGATGTTTTCCTTCACCGTTTGAAAGTGGTATAGTGCACATAAATTTTTCGCACAGAAAAATCCATTGGTACACGACTGGATTTGAACCCACGTCTTTAGGATCGGAAGGCGGGGTCACTACCAACTAGACCACCAGTGCTCTCGCACATACAAGTTACGAGTACTTTCATAAGTAACAAGGATTATAGAAGTTAACCGGGTTTAATAAACTCATACCATCACGCATCGCTAAATATAGTAACCACTTGTGCTTATTTGAAGCTGGATGTTATAATTAGATATGACTTTATTACCACTTAAAAGAGCTCTATTGTGGTGGACGCTATGAGAATATTATGCAGGTTTTAATACATTATGCACGCGGCTGGTTCCAAACTCCTGATTATGATCGTAAACATTGACCAGTAGGGTAACACCCACACGGCGTGGGCCATGGCAAACAACGACGTCCGGTGACCGAAGCCCTGCACATAACTTGTCTAGGTGTGACCCAAATACATTGGAAGAAGTCGCAATGTGTAGGAATGTTACGAGCTACAAATATTCCATTCACTGTCTTCGGAATGGAGATTGAAATGCCTACGTATACTTTCGATTTGTTTTTATTTTGACAGTGGAAGAAACATTTATATTAGTAAGAAAAATAAGCAAATATAGTTTTCATTTCGAATTATGTGATTATGTAGGTATTAATTAAGATATTCTAATGCCGTCCTGTAAAAGAACTGATGCATGTCCGTATGCGCCTGCGCAGGAACCCAGAACCGTTGCGGATATCCGCTAGACCACCATACTCCTCATTCATACTAATCAGTGACTAACTCAACCTGCATTTACGATTCTAATCCTTTATGTTTTCACTGGCCGTGAAAGGCATTTTCTACACATGATGGTCTGTTGAATAATTACAAACATTCAATGCGACGATTAAGTACAGATCTCGTGCCGTTCTGTTTTAAGATGCCGTGAAGTTACCAGATGGCGTGGCTAGAGTGTGGGCCTTTGGACATGGTCCAATATATTCGATCCAACTGCAATGCGCTGATGGCCATCAGCCATGTCCAATGCGGTTTTGCAATGACAAATTTATATGAGATCTCATGCGGTTTTACTGGTAACTTTGAGTATTTATTTGTTTGTTATTGAGCTAGTAAAGTTTGGAATAAATTGTGAAGTCACACCAGTCTGGTCGTAAATATTTACATTTGACCGAAAAAATATATCGCTGCAAAAACTGCGAATGTGTTAACGAGGATCATTTCAGCATTATGAATAAACAAGGGTACCTAAATAATGGCTGCACATTAATTTCAGCCAAACGTCTGGGGACTGTAATTAATCACTGGGCATCGTATTGCAAACGATCTGTGGACATAGGCGAGTAATTAAATTCCGAAGAGTAGAGCCTGGGGCGATCTTTATGGCATATACGTGGGCCAATGTATCAGGGGAAATGAGAAAACAAGGGGGACGCTTGGTTTGCGTTGCTATGAATATGTAGCGCTTTGATCAACACTCACAAAATAAGCAAATTGTTATTGCTAAATTGCGTTATCTTTGAACATTGTCTCTAAAAGTTTATAGTTGATTAAAATGATACTATCGACTAAATAGAAAACCAATAGGATCCTGGATCCACCACCAAAACGATCACTTTTATAACATGGTTGAATGGTCTTTCAGCGTCGGAAACAAGCAATAATTTCGGCGGCGCAGTACCGTTGTATACCGAATTCGGCGGCCAGTGGTCACTGATCTTCCGGTCAATCGGACTATGCAGGTACAACTGGTAGGTACTATGTAACCCACTGCTCGCTTCCAGTGTCATTCGGATAGTAACATTTTTTGGAACAAACGGCGGAGTCGATAACGAAACGGTTTTATTGCATGCATAAAAGATCCGATAAAAGCATGCAATTATTATTTAGGAATAGAAAGTTGATGAGCCGGAAACGAACAATAAGCTGATAGTATCAGTAGCCAAGGCATTTTCTGCTCTACCCGCTGAAATAGGAAAAAACGGTTTGTGCAGATTCAAAAGTCAATATTATTATTGAATTGAACACTCCACTAGACTCAATTCCGTAGCACATGTTCCCCAAACGAGATGTTATCAAAAGCTCGTATTTAAAGTTGAACGGGGCTGGTCGGATTGTATTCGCCCGCGGCCCCGCTTTCAACTCAAGTGGAGTCCTATTAAGCTGGCATCCATTAATTGTTCATTCCTCAGTATTTCGAGTGGATTGCCGACCGTAGAAAAGGTTTGAAAGTGAAACTGAATTAGGAACATCTGTTAATAATGGTATTCCATTATTCTAAATACTTTGCTACAGTAGCCAAGGACATAAAAGAGATAATTGAAGGTTGTCAGGCTCCTAAAATAGAATGAAAAAGTAACAGTTCTACGTTTTATTTGTCCTGTCTGTCTGTCTGGTCCTGTCTGTTCCAAGTACGGGTAGCTGGGAATATCAAAGTGTCGCCCAGCCATAACTTGTCTAGGACAATAATTTATGGCGCACACAATAACGGATTCGTGCCCATACAGCGCCCACACTTATTAACCAAACTCAGATTTATGCGTAACTACGAGAACGATAGTGGCACAATAGCTCAGAGGAATGTGACCTGGGCTCGTTTGGTTATGAACTTATAGTCAAAGTACTTATTAGCATATTGCTTGGCTCAATTTCATTTTCTATTAAGTATGAATATTTAGGATTACTTCTGTCAGACTTGTAAGGCATACTACCTACATATAGCTAAAATCGATGCAGCTTGCTCCACTTCAGAGTTTAAACAGGCACCTATTGTGCATGTATTAATCAACTGATTTTAATGAGAAATAAGTACTTAATTATTGGCAGTTTATAGCGCTGCTCACTATTTCCATGAGCAAGTAGGCCGAGTACGGTATTGCAATCTCAACAGTTCATCATAACATTGTTTGCCATCGAATTAAGAAACTGCTCTAGATCTGAGCTCGTCGAATGAATCTGGGAAATTGCTCCACTCTTCCTATTATAACGTTCAACTTCTATTATACTTTTCTCAGGAGAAACCCGTTCGATCTACTTCTACTTGTCATTGTTCGAAGTATGCTCTGAGTTAAACGAGACTGATTGTTTGGTTGACGTGTTGACGCATTGAAGAAGCTCTGTTAAAATAGAAAGATATATATACTGTATTGATAAGAATTTTAACTTTGTAGTTGATATTTGTAGATAGGTCGTATGTAAATTCTAAGTTTCATTCAAATCCGTTCAGCCGTTTGGGCGTGATTGAGGCACGAACATATAGACTTCCTCGTAAACTTTCGCATTAATAATATAAGTAGGTTATTTTAAGAACCTGGCAGTCTTAATTCCATCCACAATAAAGTGATAGATCCTGCTTGAACACTTGTTTTATACAAGTGGAATAAGAGGAAGGGCACAAATTGTTAGTGGTTGGCTATAAATTCTTGACAGATTTCATGACCATCACAGAAACTGTCTCTTACCAAATTCAGAACTTATCTCTAAACACGTCAGATAATAGCGTCACTTTAAAATAGTTTTTATGATATCAAGGCATGTATACGTGTTTTTGCTTGTACGACAATAAACAGAAACACTTGTCCTGTATAACATTTTCAAATATTTGTGACGATTTTTATTTTACGTAAATTTTACCCGACAATTAATATTTTTGAACAACCTATACATAAAATCACCGATAAAGAGGTCACTCGACGTGGTTACGCATCATATTTTTATGATTTATCAATTAAGTTAGAGTAAAAAAGACCTATACTTAATTTGCACTCGTTATAAAGAGACAAAATATGACCTATTTATCAATTTTACAAGATTACCATGAACATCTCCTGTGTTTTCATTTGATGTCGTTCAAGCATATTCACTTTGTATACATTAGGAACATTTAATATATGCTTACAGTTATCACAAAATAAAAAAAAGTAAGTTATTAATTCTCCGTGAAATAATAATAGTAGGTAGGTATGGATTAACGAAAGAACAATAGATGTAGAAGTCCGTGCGAAAACACCTAACATCATATGATATGAATATGATGTCATCGGCCTTATGGTCATTAATTCTTTAGGAATGATCTATTCATTTTTAATACAAGCTCCGGAATTTATAAGGGAATCTCAGCATAAACTGAGATTTCAAATCAAAAGCTTATTCAATTTCATGAAATTATATCATGTAGGTACCTTAATTATTATGTAGTCATTGGCCTTGGTTTTAGATGTTGGTATGGTATGACTATTTATTACCGTTGTCAATGTACCAATTGAATGCTCGTACTAGAAGAAAAAGCTGATTGTAATGAAGTGAAAACGCGTCAAAAGCCATTTAAACTCGATTTTGGCAAAAACTAAGTTGCCTCGGATGGAAGCCTTATAACTTATTTCGCTTACAAAATAATAATTTTACTGTAAAATAAAAATGTCACACAATTTTGAATAATAATGGCAGACAAATGAACGTAATTTTCTCGTGATGTACGTCGCTGTATGTAGGACGAGTGAGTTTCGCAAGAGTAAAAGCACAGTAAAATTACCTACTGAGACCTACACAGGTTGTTGTCTGTCGTGCCGTGTGACTTTTTCGCGCATCTCACAAAGGTATTACCTACCGCGCTGTGGTAATGTTTACCAGAAAATTTCATGATCTTCTTTAGAACGTAATAATAATAATAACCCTTAACCTTTTATTATAGACAAGATTTATTGATTACCATTTTCATCATTCATCATGATCATTTCTCTGCCCTTTTCCCACTTTATACGGGGTTGGCACAGTATTAACTACCATTTAATCTACACCATAAGATCGTATTATTATTTTTGTATATTTAAGTGAATGAAGCGAAAGAATTATGTCAGGATCGTAGCAAATAGAGATCCGTGATCTCTGCCTTGCCTACCCCTATGGGAGACCGGCGTGATTTTATATGTGTGTATTCTGTGTATGTAATGTTTAAGTACCTATATAAAAATATTACAAAACGACGCGAAAGGTTAGAGATAACATGACCCCTTGCTTCGCAACTGGAGGCAAACACGGTGGATGTTCTGAGGCGAATAATTACTAATTATACTGTAGATAGAATAACCAGGTCTTAAAAAGAATTCTGAATGAGTTTTGTTGTAGCTTAATTTTGATGCTCGGTAAGTAGCCCCATGTTATATTCCAAAAGCTGTTGGCAACCTTATTTTATATAGCGGTCTGGTACGAGAAGTAGGTAAGTTATTCTGAAAAGATGGCCTTGGCACAAGTAACAGTCTCCGAACTGAGTTTTGTGATAATTGGACATCAACGCCCTGACATATGTAAAACTAGCTAGTTGCCTGCTGCGGCTTCACTCGCGTGATACCCGGATGAAAAATAGCCTATATGTTAATCCAGCACATGTTTTCATTCCAAGTTTCATTCTAATCCGTACTGCCGTTTAGGCGTGATTGAGACACAAACATACAAACATCCTCACAAACTTTAACATTTATAATTGTTAACTTTATTAAAAATAAACCAGATTACAATGATATTAGCATTTTATTCATAAATCATAATTCTTTTACACCACCATTTTCCCCCTATTTTTCAAAGTCACCACAGATAATCACTCAACCAGAGATTAAAATATCCTGTCATTTTGACAACTACTAATCGAATGATCATTTAAATTCTCATTTGTAACATTCGACCATCCTGACTAATGCCTGTCCCCAGGCACCTATGAAAGAGGAAACCCTCATTATGTTAAGTAAATATTATACAAATAAGAATCATGCATATTTTGTTAACTCAATATCAATTAGACACCTGACCAGAGCGTAATATAACTGACAGCCGGTTGTATATCACAAGTATTAAAAGAACCTAAATAGTGCAGTGCAAAGAACTAATGTTGTAGTAGTCAAAATGAACAAAATTGGTTGAAAATAACGTGCTAATTTTGCACTAAGATATCATTTCTCTACTTAATTAATGGTAACCAAAATAATATTTGGTTACAAATAGCACATATTTTCACATAACAAATATCTTTAAAAGGTTTAACGGTCCACTGCCAACTGATAACATTTCAACCAAAGATACCTATATAATTAATATTACCTAAAGTAAAGTGGCAATCAATGTTTTACACTATTAAACAAATAAAGAATAATTATATACACATAATTTACCCCAAACTCAAACTCTTAAATATACTTTATTTAATAGGGTGGGTAAGGATCACTTAAAATCGTCTTAATTCTACGTTGAATTTACGCCTGTTCGTAATCGCGGCCAAGCGTGGAAGATACAGGCAAGAAACCCCGCTTGGCTATTTTTTTAAAATGATCCCTTTACAAACATGTGTATAAAACGAGTTTGGAGCATTATTCTTTATTCAGTCCCAAGCATTTTCGTCTTCTATACAATTAGTTATTTTGTAATAAACTGAGGTATTATTTTTAAACCAATTTAATTTTAATTTTAAATATAATTCATTTAGCTTGGGACTTAGTTATAAAAACGTACACATTGCCCTTTTAATGATTGGCTAACTTTGGGTATCGGTATTATATAAAATATAATACTGTATGTTGTTTAAGTAATGAATATAAAACAAGATAGATAACAATATCTCAACCCATTTTTAGTCCCATTTTAGACAATATAAATTATAACTCAAACAACTAATAAATAACTACTGCAAGTGAACAGACAAGTAAGCTAAAATAACGGTTTCTTCTTAAACATAAAAACTAAAACAAAAATATGTTTAGCATAGCATGTAGCTGCATTACATTCAATTGACATAACTTATTACCTGCCATAGCTAGTTAGTTAATTCCTAGATGTATTATTTTCTAACAAGTAAAATTTGTTTTATTTACAACCCTCGGCCATCCTAAATTCACAGAATGACCCCATTCAGACTCTTAATATAATTGTGAATTATGAATAATAACATCAAGTATTAATAAAACTGTAGTCATGTTAATATAACTTCAGTCAACAATCAACTTACCAACTAATCTGAAACATTTTCTTAAAGAAACTGATTTTACATCTATTGTAAAACTTGCTAATACATGGTATTAATTCCTAAATACACACTTAATAAAACCATAGTTATAATGGACACTAGCACTGTTATTCCGGAATCACTTGAGCAAGTTCGCATTTTCACTGAGTCATTGTAGGACACTTAACGTACATCACCGTTTCTGAGGTTTCCATTATTTGGATATTTCTTCACCGTACTCTCATGTACATACATTATCATTGACACCTCGTATAGTGGAGTAAGCCCTTAGGGTAATTTGGTATCGTTGCGGCTTTAACCTCACCGGACTCTCAAAGGATTATCATCTCCACAGTTGGTCACAAATGCTTGCTCGTTCGACAAAGTATCTTCAGCTTACTTTCATGTACAAACATAGACTATCCTCAACGCTTAGTCGTCTATCGGGTTACACCCTCGGGGTTCAATGTAGTATTCTACCGCTTGTTCACATCGGGGTTTCTACCGTTGGTCACAGCATGCTTCCTCGTTCCGCAAGTATCATCAGCGTACGTTTGTGTGTCTACTCCTACCGGCGTAGTGGATTACGCCCTCAGGGTATTATTTGTATTATTAACGCTTACTCGCGCAAGAGCTTCCGACCTCCAGGGTATTCGTTCTAGTATTTCCGACGCTTCCACACTCTGTTTTCAACCTTCAAGGTATTCGTTCTAGTATTTCTGACGCTATCAACACAAGGGGTTTTGACCTTCAGGGCATTCGATCTAGTATTTTGACGCTTTTACCCACAAGAGTTTTCAACCTTCAAGGTATTCATTCTAGTGTTTCCGGCGCTTATCAACATAAGGTGTTTTGACCTTCAGGGCATTTGATTTAGTATTTCCGACGCTTTCACACTCGATTTTCAACGTTCAAGGTATTCGTTCTAGTATTTCCGACGCTTACCCACACAAGGAGTTACGGCCTTCAGAGCATTTTAGGTTTGGTGTTGCCGACGCTTACTCGCATATGGTAGTTAAGACCTTCGGAGTATTAAATTTAGTATTGCCGACGCTTACCCACACAAGGAGTTACGCCCTTCACGACATTCAAGTTTAGTATTGCCGACGCTTACCCACACAAGGGGTTACGACCTTCAGGAGATTAGTTTTAATACTGCCGACGCTTAACCCCATAAGGAGTTACGACTTGACATTAACGTGTAGTATCGCCGATGCTTACCCACACAAGGGGTTACGACCTTCAGAGTATTAGATTTCGTATTGCCGACGCTTACCCACATAAGGAGTTACGACCTTCAGGGCATTTTAGGTTTAGTGTTGCCGATGCTTACTCGCATATGGTAGTTAAGACCTTCGGAGTATTAAATTTAGTATTGCCGACGCTTACCCACACAAGGAGTTACGCCCTTCACGACATTTAAGTTTAGTATTGCCGACGCTTACCCACACAAGGAGTTGCGACCTTCAGACATTCGTTTTAATACTTCCGACGCTTAACCCCATAAGGAGTTACGACTTGACATTAACGTGTAGTATCGCCGTCGCTTACCCGCACAAGGAGTTACGACCTTCAGGGCGTTTCAGGTTTAGTTTTGCCGACCCTTACCCACATAAGGAGTTACGACCTTCATGGCATCAATCATTGTTGTTCGTAATAACCACCGCTTATCACGCCCAAGGTGTTACGGTCTCCTTCTGATGTCAAATGTGTCAGTTTGGATGGGAAGTATGGAGAGCGTAAAGTTGGAGGAAAGATATGGAAAACAGGAAGGATAATTTAGGTGTAGATGTATCTAAATTTAAGGCAAATCCCCTGATTATTAACCGTTACTAATTACTCCGAATCACTGTTATTGTAAACTAGATGAATCTATGTCCGTTGTAGAAACAAGTTTATCTGACTCAAAGTACTAAACTACTCAATATATAAGTGAGCCCCAAATTGTATATTCATATCAAGAAAGTCTGTTTGACCGTTCTTAGCAGAATTAATGTTAAACCACGTTTGAAGTCATATATTAGCGACTTTAGGAAAATTGTCGCGAATGTCTGTCGCATGGCAAAGAAAATGCATATTCACGAGAATGATTGCGAAATCTAAAGTTTTCTATTGATGATTTGTTACGTTTTTGGTGTGATTACATTCCTGTTTCTATTAATAACTTTATACTAAAACTTATTACCATTAAACTTACATATTTGTGGACTTTCCATACAGCGCCATTCAGCCCTAAACTAAGAAAAGCTTGTGCCATGGAAACCAGATAATGGTTTGTGACACCACATTTATTGAGAAGACTGGAGTATGCACCTGGACAATGATTCGTAATATAATTATAGGTATTTATCTAAATATTTTCCAATATGTAACTGCCGTCCTTATCTTTTAAAGTTTTGTCCTGTCCATCTAAAGATTGCCTGGAAGAGATCGCTGTTAGCGATAAGGCCGCCCATTGTATGACGCATATTTAAATACCTATTTTAATTTGTGTTTTTTTTCAATAAAGATATATTGTATTGTATTGATTCAATCAATATTCGAACAATAGTATAGAAGATGTTTCTTTTTAATTGATAGAATGAAGATAACAGTTTGTACCTCTTTACAAAAATAACTAGAGCACTACTTGTAATAACTTACAACTTGCAAACATAACCGATCACAATACTGCTCTACTAGCCTATCCCGGTTATATAGCGCAAAACAAGTGTCTACGTGCAATGTTCAACCAGCCGCCTTGGGAACCTTGTATACCATTATTTGAAAAACTTAAGATACTTGCCGTGCATGTATATTTTAGAAATGTGCAAATTTGTCAAATCACTAATGGAATTATTTGAAATCTTTTAAAAGGTATACAAATTTAACCGTAGACATAAAACCGATTAGCAATACCGGTTCATAAAACTATTGTATAGTCGCAACTGTTATACCATTACTATAAAAATTTACAACAGATTGCCAAGTGATGTTATAGAACTAAAGGGTCTCGTATTTAACAGAAAGTTATTTAATTCATTGATTGATCATTGTTTCTATTCTGTTGGCGACTATTTTAGTTTTAGGTTTGACCTATTATAATTGTACATTTTATACCATGATTAAATGAAATGGTGTATAATTTGATAAATTAGGATAGGTATTAATAAGACATTCACATGCCTGTGCTCGGGCGAGATGTGCAGATCAAATTATTATTATCTTCTGTGTATAAATATACTGACTATACTTAAGTAACTTCAAACAAGAACCTATTTGTTTTGCGGAAAATGAGTTTCCAAAATATGGACAGTTCGGGTTTCTTGAAATTACCTCTTTGACACACATACTTTTTACATTCTAATCGTAAATTTCAACTCATACAATCGACAGTCTGTTTGCCGGTAGGCTTGCACCTATTTTAAAAAACGTTTTATTATAATAGTGTTCTACAATTTTCAGTTTCCTTAGCTAGCAATCAGCATAAATCCGCTGCTGTTTTCATAAGGGAATGCAGCCACTAACTTTTCTTGCCACTCGGCCCATGAATATTTAAACGTGTCTACCTCTTCACCCTCGTACGTCATAGAATAGTGGGATAAGGAAAGTTGAAGGAAAATAAGTAGGAAGACACAAATTGAGTATCTGAAAACAGTTCAATTGTTAATTCCATGACAATGATTATTCAATCAATTATTTCGTTCTGAAATTCAATAACACTGATTACTTTTGGATACTATTTTAATTTATTACTAGCTGACCCCGCAAACTTCGCACATGCCCCATTAATACTCGTGTTAATTGATTGTTCACACATGCCTTACATACTCTTATTTGACAAGCCAAAATCAGTATTAAATATTTTGGTAGTTAGAAATGTTCAAAGCTGTCTAACGCTTCCTTTGCCATGTAACTCATAAAAAATCTATATTGAATAATATAATTTAAATAATTAGAATTTGAAAACTACTATAGCTATCTATCCCTCGAGTTTGGAATTGTTAATTAATTACAATTGCAAATCAATCAACTATTCCGACTAGGTTTTTTTTTGTTCTTAATTTCTCAACAAATATCTACTTCAAAGGCTTCTTTTCAAATCTGATTAATTTAATGATGTCATTAAGTCAAAGTTAAAATTGTCCCTTAGCTACACAGCATTGATTTATAATCTCAACAGTAATGTACCAAAAGAACTACACCTTTAGTTTAGATACTTGAAATATTATTCATTTTATTTAATCACACTAACCAGTTCTATGATGTTTTCAATAAAAAACACCCAAATACCTAGATCAGTGGTAGTATTCCAGTACAATTACCATTATAATGTACCTGCGGCCTTTACATTATTAGCATGGCCCCAGAACAAATTGTTTACAAGCAAAACCTGTACCCCACTCCTATCTTTGTGATATCGCTACCATGCATTATCATGAATTTTAAAGATATTCATATTCCAAAATACATTATTTACCAAAATAGACAAATATTTATTTCCATGGGCATTTTTACCAATGAAGCGTTAGAAACTTTTGAACTTTTTAGATATTGTTCTACAAAATATTATGAACTCTCATATTAGCTCACAAAACATGTTCATGCTCACAATAAATAAATAACATGCGTGTTTTTGCGACCATTGCTATCAACAAGTTGATTTTGAACATACCCCTGGCAAACTCACGTTTGCCTCACCTCAGGCGGTCAAAGTAAACCCATTCCCAACTGTAGGTTAATATTCATTAAATACACTCAATACAGAACCATCACTTTGTACATCAGTTAGCAAATGCAATTAGTAAGACAACATTTCTTCATGCAAAACTAAGAATGGAAAATGTATTTATACGTTACTGACAAATAAAAAATATTTGCATGATGAAATGAGAAACATCACTCATATTGTCTATGTTGTGTATGTTCCATGTTTTTGTATGCTGGGCTTCCTAGCGAAGTGTGTGAATCTAATTTAGCTATTTAAGTTCTCCATGTACCACACTTCACGCAAATAAATTTTTCATTTCAACCATGTTATTTGATTTAAGAGATAACTAAAGTAAAATACCTACTTTATTTTGTTTTCTAAAAATAATTGAAATAATAATACATTTTATTATGTACCTATATCAATTATCTATTGAATTCTTCTGTAATCTTGATTGATGTTTTTATAGATTATACTATTTTCATTATTATTCTCCATTCCTTTTTTGACATAAACAGTTAGGTACAACATTTTAGTCAAATTTCATAAACATTTTTGTTCATAGTCAAAGTGAATAGAACATTTCCTTAATTCATAGTATGTACTATCCATGAGGTGAGCACTTGTGGCTTGTAGTGCAGGTAGGTCAACCCTATCCCAGAGACCAGTCTCTCACAAAGGAAGTTTTGCATAAATACCTACTATGTTAACTTTACTACCCACTAAAACCTTATCACTGTGAACGCTGATCTTAGTGAGAGAACATAAATGGGGTTTTAATTTCATTTAATTATTATTTCAAATCCACCTCCAATTTATATAACTAATTACATAAACACAATAAAACATCATTTATTTCACCTCATTAATTAAAGAGAGCAATTTGTTCGATCCTACTCTATAAGTATTATGAATGTTTAATAGGTACCTAAGTGTTTGGTGCAGTTAGTGGTCTCAACTTGTTTCCTATCCGTTTGCTAACTCGAATAGAATTCTTGAATTGAGGTATTTAATTTATTTTTAATTAATTAATGTTAGTTTTGTAAATAAACTCACATTTTGTTAAAAGTTGAGCATATCCATAGTATAAGTTGTACCTAATGTAGCACACAAAAATAAGAACAATAGATAGGTACACACAACAAAACAAACACAAGCAGAGTCGGTGTTAACATAATTTAGATCCAACATACCCATCATCACTCTTGGTCCTGGTGAGTCTTGTTCACCACCTGTAGTGCTAACCTATAGGTACTTCAGGAGAGTAAAACAAATTACATTGGTGAATAGGCGTTATGATTCAGTTTACAGGCTAACTAGGCACTTATGCACCCCATATACCCACCGACTAATCCACTTTGTAGACTTAGTTGTATAGGTAGGTAATGTGCCTGGAATTAACTTTGAACCAATTTGATTATGGTATGTTTGTCTGTCACCAAGTTCATAACTTTCACCACGACGGTTCGAAAGAACTAGTGACACGGCTAAATAGATTTATCATACAAAATGTTTCACGGATGTTTCATGAAAACTTCAAATAGTTCGACAAAATTAAAAATAACTTACCAGAGATTTCTTTGACTTTGTTACCTTTCTCTTTGCGGATAACATGAGTTTAGTTCCACTTCTGATTTGTTAACTTTATTAAAAATAAACCAGATTACAATGATATTAGCATTTTATTCATAAATCATAATTCTTTTACACCACCATTTTCCCCCTATTTTTCAAAGTCACCACAGATAATCACTCAACCAGAGATTAAAATATCCTGTCATTTTGACAACTACTAATCGAATGATCATTTAAATTCTCATTTGTAACATAATATAGTAGGATAGTAGGATTGAAATGTAATTGTAATTACCTACTTACTTTTTTAGGATTGTAATGTTATTGTTTTCAATCACTTGCCTCCACAATAATACAAATATCTAATGATTCTTAGAAAATTAAAGCTGCAGGTGTAGATAAACAAAGGCTACCCGTAGGAGGCACTACTAAGCGTGGGAGACACGGAAGAACTTGTGGTGAGTAAACTGTGTGAGATTCGTACGGGTTTTCCTTTTGTCCATGGAAACCATAGCATTCTTATAGTCTTGAATGTCAGAGCGCCTTTTTTGATTACAATAATTATCATAGCCAATGCTTTTTACTCACCTTTAGCTACTCGGCCTTCACATGCTTTTTAGCATAGAATTTGGCAGACTAAATTCTAGTTAAGCTTAGTTTAGAAACTGGTTTAGGTCAAAATAATCTTGGTGCATAAGTTTGGATCTTTATCCAAAAAATAACCAGTAAAAGTTTTAACCAACTAAACTGTTGTGGAACAGAGTTTCTATAGGACCTAAATTATTTTGAAAGTCCTTAAAATAAATGCGATACAAACACGCAACAGAGCGTGAAAGTAATAAATATCAAGACAAGAACATTATGAGCAGACATGTAGGTAACGGATTTGAATTACATCTCAATTTGCGTGACGAAACATGAAAGGTTACGTGCGCTCTCTTGCCGACTGCCATAGATCAAGGACCGTGGAAGATGCAGGTGGTATTAGGTTCCACTTAAACTAGGTATAAGTGGCAGCTTTTATATCAAGGTCAATACATTGTAAGGCGAGAAATGTTTAGAATATTATTTTAATCAAATGTAGACCTAAAGCCATAATTTGACTGGAATAATAATCAACGGTCATCTATTCAAGAGGTTTGTAGCTTTCCAGTTCTTCGTTGGTTTTTTATTTGACACTTCCACCTACTTGCAAACCAAAAAGTTGCCTACTAATCTTTAGCCCACACTGTTTAGCCGTAATTGGTAGAGCGCTTGAGTCGGTAATGAACCGAGTTTCCATTTATGGGGTGAACAAGGTGACCCGAAAACAAGCTTCTTTGATTTTATACAAATGTGTTAATGACCGAGTGTTCATCATCATTCAAATGAATGGCTCTATACTATAGCTTTATGGGCTCATGTAAACTCATCCACCTATAGATAGGTACAATTGTAACGGTTTATTTGATTGCATTTGAATTCGCGAATTCCAAACAGTTAACCTACAATATTTGAATGGTTTATCTAGTCAGGACGAAGCACAATAAGGTTTTCGATAACAATATGAAGTTTAATCGCGTAATGGATCGGATTGATGCAAGTCACAATAGGAACCGCAACATGCATACGGTATAGGTAATAAACTGAGGGTGTGGGATGAATGCACGCGCTTACGATGCTTTCAAGATATAAATATCTATTAGACACGATGTTATAGCCTCTAGCACTATAGCAATAAGGGCGGATTAGTCTGAATTGAAATTTTGGGCTGCTATTGTCTGCTGGAGTGTGGCGAGGGTTCAAGGTATGAGGGGACGTAGAACTCATCGGATGTCGCTGTAACGTTCTTTTTGCAAATATTTTTTTACGTTTATCAGTTCACAGCTGACTGAACAAAATTTGAAGGGAGGAAGACTTTGTATTGATTGTATTATAGCATGATTCGAATTGGGTACCTAACGGTACCGTAGTTAATAATAATCTTATCTTGGACTATGTAGGTATTTAAAGAGCGATATTTCAGTACTAATGACAATAAAAAGTATAAGTTAGTTAATCAAAAAAATAATAAAGAAGCCAAAACTAATTAATCCACAATTCAAAACCTACTGATAACACAATTACCGAAGTAACACACAACACAAAGTTTATCAAGTGACACACTTACCTAACAAACACTTATTTCATCCAAGTTTATAATCTCGAAGACGTTAATTTAAAATTATCATCATGACAGTTTGGCGGTTGAACTTTAAGATAGGACGTTTGAATATCACTGAATGCACTTTATTGCACGTATCGATCGAGACTTAAACTGTGTGCATATAAGCCGGCACCGCCAGCCACCCGGCACGTTCGTCTCAGGCGAATGTCGAATTAATACTACCATAACCTCAAATTTACGCGCGCTGCTCGAGAAAATTGTTTATGCCGTCTGTACACCCATAATGGGGTTCAGTTGTGAAGAAGACGGGCATACACGGACGCCCTATGTGGAATAAAGACACAACACAGTCAAAGGTGTATTATGGGGGAGTCGAGCGCAATAGACAAGCATACGATAGAGCTCCTATGTTAGGTGATATCGTCGTCAACTATTGTTTGGTTAAACAATGAAGTTTTTGGTCTCATAAAAACAGAGATTTTTAATCTATGTTAAAAAAAACATACCTAGTAAAATATTTGAAAAAGTAGGTACTGATACAAAAGCAAACGAAAGATGACTTTATTTTTAAATATTTGCGGCGACCGTTTAGCGTTTTTCTTAAAGTATTGATAGCGTTGTTAGTCAAGTCAAGAGTCAAGAGCTTGCACTCAAACCAACAAGCAGACAGGTTGAAAAAAAATGTACCCGCGACATCGTGTAGGTACCTGCGTCTCCCTCGGGTCCCATTCCCACCCATAGAAATCATTCAACCGTGAGGAATTAACGATTTTAAAATGCCGCTAACAAAATACCTGCTTTAAACTATCCATTTTCTAGCTACATGTCTGATATGTGAGGTGTTATGTTGATTTTAAGATGTTGTTCTTTTTAGCAGCTGTTCATAATCTTGTTGATTTTATGAGGTGCGCGATAAACACGTCATCTTTTTTGTTGACTCTTTGGAGACAAGTCTAAGTCTAGCGCGCGACGTTTATTTTATCTAAATAACAAAAGGTCATATACCTATTAATATCAAGCTTCTCGCTTATTCTTTTATAATAATAGAGGAGTTACTTTCTCCGTAAGAAGGTTAAATAGTTAAATCGTTCGTTTGGCCTAAGTCTCATTAGTTGGAAGAGCCCACTCGGGCTTCGTTTTGGCGTCTGCGAGGCTGCGTTGCAGTCTAGTCTGAGGACAATAAACATAAATCGATAAAGAGGTTACTCTCTTAACGACCAACATTATAGTACCTAGATATCATAAACGTTTTAGTACTCTAAGATAAGGCATATCTTTAGCCTGTAGTCGATATAAAAAAGTAGGTTTTGATCAAAGTGCGAGGATATACCTAGTACCTAAATCAATTTAATGAAAAAACTTGCTTAGTAATATAGAATAGGTGCTTTGTATGAAAACTGAATTTGTTCGAATATTTTACTAAAGTAATAACCGAACCAACCCTTAAAAAAAGTATCTACATAATTATAGTAACATCTATACTACTTATCATCATCGCTTTAGTTCGTATTTCAGAAGCTACACAAAAATTGCCGAGGCGCACAATATATGTTGTACTACTGTACCTAGCATCGTCAGGTCGATGGTACCTAGGTAATATCGGTCTTGAATAAGAATAAAGATTACTTGAACCGGATCTTTATGAGGCTGCTCTACAAACACAACAATAGTAAAGTTGCTAATCCCAGTACAATAAGAATAATACAATATGTTTTTAATCGTCTTATTCCTGTTAGTCCAGGGCATTCATACCAAGAAGGCCAATACTAACTTCGTAGAAACAAGATTGGCAGCTACGAGTAGAACTCCTTGACCTGAGTGAACTGTGGAAGGTATTTGTCAAGTCTATTACGATGGATAGGGTATATCGTGACATATCGAGCTTGGTAAGTTTTAGGTAAGCTGTACCGCAAGGCAGCCAGTAGTGTGGAAATTTACGAAAAAGTTACGGGTACTTAGCTACTCTAATTATATACCTCCTAGATAGTGAGGTGAGGCATGAGTGTGAATTGTTTTCTTGACTTAATACCTACTATTTCTTCTCAATTTGATTTTTAGCAAATATATGTTAAAAACAAAAATGATTTGTTCGCATTTTTTGGTCAGCAAGCCACTAATAGTAGAGAAAGAAATTGACGAATTTTAAATTACATTAGGTAATACAGAAGCTAAATTGTTTTTAATTTTGTAGTTATGAAAGCTCTCTCTGTGTCATGACTAGGCCGTGCGTGTATCCTGCGCGCGCGCCACCTGGAGGGGGCACGCGCACGACTCCCCAATGCGTGTCGTAAATGTCGGCTAGGCATGTTGTAACCTTGTGTTTACAGTGGGATCACGTTTTTCCAAATAATTTATACAGCCTGTGTAATAAATAACAGTACCTAACTGCATATAATTTACTAACTTAATACCTTTCTGAAGCCTAGTAATCTTCTATTCTGAAAGTAGAGATATGTGCTCTTCTTCTTCAAGTTTTGGATTACTGATGTTTAGGAAGCTCGCTTTGAACACTACAATCTATTTTACTTATCACCTGATGAGAAAGTATTTATTCATGTTAGAATTTATAATGACTTACCATGACTCTAAAGATAGTTGTCTAGTGCCTACTTCCTGAAACCTGGTAGGTTCTGACGAAACTTTTAATGACAAGGAAATACATGAAGATGAACAAAGCCAAATGGCATTATCATGGTCACTTCAAAAGGTTCTTATAAATACCAAGGCTAAAAACAATTCTAAGAAATATACCCACTAGCTTGCACTACAGCCTAAAAATATATTATTTTGCAATAACGTCTAGGTAGGTTGACTCGGCCGCAATAATGCAGAACAAAGCAATGACTTGTATTATTCCCTAATCACCCGATTGTTGTAACATACTGTATCATGTTGTGGTTTCCGAGCACGATTGGTAGGTGTGGGCGCTCGGTTTATTTTCTTTGAACCCTTTTCAAACGGCTATGGTCTGGAGCGTTTACACGTAATCAATATGGGTTTATTCATCCCGACTTCTACATCATAATAAAAATGTAGAGGTTGGTTCTGTCTAGACTGAAATATTTCCAGAGCCCTTTATGCTCATCAGACGAGTATCTGAAAGGGATGGCAGGGGGAGGAATTTTTATTACTGTGAATATTTTGTAGAGAGCTCTGGTAGTCTGGAAAATGACTCTGAATTCTAAAAAAGTTGAAGAAATGGATAGGAAACTATGACAAAGGACTAAGACTAAGACCTTGGTTTATTTATACCGATGCATTCAAGTTTAGAAAGTGCAATCTTTTGGGCAGATGGCGTAGTGCACGAGTAAAATAAATTAATAATATATGGCGATGCTAAATAAAAGCCTTTGTCTTCCCCATCCAGGAAGTTATACTTACCGAATCCAGTTATTCGGTATTCACTAAAAACATTTTTCAAGAAGGTCAACGGATTTCATTCGAAAACGTTAACTTCATTGTAAAATCGACCAGTTCTTTGTTTTATTTCAAAGCCTCCAGTGGCTCATTATTATTCTGTGGTGTTGCTATAGTAAGTGTTATTTGTTCTGCGGTCCCGGGTTGTTAGTGTCTAAGCACACTATGCCAAAGGTACGCGACGGAAGTTCCGCGGCTGATTTTACGTTCCGACGTATTTGGCTGATATGACACACCATAAGCGAAGAAATTACGCGACCGAAATTACAAACACACGCGTAACACACAAAGTAGTACCTATTGATCAAATTGCCTGAAAATTTGACTTTGCAAAATAACACCTGAATCAATTAAATATTCAATCAAGTTTTCTCCGCTAGCTTGACACCATTCAGTCCCTTATTAACTGTGATCGACTTGTTTACCTTTGAACTTCCGATGCGTACCTATAATGTATTGATATAAAGCATACGTTGCCACCGAACTTACGCCCGACTTAAGTTCGGTCTTACGCAAAAACGTGACGTAATTTCGGCAAATGTATTGCTAGTAATTGAAATAGCATTGCAGGCGCAAACACGACCGAAGTTCGATCGCGTATCTACGGCATAGTGTGCTTAGGCACTTATTGTTCCAAGCCGCTGCGTTGCGCGGAAGCCGATCACGACCACGGGAACACATGCCGTAATAAAGGTCTCATTGAAATAAGTCTAAATTATGTAAATTATAATCAACGTTTTGATGAGTTTGAAAGAGATGATTTAGAAGATTCTTTATTTTAAAGTCTTCATCTAAAGATAATGATATCGATTCTATTGTGTATTTATCTAAACTTAATTTGATAGCTCAAAAATTATAGCGATCATAAAATTATACCAATAGTATGGATTCTGTTGGGTATTTTCTTAAACTTAAATTAGTTGCCACAGTCCCATATATTAATATATAACAAATATTGGCATCCCTTTTTATATATTGAGATAACTGGGATTGCTTTAATTTTAGAGCTATCAGATTAAATTAAGTAATAATAAATGTGATTTTCCATATAACCTCACATGCGATCCATGAAATTTAACTAATATGTATTAAGTATCCTACGATATCATATTCACAATTCTTCATTGAATATTTTATAGTGTAACATGTTACGTTATAATGTACACACGTTATATTTTAAAGGACTCTCGACTAATTAAACTAGTAACTACTAAACTATTTATTATTTAATTATAGCAGAGGCGATGACTGCCCGTCAGGTGAATAATTGGTTTAGACTAGGCCATGGTAACGGGTGCAAGTCCCGTCTGGTTTCAATTTTCGAAGTTAATTCAAATAGGTACTATTACTATTTGTCGAGTGTGTAAGTTTACTGAATTTAGCGTTCCGTATTTGCATATTGACTCATTGACTAAGAGATCAAAAAGCTAAGAGTGGGTTTTAAGCTTGGACGAATAATCGTTCAAGGTTTTAAGCCACATATTAGTCTATTATTATTCATTACAAATATGTATATGGTTTAGTTGCGACATGTTCTGTAGTTGCGACTATATATCTACGACTGTGATTGACAAAATGAATGAACAAAAGGACGGTTATACGACGCAATTGTTGTAATTTATGTGGGTAAGTTTAATGTCTATAGCCACACAGGAGACTTTTGTGTAATATCAATGAACTTTTAATTATGTATCTGCATTTGTGCCTAGCGATAGGCAGAAGATTTGTCAAGTTAGTTCAATAGTTTTTACAGAAGTTCACTTCAAAAGCTGACATTGTAATTTTATTTTGTGCTTCATTCATCGCAAGGAAACAAGCCAGACAAGAAAAATATGGTTGCCCTTTGAAGACTTGAAGAGACACACTCGTCTTGGTCTTGCAACTCGGACAAAAGATACCTACATCAAAACAAACACATGAACAAAAGAGGTTCCGAGAATTCACGCAAGTACCTGTGGGCTATGTTAGTAGGTACTTCGCCACACCCATATAATGTCAAGTTGGAATTGTAGTACAATAAAATAAACCTGCCAAATGCTAATTGTTCGGCAAGCGGCTACGAATTAGTCAGACAGTAAATAGGCAGGCATTTAGCTCGGGGTACCTTATTAGTGTTATTATTTTATGTTCAACAATGCTGTTTTCGTTATGCAAATATATTATTTCAAATATAAGAGACAATGATTCATGATAGTCCTTAGAGCTCCTTATAATGAACCTATTTATTAGCTACTACAATTTTCATTAATTGACTCATGCAAAACATAGGGATAACTAAACCTATAGGTACCTATATCCGAATTGTCTAAACAATGACTAATCAATGGCTAAGCGCCATTGTATCACAGAAATACGTGGTATTCTTCATGAATTACGCAGAATTGTGTACATTATGGATATTTCATTTACTTAGTAAATTATAACAATTGAGGTGCGTCGAGGATTTAAGATTTGGTACTGTCGACCATTAATTATTGGGGCCTTTTATAGTTGGGTTACAGATTAAAAAATAGATATAAGTACTTAAAATTACTAGCGCAACGAAGTTCTATGACTATAAGGTTGTAAGTTTGCTTTTTGAAGTTTTATGGTAGATATAGTACCTACTACTAGTTAAAGTCAACAGCTGTCAAAACATTTTGATCAATATCACCCCGCCATATTGTTTTGTTTTGTGTTGCCCTCCATGAGAAAGGTATTTTAGGAACATGCATTCAATAAAGAAAAATAATAAAAACTGACAATATGAAAAGGTTTTATTTAGCTATGTTTATACAAACAAGTTTACATCGACTACGCTTAGGTTCTAGACATTTTTGAAACATCTTTGTTTTTTTTTCTAAAATGACAAGTCCGAATTGAATTATGTACTTATAAAATTTTATATATTTCAAAAACAAAATGTAGTATTAATGTCCTCTTTACAAGATTTACAACGTATCGTAATGAATCGAATGAAATCGCTTGTATCGTAATAATTAGTCATAAATTCAGTTAGCTAAATCGGAGGAAGTTCGTTAGATACCCACCAGTAATTATGAATTAATCAGAACGGTAAAACTCACCCGTAAATTAAGAGCATGCGAAAACAAGCCATGTCCCACGGTCACCCAATTGAATGCTAATCTGCAATCACTGGACCAGATCTCTATGATATCATACTTGCAGGCCGGTCCGGTTCTCATAGAATCTGTATTCATAAAAATCAGCGATCGGTATATGACGTCCGCAAAATGTCCGTGCTGCAAAATAAGGTTCCTATTTTGAACCTTACGCCAAACAATAATTTGCATTTAAAGCGAATACGCGATGATCGAGACGGCGGATCTGCGATAGGTATTTTAGGTATCTACTGATACTCACATAACGTAATTATAAATGTTGTATGAAATATTTCGAATGGGCAGCGGGAAAATGCGGCGGAAACTGATGCGGTCCGCTACGTTTATCCTGCTCCCGCTCATCGCCTGCCGCATATGCGACCTCAAGATTCCTCGTATTATATAACGGACGGGATGTGGCGATCGTCGTTTCTTAAAAATTGAAGTACTTATAAGCGCCATATTACTGCTTTTTATGAGCCCGTGGATAAATAGAGTAGAGTTTCATTATGTTCATCATGTTCATCTGCAACTCAATGGTCCATACGAGTACGAGGCGCACTTTAATCCATCTAAATTGGTTCTGTTGCGTAAAAGTACTCGTATACTAAGTGCCCCGCGCGGTTTCACTCGCGTCCGATCAGGGGACAATTTTCAGAGAATTCGATTTAAATATGCCAATCCGTGTTTTGTTTTCTGTTTTCAGGCTTAGGGCCTTTCAGGCATTGCGTCCAAGTGACAAAATGTCCAATTACCAAAATGACAAAAAAAAAGTTTTGAGTACAAATATTATGCGCCTCGGCAAACTTCGTGTTTTGTATGAAAACCGAATTTGTCCGAATATAACACTAAAATAATAACTGAACAAACCCTTTGAAAATAATTATCTACATTGTTATTGTAACATCTATATTTAATATCATCATCCCGTTATTGCTTTCGCCACCCGTCATTGCTCTAAAGCAGGATGGTTGAAAGACAAGTGACACTAGTAAAACCCAGGTAGGTACTTACTGAAGTATTCACATGGATTTACTCATTACCCAACTAGAGTTTCCCATTACCGCGAACATACAAAGTCGTTTCGTTACGCTTAATGCCTCATGTAGAAGAATAAGGTTGTACGAACCCGTGGGACGTCTTAACAGCTACAGGCTTCAATAAGCCTCGGGCGTCACATCACGGCCGGTAAAACAGATTTTTTAATTAAATCACAATTTCGTATATTGTACATTATTTCAGGCTTAGGGCTTACAGAGGTTGTATTTATTCATAATTTCCCTGACCTTGTCCTACTCTATGTGGGGTCGACACAACATGTGTTCTTCCATTTCCCTCTGTCAGAAGTAATCTCAACGCTCACTCCTTTCTTATTCTTGTCATATTTCACACAGTTCCTTTGATTATAACAGGAATATAATCAAAGCACAGTTCATCCATCTTTTCTTTGGCCTACCTCTACCCACATATCCTTCCATATTCATATCTAACACTCTTCTTGTCACATGTCATTCTTATTTAAGAGGCTCCATTCATTCATTCATTCATTTAGAAGCTTTATTTTTAAGCACATAGAATAGAGATTACTAAAGAGCAAGAGCGAAGTCTTAAGCCGACGAAAAGAAAGAAAGAAAAATATTTATTTTGTTACCAAAACCTACATACAATTTTAAGGCATTAATTGACACTAAGAGTTGCTATTTAAATGCCTTTTCGAAGATGCTGATTTCAAGAAATCAATGGGTTGGGTTCATAAAGCCTGGTTTCTAAAACGTTACCTACTCAGCAATAAACTGTTTCATCTTATGAAAACATGGAGGCAGCTGTAACTCAATGGAATAGCAAACAACTTTACTGGGAAGAGGTTCAAAACGCAACGTACTGTATTTAAATGCCACTACAGGTATTTATGAGACTTGCTGAAAACCGTGAGAACTGAGAAATAGCGAGATGTAACTTAACACAGTACCGTTTATTATAACAGTATACTGCATTATATTCAGGCATCTTCAAAAAACCTTGAGATCTGAAGAAATCTGAAAGATTAGGATTTAATGAATCTATGAACTTTTTAGGGTTCTTTAACTGACTAGCTTTCCTTATAATCTTCCTTTCAAAACTTTAACACCATGAGCTATACAAAGATTGAACAAATTTGAATGCAAACGAAAACTTTATAACCTTTAATCCGCCTGTAAATAAAATTCGCCTACAAATATTATTCCAGTACAAATACCTACTACTATGTATATTGTTTACAAAGTTTTGATTCAAATACGTTCAGCAGTTACAGCGTAGTTGAGAAACAAACATCCAAACATCCTTACAAACTTTTGCATTATTTCCTAGAGTATAGATAAGTTATGAAGACTGGCGGCAATCGGCCTCGACAACAGTATTCTATTTCAGCATGAGAGAGTCACCGTGTCGGTTCCACTTGACAGATACTGTTCGTCAGGTACTGACTGTACCGTTATGTACACAGTACATAGATACCAATATGAGCTGTATTATGCAAATACGCTAACAGCAAATTCTTGCATACAGAATGATAAACGTCCAGTACACACTCGTTCAAAGTTTTTGCCGAAGTACTCGGGAAAGTCAGCCGAGTACGAGGATCGTCTCTACACACTCGCTCAACTTTGCAAGAAACTAGTCGCTCACGCGTTACGCCAGGTGGACAAGAGGCAACAAGTGACCAATATCTAACAAACGTCTTCACAACAAATTGCAAATTATTTATTTAGGAAAGATGAAACATTACAGATGTCCAAAGCATTATAACTTTAAACGAACTACATAAACATAAAACAACACAGGTACAACAAATTATTAAACGATTAAATAAAGTAATCCATGTTATAATAAATATACTGGTACAAAATGTTATTATTAATTTTTACCAGATACGAACTTTTAGGTATAGGAATGGTAACTCGGAACAGCGAATCATTTTTTATTTTATTTTTCTATGAATATACATCATACATAGAACATCTAGAGTAAAGCTCTTATTATGGTCATAACGATAACTACACAGAAGGTGTTATTAGTTATTCTGTGACCGAAGTAAGCCGAACAGTGTATTGTAGAGGGTCACTTCGTGCTTGCGACTTCGGTCTTTTGACTCAGGCGCAAATAACGACAACGATAGAAAGTCGACTGAGGCGAAGCGAGGATGCCCAAAGTGAAACGAAGTGCCTCTTTATGTGAAGTGCAACTTTGGTCAACTTCGCGAGTAGTGTACCGGGCGCTTTAGACCTTATAGTTGTTTAGTGGATTGAAGCAATGCGAAAGTCATGTGTACAAGTATATAAATAATAAACTTTTAGTAAAATAAAATGAAGTCTTCAACAAACACGGTTTTTTAGAAATCTTACAATTAGCTCGACCAATCGTTCGATGTAGAGATAAAAAAACACTTCCACTACCCCGCTCCATACCCAGATAGACACTATCTCTATAAAAAAATTAAAGTAAGTTTGTGCAACCTAGCACTTTTTCACGTCTTCTATTAATCTAGTTTTGTCTAATACATCCTAGTTTGCCTGGTAAAGCTTGCTTTTAGCGATAAGGCCACCCGGTTGTTTTGCGTTTTCAGTAGTTTAACTTTAAGATATTTTTTGTGTATCTGCCTAATTATAGTCATTTTATTACAAAACATTTTACAAGGCTCGGTATGTCACCACAACAATGGTTCACTTTCTCTGGCTTGGACCACGCGCATCTAGGCCGGACGTAGTTTCTGGACCATAAAGGATACATCATTGTTCTCTTAATTGTTATAGCCATGGCTTTACATATCTTACGTAAAACCTTAGTTTCTTAATGCTGGGCACTCACCATAGTCAGTGCATATAGCATTAGGAAACTTAATTAGGGTTCGTACTCGCTTCATAAAGCGAGTACGAACCTACGAACCCATCGTGAAAAGTGAGACACATTATCTTCAGCCAAACTAAAGATACAATTTATGTTAACAAACCGTTGCGTATTTTTTGTTATTACGATGAAATCGTTTTAATTTTAGGTAAAAAATCCTCGCATCATAAGTTTTTACACCTTAATTTAACTATTAGCACTACTTAAAAGTTCCGTAAATGACCCACCAAAAAAACGAACGACATCAATTTCACCCTCAATTCTGATGAAACTGTTTTCAGGTTTTGCGTTATTTCATTAATGCGTTGTATACAAGAATTCTTTTTAAAATAAATATTCGGTTGTTTAAACTATTCCTATGGTCAAAGGGATAATGAAATTCACTTACAGTCAATCGACAGGGAACATTCTATCACGTTACACCTTATGACGATTCATGAGTCATTTAAGCGACTGTGTAGAATACTTAATTTACTTAGTTTAAACCCTGAATCATCCATCTTAAGGAAAAATAAATCCAGTAGACCAGTTTAAAAATATAGTCATTAAAATTGCATTAATGACCATGATCCATTAACAGAACTCAAAAGAAGCAAAAAGGTGCTAATAAGTTTTGAGATAACAAAATAAAATTTGAATCTCTGTTGTAACTCTTGTATAGGATAGGTAAAGTTAAAATAATAGTAGTAATATTTGTGTAGGTAATTTAGTCAGCTAAAGCGAGTGATCATGAGTCACGGCGTGAAGTGGAGTTGCAAGGTTTACAAACTTGCGTGATGTTAAAGTAAACTTCGCTTGCGTGGTACCTGGATAAAAAGTAGCCTATATGTTATTCCAGCACATGTTGTACTATGTACAAAAAAAGTATATTCCAAGTTTCATTCAAATCCGTTCAGTGGTATAGGCGTGATTGAGGCACAAACATCCAAATGTCCAAACCTCCTCACAAACTTTCCCATTTTTAATATAAAGTAAATCATAAATAATAACAATTTACCTAGTGTTTTTTTTAAGCGGGACAGTATGTGGAAATCCTAAACCAGAAGAGATACAGGAAAAGTGTCCTACGAACCATTTGCTCTTTTTTTGTGAAAACAATTTTGACATAGTTAGTAAATTTTTTTGGCCAAGCGCGAGTTGGCCATGAAAATGGGTGATGTTGGATTTTTTTTATTCTAATCGACTAAGTGAGTCGAAGTCAAGAATCATTTCATTGCAAGTGACAAAAAAAATCGGGACGGCAGAAGTTGGTCATAAATCATAAATCCGGGGCCATGGCGTGGTCTGTAAATTAAGCATAAAGGTACTATGGCAAAAAAAAACTAATTTAATCCCGTTTTATGAAAAATGTTTTTCAAAAAAACTTATTTTCTAGAATCCATTTTAATCAAGTAAAACTGAACAAGACTAATAATGTTCTACAACTTCGCCATCTCGTGTTATACTTCAGAATTTCATAATGAGTGTGCAATGAGCTTGGAACTCTGATAGAAGTTGGGTTTCGTTTTCAACCTAAGCATTCTGGTTTGCGTAATGATGTTGTAAACATTTCAGAGATGGCGCTAATTTCGTTTCATTTGTTTACTACAGGCGGCGACACTTCTGTATCACGAAGTGTGGACCAAAATGATCCAAGCAGGCGAGCTTTTCCCTTCTACTACTCCGGAACTAAATCCGTCGAAACATACGGAGAATTGCTATACGTTGCGCAGCGAGTTTTGATATCGCAGAGTGTACGCGTGGGGTAAGCAGCAATGTAAGATACTTAAGCAATGATTTCGTGTGAAAGCGGCGTGGTGAGCTGGCGATGCTTGGACGCCGGACCGGCAACCTCTGATGTATCTGCCGGCAGTAGAGTCGGGTATCCTCCAGTGGCAGGTGGCTCGCTGCCCCAAGCCAGTATTTTACTTGCGCTCGCGAAACCATTCCTTTTGTTTATCACTCACACTTGTTGTCTCTACCATTTTGTGTTAACTTTAGCAACTTCGAAGGTTGTTTTAGCAACTTTGCATAAAGTTTAGTGAACAATAAAGTGCTGTGAAGTGTTCGAAGAAATACCGGTACCGTCAGTTATGTCTTCAAGACCAATTTACGTGCAAAAATTGTCTTAGTTTGACTGACACTATCAATCCGCAGTCAATGCTATATTGACTGAGATTGACTGTAATTTGTACTGACACTTACCTCATCCGACCTTCACATTTGGTCAGCAAGTAAGTATTCATTCATTATAGTAAAATAAAATAAGCTTTAGATGAAGTTTTAATTAAGCAAAAATTTACGAGCTCTATTTGCAACCTAACTTCAAAATAAATAGTAAAACGTGTTATTAGAATGAATGTGTATTGTAATAATGGTCGGTGTGTCTTGCGTGTTTGTAACTGGTATTTCGGAGAGCAATTCCAAGTGGATTATTATTTTCAAATTGGTAGGTACATGTATTATTGGGCCCCTAGGTTGGTGTTGAGTAGAGCATAGCACGGACAGTGCGAGGCCGTGAGTTGAATGCCCGCCGCGGTGGCCACGGCCGCCGTGCATCCAGCACCCGCACTTAGTTCACCTTGGTAATAATCTTATTTGGTTTCTTAGCGGAACTGATTTGCTATTCAGTTAACGCACTTTACAGGTTTCATAAGGAGCTACAGAAACACAAAATAATTAAGATTGATTTAATTGGTTCTAACTTCAAGCGCCCGGGGTTGTACGAGGGTCTGCACTTGAGATTACTAATAATATTTTGCGTAGTTGTTTCTTTATTATTATTTAAATTATGCTTCATTACATATTCGATATATTACAACTGAAACCTACGATAACTTGTCCTGGAATATACGAATATACCTAATCCCGACCCTTTAGGCACTTAAATTTCTTGTTTATCGCAATTTCGAAATGAAATTTCAAACAAAAGGAAATTTCTCAAACTGGAATCTTTTTGGTAAAATCTCTAGAGATCTTCATCTTCCAATTCACGAGATCCAGTTCTGTTACTAATACCTAACGAGGTCAATTTCATGTAATGGGGAGCTTTCTTCAATATATTTGACTTTATTTATCTAGATCAACTTTTGTCTAGAAATTATCATAATTATTCATAAATAATTCAGACTTATTTTTGTCGTCTTTTGTCAGCGATAGTGATAAAGAATTTATAGCTGCTCTCAATAATATTTAGTTGTCTCTCAGTTTCATTTACTTATCAGTACCTACCTAAAACCGGTAGTTTTGTGCGACACCACATCGAGAGGGTCAAGTGCCCTCTTGTCCCCGATAGAGATTTAAGTCGCGGTCTACTCGTTGCGCCACCCACTTGAAATATCTACCTCGCTGATTCTTGGCACAATTGTCCAATAGAATTTTGTGAAGTCAAGGGGGTTTATCGATCCTTGGGATCTTTGATTGAGAATGTTGAAGTAGGCACCGTACCTTCCACAAATTCACGTTTATTGTTATTATAGTTTGGTAGGTCGGTGTAGTGTAGGTACGTATATTTTGTATACCTACCAACACAGTTGGACACTGCTTACTGTTTGTCAATCAAACTTAGAAATAAGTTTCTTGAAATACTCGTGTAGTTTGTCCAATAATACTTGAATGTGTGTGAGCACTTATGTAAGCAGCATACTAATTTGAAGTCCTTCACGCAAAATAACATTGGTTAGGTATAGCCTCTTTTTACCTACTCCATACTTATGTAAAGTGCCTAATTGAAACTTACCTATTGATCTTCTGTCTCTTAGATGAAATTGCCAAGTTAATAGGTTTTTATCTAATAAATTAGAAAATCAGAGAAATCGATGATATTCATAGATATACACTTTTACATTTTAGAAAATCTGATGTCCAACTTATAGATCCTATACATATATGTATACCAACGTAATTTAATGTGCCTGGATTCTATTGCCATTAGTGAATGTGTGCGAGATATTAGTAGGATTGAATAGGTGTAGGTAAGGTATATAGCGTATCCCATTGACGTGATGTTGTATTATTGACATGAATATACGCGAGCTATGGCACAGCGCGAGTGCGCACCTCCACTGCGGACAATAGAACCTTTGTTGCACAATCCCCATTTCCGATTACCAGATTGAATCGTGTCCGTCAAAGCGCTTCCATGCCCAATTATCATACTGGCATAGTGCTGACTTTATTCCGACCGACACAATATTTTCAGCGTCGCCAATTTTAGCCAGCTCGGCGAGGTTTTTAAGAGCGAAATGAAGAATTTAATATCGAATATGCAGGGTGCCTTAAAAGAGGCATGAACTACGGTTATAGGATGACTTAGCCTTTTCTGATTACGAGCAGGTTGATCAAATTATATGCATTTCTTGTTTGCACTTTACTATAACAACATAATAAAAGATATCGTATTTGTTTGGGGTTTATTGAGCTAATTTATATAACGTTTCGTGTTGTACCGAGCCGAAGTGTTGTGCCGTATCGATACAATACTTCCGAATCCGGAACAGTGGAGTACCAAGTTTGGTTGTTATTTAATTTAACCTCTCGTTATGCGGGCCGATGGGTAACGCACAGTCTGCGAAACGAGACGCCTGTCGAACTCATTGTTGCGGAAATTTAGACGAATTTGTGACGATCGCGTTTCATTAAAGCGCATTTTAGTGCGAAAGGAGCTCCGCTTTTAATTCACAAAGCGCCGGGTGCGGTGCGAACGTAAAACAAAGTTTAAGAGGGGCTCCTCGTTAGTTGCTCACTCATACAAGATGAATCGAGTTAGGAAGCGCAACGCCCGCCGCCGCTTATCGAACAAAGCTCCCCAGTATGTTAATCGTGAATTTATCACATCCTCGGACTTATAGAATTATTTCACTTTTGAATATTTTGTTTTGCAGTTCCAGTAATACTTTAAAGAAAGTATTAGCCGATACCCGCGGTTTCTCTTGCGTAATAGGATTTTTAAACAAAATTTTTCATCACTTTACATCTTCTTGGATGGAATCTCGAAAATCTCTTTCTTAGTGCTCCCTTATACCATAAAAAGAAGACATCCCCTAAGTTTTATACTTCTAGAACTTTAAGGATTACACTGTGTGCTTTGATTGTCAGTCAGCTTCAAAAGATTTAGATAGGTTTTGATTGTTTTTAACTTAATTACTTAAGTTAAATCTACACTTGGGTAAATTTTGCTTTACGGAAGTTTCCAAAGACATATACCATTTTACTAAACCACTAAAACCGTTAAGCTTTGTCCGAAGCCAATAAAGTATCGTACTCGTTGAAAAAAAAGGTGGAAAAGAGTGTGGTCTACCACAACAGCACCAATGTGCAGATCGGCCCGCTGGGCTCAAGGTAACTGCAGTTTTTAATTAACGCCAGCTTTTATTGCGTCACAAAAAATAACGACCTACAGTTCCTGGTTCGTACGGTTTCCGAGGATACTTGCCTCCTCTAATACGTTTATGGACCTATACTTATGCTTACGGTTTTATTTTATTATTATGTAAGCTCTTTTGTTAAGGGAAACCTTGATTAGATTAGGTATTTTCCACGTGAGAAGTGGGTAATATCCGAATATTTGTTGGACCAACCAAATGTGGCATCGACCTCTTACAATTAAATGAGATTGGTTCGGATAAGTAGAAAATAATAACAACACCATAATTGCTGTGCTCTATAATAGACAATACAACGAAGTAGTGGGATCCATTCCCAGACGAACACGTTGAAAAAATGTTAAACTGTAGGCGGGGCTACAGGCGCAAGAGGTAAGCCTTCACAATCCGTGTTCTCTGATCGACGCCGGGGGCTAGCCGCGGGCTACCTGCCGTAATTTGAGAGCCAAGAAATTACTCATAATAATAAATGTAGGTACCATCTTCTAATTTTAAAAACAAAACAACATAAACTTCTTCGTTGAAACGGCGCGGCTGAGTGCCTTGGAATCAAAGTATATGAGTCAGAGCTTAAACTTTTCGTATTTTGTGCATGAAATCCTTGGTTGATCTAGTTTATTTTGTTTGTAAATTGTATTTGTGTCGACTCTAGAGTTTGGAGAGTGTTTTTATGTAGGTGCCTATATTTTACACGATGAAATTAACTTAAGGTAGTACTAGCTTATTACATGTTTTATAGTAAGCATTTGTCGCTCAAACAGCTTTATTTATACCTACATCTGGTTATGAAAATCCCCATTAACTTTTTATTGAAGCGCCCCTGTGTAAACTTTTTATTTAGATCCGACCCCATAAAAAAACCTTTATCGTTCAATATTTGATATGAAAAAAGTAAGATACCTATTTACGACGGTTACACTAAAAAGCTAAAACTAATAATATGTACCTACCTACCTATCTAAAAAACTACAAACAATATTTCTTACTAAATGCGATATCAGTTCAATAAAAATAATGTTTTTATAATAAAACTTACCTACTTAAGAATACGCAATACTGCGCTGCGTTCCTTAACCGGAATTGCTGATGTTGGAAATAAGGCTGCCAGGCTCAAATGGGATTGGGCGGGACACGTCAGCCGGATGGCTCCGGACAGGTGGGCGACCATCACCACAGCCTGGACACCTGAGGGGCGGCGGCGTCAGGGTCGGCCGAGAAAGCGTTGGCGGGACGAGCTCGATGCCTTCGAGAGAGGGTGGTGGGAGTTGGCTCGGGACAGAGATGTCTGGAAATCCATGGGGGAGACCTTTGCCCAGCAGTGGGACGAAATAGGTTAAAAAAAAAAAACTTAGGAATATGTTTGTGTAGAATAGGATTATGAGTTGATACGAAACCATAGCACCACCTACTCGTAGAATGTCGTGTATTACTTATCTCAGTACATTTAAGATACTGTAGTTGTAATTCTTCTTGTCTAACAAACCTTATTGAATAAATGATTATTATTATATTGTTATAAAATATAAAAGTTGTAGGACTGAAGTACTTATCTCCTCGTTTAATGAATTTGTTTATATCAAAAAGCTGTCACAAACAAAGTCAACTATAAGGTTTAAATAAAATCTACTTTGCTAAACGAATCATTTAACAAAAAAAAACCTTTCGAACCCGACTTTTCCTTATTTCCCAGCTGTCTCTCCTGGGACGGCCATCCTACCTGAGCTTTATCGAGGCAATTCGGCGTGGAGGTACCAAGAGTGTAACGAAGGTGGTTTTATTGGAAACGGAGTTTGGCTCAGAAGTATGATTGTTTTATCGGAATCAGTATTCTGAGTAGAGAAAGGCTTTGAGTCAACATGCAAATTCTTGGTACTCTAAATATATTTATTTGCAATGCTGATTAGTGATTTCAAACGAATATCTTTATCTTGTCTTGAATCTAGGAAAACTGAAGTATATAGTGGTCTTGCTATTAAAGTGTATAACAAAACTAGATTCCTTTGCTACCTTTAGTTAAAGTATTACCAAATTCAAAATCGATGCTTATTCCTATCCATCTTCAAAATGTTTATCGTCTAGAAGCGCGAAAAGTGCGGCCTGCGGTGCCGCCGCTAACTTTACGACTTTACGACCATACTATGGCCTCTGATCGTTTTACTCTACGTTTTTTCTCTCACATGAACGCGTCACGAGTATCTACCTACTAGGTATGCGACTCGATGTTGCATGCAAGTGCGGTATAAAATTCGAACTGGATCATTTGACTTTATAGGAAAGCGTGTAACGGACTCTGAGCGTATGATTTCGTAATTGTAGACACTAATAGGTATCATGCTATGGATTATGTATGTATGTATGTATGTTCGTATGAGCTAGTGGCCAACTCTAGTGACGGACCGCCTAAAGGCCTCCGTCATGGCTTAACGACTTAAAAGCCGGGAGTGACTGTTTAACGTGTCCTCCGAAGCACGGGAGCACTCTCAGCTCGTAATGCCACTTGGTCACCCATGCCAACTGTGACCGTGCACATCGTTGCTTAACTTTTAACGATCATTCAAGAACGCCTAACGCCTATGCTACGGAACAAGTTAACGTCAAAACGTGGTCCGTATATCGTGTTGAGACAAAGCTCTACATTTTTATATTACTTTTAATATTAATCCATATCCATACTAATATTATAAATGCGAAAGTAACTCTGTAATGTGTCTGTCTGTTACCTTTTCACGCCTAAACTGCTAAACAGATTTTAATGAAATTTAACAAGGAGATAGATTCTATCCCGAGGAAGAACATAGGTTATCCTGTAAAACGATCCCAAAATAGAAAAAGGATTTAAAAGGATAACCAGCTTATTGCATACATACTCCTGAGACATTAATTTATGACAAGATAGTTAATTCGACAGTTTATACATTTTTGATAATTGACAATCATATCATATTAATTGGATCGTCACGGATAAGAGCCTCAAGCTGGACTGATTTCATGATTTTTGATTTGTTGTATTTGTCTCCGCCCCAAATAGCAGAATAAATACCTAATAAAATGAAAATTATCGTTATTAATTCTAAGGTACCTACGAAGTTCGCGGGGTCAAATAGTGTTGTCTATATTTTTGATGAATAGCTTATTTCTTTGTTATTGAAGTCTAACTAGTAAAATCATTATCAATTAAATTATAATGTAGAAATTAAGCACTTCGCAGTGATTGTATCTTTTCTTACATACATACATACATACACTATCCCGTATCCTTGGGTCGTAATGGGGTGGGCAGAGCCACAAGCCCTAAGATTGATATGGAACTATAGCTTTTGTTACCTATTTAAATTCACATACCGAAATTGTCTTTGTGTAACAATTATTGCTATAATGCCATTCATGCAGCGGATCTACTCGGAATATTCACGTTCCGTTAGTCAAACGTAACCCATTCACATTGTAATAAAATAATTGGCCGTATTCTCTTTTGCGTGTGTTATGTCATGCCGCTTCTATGTAAATTCAGCGCAATTTCGACTACGAAAGTAGCAAAATTTTTTCTCCACATCCTCTTTTTACACAAACACGCAGGATTTATTTATCCTTACTAATATTATAAACGCGAAAGTTTGTATTTAAGGATGTATGGATGTTTGTTAGTCTTTCACGCAAAAACTACTGAGGATTTTTATGAAACTTGGAATATACTTAGTATATGTGCTGGATTAACATATAGGCTATTTTTTATCCGGGTACCACGCGAGCGAAGCCGCGGGCGGCAGCTAGTTTAAAATAAATGTGTTACTATTTTGTACAGTTTCAAGAAGATCCATAGGAGTGTTTGATATTTATAAAACAAGGGTATCAAAGAGTGTTGATGAATCCTTCTAATATTTTTGAAAGCTCTGTATAACGACACTCCACATAAAGGCAAAATTTCAGCACGAAAAGAGCTTTTAAGGCGCACCTTAAATCCTTTCACCACACTGGTTCGAAATAACTACTGACACTAGTAGTAGTAGTAGTAATAGCACGATTGGACATGCAGTATGCGAGTAAAATACTTCTGACATGACGAGACTATAAGGGTTCATTTGGACTTCGGAAATCTATAAAGAAAATAAAAATACCTTTTATCCACTTGTCTACAATACATACAACAGATTATTTTGGATGAATCATGTAATACTAGAGTTAAAAAATACCACCTTCACAACTCTACTTCCCATACAATATGCTTTACATATACTAGCTTTCGTTCGCGGCTTCGTTCGTATGGTATCCGGACGAAAAGTAGCCTATATATTATTCCAGCACACATACTGTGTACATTCCAAGTTTCATTCAAATCCGTTCAGTTGTTACTGCGTAATTGAGGCACAAACCTACATCGTCACATCCACACATCTACACATCCTCATAAACTTTCGCATTTATAATATTAGTAGGATTGAGTGTGAAATGTTACCAACATTTATTTACTATGTTGCGAGTAGTATCGCTGGCTAGCACACGAGTCGCAGTGATCAGTATGCGTGAGGTGGGTGCGTGCTGGCATGCGTCGGCGTCCGCTCACACCAACACCACTGTTTAAATCACCATAACTATCAAACATTTTGATTGTCTACACTACTGCGAACTCAATCTTTCTCGGTGGTAAACATTGGTACGTGAAGTGGAATCATCGTCAATGAAATTGACCGCAGGTACCTAAGTGAATAGATACGAAACTATCAAATGGGTAGATAAGTAAATATTTAGACAGTCACTCATGGGATAAGGCGGGGATGAATGATGACGTAACCAGGCATTGAAATCACAAATGTAATGAACAATTGCCACTAAAGCAGAAAAACAAGAATTGACTAGAAAAGGAATTCCTTGAAGATAGGCAATCGCAAAAGCAGCATTTTTTTCCCTTTGACGCTTCATTTTTCTTTCTGATAATCTTGCGTTACTTGAATGCACATGGGAAATCGCAAACATGAGAGAATTTATGTGTGATTACGAGTAACTACATGTGAAATGGTGTTCCGCATCGAGTCGCGTCGTCGTGAAAATTGCAGCATCTTCTCGACGCGTGCAGTGTAGATTATATCTCACGTGCTCTTCAAGAAAACAAAGGGGGAAATTGCTAAACATTGGAGTGCGACCGCGGAGGGCGCAAGGCGATATTTGCTACCTCGCTCCGAGTCCCGGCCGTGCTACGATGTCAATCGCAACGCAACTCCTTCCTGCTCAGTGAAACAATGGCGGGAAAATCTTTTCTACGTGTGGGGACCCGCCGCGGGGTGTGGGGTCAATAACGGGAGCACTAATCTCTGTCGGGATCGTTCAGATTAATGGCTTGTATTGCCGTGGCGGTTGTTTGTTTCACAGTTGTTGGTTAGTCTTTTGTTGCGAGTTTCTTTTCTTGATACGGCTAGCGATGCTATGCGCCGTGTAGACGTAGCCATGTATTTCTGTCCCTTTCGTTATATAATCCCACAACGAATTAACTACTTTTATTAAGAAAGTATTATTCATAAGATCCCATACCATAGAATAAAATTCCGTTTTATTTTATGGTGATTACCCGCTTATTTTAGCGGTAGATTACACAATTTAAAAATATATTTGTAGAAACAGGATATGTACATAAACAATTAAAATTAAATTCGTTATCTACTTGTACCTTAACTTGTTCATAATTTTCACGGCATTGAAAACAATAAACATGAAAAGGTTTAAAGCTAGCGAAGCGCTCTTGACCGACTTAGAATGAACGCAGCGCAGGAATCTGAATATTATCCCACAGTGAAAGTTTTCACCGCACAGGAAAACAACTTTTCATAGTATTTATGTTCATTTGAGTTTAATTCGGGTAACTGATTCAAACCCGTCCTAAAATCACAGAATTTTCTAACAAACAATGCCACTAAGTTAGATGAACAAAAGCTTTTAAAAAGTTAGCAACAAACTATTTACAAAGCAATCATTTTCGTGTAGGCACGCAAAAAACCAGTCGAATCAAATACGCCTATTAGGGAGAGCGCTGCTACTAATTAAAATAAAATTGTTAAAACAGAGACCACGGTGCGCTCGCTCCCCCAGACCGGACTAACTTTTAACGAGGATATATTTGGTTTCGACCAACCCTTTGGTGATTTTAGCATTGAGTCTGACTGCAAATAACTCCATAATTGACTTTAAACAACTTCTGGTTTTGTGGATGGAATACTAGTTACCCCTAACGACAGGATATACGGGCATACCTGGGTGCTGTTAGCAAAATAACACCTCCAAACTTGCACAAAGTTGAGCTGGTTAAGGAGCTAACTTTCAACTATAGTACTTAGTCAGATTTATGGATAGATGTTAGTCTGATCTACATTGTTTTGAAACAACTAAGTTACAGCATCACTGATATTTTGCTTCAAAATAGTTACTATCGGGGTTGTTAGGAACAGCGGGAGTAGGAAACCCTTGTTATCATTATCATTGTCATGCTGAAAGCGTCTTAGTCCTTATTATAAGTCCAACTTATTACCATGCCATAATAGTTTCTACGAAGTTTTTTTTATTAAAACCCAATAGTCACATACATAGTCCTGACCCCACACTAGGATTCCCTGTGTCGTGGGTATCAGAAACTACGAGTACAATGGTACAACACCCAGACCCGGAAGAAATATTTGCAGAACATGCAAACATTTCTTCTGCAGCGGGAATCGAACCAGCGCCTCTTGCGTCTCGGCCGAGCAATCGCCCGCCACGCCACCGAGGTCGTCAAGAAGTTTCTACTCCACTACAAAACTATGATATCATTTGGTGTGAAGCTGGTTTTTTGTGTGAAATGTCCACAAATATTTATTTATATTTATTTTGTTATAGAAGTTGGAGCAGGTCGGTGGTGGGCGGCGGCGGCGGCAGGATGATGGACTGCCTGTGCCCCGCGCCGCGCACGCTGGCCTGTCGCGTGGTACTACTCGACGAGAGGGAGCTCCTTCATGAAATACAGGTAACTAGCTGCCGCCCGCGGCTTCGCTCGCGTTGTACCCGGATAAAAAATAGCCTATATGTTAATCCAGTACATGTACTATGTATGTAAGAGTTTTGTGGTCCATCATAAAAACACCAGAGTTGTACGTATAGGTTTAATTCCTTTAGATGTGATTCTTACGCTAGGTCACAACAGAATGAATGTTTTGCAAGTCCTTTCCAGTATTTAAAGGTGTCTGGGCAGGTACTTTCAAACAATACAACAACTAGAACTTATTACCGGAAATGGAGTACACATAAAATTATAAGAATTCATGAACATTGCTTTTAAAAATATAAAATGATTTTTAAATAATATAACTAAAATAAATTGTAATAAATTAATTATTGTTTTATGACAATCAACTTACATGCAATGTAAAACAAAGAACTTTCTATAAATTATTTTAACATTAATCAACTTTTTATTTTAAATTATTGTAGCGCTATCACGGCCATGCTGATTAACTGCTCGTGCTCTGAGCAGTTTCGTGATCTAGAAAAAGGAGAATTATAATGCTGCCCAGTTGTAAGACTAAGCTGGTTTTAAACAGCCCGTACAGACAAGTGGCATACAAAGACTATCAGTGCCCAGTTGTAAGAAAACCTGTTTTTGCAGCGCACGCAAAAATAGGTTTTCGATTTTACACCTTGTGTTACAAAATAGCAATTTTATTACGGATCCCTAATTTTGAAAAAAATAAAACATAGTCTATAGCCTTCCTCGATAAATGGACTAACCAACACTGAAAGAATCATTCAAATCGGACCAGTAGTTCCAGAGATTAGCGCGTTCAAACAAACAAACAAACAAACAAACAAACTCTGCAGCTTTATAATATTAGTATAGATTATGGCCAAAACTATCATCATTCAGTTGATTGGGTGTAGGGATGTGTTAAACGTGTTCATGGGCCTCTACTATTGTCTTATTATGTTTTTGTTTTTCAGGCTTTACACTTCATAGCGTTTATTCACTAAAATTTTGTGATTTGATAAGGACCTAAGAATTTTGGACCTCATTTGTCACTAGACCACTGCGTATCTTTACAAAGGATAAAATCATTTAACTGGAATGGAGTGATAGGGCCATATTTGGCGTAAATCGTGTTTTGATTGAAATGCCGTTCGGCTATTCTGGCAGTAGCGTTTTCACGGAGCTCGCTTTTATTTATGAGATTTTAATAAGGGATAGTTGTTCAGTTGTTCACCATAGCCAGACAATTATAACGAATGAGATAATACAACATACAAAAGTACATCTGCAAGAATTCTGACAATGATTTAATGAGATCCTGACAACAGAAAATATACCAACCCAATGGATTAAATAAAAAATAGTACTAATACAAAAAAAAAATACAATATCAAGAACTACAGACCAATCAGTCTCATCTTATATTATAAGAATCTTTGTCCTGACTGACTGACTGAAGAGCCGATTTTTTTTCATCTAGTTGATGTCATAATTACCTGTAAATTCTTTATTTTTGGCATGTTTTTCATGAAAAATAGAATACTTTTATTTTGACATACGACAGCGATGATACCACAGATTAGTAATAGACAAAACATTAAGAAAAGGAACTGTCAATGTCAATTTAAACTACATTCATTAGCGTCTAAAAAAAAGATTGTTGCGATAATATTTTGGACTGTTAACACTGCAGGTGGGTTACTATATGGTCATAGAGCAGGGCAGTAGTTGAACTGTTCGACTTTTTTGTGCTTAGTAGGTACCTACGTGTGCTGGAATGGAGCACAGGGCACCCTTCATCTGGGCACCGCGTGAGCGAAGCCGCGGGCGGCCGCTAGTGTCTAATATTTACAAAATTTTCGCGAAGGTACTACTCAGAAGACTTACTAGAGTACTGGACGACAACCAACCTATTGAGCAAGCAGGATTCAGAAGCGACTTCTCTGTTATAGACCACCTGTTTGTTGTGAAGCAAGTGATTGAAAAGTTCAAAGAGTACAACCTACTACTATATTGCTGCTTCGTGGACTACAACAAGGCCTTTGACTCAATTGAACACAGTAAGATATGGCAGGCCCTAAAATAACAGGGAATAGAAAAATAAGTACACAAGGATTATCAAAAACGTGTATAGGTACTAAGAGCTCAGCAAAAATATTACTAGAAAAAGAAGGCGAATCTATACAAATTGAAAGAAGAGTCTGACAAGTGGAGTAAGAGAGTTACTGTTTGGTATCCAAAATCTTGTAAAAGAAGCAGAGTAAGGCAATACAAACGATGGAAAGACGACATCGAGAATACAAGAGGAAAGCTGTGGACAAGAATTACAGGCGATAGAGAGGAGTGGAGAGGAGAGAGCCTTATTATTATTATTATTATTATTAGTTGATCAATAGGAGGAGGTGAACATTGTTTGCCTATTAGTAGTTCTAGCTTGGATCGGGTACTATTGATTGATGACGAGTTTCATTCTATGAGGATTTTGTTTAAAACCGGTTTCCATATCAAGCTTTGTAAATATTTAGCTTTTCAATGTCTATCTATTTGGTCCTGAATCAGTGGAAGAGGATAGTTATCGTGTATAGTGTTCATGTTAAGTTCTCTAAAGTCTTCACAAAGGCAATCGTCACCTTTTTTTTAACTAGTCAAATTAGGGTAGGGTTATAATGTAGGGTTGTCTTTGAACTATTTAATTGGGATCTTTTAAATAAATCGATAGTGGTCCAGTTTTAACCCGTTTAGAGCGTCTGAATGTAAGCCAAGAAGGTTTTTGTCAAATCTGTGGAATCAATAAAGTCAGTATCAACAGAATCAAAGGTTCTTTTCAAATTAGGAAATGTAACAAATCCGTTGCACAGAAATCCCACATTCGGCAATTGAAATATTGATTCCCGGAATTTGCAAACAATCCCTCCCAAGTATAATATCGTAAGGTAAGCAATCTACCTTATGATTATAAGGTTTATTTCTAGATACACTGAGTCTAATGATCCAACAGTGTTAATTACTTCATGGGATGATTATAACATCAATAGAGCGTTTTCCAAGAATCGAACCTACAGACCGCGTTGTGATTAGAGAATACTGACAAGAGAGAAAAGAAAGTTCTACATTACCAACTCGGATTCTAGATGTGCAGGTTTGTGCTTGGCAGAGATTTACTTGCCGTACTGGTTGCTCTGAAGATGTAAAAACACATGTTGCTGTCGATCTTGCTGGTCTCTGTCTCTGCTGGCTGGTATAACCATTTAAGAAGTTCCACGTATCGTCGCAGTAGGGTTATTTCATAATATTGCGTATTTTCGGTTTGCCGATTCCGTCGGTGAGGTGCCTGATGCTGTTGTCCTGGTTCCTCATCATGGGCGTCGTGATCCCTGTCTTCTGATGTAAGAGTTTTGTGGTCCATCATAAAAACACCAGAGTTGTACGTATAGGTTTAATTCCTTTAGATGTGATTCTTACGCTAGGTCACAACAGAATGAATGTTTTGCAAGTCCTTTCCAGTATTTAAAGGTGTCTGGGCAGGTACTTTCAAACAATACAACAACTAGAACTTATTACCGGAAATGGAGTACACATAAAATTATAAGAATTCATGAACATTGCTTTTAAAAATATAAAATGATTTTTAAATAATATAACTAAAATAAATTGTAATAAATTAATTATTGTTTTATGACAATCAACTTACATGCAATGTAAAACAAAGAACTTTCTATAAATTATTTTAACATTAATCAACTTTTTATTTTAAATTATTGTAGCGCTATCATGTATATTCCAAGTTTCGTTCAGATCCGTTCAGCTGTTTAGGCGTGATTGAGGCACAAACATCCAAACATCCAAACATCGTCACAAACTTTTGTACTAGATGGCAGCACAGGTAAAGTTAGTACGCGCTATCGTTGCGTTTTGAGCTTTACGCCGGTAATTTCAAGCAAACTAAGACTTTTCAATTTTATAATATAAGTAAGAAGTAAGATTATACCCTATATCTATGACTTTTTTGCTTTACACTTTTAGTTAGACTGCGGACTCGTGATCACACCAGATTGTCACATTGGTGTGTCTAACAGGAATTTATTTTACTCGTGGTCACACTACATTGCAAAAGATCGTATATTACCGAATTAATTATAGTGATGTCTAATGCACTCTGCTCGAAGTAGGTGTGTACTAGACAAAAGATGCGACATAAATACTTCATGGACTATGATATCTAAGCTTAATCATGTTTGTTTCTATATAATTTACACTGTCTATAATTATTCTTGTTCTAACTTTTTTATTAGAAGTCAAGTCAAACTAAACAAACATACATTTCAAAGCTCATAAATAAGTTTGCTATCCTTAGCAGGTTACTGCGATAGAATAACAAACATTACAGCTTGTATGGCCTCAGCTAAACACGGGAATAACAGATTTTCTGAGAGCATCCTTTGCGACCGTATTTCCCGAAGGGCCCTGGATGCCTGATGGCATTTTTCAATTTTCCTGTATCTATGAAACAACTGTCTGATTTCTCCATGACTCAACCCCTCACTTTTGAAGTGCAGCTATTCCGAGGCGAATTATTTGAAGTGCTCCCAGGGGCTTAAGAGTGGCCTTTACACTGTAAAATACAGGTCCAAGGTGTGAATGCATTCACTGAATCGTAGACGTACGTAAGTTGCTATGAATATTAAATTGTATTTCTACGCATTTCGTTCATGCTCTATACGATGTGTGTCGTGCATTTTGTTGGTGTACTAGAATATTATTGCACGTTCACTAGTTCTACAAAAAATATTTCCTAACCAAATAAGTATTTTATAACCTAAGTATTTCATAATCATGTTATCTGAAGTTTAGGTAAGGTATCTAGTATATTTGTTTACTACACAGACCTACTTCACCCTCATAATCTCTATTATCTCGAAAGTCCCGCAAACTTGAAATACTTAAGACGTTGACTTTGGACGAATTCCGTTCATACACACTCAGATAATACTTTCATAAGTCTGCGTCATACATAACCGTAAACAACACAAGAATTTATGACAGATATGCCTTTGTTCGGCTCACAAGGAGCCCACAACTTGTTCATCAAACAAATTCTGAAGATATATGGGCCCAGAATGGTCCAATTTGGGTAAAGTGGGAGCGACGAGAGTTCGACATTTCCCGCTGAATCGTGTGGATATTTTAGATAAATCACCGTCCTCCCACTTCTATTTCCCTATCTATAAAAGGACGTTTGTCTTTGACGGATGTTCTGACATGAAAACTTCTTCCGTGCGCTATGTGCTACACAAACATATCTGATATACCAATAAAGTTGTTGCAAATTTCATAATGTTCACAAACTTCGTAGGTAGTATTCAATAATTTTAATTTAATCTTGGGCTACCTTATCACCGGTTGAGGAATGTCCATAATTGCTGAGTTTGAGCTCACGTTTATTATACAAAATTACAGGTAGATCAGTTGGTAAATGATCATGTAACACAAGGCAACTTAATCTTTAGACCCTTCTAAGAATTTTTTGTAAGTCTATAAAGATGAACTCTACTCATTAACTCTCCTCATAATCAATAACATTTTGTTGAAAGAAACTTACAACTAATACAAATATAATTTACAAAATAAACAGTCGTGCTATCTAAAGGCAAACGGTCTAAAGATACTCACAAAAAACACGATTACATTTTTTTTAATAAAAAATAAGAACCAGCAACTATTTTTGTTGAAAAATCAAACAGTTATGGTTTACACTGCTTGCCTGCAAAAATTGAGCAGCTATCAAACGCAGAGGACAAAGATATGGAACTGGTGAGCAATTTGTAAAGCGGGCCCAACGTCGCCTCCTAGTAGTGTGGGAAGTGTTGTCTTGTTCTCTATTGTTGGGAGTAAATTGACTCGGCACAATTTCACGGTCTACTGCATTAATGCACCTCGTTCCCACTTCGGGTTTACCGATAGCGTCTTCATTCATTGTCTCTGCAACGATGCCGCCGTTCTCATAAATAGAGAAAGGGTACCTACTAGCTATGATGAGATTACTAGTAAGCACAGCCAATCAATCCAAAACATCCGTTCATACATTATTAATTATTCAAGACCAATAAAACAGCGATGTCACAGGTAGACAGTAAAGGATAAATACAATGTTCAAGTTGGAATTGGAATTGTACTGTCGACGGGCCGCGGGCGGGATCGCGTGCAAGGGCTACATACACAGCGCTGCCAGATTTTGAAATCGTTTGTTATTTTTCGAGCTCCACGTACGCTGCGGGGAGCAAACGCGCTCTGTTATTAAATCATTTATTATTCAGCCCAACGAACTGTTTCGCAATTTTCCCACAAGCTGGCGGAGGCTCCTACAAGCAAGTGTACCTACACTTGTAGTGATGTATTTCATTCGCACGTTCGAGTAGCTTCCCTTAATTAAAGTGTTGTCTCAATCTCATGAGACGTGGATATTTTGTTACCCATTTTGAATACTTGATTGTTATTTTAAGCCAAATTTATTGACGTTATGAACGACAAATATGACGAAATTAATTAAAGAACAAAGCATTCCCTAAACTATTCAATTCAATCCAATACATTTATTTCAAACCGAACTTATTATAAAACTTATTAAATTAGAATGTTAGGTACAGTAGTGTAAGTCGGAAATCCATACCCGGGAACCCGAATGTTAAGCAGCGTCGGGCGCGGTCAATACTTTGATGGGTGACCGCCTGTAGCACCGCAAGATGTTGATTTTTTTCACTCATTTTTTTAATTTAGAACACGCTAACGAAGGGCAACAGATAGTTTTTCATAATAATTACTTACCTAAAAGTGCCTAACCGTAGATTTCGTGTCTGCACTTGCACGCAAATTCCGTGTTTGCCACTGCATGAGATTTAGGAACCGACTCAAGTAATCGGTTCAGTCGGCCGAGACCCTCATTATACTGCCAATATCATATCACCATCCGACTACTGGTTTTACAGGTCTCACCATCGCGTGCGAGTTAGCCTAATTGTGGAAAGCCGAGCATCGAGAGATGATAATTAGAGACAATTTTCTGAATTACCTTGAGTTCCGTGGGAAATTGCTCTGGGACTGTTTTTACTCATGTAATCTTCGGGACATAACCTGGACACCTGAGGGGCGGCGGCGTCAGGGTCGGCCGAGAAAGCGTTGGCGGGACGAGCTCGATGCCTTCGAGAGAGGGTGGTGGGAGTTGGCTCGGGACAGAGATGTCTGGAAATCCATGGGGGAGACCTTTGCCCAGCAGTGGGACGAAACAGGTTAAAAAAAAAAAAAACTTCGGGAATTTACTTACTACCGGGATATCGAAATTATGAACTATATCATTATTGGCGTCTTTATCAATCTGAACTATCAATATTGATTACACGAGTATTTTTATTTTATAGCAAATTCGTATAATAAAATTCTCTCAAAGCTATAGCTAGCTAAGCTTACATAAGCTGTTCATAAAATATTTAAAATTTATTTCGATCAGTGAGTACCTTACCAACTAAGTAGGTACTATTTTAAACTCTATACAATCACAAACAAATAAATACCGGATATACATACGCAGCTAGTTAACATTTTATTCATTGAAAACGCCAGTATTTTGCTTCTACAAATATGATACACTATTATTCAATACGTTATTTGTTTGTATTCAAATTTCCGCTATGCATATTTAATAGGAAATGCGAATTTTATTGAAAACATCCATCAAATATTTGTTCGCAGGATAATAACACCGGACAAGCGTTATTGGATGTTGTATTCAGACATCTAGATTTGTTGGAGACTGCATATTTTGGGCTTCGATATGTCGATCAAGATAATCAAACTGTAAGTTTTCTACAAATTTATTTGTATTTTAAACATTTTCAAAGAAATCACATATATGCGACGACCTCGATGGCGTGGCGGGCGAGTGCTTGGCTGAGACGCAAGAAGTGTGGGTTCGATTCCCGCTACGGGAGAAATGTTTGTATGTTCTGCAAATTTTCTTCCGGGTCTGGGTGTTGTATTATAAGTATGTATTTACAAAAAGAAGTATATAGATAAGTATTCCATCAGCTATCAGGTACCCATATTAGTTTCGGGTTAGATAGCGCTGTGTAAAATGTCCACAAATATTTATTTATCCAGAGCAATCTTATAAAATCTCTGTTGTTCAAAATATTTTAGAACATTTTTATTTTGCGATTTGCATACTTTTATGGCAAACATTTTCCTTTACACAGCATTGGCTGGACGCCGGAAAACGTTTGCGTCGGCAACTCTGCGGTACCGACCCTCACACGTTCTACTTTGGAGTGAAGTTTTATGCTGCAGACCCTTGCAAGCTATTAGAAGAAATAACAAGGTAAACTGAATAATAATTTCCTAGTACTCATTTGTAAACAATTTTACAATATGTTTTCTATCAAAGAACCAAAAACTAAGTAACAAAAAACTAAAAAGAAAAACCTTCGGAAAATGTTAACAAGCTTAAAGCAGAGCAAAAACGTTGAGCCTTCCATCCACTGATAAAAGGATGAACTAAATATACCTATGAATATTTTATGGGCGTCGTTTGCGTGGTATGGTTACCGTTATTTAGGAGAAACAGGTGCTTTTCTTACTAGCTTCTTAGATATTCTACGACAATACTAGCAAAAGGCTATAAAAGCCTACAAATAAGTATTTTATTATAGGAAAGACCTACGTTAAATGTAATAAACTAACGTTTAATTTAGATGAGTACTTACCAAGTTGTTAATTCATTCGTGTCTGCATTTGGAATCTAGAATGAGCTGATTAAGAGAGTTTATTACAAAGTTATAGCCTCGATTTCATAAAACACTCAATAAAAATGTCTGACCCACATGTTTTTCGCATGAGAGCAGCGCGGTGACGTTTATTCAAGAATTAACAAAATATACGATGAGAAAGATTTTAATACTTTGAAGCTTCCTCAATAATTTTTTAGTGCCTCCGTTACACCTGAGATGGTTGTCTGAGAGATATAAAGTTTGTTCAAAGAGTTACATTTCAATAAGTGTGCAGATTGGACCGTTGATGTACATCTAACCATCCATCTTCTTACAGATATTTTGAAATTTGTTATTGTAATGAGTTTCAACAAAACCGCTAACTGCATGTGAAAATCAAATTAATGGTTAAGCATTAATAAAATAGAGGTACATATATTTATTTATGTGGTTTTCATCAAAGCCATGCCCAATTTAATGGGGGAACATGTGGGAAAATTCTCTGCTGGACTGGGAGTAAAGAAAAAACATAGAATGCGTCCAGCTGCTTCTCTCCCCGAGCATGTCGTAAAAGTCGACTAAGGGATAGTATCCTCTCCCACATGATGAGATACAATAAGCAAGTATTCCCATGGAGGTTTGACGTCAGGCAGGCGGCTGGTCATAAAACACCTAAGCCAAAACTCTTACGTGACCTGACCCGTGCCGACCCCACATAGAGTGGGTTAAGGGCAGGAAGAAGATGATGATGATGTGGGAAAATTTTATACTTCCGAGCATACGAGTACACTTTTAGACTTATCAGTTCTTATATCATGAATAAAGAATGTTTTTTCATAATCGTAGCAGATGAGAAGTAAAAATAAAACAGATATGTGTCCGCATGGCTTCGGATCAAGTTGCCAATTATTTTGAGGAACAAAATTAAATTAGCGGTTACGGTCTATATTACTGCTATCTAAAGGAAGTATCATAGTAACTCCCAACTTAATATGTTTTAGGTTTTGATGACATATAACTACATTACGAAGAGTCATAGGAGTAGGTCGGTAACAAATAATGTCAGAGGAAAGCTATTCAAGATAATGATATGTCTTGGGTACCGGCTTTGAGCAGTGGGAATGAAACTTTCAGAGACAAATAATATAATGAACAACCCGTCAACAACTGTGGCATAATGATATACGTCTCGGCACTTTTCACAGGATATCCCGCTTTCCGCGCTGTAGTTATATTCCACACATCTTTTTATTTTTATTATGAGCTGTTAAAATTTCATGGCCATAAAATGACACGAAGTGGGGTAAGAAAACAAAAGGAGGTGTAGTGCTCTCGCAGTAAAGACTTATGTGCTCGTAAACTGACGTAGCTGATGAAATGAACAGGGTTCGGTCCTTGATGGCTTGCAACGTACCTAACTAGCGCGACTCGGGGCCAATCTACTCGAACTATGGTAGCGCCATACCTACTGTACTACGATTACATGCAGAAAATATTTACATGTACGAACCATTTTAATTGGATTCCCAGAAACAATCTATCAGTAATTTTATTTTGTAAACGAGTTTTGTAAAACTTTTGTACAATATTGTAAAAAAAAACATACTTAATATTTCTGAATTCATATAAAGTTTCTAACGTTCGTAACTTTGCGACGATAACTCCGCTCCATCAAAGACAGCAGTGATATTTTATAGAGATTTCATTTATTTTTCATTTTATTCGCTCGCCGTGTTGAGAATGGGGATTTTTTATTAAAATTTCTTTATTATGTTGACGGTGCACCTCCGGCGCGATGCCCAACGAAACGGTTTCCTTTAGGTAAGGAACGCCAGTTATTAATAAGTACTCGTAAATCCTTGAAAACCATTGCTGTAATGGGCTTTTAATATTTAATTTCCTTTTAGGGCTAAATCCTTCAAAAGCTTCATTCGTTGTGAATCGCATCGCAGGCTATTAATTTATGAGTAGGTATAAAGTTATTAGTATAGGTACTATTCAGTACTATTCAGTCGAATCGAGGCCCGATTTGACATTTTGTCAAAAACTTTGAACCATGAACCAAAGAATCGGTTGCTAAACAAAATTATTTTTTGAGACATTTCGATTATTGTACATATATATTGTAATCGTGTAGTTTGACTTAGGCTAAATATAAATTATAATATTATCGAAATACCTTGGCTACAAATATATCAGTTTTCATTTAAGAAAAATATTGACTTTATAATAGGTGTCTATTCAACATGTAACACTAGAAATGTAAGATAGATTAATAACATGTTAAATTTATTAAGTGACAAAAAAGTCCACGCATCATTATTTCTATTCATTTCTATTTTATTGTTTTGCCTATTAAAATAAAATAATGAAACTATAAATATAATACGTACCTTTATAAAAATAAATCTGATGTTTCGATTGTTCGTCACAATTTATTTCGTTTGTTTCCGATGTAATTGAAAACGGTTGCAATAATTAATCCCTAAACCAAGTTATTTTCCTTTCATTCCAAACCAATACCAAATTCGCAAAGAAAATGTAGTAATTCACCATAGAGAGAGCTAACTTTTTACAAAGATGAACATATAGAAGAGAAGAGATCATTTCAATTTCAATTTATTTATTTCAGTACATAACCTTATATTTTAACGTAACTTCAGTGTTTAAGATCCTCTAAAAACATTATAAACACACATTATTAGCATATATAGTACCTAATTGGAATACAATTATTTCATAATTACTAGTCCTAGAAGTTATAAATAGTGTTTGCAGATCAGAACTAAGCTTGGCTTAATCATAAGTTAGATTCTATGCTATTAATTCCTAATTCACTCATTGTGTCGACAGGTACCAGCTGTTCCTTCAGTTAAAACAGGACGTACTACGAGGTCGTCTCCCCGTCAGCTTCGACCTAGCCGGCGAGCTCGCTGCCTATGTCCTGCAATGTAAGTAGCATTTTAATATTTTCACCAAACTGCACTGGTAGTAGTAGCATTTCATTTTGCAATTCATTTTATCCTCACAATATTTTTATAATGCAAATCTTTGTCCATAATTAAATAACACTCAACAGTTACCAAACAATGCAAATATGTTTACAAATTTGTGTGTTCAAAAATACTAAATAAAAACAGAATACACAATGTTTTTAAATTTTTCATTGGGAATTTGGCTAAACAAATTAAATTGCATATTTTCTTGAATTGAATTACTAATGCGGCGAACACTGTTAAAAATGTTTTGCTCTCTAATAGTTAGTTTTATGTTCACTTCGGATTTTTTCGTTATAGTATATCGGTAAAATGATGTTTTGAACAATAATTTTCTTTCAAAGCTCATTCAATTATTTTCTGAGCTCATTGGCAGCGCTGCGATAGCTCTATACCGTCTAGCAATAATAGAGCTATTCTTCTCTACACTCAAACGTCGAGAAGGGTGCTATCTTGCCGCAAACGCAGTAAAATTTATCAGACATTCCACTTCACTACTTCTGCTTTCACGCCATCTAAATGCGCTTACATGAGCTAAGAACTATTCTCTGCTAGATTTCACTTACAGCATCCTCGTATCTTGTTACTGTATGGTTTTAAACATTTTGCGTGATTTATTATCAAGTACTTATCTACCTAGTTCTTATTTTTTTCGTATTTTGTATAATTTAATAAATGCATCACTAAAAAGTGGGTCAATGAGCCGATTAGGATATAAATATTACCATAGAGCAGACCTAACGTATACCTTTATAGAGAATTTCTTTAAACGGCAATTAAAATTGTATCAAAAGTATATTTGCAACAAACACACTGGTGCACATAAGAGCACTGGTAGTTGGTAGTGACCCCGCCTTCCTATCCTAAGGACGTGGGTTCAAATCCGGTCGTGTACCAATGGATTTTTCTGTGTGAAAAAATTATGTGCGCTATACCAGTACTCTCAAACGGTGAAGGAAAACATCGTGGGAAACCCGCGGCTTAGTCAGCTCCGCACGTATTGACCATGTCTTTCCTGTGGACAAGGCCGACTAAGCTGAGAGGATGGTATAGGTGCTGGGCAAGCCTACTCCATCTTAATTCGTCCCAGGCACTACAGCGTCCCGTTTGTGAAGGTAAAAAGTTGCCTCCTAACGCTGTATAAATCATCTACTATAGATGGTTAAAGGCCTAATTATTATATTTGCAAAAATAACATGATAAAATAATTTATCCATTCAGCACCAACCTCCTATAATTCCTATGGTAAGCTTTTCTTTATTTGTTTTTTTTTTACAAATTGCCTTCTTTTTCCTTTATATTAAAATATTCTTTTGAAATATCAAACAATTCAATTTAGCCCGGTCGTAACCTTACAATGATTATTAAAACTTTGACTCATATAGCGTTATTTCACCAAATTATTCTTAATTTATTTTTAATTTTGCTATCAACATTCACTTTTATGAAACAAGGTAATTAAAGTCCTTCTGCCTTTGATGTATAACGAAGTTAGTTAATTACTACCTTTTCCCAAAAGCCCAATTTTTATAAGATACGAAAGAAAACATTAACATTTTTGCAGTTTAAAAATAGAAAATCTGTTTTCAAACCGTTAAAGTTTCTGCATCTTTACCTACAAGTAACAAAGTTACATGTTATAAAGCCAATATAAAAATATCACATATTCAGAGATAGTATTACATATCTATAGGTAGGTAAACAATTACATGTACTTATAAATAAATTACTCATAATTACTCATACAAAAACAGTCCATAATAAAGTGTATTTAAAACATTATTGTTCACTCCGAGTATGCTTAGGAGGCAAGTATAGGCGAAGGGCTAATATCGTTGCGTTATTCAAGAGGTAAATGAGCCATCAGTGGTGGAGCATCGTTTGCATCTAATCTCGCCTACATCAGCGACCCTTGTGTCGGCGGCGCCTGCCTCGGGGAACTATACAGACGCGAACACCGTTAAATAACAACTACCTTACCTTACTACTCTTTTATATATAATATTCATGTTTTTTTAGTTATTTTCTACAGACTCTTTCTGTTGGATCTAATTTTAATAATAACAGAATGCTAAAAAACTTCAGTAGGTAAGGCTAGTCGCCATCAAAGTCGCTCAGCGAGCTATGAAAAGAGCTATGCTCGGAGTTTCTCTGAAGAATAGGATTTGTAACGATACTATCCGACAGAAAACCAAGGTCATCGACATAGCTCAAATAACTATATCAGACTTCAGTGGCAATGGTCTGCCATATCTGCCGTAGAACCGATAACCGCTGGGTTATACCCGCGACTCTGCAAACGTAATGTAGGACGCCTTTCGGCTAGGTGGAGTGACAATCTGCGAAAGGCTGCTGTCAGAGACTGGATGCGTCAGCCAAACATACTCGTAGAGCACAATGGCGCTCATTAGGGGAGGCCTAAATCCAGCCGTGAAATGCTATAAGTTGTTGATGATGATGAAAATCTTCAAGGTAAATTATAAAATTATTACCAACTCCCAAATTAGCCACGTCAAAAGTACTAAGCCACTCGTTTGTTTCAAAGAAACAATTACCCACCTACAGTGAAATATTCGAGTTTTTCCGCTCTTTTGCACCTAAAATTATCCAGTCCCTTTTACCGTCTTTACGAGCGCCGAGCAGGTATCAACATTCACATTATTTTCCCATGGGATATTTTGAAGATGTCTTTCCTTTAGCTTTATGTTTTCTCAAAATTACATAAACCAGAATAAATATAAGCTGTGATTAAATAAACCGAAGCGACAGTAAGTAAATGTATTCCGCTTGAATTCTCGGAACAAAAAGTAATAAAAGCCATTCTAAAAATCTGTTCCCAGCAGCAAAACTGAACGGACATCCACTATTAATCACAACGTGTTCTATTTTTAGTGGTCTAGTTCTAGTCCCCGTTGGGGGAGTCGCGGACGTACTCATAGCAAGACGCCCCTCCTTCGCAACAAGTTAACGGACTTGGGCAACACGCCTTACATTAATCAACAAGATGAACAATTGCCCAGGCGCCACGCCAGATAGCTAACTAGCTATCTCGCAATAACCTATTTATGATATAAGGTTATTTTTAGAAAGTATAGCACAATTACCTTTGTTTTTTTTTAAATAAGCCTTGTTATTTAATTAAACTAATTCATTAAAACCACAAGGATCATTTTAAAACGTCGAATCTAAGGTGGCTCAGCATGTCCTCATATATGGGTTAAGCATAATGAGAAGTTTTTAATATAAACTTTTAATAAGCCAAATGTATGCATGAAAGGGGCATTAGTTAGTCAGGTAAAAAGTTTTTGTTATACCAACTTGATGTAGTGCAGTAAGCCGTTATTCGCCATCCATCTAAATTCGACGTCTCTTTCCCGAATGATCGATGTTTCACAGATCATTTACATTTACCAACGCGAAACAACATTTCAACATCTGACTAATACCGTTCCGCTCTCTGATGGAAACCATCAGATGGGGCTTTGATGTTTCGCTCCACTCGCCCTTGTATTTTTTGATTTCTTAATAATTTTTAACCTGTGGCTACCTATTGCATAATGTACCTACTAGCTGAGGTACTCAAAGAAAGTAGGGCCACATAACTGCTTTCGATTCTTCTTCCTAGATACTATAAAATGATCCAAGCAAATCCCAATTAATTAAGATAAATTTGTTATTTATTTCCATCTTAGTAATTCTCTTTGCATCGTAACATTTCAAAGATGGAAAAGCATCAAGCGTTTAAAAATAATGTTATTTTGAGTTTCCTCATCCGAAAATGAACGAAGTTAATATATTGTAAATGTTGTTTTAAAGTAGATACGTAATTTGTATACCTACTAGACAAAATACTTGCTTTGACAACGACCCATATTAAAGCCAGGCTAGCCCAAGAGCAATAAACTGTTTGTTTATTACAAAACATCTTCGATCAGAGTTAGCAGCGTGTGAAACTAACGTTGTCTTTCATCTCTCAGACAAGCGTGAACCTTATGTATGAAAGGTCTGAATTTTTCTACGAACGAATGTGTTCGTAGGCGTACCAGATGTTGCGATTTCCGAGAGCAAAAAAAGATATACGACGGGAAATGACAGTCACCCTCGTTCTCTAGTGATGGTTTTTGCAAGCTCTCCATATAAGGATATACTTCATTTTCTTACGAATACAGTCATAAAGAAAGCTAACAATCCCAGGAATTGTATCTTGCAAGACCACAATTTCTCTCTGATAAGGATAGCTTTCGAGTTTCAAGATAAAATAAGGGAACCTTTAGTATTGTAATCAATATCGCAAGACATATATTTTATTTACTAGCTGTTGCTCGCGGCTTCGCTAGCGTGGTACCCGGATAAAAAATAGTCTATAATGTTAATCCACTACATGTACTATGTATATTCCAAGTTTCATTCAAATCCGTTCAGCCGTTTAGGCGTGAAGGAGTAACAAACATCCATACATCCAAACTTTCGCGTTTATAGTATTAGTAGGATATACGTGTACCTCTAACGGTTTTTGCAGCGCACGCTAGAATAGCTCGCAGATGGCACAATTTTTTCCTACTTGAAACTTATCGTTATATTTTGGACAATCAGTAGTTTTTGCGTAAAAGAGTAACAAACATCTATACATCCATACATACAAACTTTCGCGTTTATAATATTAGTAGGATTCATTATTAATTGTCATACGAATGAAAGCCAATATATTCGTCACTTGTTAAGTATTTTCAAAATTAAAATGCCGAATCTTAATAAAACAATAATAAGAAAAACCAAGACGTCGAGGTGTATCTTACAGATATTTTCGGTCTAGTGCGCATGTTTCTAAACATTTGTTCCAAAACTGGAGCGTTCGTCCCGTTCTCGGTTTATTTCTATACCGTTTGAAGTGCCATCAACTAAATGACTTTACCGCGACAAAATGTTGCTTGTGTCGTCTTTCACGTTTATGGCCCTATCTTATTTTTTACTGTACTCTTGCTGAAGTAGGTAATTTGTGTTCGCTGCAATTTAGCTCAGTTTAGTTAGATTTATCTAACCATGTTCAATAAAATCAGCACATTGTTGACGTTATTCGCATTCTCTACAATATTTATCCTGGCTCGGATCAAACGACAACATTCACAAGTGTTTGTTTCTTTTTAGATTCACATTCCATTTTCCCATTACGTCGAGTATAAAGCTGACAAAAAAGGAGCAGGAAAAATTACTCAAATTATCACAGCGTAAACCCCGTTTTTATCGTGTTGTTGTAGCGTGTGTTGATATAAAGTTGTTTTTTTTTGTACAGCGGAGCTGGGGGACTACGAGCCGCGGCGGCACGCGCCCGGTTACGTGTCCGAGTTCAGGCTGCTGGCGCACCAGACGCCCGAGCTCGAGGCCCGGGCTCAAGAGATACATCGCACCCTCACGTGAGTGGCTGCTTTAATTACTACTTTTTCCATTTACCAACATTTCATTTGGTCATGTAGGAATTCATTCAAAACTAAATATTTTATCTCTTTAATTTAGGTATGCGGAGTTGTCGAATTATTATACAAACGCCTCTTCCACCAAAACTAAACCATACCAAACTAAAATGAATTTTAATTACTTACTCATAATGAATACCACAGACGTTATTAATATTTGATAACTTTTGTTTTAGGGAGTAGGTTATTAATTTAGGAACTCAAAGTTATTCGTTGTTTTATGTAATTGGTTAGGAATAGGGAATAGTACATAGTAAATACAGGATTTAATCATATTTGAAGTGGTGGAAAATACCTTGGTAATAAAAGTTTAGTTCTAGATAGTACTTAGTCTCAAGATCTGAACAAACCAAGTTGATGATTAAGATTTCAGCAGCGCAGTTTCACGCCACGAGCGTCGCCGCCGTCTGCCCGGAAATTAAACTTCGTCGCCTTTCTCGCCTAATTGAATGAATTTTTAACTGCGCGAAGATGCAGTCTGCGGCCGCACGGCACGTCACAAAGCCGCAATTACATGCAAATTATGTGTACCTACCTACTTAGCACGGGCCAAGTGAGCGCCGGCGCCGAGTGCACGCGCCCGCCCACGCCGCCAGATTACTCATTGTTACTTAGCCTTTTGTCGCCTCCAGTGCATAATACAGCCCATTCATTATGAATAACAGTTTAATTGACTTTAGACTTTTGTTGCAGCGGCATCTCACCGGCGCAGGCTGAGCTAAGCTACCTCGACAAAGTGAAATGGCTCGATATGTACGGAGTAGACCTACATCCAGTCCTGGTAAGCCATATAAACATTCTGTATAATACTGTCTGTAACTAGTGTATCACATCTAAGTACCTAACTAAAATTGTTTCATATATTTTTGTACAACAACAGGGGGAGGACAGCGTGGAATATTTCTTGGGCCTGGCACCGAGCGGGCTGTTGCTTCTGCGAGGGAAACACACTGTCGCGAACTACTACTGGCCGCGAGTCTCGAAACTTTACTACAAGGGGCGGTACTTCATGCTCCGCGTAGCAGATAAGAACGTAAGTCCAACTTATCGCACCGAGTAACTTATCTCGTAAACTGAGCCACGCGAGTAAAGGAAGTCGAGTCTCACAAATAAATAAACAAAAATCAGGCGAAACGCTTGACCCGGTTCCCGGGATCGCAGCGCGCGATAGCGGTCGCTGAATAGTGCTGTAAGATGAAGTCCACCTTGTGCCGGTTCCTTGAAAGACATTTGCAGGCAGGCAATTACAGATAAGTCGCGTAGGACTGAGCGCAGTATTTACAGCGCTGTGGGCGCGACGATAACACGCGCGCCGCCGTCGTCACCGCCCGCCCATGGGACCAGACCGACTTTTCTATTTTATTTGCCAACCAAAATACATTTGTACATTAAAAATATAACGAATAAATAAGAATTTACATTTCTATTACATTTGTTATTATTTAATTTCCATATTTGGTACGATGTCTGGATATCTGCCATTTGTATTTGAGAAATTGCTAATCATAATCCATTATGAAAATGTATAATCTAAGTGAATATATTGAAGCAGTAAATACGTGTTACATACTTACATAGGTACATACATGGAGATAAAATGTATTACTTGATAGCGCTTTGTTATGAATACTAATGGATGGCTTAGCAACTGCTATAGTGCCTTTGTTCTCGTTCTTTTACAGAAACATGTAACCTACTAATCGAAACTTCACAATGATTTTGCTAACTTTGGAAAAGGTCGGGTTATTTCCCATTTTATAAAATCTTTCACAGAAAAACTCAATCTGACCGAGAATTCCCTCAGATGATTCCCGCGGGTTCTAAAAACATTACTTACAGTATGAATAAAATTGTACTAAGGTATTTCATCAAAGCGAAAGCTCGCAAGAATATTAAGTAGAATATTTACTTAAACAAAAATCTCCAGAGCCCATGATCAGAATTTGAAACAAATATAGTATCCAGATCGATTGAAAGTATATAAAAAGTATATTTTTTTAGGATATTCATATAATTCGGTAATCGTTGTTGTAAATGGAGACCAAACAGCTACTTTAGAAGACCAGATACCCAAACCACAGGATCATTAACCGGATCAGTAGACAAAGCATAATCTAACAGCGCACAAAAAGCGTTGCTAGGCGGTCGTTCCGTTTATTCTAACCTCCGCTTCGCCACAAAAACGGGTCGTTACAACTTGTCCCATTGCCGAGGATCAACTTTCATGCGGTTACTCGGTAACTGTGATTGTTATACAAACAAATGCTGTTTTCTTGAGCTGAAGTGGTCTTACGTCTAGCTAAAGTTAAATTATACTTTCCTGATAAATATTATTAGGATCATAATATTTATAACTTAACATAATTGAAAACGACAATAATCATTATTGCCCGTGGCTATTCAATTATTTCTATGCAAAAGGTCTAAGATTCTAAGGTCTAAAAGACTAAAGTGTTAAAAATCGAGAGACAGAGAACCATCCATAATAATAGCTGAATATTTCATTCCGACGAACAAGGCACTAACTTCTGAGCTTAGTAGCTTAGTAACTCTGCAGTACAACACTGTAGGCATATAAAACAACTTCAATAAAGCTCACGGCTTTTGTTTTCCATGTAAAACCACAACTCGAGATCAATATGCCGGTAAAAGCATACTTCACTACCGAGGTTTACCTCAAGACCTTATGCTGTTGTTTCATAGCTCTTTCTAGACATGCCATTGCCTATTGACTAGATGTCGGAGACAGTATGATTCGGTGGTATTAAGACTATTCGGAATATGTGTAATAAGTAGTTCGCTTATTTTAACTCCTCGGTCTCGTTAGCTCAGTTTGTTGCTTTGCCTTCTAGGCTGTAGGTTGTGGGTTTGATTCCCACCCGGTACAAACATATATGTGTACCATAGACGTTTGTTTGGATTCTAAAAGAAATGTAAATGTTCCATCAGCTATCTGGTTCCCATGCTACTAGATTTGCTTAGTTTGGCTCTAGATAGCGCTGAGTGAAATATCCACCAAGATTTATACATATTTGACGGCTTCGGTGGCGAGGCGGACGGTTGCTCGGCTGAGACGCAAGAGGCGCGGATTCGATTCCCGCTGCGGAAGAAATGTTTGCATGTTCTGTAAATATTTCTTCCGGGTCTAGGTGTTGTGGTACCATGGTACCCGTAGTTTCTGATACCCACGACACAGGGAATCCTAGTGTGGGGTCAGGACTATGTATGTGACGGTTGGGTGTTATTTATTTATTTATATTTATTTGTTTTGTGGATAGAATGACACTTGCACATATGGGTTTGAATCCCCGACGCGTTCAGCGTGCCGGCACCTCTGGCGCTGCTGCTCTGACCATCACACGTTCTTCAGGATGCAACAAACCTCGCCCACTTCTGCGGACATATTTTCACTTGGAACCCGGTTGAGAAACAGGTAATGAACTATAAAAAAAAAATTGTTGTAACTGATATCCACAATCAATCATATTTCGTGATGACAGGATGATGAATCATTTAGTTTGTTTCAAGTATAAGTAATATGACCAAGATCAGAGTTACGAGTACCTACCCATAAACATCCTCAGACAGCTCTTGTATAAACAAGACGTTCTTATTAATGATTCTAATAGAATATGGATGTGAGCGAAAGCGCTTCAATAAAAGATACTACATAAGATCACCAAGCATAACTTTCCCACGTCACATCAAAGCTTGAGGTATCATAATATTTAAGCTTGCTGTCAAGAATAAATCCTCGGGTTTGGCTCAAAGAGCACCGTAAATATTCCGGCGCAGAGTTCATAAGCCTGGCTCTTGGCACTCGTGGTTCTTGATTTACATGTTCTATCATTTGTTTTGTGTTCTTCGCAACAAGCTGATTTACAAATACTATCAGTTCTATAGAAGAATAATGCCAGTGTTCGCATTGACTCATACGTAATGTTCTCATACCGACGCCACGCACGTTCAACATACTTTGATTTTGATTATTTCTTGCATCGTCACCACAGGTTCGAACGTACTTTTGGTTGTTTGATGAAGTCACCTTAAGACAGCCTCAATACCAATATGAGAAGTCATGGTCACACACACTGCGTACAAATGTCATAACCACAATATAGCATGGCATATAATTCGTAGCGTTCGCATAGGTATTATGATAGGTTGATAGGTAGGTGCTTTGGTAGGTATATATTATTTTTGTTAGGTTGCTTCGTCTAAAATAATGAAAACCTATGCTATGTAAACAGCTTTTGTTTATGTTGTATTGTACATTACCTACCCACATTTATCTCAAGTAATTAAAACTGTTGCGTTTATTCTTTAGTTGTCATAATAGGACATGAAACAATGCGCCGTACTGGCGACCAGCGTGTCCCCTTATTTAGATGAGTGCCAAAGCTCAGGGTCATGTTTTGTCCAGCAGTGGGCGCGGGGCGAGGCCGCGGCCGCCGCCCACGTTCACGCGGACGCCCTCGCGTCGCAACGCGCGCTCGCACGCCTCTCACGCCTCGCTGCATGATGGTATGTCAACAAATACCTGTAATTTATTGTTTCAACATAACTGTGCACTCAATACACATTGCATGCCACTTACGTATGTATGTAGTTCCTAAAACTATGTATGTCTTAGGAGAAGAACACGTTGATATACCAGCACGTATATAGACTTGATGCGATACCTTTCTACTACCTATATAAATTTTAAATAGGGTCTTAATAGCTTTAATTAAATTAAACTTTATTTTCAGTGCCAAAATTAGAAGACTTGAGAATAAAAGACTGCCTCCCTGAAACAAAACAACCTACCTCGGTACATCGGCCTAATTCGTAAGTTTTCTCATTCGAGGTGCTAATTAAAGCTGCTGAAGTTTTTGTCCACACGACCTTATTTGTTTCTTTTGTGTTAGTATTAGCGGGGAGATGTTGGGTTGTCCAATCCCAGTGCCTGGTGGGTCCCCGCGCTCTACAAGGTCAGCGCCGGCGCGGCGCGGCTTGTACTCTGGCTCGCCGACCAACAACCGGCCACCGCCTGCGCCAAGACACCGCTCCGCCTCTGTCGACTCACAGAGCTCCAACGACTCACGTTCTAATCGCAAGTAAGTCTTGAATTTACCAGTAACGTGCGTATGGTCCAGTTCTTAGTTTCTTGTAAACCTGACTTTTAGTAGTTTTTCATTATCATCATCATATCAGCCCTCACCCAACCACTGCTGGGTGGGGGAACTCCAATCTTTCTGATCCTGCGCTAACCCAATCCAGTGGAATCCCGCTGTCTTCACAATGTCATCAGACCATCTGGCTGGTGATCTTTGACCATAGGGTGTTTTATTTTATAGTTTTTTTTGTAATATCATATCATCTAGCCTAGGAGTTATTGCCAATTTCAAATGTAATTTTGCACAGGCACAAGCATCGGTCGCGGAGGCAGCAGTCGGACGCGGAGAGCGAGTTGTCGCGCGGGTCGGGGCGCTCGGGCCGCCGCCACCGCCGCCACCGCTCGAGGCACAAGCACGAGTCTGGCTCCGAGCGGGATGACTCGCAGCCCGATACCAAGTCAGTCTAAACTAATCACCAAACTCAAATTCCAACTCAACATTTCTTTATTTATTGAAACATAGGATCATTATTCCTAGGATCATTTTAAAAAGTCTTAAAAACGTGAAAAATACAGGCAAGAAAAAAACATTCTTACCTATTTTTAGGAAAATTATCCCTTTACATTATTCACCATTTTCTCGGCCATCTAGCTAGATATCCTGAATTACCATTCTTGAACATTGAAAAAAAAAATAACTATGTGTTTTGTGTTTTAGAGAATACGAGCTAGTGGACTCAGAGTTGCAATGGAAAGAAGTTCTGCGACAAACGTCGACTGGAAATAGTGTTCAGGTGAGTGTGTAAAATGTTATTATTATTGTTGCTATAAGCAAAACAACGACATCATTTAATGGAACTCTGTACCAGGTGGCGAGTGTTCGGCGCTCGCAACAGGAACCAGATACAGGGACACACCGGTCTTCACACAGACATAGAAGGCACAAGAAGCATCGGTAATATTCTTGCAACCATGACGAATAGGAACTTCTTTGATGGAATCTTTTTACCACCAACTTGTTTTTATTAGGTCCCGATCCCGTTCTCCCAATGAAAAGAAATGGTTGCCAACTGAGCTTAAGCAACACCTGGAGTTTTCACTAGTCGACACCACAGGCATGACTGAGGAACAACTTAAGGAAATACCGTACACTGTAGTCCAGACCAGCCACGCGCGACAAGCCAAGCTTAGGACTTCATCCAAACACAGGCAGTATGTGCAAAATCAATTTAAATTATATACTTTATACGGGACCTGCCATTTTTAGCCCTAAAATTCAGAATGCAGGTGGAAGTGCCTCTTATATTATTTTCTTTTCTCTAGGACTGAACACGGATCTCTAGCGAGGCGAGAAAAAACTTCATCATTGCACAATAAAACCAATCATGATGTCCACAATCAAGGATCCCTTAGATCTAGCTCGAGTACTCTCAGCACACATCGGACGAATCACGAGAAGCATGGAAGGTACGGATCAATGATTTAAACGAATAATTAAAAGCTTTCTATAAAACACTCTTTGAAACTTCTGCCCGTTGTGGTTGGGGAGACCTTGAATACCAGCATAATGTTTTCAGACGTGTTTATCCCAGCTATGAGGATCCGTCGGGTCATGATGATTACTTGACTAATAACGGGTACAAGGGCAGCGTGACGCCAGTTTCCAACAACAATAATCCGTACAGTCCAGTGACAAACAGCAATAGCAACAGTTCCAGTGGAGAGCTAATCAGTGGGAGCGCTCGCGTGTCCCACGAACATACCGACTCGGGTCTCGGCGCTGATCAGGACTACGCTTATTCTTCCGAGAGGTAAATTTTATGACAAATCGAAAAACTTTTGAGGCCTTATGTCTTCTGTGTTCTTATCAATGATCGATGACTCTGAAGTTGAGCATATTCATGCTCGGTGGTTTCGCGCCCTCGTGACGTATGATCCATGACGCAGCCAATTCTACGCTCTGATAACCATCTGGTGCTGCTAGGGTGTCACGCCCTTGTCACTTTAACCTGTTGGTTGATCCTTACTGCTTGAATAAAAAATAAATTAGGCTTACCTTTTAGAGACTTAATATCCGTGAGTTTGATAAGTTCTCTCATTTCAAATGTTTGGAACGTCAAAGATATAAAAATTAATATATATCACAATAAATCATCACAATCACATCTCTTCGTGTACAAGATTAAGTGAAGGTTAACCTCCAAGCCACTGGGCTGGCAGGCACATAGATCGAGCGAGACTAAACGAGGTGTATTGTTAGGGTCAAATGACTGAACGAGGAGAGCGAATGAGGTGTATAATTGTTAGGGTTGACGTCAGGCAGGCGACCGGTCATAAAACATCTTAGCCAAACCTCCGACCCCACATAGAGTGGGCTAAGGGCAGGAAGATGATGAATTGTTAGGGTCAAGTAACGGAAAGAGGAGAGTGAACGAGGTGTATATAGTTTGTATCAAGTCACAAAGCGAGGAGAATGAAATGAACAAGTGTATTGTATGTTTCAAGTGACAGACCGAGGTGTGTTGTTTGTGCAGGTCAAGCGACAGCGCCAAGTGCGGCGCGGGCAGTTCCACAGCTGCAGTGAGTAGGCAGTGGAGCGGGTGCGGTGGCGGCGGGGGCGGGGGCGGGGGCGGCGGGGGTGGAGGCGGGGTGAGGGGCGCGTGGGGCGCACGCGGCGCGGGTCGGCCGCCGGCGCACCCGCGCATATCGGGCTCGGTGCGCTCGCTCGTGTCGGTGGCCAGCGACAGCGCGGCCGCGCGACGCCCGCGCGACCCTACGCCCACGCACTACCCCCAACACTCTAGCTTCTCTCTCTTCGTGAGTCTGCTTCGCTTTCTAACATGAGCTTTTTCAGGAGAACATCGAAGTCTGATTGATTACTTACCCGTTGTCTTAGATGAGTGACAAACGGCAACTCGTCGATGCAACACATTAAGAGAATTTCAAGTAATAACTGTTGTATCTACACCGGCCCTACATTGCCATGTTTTTTTTTGTTGATACGCATATACTCGTGACTTTCGCTTTGAGACTCTCACATGGGACAACTGGCATTGATTTTAAATAATTTTTTACAATTGTTTTTATTGAGTTATTAAAAATACTCGTCAGTTAGTTTTTATGTCCTTATAATTTTACAACAGTTTATCTGCGATTGGCTGACTATCCTATTGTTACATTTTCCTTATCTAAGGATTTCATCGCCGCGTCGGGAAATAATCCTTATGATAATGGTTTTCATTGTGCCAAATTCAGTCTTTGAATGTAACAGCTTTTGTGAAGTGACAAAAGAATGGCGCGGAAAGGCGTATGGATCAACATTTTAGGGCATTCAGTGACTCTTATCTTCACAATTTTGGCCATAGAACATTTGCCATAAATACAACCCTCAATTGACTAGTCTAATAAAACCAGGTTTTACAGTATTTCGGAAACTTTTGATGTTCTCATTGTTAAAGCTCAATACTTCTGCGAAACGTCTGCTCTCGTATGCCAGTCTGGACCATTGTATATGTCTTGTGTTCTTAAACACCAGTGAGAATATCTCTGTAGTGTCATTTAAAATAGGATACCCACACGTGATAACAATGAAAATGGATTTAATATGAAAATTCTAGACGAAACCCTATAAACATGCAACTAAATCACATGGTTTTAATCAATCTGAATAAATAAAACATACATAGGCACACACAAATAGTTCTGTTACTGTGTTCCATTAGCACTCATGGGAGTAAAACAGTTGCAAAACCTGTAACTTTTACACCATTTAACACATAAGACTTTTATGACACAAACCAGTTAGCAAATCCTGTTATTCGTTTCGTATTTACTCACTCACTGATCGGTGTTATTCCTGTGCGAGGAGGCTCGTTAAAAAGTGAAATGTTTCCGGAGTTAAATAGGCTTACGAGAGCCGACGAAGTAATCCGCTGCTCCTGTTTCTGGGTCGCTGTGAATCTAACAGTGTACAGGCTGCAGCTATACAAACTACTTTTGAGTTAGGTACAATTTAAGCAAACGACATTCCGTACATATTTCACTACTACTTATAAACGCTTACTATATTAACAAAGTACCTAATAACTTTGATACCTACACGACTTTTTCATACGTAAACATATTTTTGTGTAGGTATGGTGGAGCACTGATCATTAAAAGTTGCGTAGACATCTACCTACTTCTTTAGAATTCTATCCGCATGGGATCTTTACAAAGTGCTACAGTGGTTCGTCTAATAAGGGTTCCGGGAATTTTAATATGGCTGCTTATTTTAAAAAGATACTTTGAAGCAAGAAGTTACGATTTCGAAGTATCTTAATGTACAACTTACCACTTTAGTGCATTGTTATGTGCCTACTCAGGACCTATGTAATGGCACACTCCATTACACCTGCTATTGTAATAAAGCTAAGGTATATTAAGCACAGGTAGTTTGAGCTATTTGTATTGGGATACGCAGAGACATGCTAGCAACAACAACATAATGGTCGGCGAGAGCGGTTCGCTGGCGCGGCGCTACGCGCGACCCACGCGCGAGTCGCGCGACCACAACGCCAACCTGCCGCGCGCACACTCTCGCCTCTCCAGACAAGACAACACTCTCGACCTTATCCTTAAGCCTCTCTTTGAAAGCACGCAGTAAGTAAGGCACCGGCGATGGCGCTCTCCCATGTTTGTGTCGCAACCAGTAGCGGAATTATTGCACGCACCCCCGGGTTTGTTCGTCTTGTTTTGTTTGTGCATGTTGGTATTGGTTGGTGTAGCTAGTTCGTATGATGTAGACTAACATGAGTTGACTAACGTTTTGGTTTAAGTTGTAATTCATTTTGTTTTATTATGTTTTGAAGTGTCTAATTTATGTGTCGCACTTTTTTGTGTTACTTAATTTATTTTTGTTAACCGCATATTGTGTTGTTTTAAATAAAACCAAAATTAAAAGATATTGATAATTTATTTTTATTTTAGTACATCGCATATTATTTAATATTTTTTTTTATTTTATGAATAGCTTGCAGAGCAACTGAGTCCACCTCACGCGACATCCGGCGACGGAGACGAGGCCGCTTCACTCAACACATCTGGCAACAATAAAACTTCAACGGTTGAAATGAGCACTGAATTATGAACTCATCTTTACATTGTTTAGATTTTTTCCTTATAAAACAAAAAAGTGGTGCTTACAAATAACTGAATACTGACGGCCTCGGTGGCGTGGCGGGCGATTGCTCGGCGGAGACGCAAGAGGCTCGGGTTCGATTCCCGCTGCGGAAGAAATGTTTGCATGTTCTGCAAATATTTCTTCCGGGTCTGGGTGTTGTGGTACCATGGTACAAGTAGTTTCTGATACCCACGACACAGGGAATCCTTGTGTGGGGTCAGGACTGTGTATGTGACTGTTGGGTGTTATGTATTATGTATGTATGTTCACTACACTCACGTAACTTTTAGAAGGAAAGTATTTCATGGCATTTATAAAATAAGTTTTCGGTTTTGATATCAAGTATTTAGGCTCAAAACTGTACCAATATTTTAATAAGCATTAAGTACTTGTTTTTTACAGTGCCAAAGAATTTCTTGAAAATATACTTAGCTTTTTTCTACTATAATTCAGATAACATTTACTATATTGAATCTTTTGCATTTGTTTATGTAAATAAAACAGTTAAGTTTTAATTTATGTACATAGGTAAATTAAATTTTATTTTGACCTAGTGATGTTGATTTTAGTAACGGGTATAATATTATCAAGAATAGAATAGCGTCTTGTTTAATTTCATTCAAATATAAAATTAATATTGGCAATTTGAGACAACATTTAAATGTATATTTGTTATTGTATCATTATGTGTATATAACATTCAATCTTTTAGATAGTTAATTATTACGACTAACATAAATATTTACGATTAGTTTGTAATTGTGGAAATACTTTATAACAATTCACAATTAAATAATTTTGTATATATTAAATAAAATACGAATTTTCATATGAAAATGTTTTAAAATGTGCTTGTTAGTTATAGCCAACTATTCAATGAACGATTTAATTAAGTCAATGAGAGACGTAATTGTATATAGATTTTTGGACACCATGCTATAAAAAACTGGTAGAAACAGGTTAAAGATATCCCTATATGTTTTGGCTACCTAGGTATTTCACCTACTCATAAGAAGTTCACCAACCAGCGTTTGTTCAGTCAGCGAAGTAGTCTACCTAATAATAACCTTAGGTTAACCCGTAGCTAGTATCTGTAACGGCCCGTTTATTCTTTGTAAACAATGGCTGTTTTGTCAAAATGTCAAGTAAAAATTTTAATGTAAGTCGTTTGTTGAATAGGCCCTTGTTTTGTAGTTCAAGTTATAGTAACACTGGGAAAGTATATGTACTTGTTACTTTCTAATGTAAATAATTCGTTTATTTATATTTCAATCACGATATTTCAATATTTTATTAATTATATTGACATAGCATAAGCCCCAGCTGCAGATAGGCTTTTAATTCGCCATAATTTATGTAATATCTAATGTTAGATGTTGTTCAAATGTGATTTTTTGAATAATTTTTATAAACTCAATAATTACTTTGGATAAACAAAATTCTACATTTAAATACAGTGCGTAAGTTTGTTATCAGATCAAAGTTTTCTACTCTTACAAGACTGAAATAATAATGTAAATTTCTAATCAGCCCTTCTCTGTAAATAATCTAACACAGTTTCGTACCTATGTATTTTTTAAAAATTATTTCGATTACCTATTCATATTAAACTGTATATTTCAAATCATGACTATCATTTTTAACTGTCCTCAAATTACGAAATCATAATCATAATACAATTATACGCAGGTGATCTACAGGTTAGTATCATTCCAATAAATCAGGATGGAATCAAAACCTGGATTTCATGACAAAAGCTTTTCAGCAATCAATAGCGACCGATCGTCATTAACACTAATGAGGATGGCTTTGAATCGCTCTATATCATTTTTGGGCTTTTTAGCTTCAAATAGAACGTCCGTTAAGCTTCTCAATGTGTACCTAAATACTCACACTAAACACTACAAAAACATTTATACGCACTTTTTTTTACTGAAACTATTCAAAGTAAATAAAAAAAACTAGTTTTTCTTTGATTTAAACATTTTTACGCACTTTTTTTACTGAAACTATTCAAATTAAATCAGAGAAAACTTGTTTTTCTTTGATTGTGGATAGTTTCAGCAAAAAAGTGCGTAAAAATGTTTTGTGTGAGTATTTAGGTAAACATCTTGTTACTTACTTCAAATGCACATGTACCAACCCTCGAGACGCATGCAATTGATATAGGTACCTACCTATCTAAATAATTGCCATGCAACAGTATCTGGCTTCGGAGCTTACATCAATTAATCTTACTACGTTGCAGTTGCAATACCTACCTTTACATAACGTCCGTGTCAAAGCCAAATCCAAGGTGTATCGGAAATCTGGTAAACATTAGCAAATCATTACAGAACGAACGACATAAGGAAAGTGCTTTTATTTTACTCTTCATAAGGCTGGAATAAAGTTTCCTTGTAATTGAGTAACGTATCGCTCCGGCGCTCAATTTATCTGCATAACGGTAAGTAAAAGAGTAAAAGCAAAATAAAGTGAAAGCCGGTCTATCAAAGCTGTGATGTCCACTATTCGGCGAAGGGTGAAAACTCATTACCAGTGTTTAATGAAAGGGTCCCCGGGGCGTGTATGATTACCGGTTAATTGAAAGGCGGAAAGTCAGAGCAACGAGACAAAGCTATTCCCATTTATTGGGCAGCCTTTACAATGTTCAATAATTTGCCACCGGCATATTTGCAATACAAAAGCAAATGTTAGTGCCTAGGGGCTATGTACTAGCAGATTGTTATTATTAAAATTAATAACATCTGCATGTGACGTAGGAAACTTGACATCACGTTTTAAAGCTTCTGTTAGAGATAGGTCTCCAACTCTAATCATGTTGAGTGCTTGTCGCCATATATTATGTTTCACTGCGAGGATTTAACTGACGTATTCAAAACGTTTCCAGACAGGATTTTGAAACAGGCTGTTATACTTATTTGTGGTACCTAGGTACATATAACATAATTTGATGTAGGTACTTATATTACTTCTGTCTGTACGCATTAAAGCTTATGAACTTCACTAAAAATAAACAACATAATAAACTATCAATTCAGTATGTTTAGACATGATATGCAAAATGCGTTCAAATTGAATACGAGTACTATTGGAGCAATTAGTCTTTTATGCAGCACGTCGCCAAATCATATTTGCCGTGGCGTTTCCTCTGTTAAAGGCAATTTAGTCAGGCAATATTGAAACGGGAACGGAATTTACTTTTACCAGTTTTCGATACACGCTTGCCAGCTAAATTATTTATCAGCTCGTTTGACACACTCGTTTAAATGTTAATGATACCTATCAGTCGACATTGAATCGTTTCACTAGCATTGCAATTAAGTTATTAGAGTGTTTTGTCGCTACTAAAGAACTTTTCCAGATAAAATGAACTTATATCTGAGCACTAGACTAGCTACGTTAAAGTGCAAACTCGTATTTCACGTAAGCAAACCCTGGTTTGCTTACGTGATACATTTAATTAACAACGGTTGTTAAATATTTGAACGTTTTTAATCTAAAATGACTTTAAAGATTTTCCGTATTAAAAAGAACAAGGAAGTTAAAAGTTTTCCTTAGAACGTTATATAAACATACAGCAAATGATACTATGCAAAGTATTGCAATGCAAAGCTAAGAGGTAAAAGAATTTAAAGTAATGTAAACATGAAAAGTTTGCTTTCGAGTTGAGGCAACTCAAGCCGGAAGCGCATTTGAACTCAACTACTGGAAAAATTAATTCGAAGCTGTGCGGCAAGGGCGCTCCTTGAGGGAACTGAGCGCACCCTTCTCTTACAGAATCCTTTTCATAAACGAAACAGGCTTCAAAATATCATGGCTGTTGGTGTTCCTTTGCAGGTTTGTCGCCTCTCAAAACGTTATGCTACAACTATTTGAAATGCTTTCGATCGAAACATTTCTCATTGACCGATGTTTTAATGAGGAAATCCGGTCGATTAATATGGAAACAGAAATTGCATGTTTATTGAATGCGGACAGGTATTGTGAGATAGCCGGAGGCGCTGCGCGGCGGTGTGAGGTCGTGGGACGTGCGGTGCAGTCAACGGCAATTAGCACCATGACAATGACATTCAAAACGTGTGCAAATAGAGCAAGCGGAGCGTACCACCCACCACCCACTTTATATCCCGTGTTCCTCTTTAATAGTTATGTACACAGAAAGCCTCGCATTTACAACGAAATAGGATAGTGTAAAAAGTTTATCCACATAGTTACTGTTCTACAAGAAAAATATAATACAATAAAAGATTTTACTTGTATGTATTTATAAATAAAATGTTTACTATAGAACAAGTATGGAGTTCTTACTACCCATTGCACGTAAACTGGTGGTCTGAATAAATTGTCAAACGCTCGATGTTCAAGAACAGGCTTGTCCAATCACTGATGTTAACAATAGGTATTGAAAATGCTCGCTCAGTCGTACAACTGAGTTCAAATTTTGTAGGTACTAAAGCTGTTAACAAAGTAGCAATTTATACAGTTTTTATTTTCTATGTAAATCGTGATATGCCTCTAATTTTAAACTATAAATTACAATTATGGATGGGCATTAAATAAATATTGATAGTTTTTTAAACCATATATTTGAAGAAATCTGCAAACAGAAGCTAGTTCGTGAGCATTAATAAAAATGATTATTCCACCCGGAGTTAATCGCCTTACAACGTAATTTTGCTAGAGATTTGGATAGCCTTAAATTTGTTTTGTTTACACGGGCATAACTAGTTTATATTGAAGGGCACAAAACAAGCGATTCTGAGAAGTAAATAAAAAGCCACAAGGAGTGCTAAAATTTTAATCCAATTAAGAGGCAGCGTGCTTCCGTTGTAAAATATTGTGCCATCTATTTACAACGTTAATTCGTTTCTGCTTTCTCGAGTGTTTGTGCTTCCTCAGTTCACTTGACTAGCAACATAAACAAGATAAATATCTGATTAATTAGTTAGGTCCAATTCACAGAATTAATTTTGCGAATTTACACATAACAACCGACAAAACTCGATTTGTAACAAAGTAACAACAGTAATTCCTTCTGTTTTACTGTGAATTTTATTCGTAATTGAAGTGAGTTATAAAAGTAAGATACAAAATAAATGAAAAGTAAATTATTATATTTTTAGCAAATTTTCGTGCTCTCAACCCGGCGAGTAGGTAGGGAATTGGCTAAGTGCGGTACATTGGCGTACCTGTAAGCTCGTAAAGACAAAGTTAGCAGACAGGAAAGCCCTCGTTCCAAATCCACGTCATCGTCGAGACCGACACTAAATTATCTCGAGCACAAGCAAATAAGCTACCTACAATGTGGAAACTTTAAAGTACCTCCAAGATAGAATGGCGTTCAATCCTGAGATTATATCTGAGACATACTTTTTGCTAGGTTTCTTGAAAATAGATTTTACCCTATAGACCTTTGCTTTAAAACAAAACAAAAATAAGAATATAAAGAAAGTCTTAGAAAAAATACTACATACACAGAATGACGTTACTATCGTAGCGGTCGTAGCACTTACTACGAACTTTCAGGGTGGTTATTTATTTACTATGTACGTTCTCCGTATGTTATTGAAAACTACCACCACAATTATTTTTCTAATGAGAGACACTTATTGTAAATAAAAAAACAACACGTTATACGACCTGATTGTGCCTTAGTACTCCTATATTTTAAAGCAGACATTACGTGTAAAATCACGAGCACCTAAGAAACTTAACTGCCTCGGAACAATTAAATGAAGACAATGTAGATACTTGGTCCTTTGTCTACACAAGTCTTCGTCCGAGCTTTAAATGTGTAGTACCCACTTACCAAAGTGCTTGGTAGCAAGTACGTCAGGTTCCTTAGAGAGTTCACATTTGGCTATCTTAGCTATTTAGAAGGTTTCGTATCTAGAATCCTACTCGTAAACTTTGAGTAGGATTCTAGATACGAAACCTTCTACTGAAATATACTGAGTACAGTTTAAGACAAGGCCTTTATTTTGCTTATTCCATAATAACTTAAGAACTCAACTGAAAAGTATATTAATTTGAAATTCAAATAAGTAAGATTGGTATCTCCAGTTTTTAATTTTCTGTGACGTTAACATTCCGGCCGCATTCTTCATTTAATTAAAAAATAAAAGCAAATAAAATCTAAACAAATTCTAGATCTTTCTTTTTTGTATTTACGTCTTCATAAATGACGAGGGTGAGAATTATGTAGGTAGGAAATCTTGTGAAATCCTTTTGTATTTCTTTTCATCCCTGGAATAATTGTAAGTCTGCAATTTTTATACGTGTCACGTTCGTTTCAATGCGGCTTAAATCGTAATAGATACTTGGTCTTAATTTATTGTTCGAATAATCTATTAATCAGCTAGCTAGGTAGGCACGTGTTAAATGCGTTCTCTGGCAGGGATTGGTTTATCAAAGGCTCACAAGGTGATTAAGAGCTTGTAGAAATTGACGTTTGATTTACCTTCGTAAGTAGTCGCAGCTGTGGTGAACACAAAGTTGTATGAATGAATGTTATATACGAATAGGTGCTACCGCCCGTTACCAGGTAAGAGGTAGATTAGAAAAGGAAATGAGCAGAAAACGAGGTAAACTTAGTTATTAGAGAATTTAGATCGAGATCATAAACACTCGTATATGCATGTTTAGTTAGAGTTTAATAATAAATAGCAAAGCAATTACCTAGATCTAAACTCATAAAGCATGTAATATTAAAATCTTCATGATCATTATTAATCTCAATCACGTCTTGCGTCAATTATTTCGTCACAAAGGACGTATCATGTAACTTTATTACAATTTCCTCGTTTCGGATATAACAAGCAGCCGGGGTCCGGAACCCAACGTCTAATAGGTATCTGTTTTGTTATTAATGTCTTTGTACGGGTCTCCAGTTATCGGCGTGGTGACCTCGTCTTGATTTGAAATGGACACAGCGTATTAATTCTTGAAAATCACCGAGTGATAAAAAGTCACCAAAATGGTCCATTGCCATATTTTTTTTTTTCAATTTCGTCTTAAAAGTCATTTGGATATTTCGAAATTAAATATAAATAAAATCATCAAATTACGTTTAAGAATTATTGAAGAATACGAAATTGATAAAAATCAATGGAAATGGGCCGTTTTGGTGATTTTTAAGAATTGATACCCAGATTTGAAATAAACTTGTAGTTGAATTTCGGGAATTCTGTTCTTACTGCACCCCTCCCCTACTAGAAGAGGAATATACCCAAGTGTCATGCCTCTAGGACTTATGGTTTTTGCCTGTGCTTGGACTGTCGGTCAGTTAGAAACGTAAGAGTTTTAGTAAAAACGGTTTAATATCGCAGCAGTCTCTATCATGGTAGCCAAGTGTTATGTGTATTCATTATTATTTCATTGTTTTTATTCACCCTATATTGAAGGAGTTAACTAGCTGTTCTTAATTTTTGGACATGCCCTCCCATGTTTGTTACGCTAACTGAATTGATACAGTCATCGACAGCGTTATATGATTCTCTTTATATGATTAGGAGATAGGCGATGTTATTATTGTTGAGGACAAAACTCCAATAAATGGAGGACGAAAACTGTATTAACTAGAGGGGTCACAGGTTCGATTAGTCGATGGGACAAACAAAGCGTTACAAGATTATGAAGTAGAAAGCTCATAATGTGTAAGATAAGCTCTAGCATTGGATTACATTCAAAAGTTTTGTATCTAATGTCAAAACCGTAATTTCTAACAAAGATACAGACACTCTGGTGCCATAATATGTACTACCCTTGAGAGTCAAGTTATTTTACTCTAATTTCACACAATATTATGAAGATTCCCGCGTAATTTATGCCGCGGGTCACTGTTACTTCAAGGTTATAATAATAAAGGCTCTCTCGAATTAGGCGTAAAGTTTACCCGTAGTTTATTAGGGTGCTCTTAGGTAAAATTAATTCTAATAAATACTACAGAAAGTTTTCTAATCATTGGGGAATTGCCTTTAAAACTATTTTACTTAGAGAGTGGATTAATAATGTCAAAGAAATCCTGAAAGTACCTACCTTTTACGATATTTTGAGTTTTAAACTTTATTTACAAAATCTCGGGCATCTCTTATGTCAAAGGGACTCTACAGTTGTTTACAAAGGTTCACGAGTACACATGCGATCCGTAGAAATGCTTGGATCGCAATGTACCTACTTGACAAAGTCGTCTGCAATTTGTCTCGCACTGCGTTCAGTGTCTGTGATTGAAATTCTTACCGCTCCTTCAGGCATGGCTGTGACGTGACTACACGACGATAGCGTCTACTATTCACTACCATTAATCTCGGAGCTATTTCTTGTATAACATATTCCTGTAAGAAATAACCGGAAGTATAAAATATTTCACGTCTGTCACATATCTGGTAGGTACTTAGATTTATGTGGGTAAGTTAAAAATCATCTGAGTTATTTCTTTTGTCTATTACGTAGGAACACGTAATAAACGAAAAGAAATAACTTTGTATGATAGACAGACTATAATTAACTATGATTTATAAAGAGAACTTCCGACGGTTTTAGGTAGGTAAGTATTAAAACATTTCTCGACATTAGAGTCGTCCTGTTCATGACACACTATCTTCGACATGCACCAATGTTAGCGAGTCGAATCAACAGTTATCATCAAATCATTCATAAAAACAAGGAACCTAAACGAAATTTAACTTTTGGTGCAAGTCTCAATTGGGGAATTCCATTGAATTTGTATTAGCCCAATGAACAAAGCGGACTTTCGAACTGGCCAAACAGTAATAAATAATTTACAAAAGCGGTCATGTGAAAGAGAATCCCCTCTTGGTGGGGGTAGCCATGCGGTGGTTAGGTATTTGAATTGCTAATGACTTTCCCGGTCGAATAACTTGGCAAGCTACGCTAACTGGTTTCGGAGACACTAGATACATTGCCCCGAGTTGTTGTTTCGGTGTGGCACGAGCGGGCCATACTCATTTCACACCAATCGTATCAAGAACTCATGGCACCAAATCGTATGCATAACTTGCCGCATTCTCTGCGCTTGTTGGTCACAGAATGTGAATATTTGAATACACAAATCACCAGTGTTGGTGACATCATACTCGTATTAGGGGAAACAGACATTTGATTCGTTCAGAGCAGAAAAACTCTGCATTTGTAAACTAGTAACAAGAGACATAATAGAGCGTTACTATTGGTAGGTAGATCTAGACTACATTATAAAAATTAATATGATTCCACCACACTGGGCGGATAAACAAGGCAGAGGCCTGTGACCGGCACTGTAATTAATTGCAAATTGTGGCAATTGCACGGTCACCATCTGACGGTGCTCTAGAACCTACCACAATTTATACTGGACACGAAACTAACCGTTTCACCCTTTATCCTTGTAATATTTCACTTTGAGGTACTGCTAGTTTATGTGGCGTAACATCAACGAAATAGCTTGTGAATACTATAACAAATAGTTACGCTTACCTTATTAAAAGTGGAGACAGTAAATATAAAGATTTGCGTATACAATAGAGAAATAAATGGTCAAGCGTACGCTGAAGTAAAGCCACGTGAAGGCTTCCGAAGTCATGGCTTAGTTAAGAGCATTTAATTTAAACGATTACAAACTCTACTATTAATCATAAACTATTTAAAGGCGATTTCACCATTCAAACTGAACGGCTTTTAGTTTCTAAACTTAGTTCAAACGCTGTCACTGCTTACATTTGACAGCTTTTGAACTCAGTTAAGAGTTAAGCCCCGTCCAGTTTTCCGTCCGGTGAAATCAGAACTTAGAAAACAGACTTAATAAGCTGTGATAATTTGTAATTACCTTTCAAGTATTCATAAGTAGCGGTTTAATCCATTGGATCATGAAACCATAAAATACGAACGACATGGACAATGTTACTATTAATGTGGGTATGTTACCGCGACATCGACATGAAACAATTATTCGCAGCAGATATATGTTTGACAAATGCGATTCATTACTACCCAACAATGTGTTCATGATTTTTCATTTAAATAAAACATGATCATGTGATTGGATGCTGCGGGGTATGAAGTTTCAGTTATTAATTTCAGCATACAATTCAATCGATGCGATTCAGTTTACAGATTTTTTTATTTAATTTTAGTTACATACATTAAAATAGCAGTTTAAATCCTTTCACCACACTGGTTCGAAAAAAAGTGACACGACTAGATAGACCTACGTATCAAATATTCGAGTGACGTGGCTCATAATACCTGCACCTACATTTTTCTTGATTTCTTTTGTTGTCAGTTTTTGGAATCATTGGTATTTTTTATGTATTATTTCTGACTGATAACTACATAAAGTTTGGGAAATTGCTGCATTAAATTGGTGTAATGTCCCAAAATCTAAGATAAAGAAGAGGTATCGATTAACTTCAGTAGTTAAAGACAATAATTTGCACTCGGACCAAGCTATAAAAGAAAAATACAGAGGTATTAGTCTAATAAAGACATTTTCGTGGACTAAAACGACGAAAACAAAGCAATAGAATGAGCCAAAAGTGGTATATTAGCGGAAAATCTTTTCTCATACACTTTCGCCTGCTTAAGTGTAATCAACTCTACAATTTAACACTTAGGTTTTGACTTGCCTGAATTTGAAGAACGTTCCCTCTTAAAAGGACCATACCATAGACCCCAAAATAAGGCATTTTTATACAATGACTTCCGGTCCCTTAAATCTGGAGTTTTGGCCATTACGACATTCTTAGAAGTTATTATACGAACATTATATTCACAGAAAATTATATTCTTCAAAACTTGGAACTGTGTAAGCAAAATTAATTCCCAACGTTGACCACAGCTGTACCCAGACTAGAATTCATTGCGCATTGAGGCGCGCCCGTTGATGTCTGGTAATTAATGGAACCTGCAGTTTGATTTCAATTAGACAAAATCAACAGTGATCACAGGATTGGCTCCATCCTCTGCCATTCCCATGACATTTGGGTCCGAGTGGTTCCTAGAAAAACGGATTTAAAATTTAATTGGGACTGGACAGTTTTCTTTTTCACGCATAAACATGAACCCTATAAATTCTTTAACGTAATACGAGTACGTGTTTCTTATTATACCACTTGTACCAACTTATAACGGTAACTAATTTAATTTTACCTAAGTTTGATCTTTTTCTTTCATTGCCTCAAGGCGATATCGTCAGAAGATAATAATTAATAACATGTTATTACGCGTCTAATGCAGTGTTCGGATGTGCCTCTGACTAACCTCTCAAATTTTATTAGATTACATAGACACAATCGGTGTTGTTTATACTCCAATTTTATATTTTGGTATATGTTTTTGATCTGCGTAACATGAAACTTTAAAAGCAGGTTATTAGAAATTAATCCGACAATCTTGTAACATTAAAATGAAAGGCTTACTAAAGGGTTCAAGTAACACGAGACCTTCATTAATGAAACACGAATTAGGAACTTTTAATCAGTTCCCAAACAAAACCCTAATTTCGTAAAGAAATTATTTTACATTCTGGCACAGATTGACCGAGTTGCGTCATAGAATATGAAAATAGGGGCGCATTCACCAATCAGCAAGCTGCCGCTGACTGTCCACCAAGGAATCTAAAAACCCTTCTGCCGTCCTCCGCCCACTACCTTAAGAAAATTAGCAAGCAAACTCCTGGCAGGATTTGCTTTGCTTTTTCATGCTGGGTGGTGACAGTCCTCTAATGAAACGGGGAACTAAGCAGAGACTCATTATATTATGCTTCTCTGCTGGACTGGGAATAAAGAAAAACCAGAACGCGTCCAGCTGCTTCTCTCCCCGAGCATGTCGTAAAAGTCGACTAAGGGATAGTATCCTCATGTTATCATGATAATCGAGAATATCGTGATAATATTGACAGTGTAATATAACCCAATGAGAAATCTGTGATTGACAGCACAGCATCTTTTCTAATGAATTTGGAGGGCGATTAAGACTTTTTTTGCATAATTCGTTAGTTTAGTTTGTGTATTCGCATGGCTCACCTAATTAGACAGTTTAGGCTAGATCCCTGAAAGTTGTTGAATTTATATCTAAGTTGTCTGGGTGTAAGCCGTTCCACGGATTAGGCAGCTACATTCGGAATTAGAGGTTCTGTTTTCTAGCCGATTCCAATCGCAATACCTTAATCTCATTTTACCGGTTGCTGGGCAGGTGGTCAGAACAATCTAGAAATAATGTAATTGAGTTCAGAATTGCTTTGTTGTTGTAAAGTGGTATTGTTTTGATAAGTTCGGACCCACTGTCTTTACACACCAAAATAATGTGGAAAGTAAAAGCAAAAAACAGATCGTTTTCATCATAAAACATAATCAAATTAATTTTAGAACGAGGCCAACATATTCGGTTCAGGCCGAGGTCCATTCCCAAGTGGCGCCCTTGCGCTAGTTGCCCCAAAAACCTTTTTGACGTGTAGCACCTTCTGCGTTTTGCCAAAGCCCGGTAAAGTCAGCGGTCATCTGTGACCCACAACGTTAAAGTCCGTCCAAAAAGTAACCACGCACTGAAAACGTCATCGAAACGCTATGCTGGTATTGTACAAGTATAAAATAATCTTAAAAATGTCTTCCTAAACTCTGGTAACTGTATTAAAAAAAACAGCTCTTTGTCGCGGCACAGGAGAACATTTGGAGAGAAAACCCTTCCATCGCGGCTCTTGCGGAAAATTGAATTGTAACTATCGACGCGCACCGTTATCTCCACTACTCTACAACTTTCGGCACCTACGGAATGTACCCTCACGTTCCCAGAATACCTTTTATTTGTATCAAACACGAGCCCCGGCTCATAGTCGGCTAGATGAAAGTTTCGTCACGGAAACGCAATACGAAAGGTCTAATAGGGGTACCAATATCGCTACGGAAGTCCCGAATGGACACGGACAAGTAACTCCAGCGATGCTTTTGTATGTTTATTGAGCTTATCACAGCCTCCAGTCGGGGTTTTGCGAGAAAATAAAAATCAAAAGGAATAAGCCGTAGTGTCTGCCTACTTAGATTAATTGAACTTGACGGAAAAGCGGAAAGAGGTGATCCTTGACAGATTGCTGGGGGATCTTCCCCTCTTCCACTTTTATAAATACTTTTTTACATTGAAGTCTTTATTACGCTGGGTAAACAAGTATTTTACTTACGAAAATGATTCTTAGAAATTCACAACGCAGAAGGATCAGGGATAGCATCATACGTACCCTATGTATTTTACAAATGCAAATATTTTGAAGCGGTAAAAAGTTTTATGAATATTTAGAAAAATAATCGCGGCAAATCAGGTGCAACTTGAATCCTAGAATGATATAATGTATGCTTTTTAAATTAACCTCATTATAAAGTGAAATCTATCGGTGTCAATAACTGTCCAACAAGTTCTATGTCCACAATGCTGCGGAAAAATAAAGCATCTAACAGATGAAGTAGACAGTAGTAACGGTATTTAGTGAGGCAGAAGTGAAGCAGCTAGGTACAGCTAAGGCTAGATCGGACTGAGCGGCTTGAATCAAAACGTTCGAATCTGAAAATGTTTATTTTATATTACAAGAACCAACAGTAATAATAACAAAAACTACACCACAAATCACATACATGGTTCTGAACCTAAATTTCGAGTTCCCAATATCTTGTCGGAAACAAATTATAGTAATAGTAACTAATGTATGAAAACCAAAAATCATTTAAATGCAATATGTAACTGCCGTCCTTATCTTTTTAAAGTTTTGTCGTGTCCATCCAAAGGTTGCTTGGAAGAGATCGCTGTTAGCGATAAGGCCGCCCATTGAATGACGCTTATTTAAATACCTATTTTAATTTACTTTTATTTTTTATTTCTATGATTTGTGTTTTTACAATAAAGACATATTGTATTGTATTGTGTTGTAAATGTAACATAAAAACAGCTGATGTACTCAATGTATTTCAAGACAATAAAGAAAAAAGGTATAGGTAATCGGTACAGAAAAGTTTTAACAAACTTCTAACTTCAAAAATCACAAGTATCATTAAGATAATTTTCCTTAGACTGTAACTTTTGGTTCTGTTTATTTGGTAATTACAGTTTTATAGTTCTCTGTAGTGTATGATGGTATGTTAATCCAGGACGGAGTAGAACTCGCCTGCAGGCTGAGCGAAGCCTTAGCAAATGTCAGGCTCGCTGTGAAACTTATTGCAACTTGTTTACTCGCCTTCAACGCCCTTTGTTCAGCAACTTCGTAGACGCCTGCGGACGGTTACTCCCTATAAATACAATTTACATTTATTACTGCTGCTACAACTAAATAATAGCTACAATAATAACGTCGAGAAAAAACACCATGGAATTAAATTGTTTGTTGCAAATGAGCTTGAGCTGTTAAAGTTTGATAAAGCAATGTCACTAGTTATTTCGAACCAGTGTGGTGGAAGTTTTTAAAGTGTGCCACAACCTTTCGTGTACTTAACACATATTTTTGAACTTTTGAGTTTTTACGACATGCTGCTTTTGTCACGATGTTTTACTTTGCCATTTGAAAGTACTATTTTATTAGAGCACATAGTTTATACGAACAGAAATCCATTGGAAACAGAAGAAATGCATTGGTCCACGACCGTATTTGAACCCACGACTTTAGAATTGGGAGGTCACTATCACTAGACCACGAGTGCTCAGTGTATGTCTTGTAAAAAAAATGTAAAAGTGTGGTTGACAAAGAGATTGCCATAAACTTTACAACACCTTACAGCGTTACTATAATATCTGCACTTAAGCCGTTATTTACTTTGGGGAATTAAATTGGCAGTTAAGGAGTGTGCTTATAGCGTGAAGGAAAGTGCTTATAAAAAGTCTCTTGAAGCGACATTGTAGTAGTGGAATGACGAAATAAAGCTATGACAGGATAGAAGAAAGTTTATTACTACTAATACTACTACTACTGATATTCATGTGTTTCTCTTCTAAAATGTAGCAACCATCTTTTACTTACCGTTATTTTTATAAATGCGTCTTCCCCATAATTGGTTCGTTTGTTTCTGAATAAATGAATAGGTACAAGAGAAAGTACAAAAAAAAAATTCCATAACGCAAATCCCGGATCGAGTATTTTGTTGCTTCTTGGAACTCAATATTCTGCTACTATTAGACCAAAATATATTGTTCATTGTCTCTTTAAATATCACGGACAATATGCATTGACCATTCAACACAACTTATGCAAGGAACGTATTCAATCTGCAAATACCTTTATCAGTTTATTTTGTCAACTTCAGTCTACGTTAAGTTTAGACTAATGATGCAAACTAAAAATCCTTACACCACACTGGTTCAAAAAAACTAGTGACACGACTAGTAGTATGTAGTATTATTTTGTAGTTGTGAAGGAACCACACAGTCATGCATATAGTAGGTGTTACAAGGTATGTACTACGAGAGATTATATCCCTCACGATATTGAAATTGATCTAAGCAGTGAGAGGTACGCAAGGAACCTATGGGTGAATTTATAGCTGCCAATAAAGCTAAATCAATCTTGTGAGGGATCGGGGCGACCCCTATCGGCATCTATTGGGAGACGAGCCTACCGAGCTAATTCCTATTTGCAAAGGATTTGTCGAATGCATTGTACCTACTGTGTTTAATGCTACGGAGCTTAGTGAGTGCAGATCTTCCTACTAATATTATAAATATCCTTTTAGACAAGTAACTCTATGAACTACATGTTTTCCTGTTTTAGAAGTTCCACGGGAATATGATGCAGACTGAATTCCTATGTAGGAAGTAGGCAAGCAAAGACAAAGCAATGATCAAAGCAAAAGATTTTGTATTTGGCCGTAAAATTTAAGGAGTAGGCTTTTAGGTCTATACCTATAAGTTTGCTATCTCAGTGGTTGGAAGAATTCCTCCCCAGTGGCCGGTGTGGCCGACTATTTAACAGGATGGTCGACGATTTACGCAGATTAACCCTTGGGAATCGCCCAAAGACGTAATTTTTCATTATAAACTCCATTAAATCGTGAAACTTTATTCATTAAAGTTTCAAACGGTATTTACTTGATATAATGGGATAATAATGGACGAACACCCTAATTTAAACAAGACCAAATTTCATGTTTTATTATGCTGCTATATTAGATAAGTTTAGCTGCCAAAGGATGTCCAGAAACTACGTTACTGAATTCTGAAGTCGACAGACCGATCTCACTTCACAAAGTTATAATATTTCATGTCGCCATCACAACGATATATTATACCTAGGTGCAAAACAATACGTCAATGCAAAACCCAAGAGAATTTGAGCACTTTTGTCCTGATTTTCTTGAATATATGTATTCTGTACGGTAACAATTGACTTGGTAATGTGGTGATGTAGCCTGTTTGCGGTCCAGCGAGTGGTTGATGGGCTCATCGCGCCGCCATCACGGATCGAGTTAATCAAGCGCGCCTCGGGCCCGGCCCATTGCCTTAACATATTGCCTTTATCGAAGGGACTCCTTTACACTAATGCCTACTAGACAAAATGAGCTGGATTTTCTTCATACATACGTAAAAATTGGTTTTTGCCTGTGTACTGGTTAACTTCGCTTAACATAACAACTAAGATACTTCCCTCAGAAAAATAAATCTCGTAAAGGTATGTAGAGGTTTCTATGTATTTATATAATACAGAATATGTTATGTTCTACATTTGAATGAAACAATAAGTTATTCTTTTTGCTACAAGACCATAAAGGGAAAAATTTCTCCGAAGCCGTAATTTACAATTTCATCAACATAATAACATTTTCCCCTTAACATAATAATGAATTACGAGTAAAACCTTCATAAATAATTTATTTAATTGATATGTAGGCTCATATTTATTAAATTGTACCACCATATTTTACGATAAATGTAACAGGAGAGAATAATTTTCGGGTCTTAACTAAATGCTGTCCTTATCTTCATTTGTGTGTTCAGTATAGCGTGTTATATTTTAATTATGAAGATTCAGTTGACTAACGATAAAATAAGCCGTTTAGACCAAAGCTCGAATACGTCTAGGATGGGGTTTCTATAAATACTTTAAGGAATAAATACCTACTACACACAGGTGATTTCTAATAATATGTAACGTAGTCTATGAAGAAGATGCAAAATTTTAATATTTCCATAACATTGAAGTATAAAATCCATAAAGAGCTAAAGTATATAATAGGTAGGTACCTACCGATATTATAACAACGAGCGAATAACTTCAAGGGTATTAAATTGGATTACGGAGAACCACCGGAAATACGTTAGTATGAAAAAAGGGAAATATTTTTGGGAGCTTATCATAGCCAGAGGGGGCGTGGGTAGATAGCGCTTGCAAATTAATTCCGGTGCCGCCTTTGATCTTGTCGGTATTGTTGGCTTGTTGTACAAATAAGGCTTGCTTCGCTGCCACTATTGCCAGCTTGTATAAATTTACGCTAGGTCTAGCCATGTTTAAGTTAAATTGTTTTTTTTTATGAAGGCTAAAGGTATTAAGGCTGTTTTTTTTCATGCAATTTTCATCTTCTCGCTACGTTCTCTAGGAGTTAAATTTCGGAAATTTCTATCTTAACTGCACCCCTGCATCATAAAGAGAATATATACCCTTCGAATTTACGCTTTTAGGATTTATGGTTTCAGCTGTGAGTTGATTGTCAATCCGTATCGTAAGAGAGAAAGGTAAGATTTAAAAATTTGAAAACTATTAATGCTAGCCGTAAATGCACACAGGAGTTGGCAGCACTGTGGTCTTCATAATTCCACGGCCCCAGGAGAGTCCGAGACTGGAATCGCTGGCAGCCGTTTAAGCTATTGCACTCTCAGGTAATAAAGCGCCAAGCGATGTCTATTACATCCGAGTGTTTGTGAACACTCGCTGAGCTGTGCTTTATTTAATGTCTGAGGTTGCGGCTAATGCCTCCTCGTAATAACTTCAGAACTTTTGCGAGAACTTCAAATCTTGGATCAGCACATCAATTGATCGTCTGGGCTTCGCTCGCAAGGTACCAGAATAAACTACGTTTCAAAATTAGAACATTTTAAACATAAAACGTTAGTAATAGGTACAACAATAGAGGCATAATAATTAAAATCATTATCAAAACGGACACATGACTGTGGTTTGCGAGGTTACTTTAATAAAAACTTAGCAGTTGGTTCTAACCTATAGTTGGTTCTCTACTCTTTCTTTCTCTTTATTACCTGTGACAATTTAATTAAGAATGCTCGACATCGCACTGCCGGCTTAAAATATTTTTATTAACACGTCAAAGCATACCGCCCGCCGGCGGACGTCGTGCCGCTCAGAATATGAAACTCCACAGCGGGATGTTTGCTACGAGCGCGCTACGGGCTGCAGCGGTGCTACGAGCTAGGGACATTCACCTACGAGACGAGAAAACAGGACCATTTCATTATGGCCATGAAAATTTTACTACGAGTTTGGTCGTAAAGGAATTGTGCATACTCGCACCATCCTACCAATAAGTTAAATTTTTGTATAATTGCATGTATTGATAAAACATACCTATTAGGTTAAGCTTATTTATGTACCACGCGTACGATGCCGTAGGTAAAACCTAGCCTTTTTTTTCAATATATAAAGGTTCCCCTTGTAACAAATGTTACTTTCAAACACAACTTATGACATAAAACCCAAGAGAAGTTAGCTCGAAGCTGAGTTAGGACCTTATGGTAATTTTTATCTGATTGACAGAGCAACCCAGGACATGTGTTATGTGCTAGCCCATAAGGTTAGGTCTGTATTTGTATGTATGTTCTTCTCTCTTTTGCCCTATGCTCTGTCTTTTAATTATTCGTTTCTGTATTTATTTTGTGTATGTTGCCAATAGTATTTTCTTTCTTTCTTTCATGCTTAAAATTATTAATCACTTATAAAAAAGAACGCTTATTTCGATGTTTCTCAATAAAGTTGATCCAATTGAAAACCAATGCAGGCGGCGTTGGTTCAGGCCTTAGTCAGGTCTACGCATGAGACATGAGTGGGGTCATCACGTGTTCTGTTCCACAGAAACGAACGTTGTTATTTTCCCGTCGCCTACACTCTCGCGCGTACTCTTCACGTAATGAGGAACCGTAACCTGCGCTTACTCTATCAAAGATGTCGTTTTGAATACTAACACTACTCGTGTCTCGGCTTTTAACGAATTTGGGGAAAGGATTAAAGGATCGTTTCGAATAAACTTATAGCTTATCAAAATCTTTGGTAAATTGATATAAGTTAAAACATAAAAGCTTCCACACAAATATAACAATGTACTCGGATCTGTTCAGTCGTTTTCCTTTAACTAAATGCGGACGTTACGAAGAGAAGCAATTTAATAGAGGAAAGTTGCGAGTTATGGTATATAGGGTATATAGGGGGTTAAGGAAAATATCTTTATCATTCGGGTGGTGCGGCGGTAGGGGACGCAAATATAAAATAACAAACAGGGTTGAAACCAATATTCGGCATTCGGCTAATTCAGCAAATTATTATTACTAAAGCGCAGAAGATTTTAAAGAACTCTAAAGCCGACAAAATACAGTAAGTCAATCAGTTTTTTGAAGTCTCAAAATATCATCACTCGAGGTTTCGAATGATGATATAATTAGCGACAACTTTGTAAAATAATTAAACAGACGTACATAGGTATAATGAAAGGTAGGTATATAAAAACCAAAGTCAGATTTTAAGTAGCGGATCAAGTTTTAGATTCGACTGTCATATAGTGTAAGTTTATTTTGCCGAATGGATTTAGGTCGAAATTTCGTTTCTGTAAAAAGCAAAGTATCTGTTACACAAGGATAAGCCCGCAAACGGGCAACATTCAATCCGCCGGCACTATCTCAACGAGCCACGAAAAGATCGCTCTAAGCCGCGGATCTGTGCTTGTGGTTGTGGGCCCCACTTCGATACAATAAAGTACCTACTCTATCCCTTTTTATATTCAATTTACAGTTGAAGACCCGGTTTTATATACTAATTGGCAACTACCTACATGATGGACTGTCCGTCATTCAATAAAAAAGAGACCATTTACCGTTCCAGACGTTTTTCTAGAGCGTCATTTTAGCGTTCATGTAATTTCAGCTAGTTTATTTTTGAGCCACATACCGAGTAGGTATTCTGATATGTACCCTTCTAAAGCTTTTAAATATTTAAGTAATTCCAGAGTTACAACATGTGCAAGTTGAAAAGTAATGTTGTTCAACAAACTAAATTATTACCCACTGCAGTGTTTCAATTTTGCAACATAAGCTCAACGGAGCCAGACTTAACGTAATAATAAAGAAATTCTAATTAAAACTTCAGTACGTAAGTTAGAAAGTTAAGCTTCGTGTTACTTGTTTGAATTGCAAAATTCTTAGCATACAGAACTGAGAACGTGACGTTCATATCAGCGCGACGAGACGGGCTGAAGTTGAAACGATATAAAACCCTCTGACAAACTGCGTTACAATCTTGAATAGACCACGTTCTGACAATTTACCATTCACGAGCTTTCTACTAGTGACCTTTGCTACAATCTGCACTTAAATGAGAGTTAACTTTAACCCTGACCATTCGATCATATTATTTGTATGTAATCGTCGTAGTTGATCTAAAAAAAGTCTAAAAAGCAATAGAGTAAACTTATTTTTATTATCTAACAACAGAACGAAGCTCGCCACTTATCTTTTATCAGCCACATCAGCAGATGGTAAAAAATGTGATTGGATATATAACAAGCAACATTATCTGAATCAGCAGTAGTTGCCGTAATAACCGGATTCTACCTATTTTATTTGGGTTATACGTAATAGAGACAAGTTTGCCGCCAGGCAGGCGCTTGCCGATGAGAATGCGTGCCCATTCCGGCCTATTTGCACTGTCTCATGATGCCGATAGCCGGCGATGGACAGCGGCTGCACGATACGAACGTGATCCCGCATTTCATTTGGAGCCTGTCATGAAAAATTAATGCTTTCAATCGTACTCAGCAACCTTGCAGCAGCTTGTTCATCATTCATCAGTTAATGACTAATTTCATCATTACTATCCCCGACCTAACTTCACTTTCATATTATTAAGTAGGTATGGGTAGGTGTACAATACCTACATTACATAAATATTCAATGTGCATAATGATATGAACCCCTTTTCATTGATATTCTGGATGATTTATAGTAAAATTGTGCTCGATTTCACTATAAAATTCGCCTATTGTTGTTCTGCACTCTATTTGCCACGTGAGGATATTTTAATAGTGATCACAATAAAACTCTATTCCTATTGATTCCATACCAAACGAACATTTAGCTGAACTTTAGACTTTCTTGATTTTACTTAGGTATTTAAGTCGAATTTTGTGAATGAGTAATATGTATGTACAATCTACATTTTATTCTTCCTTATTCGACGTTATTGACTTTGAACGTAAAAGCGCCAAAAAACTAAATGATACAGAAAGTAAAGTTATTTGCTTCAACGGTTTACTTATACTTAAACTTACCTGAGTAACAAATCACTAAAACCTTCCACATCGTAGGTATATACGTTAATCCAAATTCCTCAAATATGCGTACATAAATATTCCTCAAATAGTTGACCTAACTCAGAGCATCAAAAGAAAGTCAAGCTTAATCTCTGGATCGAAGCTATGGGGTTAAATTAATTTAAAAGTCATTATTTTTGCAAAGGTGCAGCGGAAAGTCGGGGGATGGCAAAGACGAAATGAGTCGGGTCGATTGCTCGGCTCATAGCGTGCGGAAAATAGTCGCGCTCGCCGGAACCGGAAGTATGCCATCTCCGAGATCGAAAACCGTACTACCTGTATCAAGCAGGAAAGTGTGTATCAGAGCATTCACATTACCTACTCCCAAACAATTTTCTTTGTTGTAGAAGTATAAGTAAAAACGAAGAAAAATACTTTAATTGTTTGAGAGATTTTTAACACTCACATGCATTTCTCACTTGAAAAGATCTTCCATTTTCAATTAGCTCAATGGCAACAGAGGAATCCAATCATTTAAAAACGAATGCTAGGCTAGACATACGCAACGCAGTGAATGGTCATTCTCCGTGAAAAAGTTTCGCAGTCAAAAATCGTAAAGGCCGTCGGTGTTTCAATATTCGACTTCTCGTCCTTTAGTGTTTTATTCGATACCCACGTGTGGGTTCATACAGCGCACACGGTCCATTGGCAATCGGGCTTGCTCGTCATGCGTTCAATTTACTCGCTTCCTTTGATGCATATTTCAACATGTTTCATGGTGGCTCGTACACAGAAACATCGAACGCATCAATCAGTGTTCGAGCCACTGCTTCGTTAATGACAAAATGCCATTGTTTACTGAATCTTTTTCAATAATTCACGCTTGATCTGAACATTTAGACATCAACAAATCTCGATTTAGAGCAGCTTTTTTCAATTAAAACGATATCTGCATTTTAATAAGTATCACTAAGCATGGACATTAATATGTATACATATGTGTGTCCATTAGCGAAGCTCAAGATGAAGGCTCAAGATGGTAAGCGGATCAAAGAGATGTTAAAATCTCGACTGAATAATGCTCCAACTCATTTTATAAACATTAGATAAGATAACACTTTATTGTTTACCTCACAACATTGAACTTACAAAAATAGACAAAAAGAAAAAAACATTATGATTGTAGTAAAGGTTATTTTCCAAAAAAAATAACCAAGCGTGGTTTCTTACCAGTATCTTTCCACGCTTGGTCACGCAAATTCAACGTAGATTAAAGACGTGTCCATATGATTCCCGTGATTTTAAGGTATAAAGAAATTTTGACTTTGACTTTAAAAACTATTTATTTATGTAAAACACGAATGTGTTACGTGCCTACTAGTGGACCATTTAGTTTAAACTCCGTGGGATAAAACAAATTGTAGTAGGTGAATAATAGTAGTAACGTAGATGATACTAATGAACAGCAAATAACCATTGCCCTTAAATATGTATTAGGTACGTAGCTTCAAGTGTTCTTGTGATTTCCCCGGAGCCATCATAGACCACTTTAGGTTCTTCATGTGGGTACGTATTACCTACTTTCAGTTTATATGGCGTTTCCAACGCCAATTCTTTCCACGGAAAAGGTCTACCCTTACTATATTATTTCTAGGCAATAGCTTCCCTGGGGGTTTCCTGGTTATCCGCGCATCAGTCCTCAAATAGTTTATCAACATAATATGAAAGCATGTAGGTAAATAAGGAGATCTATACTTAAAATAATTGAACTAAAAATACACCCTAAGATATATTATATTTCTATTTACTGCACTATTTTAGCAAGAGAATCATAATTTTGGTAACTGCCCGACTTTCACATAGTGGCGCAATAGAAACGCATGGTTACATTTACACACGACACTTTCATCAATACGATCATTGATCAATCAATCATTAGTTTTTGTGAAATAATGTTTGCATATTACTACGAATTGTCTTTCTGTAAAAAGTGTATTATGAACATCTTACTTTTAATTTAACCGGCAATAAGAAGGCTTACAATAATGCAAACAAACATTCAGCCAGATATAGAATACAGATCGAAAGAGATACATAGCCTTTGATAATATAATTTACCATCAAATAATTAAAGCGCTGCCGTGCTTTGTACGATACGTTATATTACCGTCAGTCAGGTAAAGAAACTCGCAAGTTTAAAGACCGTTTCAAACTATTTTCGCTAATAGTGAGAAAACAAAGCTTTCACCACGTTCCTGTTCCTTGGAACTTCAAAGAAGCTCAGTTTAATGAAGATGGTACGCAATAAAGTTTGCTACTGTAGGTGTGGGGGAAGACACGGAGGATTCGTTTTCAATTGTCTGCCACCTAGTAGGGTAAGGAAGGGTATTGCCGGTCACTTAAGCCAAAATAAGTAGTAGTTCGCCCCGAAATGAGATCTCGCGCGCGATGCTATCAGCAAGATTTGCATTCGTGCCCTGAAATTTCTTGTACGTACGCATTTTGTTTATGTAGGTATAAGTATAAGTTTATACTACATCTGCTGTCCCGATTTTTTTCGATGCAATGAAATCATCCTTACTAACTGAGTCGATAAGCATTAAAAAATATTTCGACAACATCGCCCATTTTCATGACCAAATCACGTTAATCCAAAAATGACTATGCCAAAATTGATTTCAAATGGTTTCTAAGAATCTTTCCTGTACTTTCCTGGCAGTTATCTTCTGGTTCGGATTTCCCAGTTCGGAAAACCAGTCTTACCTGAACTATGGAGACATCGAAAGTCCAACAAGCTCAGGTTACAACGGTTTTCTATTTAAACTTTTTTCGCTGTATTTCAAAAACTATAAATCCTAGAGTAAAAATAAAAACTATTTTGGAATGTACAAACAAAGCCTTCTCATATGATACCTTACTCGACATATTTGTAAAACTTTATTTTTTTACCCCTTTAGGGTTGGTGTGTTGGCGCGGGGAACACTCACGCCACCCTCTATCAATATGTGTGTGCGCATTAACGCTGTAATTTGGAAGACATTGTGGTGACCGCCATTGTCGCCTGACCGGGGATACCCTCTTCTACCCTACGTACCTACATATACAACAACATTCATAGGATCGATTTATACATAACACCATTAGGAATTGTAACAATACAGATAGAACAGAGTACTGGTACAATATTTAGGTACGTGTATGGATATCAGATTGCCTACTATGTGTATATGAGGTGTGTGGTGTATGCGGCGAACGCTTGTCCAGGGGTGGATCACGCAATAATCTGCGAGAGGTGAGGGAGCTTTCGTCACAGCGACAATAAAATAAGCCCACCCACAACCCTCCCTTTGTCACCTCCAAATTCCCAAAATACGAGGTACAGATTTCAGTCATTCGATCAAAAACATTTTTTGCAACAAATATTTTTACTCGTCCGACTAAAACAATATTTTTATTTCTTTGCATTTTTCAAAGTCCATCCCGACTACACAAATTCAAAAAACATTGTTTTCGGACCTGGATTTGTTTGTTTAAAAGTCTACTATTACCAACAATTTATTTTTTCATTTGTAAAGTCGCACTAGCCGTGGTAAGCGCGCATCGGTAATGCGGTATAAGTTTAATCGCCAAACCAAGCAAAACACATAACATAAATGCTGTTTTCGAGCAACAACACTTCACTTATTGGAAAATCTGAGTTGAGGCTAAGAAAATTCAATAATGTGAGGGCAGCGGGGTCGCGTTAGCAGCCAGAGCCGGGCCGGTCTCCACGCGTTATTGGAAGTTATTTCAAAGCCGTCTGCGGCCGCCGCCTGCCTATAAGAGGTTTCACGTTATTTACGACTTGCCTATACGGCGATTTGACATGGATATTCGTATCTGAGTATGTTACGATTCTTTTTATAACATTGGAGGTCTTTGAAAATCGTTTTGGTCATTGAGATAAATTGAGATACGTTTTTCGAGTGCTCGATAAAAATGGCTTTTTTTTCTTTTGTTAAGTAATAAATGGCCAAGAGTGTGTCGGTCTTCTCAGAGTGAGGGCTTCCGAAGGCCAAACATAATGTAATACTTTTAAATTTTAACTTTTACTTTTAAAAGAAACGTTTAAATTAACGTACCTACCTAAGAACGTATTTTGGAAGAGTTTAAAAGGGGAAACTCAAACTCCCGGTAACTCAAAAAAAAACTTTATCAATACACCCAAATTAAAAGACTTCCCCTTCAACATCCAGACACGAACAATATTGCCATAACGAATCACTCATGCAGGGCCCTATAATGGCACTATCCTATAGGAACCAACCTATTATGATGTCATAGCTATGTTTCTAGTAGATAAGCGTAGCGAAGTATAGCGACAACAAAACGTTCACAAATTTCATTCTGTGCGCATTTGCGTTCATTGTGAGTGATTGTTCCAAAAAAAACCTATGGCCTTTTACAATCTATAGTAGATAATCTATACAGCGTCAGGGGGCAACTTTTACCCTCACAAACGCTGTGGGACACTGTAGTGCCCGGGACAAATTAAGATGGCTTAGCACCTATTCCATCCTCTCAGCTTAGTCGACTTGTCCACAGGAAAGACATGGTCACGATATTTTCCTTCGCTGTTTGAGAGTACTGATAAAGCGCACATAAATCTTTCGCACAGAAAAATCCATCACGACCAGATTTGAACCCACAACCTTAGGATTGCAAGACGCGGTCACTACCAACTAGAACACCCTGTGCTCTCACTGTTGCAAGCTCAGTTATAAATTACGTTAAATGATGGAAAATGTAGTCAGACTGAAATAATTATTACCTATATATATATATATATAATTACCTACATGAATTGACATTAAACCTATGAAGTAAGCATGGTAACAACAGTAGGCACCTACCGAAGTCGAGTGACCAAAATTAAAATTACTAAAAAGTGTATTTTTAGTTTTATAGTTATTGGGAATCAGCTAATACAAATGGCAGTAGCATAAATTATAAGTACTTTTGGCCTCCATAAAGGAAATGGCTCGCAAGCGGCTAGTAAAGTGAACACTTTTCATAAGCGCTAATTTCGCTTTCGTCGACATCCACACAATTTTCGGCTGCAGACAGTTAATAAAATGAACGCTGGCTATTTACAAATTGTTCGTTGCATCTGCGAGCGGATTTTAAGCGTGAACTTTAGCTGCGAGCGTTGTGGAATCTGACTGGTGGCCATTAGTGCGCTCGCTAATTACGGATGAACCAACCAAATCCGCGCTGCCGCTGCCGCCAACGGCTCCATAACTACGTCGATGGAAATACAGACTAACCTAACGTGGGTTCATAGTTGGAGTAATAAGAGATTGTTCTTGGTGATACTAATTCTTCAAAAGATTGATTTGATAGAACCGATATGCACATTACATTCGTAATTATACAGTAATGTGATATCATATCAATAAAAGGAGTACCTACAAATCAGACGGGATATTTTCTTGATAGAAAAACACATAGAACTAAATGAAAATGTATGTATGTGTTAATCAGAACAGAACTCTATCGAGAGTAGATGAGATAATAATGCCTGTTTCTGTTTACATAGTCAGACAGCGGTGTCCTGTCACAAAGCATAGACGCATTATGCATGACAGAGATGTTAGGTACTTAAGCTCAGACAGACATGCTTAGCCGGTTTTACATATAAAACATATTACCGGTACGAAAAGTAAGTACTGATTTTTCTAAATAGGCAGCGAAGATCAAAATGCTTTGGTGGATGTGCAGCGAGTCACGAGAAGTGACATTATCACAACATTACGAATATGTGCGTGCGCAGGAGTCTCAGTGTGCGTAACATCGCTGATAAACTCCAGGAAAATAGGCTCTGCTGGTTTGAATACATACAAAGAAGACCGCCGGAACAATTACACAGAAAATGATCACTCTGAACATTCCTGGACCCTGACGAAGAGGCAGACCAAAAAAGAAATGGTGAGACATGATCAAAAAAGATTAGACTGCAATGTTTCTCAGGACAACGCATTATATAGAACGAAGTGGAAGGAAACGACTAGAAAAGCAGAACCCACCATCAGATGGAAATAATATGCATAGGAGAGAGAGAAAGTACCTAAGTACTGATTTTCCTGGATAATTTCATTAATACAACCAACATACATACCTACTACAAACACGAAGCAGTTTAAGTCTGCGCTGATCAAGAATATATCACCCTGTGCATTCAACATCGCCGGTGGACTGATGGATCTATCTAATCAAATACTTACCTAGGTATGATTTCGAAATTCCAGTCATTCCGAAACAAACGTCCCAATATTTTGTTTGAAGTGCGTGAAGTTACCTAATTTCTAAGCAAAGGCGGCCTAGCAAACGCTGCAATCGAGAAACTCGACTCAACTGGAGTTGAACCGTTGATTGCTGACTCAAATCTGCACAACGCAAATTCACGAATTTGCTTGTGTGGCATTGTTTGTTACCTATTGCACTAGCGTTATTTGTTTTGTTATTGCGGCGAGAGTGTTATGTGAGTACCTACTACCCCCACGACCTACGAGTTGATGTTAGGACTATAAAAATGCCGTGAATAAGTAGTAGTAATGGTGAATTTATAGTCGACTAGCGATTACAAGGCATCCACCATTGCGTATAGTGGAATAATCAACATTAACATTCAACATTACATATAGTAATAAAATAACAATAAAATGCATTCAGTGGTCTAAAATCTACCGTATCTGTTTACGATACATTAACCGCTTTATGGAGATGATCTACAAAAATTATTTGTAAATTTAGTTAAGGTTGGAAAACACCTAAAGTTTTTTTTTCTAATAGTGTTTTTTGTGTTTAGAACATAAAAAAAACACGTCGTGTAAAAACAACACAGAATAGCAAACCAGCATTAAGGTACCTACGTTTAATCCATTACAATTCCAAATGCGAACGTTTTTAATTTGTTGTACTAAGCTGGATAAGCCACGGCTACAAAGCGGTAAATTCAAGTAGGTACCTGCGCAATTACAACTTAATAATAATCTGCGACCTGTTTGTGGAATTGATGTTGGAAGTTAAAAAAATATGGAATAGGAGAAACGTGCTTGAAAACCACCGCCCGGTACCTACTAGTCTTGTGGTATCAAATCGTCGCAAAAATAAAATGCAACTTTTTAATCAAAATTGTAACCCCTGTTATGAATATGTAATTCCAAACCTTCTTGCAAAACATTTAGATTGGTACCTCCCTAATCCAGACATGAGTCTAATAGAATGGATTGCTTTTCTTTATAAAACTAAGATGTCATTAAAAATAGCAGTAAAACATTGATAACGCAATAATTTATATAATACTTGGTAGATTCAATTACCACAGTACCCGGTGCTAAGGTAACAGCACACCAGCGCAAAGTTGCAAATCTTAGTAAATTATTATTTTTCTGTCAGCTTAAGCAAGACGCGCACTGCATCTCTATTTACACAATCATAAAGTAAAATTGCGCGCTCATTTTTCAAGCTTTTCCAAATGCTTTAACGTTTTTACTTTTCAGCTTAGAGCTTGTTTGAGTGAAATACTGCGATTGGTCAACGATACCCGTACCTACACTGGATTGGATAACAAGCGTTGTTGGGTTTTATTTTGAGTATTGATCTATTTGGATACAATCTGATACAATACATTCAATAGGGACGCAAGACGATCTAAGTTTTTTTAGTGTGATGAAAGGAAAGTGGAAATAGTCCCTATTTAAGTGCTTATCTACAAAATAAATTCTAAAATATAGCGCAGTTTCTAACCTACACAACTAGTAAAATTAAACTAAAAACAACGTAAGAAGGACCTAGAAACTCAAAATATTTTTAAATAATAATAAGTATCTACCTACCTATTTTCAACATTAGCTGTAGTTTGAGATAATAAAGGCGCATTCACACAGCAAGCACGAAGCGAGAGCGACCGATCGCGAACATACTCTACTGACATTTACTTGGTCACTATGTTGCCACACACCTCTACAAATGTCATTTCAGTACATTAGAGAAACGCACGACTTCTCGCGGCGTATCGCGCTAGCATATGGCCGTGTGAACGCCCCATAAAAGATTTGTCTCTCCAAATTCTCTATGAATAAGGAATGGAATGATACATCATATTGAATGGCAGACATTTATCGAATCGCCGCAAACAGGGTGCTTACGTCTAGCAAAGTCCCGGATGTGACTGAAAGCCGGCGATTTCTAGGCGCCCGTTGCCCTGCTTCAGGATAGATTACCCTCCACTGTCGGCAATAAATTCTATTACCAGTGAATACAGGCTACAGCGTGCACTTTGGTGTACCCGTATATTTTGTTAACCTTCTCGTAAAAAGTAGTGGTAGTTAACCTTCTGGTAAAAATACTTAAAAAGAAGGTAAGAAGTGACAGTAGCCAGTACCCCTTTAAAAAAACTCGATGGATTTATGGACCTTGTTCGAATAAGCGAGGGAATTTAAAGTAGAAATACAAACACATAAATTTGTGAAATACATTTATGATTGTAAATAATTTCCAGAAAAAGATTTCGCTTATTATTTACCCACTAATTCCCAAACAAAGCTTTTTTGAACTTACCTATTATCTCATGCTATATTGCGATACTGTCTAAGTACCAACCAAGGTACTCAGAATCGTAAAATAGGAAAGTTTCCTTTTCCCTTTATTGATATTATGCTCGTAATATTCTGAGTAGACGCCTGGTACTTGTAAACATAAACATGATGAAGCTTCTGAAAAAGAAATCGAAAAATAGAGTGAAAATTCGGCGAGAAACAGGTACTAAATTACTTCACTGTTTAGGGTTCCGTATCCGAAGGGTGCCAAAGCCTCCGCTGTCAGCGTTCGTCCGTCTATCAGTGGGCTGTATGTTATGAACCGTAGGTAATAGGTAAAGTTGAAATTTTCAAAACTAAAATAAATCAACCCCATACAAGAAACATTTACCTACCATGGTACGGAACTATTCGTGTGTGAATCCGACTTACACTTGACCGGTTTTTGTTTAATATTAGCTACTTTCTTGTTTTTTCAGTATTAGTATTTAGGTAGGCCATCATGTTTTATGTTACGACTGAGGCCCGGACTCCACCAAAGCGGAGACGAGACGAGAGGAGAGAAGATGTGTTTTAAACAACCAATAGAATTTCGTTATTCAGACATATCGTCTCCACTCAGCTTCAGTCGGTACCACTGAGCGGAGATGTATTAATAAATATATAAGATATATTTTTGTATGGCACAGAATCACAGGCACAAAATCTTTGCTGTTCCTCGTTGCCGTACTGTCGCACGTGCAAATTCCCCTCCACCTCGCACCCTTACCGCCTTCAACGAGTTGAAACATTATAGCTATACAGTAACAGAGTTTAATAACATAATCATCATCATTATGGGCATTAGATGGTTTTACGACCACAGCGCACAGCATGACGACTATCCATTAACACTCGTAGGACATTAAGTTGTAATTTTACTTGTCCTGAAATAAGATCGTGCACTTAATACATGTTTTCGAGCTTATTAGGATTTTTCCTGAAAATAAGCTAAGACTGACCAAGACTCGTTAGATTCATAAGAAAAAAATTACAGTCATAGTTTTATCGTACGCATTCTAACCCAGCGAAGGCAGTTGGCGCATTTTGGGCGCCCCCGCGGCGTCCAATCAACCACAAAGGAAATTAAACTGTTGAATTTATTACGGAATACCGAGAAATAATAATCCTTCAGAACCGCCTTCAATAGCAGGTTATTTATATCATTACTACCTATGTGCTTCCTGGAGTTTATTCTTATAACCATAGAATAAATAATAGTACTATATATTAGCTGCCCGCCCCGGCTTCGCACGGGTAGCTGAGCATAATAGACCTAAAGGAGATGTTTCACAAATGTATGGAACCTAAGCCTGGTACACTTGTATAAACATAGCTAAATATATGTAAAAGCTTTTCCCATTGTCATTTTTTCATTATTTTGCTTTATTTAATGTTTTTTTGGCATGTTTTTTTTCGACATCTTTAACAATCATCGTCATATTTCAGCCAATTTACACAAAACAGTAATGAATCACTCCGTCCATTGCATTGATGAAAACTGTATAGAAATCCGTTCGATAGTTTCTGAGTATATCGCGTTCAGACAGACAGACAGACAGAGGCGGCGGGGGATGGGTTGGTTGGTGATATACTGCGGTGATATAGCAGACTCCTAAAATGAAAGTAAATGAAAATACTAGCAAATAGTAGGTACTCCTGTTTTTGCCAGAACAAGAAGCCAGATTATGTCCAAAAAATCAATACTTATACGCGTTCATCTCTGCTCTATAGGTAGGTAGGGTGCCAGAGGTCACCTTACCTGTAGGTAACTAATTATCCAATCTCCGTAATGCGGTTTGTTTGCCGCTCCAGTTACTCAATTAGGTAGTTATTTCCTCCCACCTCTAACTGTTCGGAACACAGAGTAAAAATATACCCAGTTGCTGACCTAGTCACCAAGATGCGTGGTGTGAACAGCGGAAGCTGAGATGAACAATTGGAACGGCAGGATGGGTAGAAAAGTGAGTTTTAGGTGACCCTATGTCTATTTTTACTTCGAGGTTCGGACTATTTATCACGGTGTTGTTACAAAAGTTTAGTGGAAAGAGTTTCGGAGTGGACCCCCGTGTCGTCCCTCCTCAAGATTGATGGTTTCAGGGCGTTCAGGCCCCTCGCCCATTGTTTCCATTATTGTTGTGAGTTTTACAATCCTCGTTAAGAAGCTTCTTCCTGTACCGTGAAGTGTACCTACTATGTACTTAATTAACTTAAATTCGTGTTTGAATGTTTTGTCTCTGGAAATTAGACTTCGTTTGTTTCTAACAAATGAAGTCTAATTTCCCGAGAAAACCTGGGAAGTACAGTTTTCCTACTGTAGATGACTTTGAGCGTTTGAAATCCTTTGTTCAGGGTACTAAAATACAGAAAGGATAATTATTAGAAATATTGCGATATTTTTTACAAGCGATGCAACCAATATTACTAGAGACTTAAGGTTTATAGATAAAACCTATAACTCAGTTTTTACAACATTGTTTAAATCCAAATAAGATAAACGGCCAAGTCAATAAAAAATTCGCTTAACGTCTTAGAAAAAGCCATAAATTTTCACATCAGTCGTAAAATGTTCATATCTTTAGATTTACTCTTAAATCGAGTGTTGTGTTGTCACTGCAAAATATAAGTATCTACTGTATCATTATCTTATCTACAATAGTAATGATAAGAGAGAGAACAATGCAATGAAGGTTCACTGCACAAACCAATACAGGTATCATTCAGCTGAATTTTCTATCAGATAGAATCTGATAGGTATTTGTTGAGAGCATGAATAATTCAGGTAAGGTGTGGCGTGAAAGAGTCTCAAAGGAAATGCAGTCTTCCACATACTTAGATCTTAATACGTAGGTACTGGCTGGCTTTATTCTACTGGCTAGTGACTATTGAGATCCATAAATTTGTTTTTTTTTTATATTTGGTAGTTTATAGGTGACTTCCAAATCACAAAAAAGATATATATGAATCATATAAATCAACAATTGACTTAGTATACATCAGTACACAAAGCGTAGAATATGCAAAATTTCATTACAAATACAATCAACATCGCAATTTACCAGTCAAAGGCGACTGGTGGCAAACAATCGATATTAACTATTTGCACACAAACATAGCTCTAAACGGTTACTATTACCATCTAGACATGTACCTACCCTATATAATATATGTATAACTATAGTTACCCATTGTTGGAAATATTTTTAATTTTATACAACACCACTCTCTCTTAAATATTCAACAACAGCAAAGGTAAATTATATTGCTTCTCCTAGAGATGTACTAAAAATATTACAATAGGTATACTTTTGTTAACCCACACCATTTAAATAATATGTGAACATTCGTTTAAATTTAATTTAATTAACTATCAGTCAAATCCTTGCCAATCTTTATGTATCATAATGAGAGTAGTATTATAAATTCAAAAACAGAAATCAAATTAACGTGCGTGTCGAATCGACTGAGGCGAGCGAAGGCGGTCGGGTAGCGGGGGGCTGCGAACTGCCCACGCGTAGGTACGAGACGATACGCCGAACAAGTTGATATGTTTTTTCAAAATTTACCATGTCTTTCATCATCTTTCATCTTCCTGCCCTTATCCCGCTCTATGTGGGGTCGGCACCGGTGTAAGAGTTTTGGCAAGGTGTTTATGACCGGCCGCCTGCCTGTCGTCAACCCTTCATGGGAATACTTGCTTAATGTATCTCATCATGTTGGAGGATACTATCCCTTAGTCGACTTTTACGACATGCTCGGGGAGAGAAGCAGCTGGACGTATTTTATGTTTTTTCTTTACTCCCAGTCCAGTAGAGAATATTTAACGTGTCTTTGAGGTAAGTAAATCCATAGATTTACCAAGTGAATTGTGGTAAAAGTTCGAAATGAACGATGATCACAGAACTGTTCGGACTTTTACCATTATGAGTTGGCAAATCTAAGGTTTAACTGGAATATCCTAAAATTTACCGTAGTTCGGGCTTTTACAACATATGACAAACATATAACTACTACTTACTGAAATTTGTTGTAAATAAACCAATCTAAGTTTGCGACTTGGTAATTCAGTACCTGTGTATAATTTAAGTCTATGTAAGAATCATACATGTTTCGTTAGTCTGTACTAGAAAGTTTGAAATCACTCGCCCTGAGTCGCCCACCGTCGCCAGGGAAGCCTCATTCAAGCCACGTACCGTAAAGCTTTCATTCAAATGGACGTGTCGAGTTTTCGTTGCAATTCGTGTATTTTGTCGCAAAGTGGAAACCTATAAAACCTTCAATTTCCGCCAGGTAAGAGAAAACTTTAGGTTGGTTATAACTTCATAACTAAGGGAAATTATTATAATAGTAAAGTAACACACGGCTACAATTCTTATTTACTTACTGAGACTCACAACGTGCTACAAATCAAAAATAAATAACCCTAACCGCTTATTTCCACTAATATCATTCTCAGTACATTTCTCGGCTGCATTTATTCGTTTACAAGATACAAGCTACATTTACAAGGTATTTTCACACGTCCTCGGTACCGATCCGAAACGACATCGATAATGCATAAATTCGCTGATAATAAAATATCGCTAGAACGTGCTCACTCTCCCCTTTGCTCGAATTATTTATTCCTCTATTGGATTTCACACACGTACACGCTGGTGCCAATACAAATACGACATTTAATTTTGTATCGCGGCTAATGGGCGTGCCAATTTACTATTTAGGTACCTAATCTCTAGCATAAAATTAATTTTAGTGCTATCACTATTGATGTCATCAAACACAAAAGAGTACGTAGGTAGTTTACATTATTTTAACTTCAAATCTCGGCAAAAAAGTGTGTCTTAAAGGGTGAGATTATACAATACTAGTTTCCGCCCGCGGCTTCGCTCTCGCGTGGTAGGTACCAGGATAAAAAGTAGTTACCCATATGTTATTCTAGCACACATACCTAGTATGTACATTCAAAGTTTCCTCCAAATCCGTTCAGCCGTTACGGTGTGATTGATTCACAAACATACATCCTTAAATCCTCAAAAACTTTCGCATTTATTATATTAAAAAACATATCAAACTTCGTCAACTTTTCATAACATTTAATTTATTTTCAAATGTAATAAATTAAGAATTTTGTACAACCACCCCAGTGACACAATTTACATAGAAACTTAATTTGGTATAGTGTCTCGACAATCTGCCACACGCTACAAAGCTCTTGATTAATTTAATTGCCGCAGGGCTGGTTTAGCCGCACGTACACCTACCTACACCCGGGGCTGTTGCCAAGGTCTCTGTGGTTGTAGGGAAGAGACCCCCAACGCCAGAACTAGCTTATCCATCTTTAAAAATGAGCTCACAACACACCCCAGCAGTAGTCCTGGCTACAAACCTGCCTAGTGCCTACACAACATAGGTACATTATAACACCAGCTAATGTTATTGCGTACCGAATATTACTTTCCTGCCCTCAAGGGGTTGCCCATCATAATGAATCCCTTTTTTTCAACCTTAATTCTGACGTTTCCGTTGTCACCTTTCATTCGGGGCGTAATGTTGCTGGCAATGTCCAATATCGGGGCTTTGTTTACTTTGTAAGAGAACACAGGCACTTTTGTTGATTAAAGAGTTTATATATATACATACCTATATGTATATGATGATATTGCGTATATACATTCAACAAGGTTGACTTGTTAAATAGGTACTCGCATTTTAGGTAAATGTAGACTATTTCGTTGTTCAAATGCATATAAAAAACATTTCAGAATAGCGTGTTTTCCTACATAAAGTGCCTTTAAGTAAAGCTGAAGACAGATTAAACAAACACGAACACATAATACCTGTCTGAAGTGGCCGCTCAGGCTTGCAAGAGCTACTTATATAGTGCAGCCAACGACGGTGACGATTGGGGCCGTCATTCATCGCGCCCACGCATTTGGCATCTAACGCCCGAATACTGAAACGCTACTTAAATATTTGAGTCCGTATCAACTGTTTGTAAAAGTGCATTAATCAAAAAACTATCGCATTGCAAATCTATTGATTAGCAAAATACGCAAAATGTTTATTATTGCTCTAACCCCAATGCAAATGGAATACTTCCGCTTGGAAAAATGTTTGCGTGTGGAAAGTCTGAAATAAGCTTATCGGAAAGTACGAAATTGGCTTGGATCTGTCAATATTATTTAATGTAGCGTACCCCCGAGCTTGTTTGTCGTCTGGAAAATATTTATTACACCTAAGTTCAACTAGGTACGGTATTTTTTGTCAATTCTTACTTTGTAAACACGTTCTGCTCTCAATCTTCATATCATACTTGTATAGCAATATCCCAAATTGCTGTACGATAACAACTAATGATGAAGTATTTTGGTCAAAACATAAAATAATGAGTAAGTGCACACATTTGTATATGAGTGCAAACATGAGTACGTCATTTGTAATAAAATATTATACGTATGTACCTCCCTATGATGTTGCTTAGAAACAATAGAAATTTCAACTTGGATAATAGCATCAATATTAAAAAAATTAAGTAACTTGGTTACATACCCGATCCTGAGTCATTTCTTCAATTACCTATTGATTAGGTTATACTGAGTTATACCTGTGCGTCTTAATAATCTGTTCTGTCCTGACCTTTCTACAACTTATAATTACATTTCCTGGTAAGACAATATTTTACCTGATTGTTTATTTATGAGTATCTACTGCGCTCTTATTACTTCGAAAAGCTCAAGTCAAAAGTTATAAACTCGCTATTTCTTGAGCAAACTTTACCTTATAGGTTTAATGAAGAGTCAGTGGCGTTTCAAATAAATTTGCATTATAGACGGGAAACAAAAAATCTTTGATATTGGGAAAGTTGAGCTTGTTTTGAGCTACGCACGCAACTAATAACATATGCCAAGACGTTCGGTATTTGCAGTTCAATGTAGGGCTGTCGAATTACTCCCACACTCTTTTTTTATAAATAAAAGCTACGGTATAAATATTATATCCTAGCCTTTTTATTTAAATTGCTTACATTATTGAGTTATGATAATGGACATCTATGGAAGCCTTTCAAAGTAACTCCGGCCTCGGTGGCGTGGCGGGCGATTGCTCGGCAGAGACGCAAGAGGCGCGGGTTCGATTCCCGCTGCAGAAGAAATGTTTGCATGTTCTGTAAATATTATTTCCGGGTCTGGGTGTTGTGGTACTATGGTACTCGTAGTTTCTGAGTCTTGAACTGTAAAAGGAGATTATAATTCAACGTGTAACTTATTTTATTAAATTAAATCCCAAGCACATTCTTATAAATATATGAAACTAAGGAATGCCGCCCGACTTTGTCCGTGTAAGTTTATTTTACCCAACTGCGAAGAAGGATAGTAATGTGTTTGGGGTGTATGCATGTAGGTATATATGTGCATAACTTTAGCTGAAGCTGTAGTCCAAACGGCTGGAAGGATTTGACAAATAAGTTGTCGTTGGATTCGTATCATGGATAATGAGAGTGTCAAAAGCTATATAAAGTGTCTCAAAATCCAATATGGCGGCTATAAAAAGCCATTTTCAATTTATTGCTTTAGCTGCCTCTGAAGCCGAAACGGTAAAATGGATTTTTAGAGCTTTGTAGGTACCTATAATTAGATAAATGACTTTGAGAATTGATGTTTGGCAGTCCAAGTGCCAAACAAACGTCCAATCTTGGTTTATAACAAGATTTACAACTTGCCAGCCCTGCAATAAGATCTGTCTCGTGCGCTGTTTGCATAGCCTGAGCTCCAGCTATTTACTACCGCCTAATACAAATATTTTGCATCAGAACCTGAAGAGGAAGACGATCTAATCGGTAAACGTCTGCCGAGATCACATTAATATTATCGCGAAAGTTTGTGTGTGTGTGTGTTTCTTTCATCTACGTTACAGTTAAATCGATTATGCTGAAACTTTGAATACACAATAATTTTATGACAGAATAACACATAGGGTACCTAGTTTTAATCTATGAGTGGATTGATATCCACCCACGGCTCCACTCGTGAGCTGTTTTAATAAAGAAATTAGCCACAATCTGTGTTTAATTAAAAAAAATTATTGACCCTTCGAAGTATCAAACCTTTTAATTTTAATATAAGTATTATTTTAAATATATAAATATCCAAAAAGTTTTCGTTAGAGTGAAGATTTTAGAAAAATGTTTCTAGTTATATTCAAGTCAAGAAACATTGAGTAGAAAATTGGAAATGCTGCACCAGTAGTTTGACTTCAAAGAGCATTTAAATTATGCCTTTGCCCAATAAACTAGAAGGTAGGTAGCTACTAACACAAAGCAAAAGCAGCGAAGAGAAATCTGAGCGCGTTTATCTTTGTGCCCTGTGAACTAGCATACGGTGAGCCTCATTCTTCCCTCGACCTCTGCCACACACGACTACGCAGCCTGCAGGTACGTTAGCATTCGTGACCCCATCTAATTCTGCCATGGCCTCACATTGTTTTGCGTAACGCCTCACAGTAATTCTACTGAATATAAATGAAGTTTCCCTTGCTCTATGAATAACATTTGCTAAGAGTGCAATTTACATATCATTCCACGCCGTTGTTGTGTGGCATTGTACCCGTAATCAGCGTATTTTACAGCTTTGATAAAACGTCCTGAAAAAAAGCCATGTGAAAAAGGTCGTGCGTCAACGAAAACGCTTTATAATATCATCGCACGGCCTTTTTAAAATCGCTGAGTCAAGTACAAAAATTTACTTGTCTGAAAATTTACTTGAGTAATGCTCACGTTTATTAACTGTTGGAAATATTACAGGGTGACGCGATGAGACCGACGAGATTACCTGTAAAGTTATTCAAAAGAGAAAATGTACCGAGAAATGAATTTATCTCAGTTATGAAGAGCTCTTATCACGCCAAATCGCTCTTTGTTCTGTTTTTTCATTTGCAAAAATGGGTATTTTATATATAGGCAATCCTAAATAACAATCTTCGTATATTTCATGGAATAAAAACAAATTAAACCAAATATTTTCTCAGGGGAAAGAGCGTGTTTGTAGGTGACTTATATTTGGCACATGAAAAATTCATATCAACAGAAAGGTAACTAAGTCAATACTTCCACTAAGAGTAGAAACCAATAGCTACCGATAAAATGAGCTAAACTTTTTGTCGCCCCAATAAATCCCTAAGTCGGTTAAAGACTGCCGCCCCGTCACGCAGATACTTTCTCATAATAACTTTTAATGATGTCAAAAATTCCGAGGATGATCAGCTGCATTCGAACAGCCTTTGAAACATTTCGAATAAAACGATCCTCAAAAGCAAAACTTTTGTGTTTTGAGAAAGAAAATGCACGAAATATTACAGGAACCTGTACCTATAAGAAAATAACCCCTAGTAAAGATTCCAAGGTAAAAGCGATGTCGAAATATTTATCCGTTTGAAAATAAATTAATTTTGTTTTTATAATGCTCTGCCTTTTCAAGGTTCTAAGCGATTGAAATCCCTTTTAAGAATGTTTTACTTACATAAATTTATAAATCTACCTAAACCAATTAAAATATTCGCCTGGGAACAACTTCATTTGGATATCTTCAGAGTTTTAAGTGGATAAGTAGAGAAATTATTAAATGATACCGCTTCATGTTTATTTTAATAAGAAATTTGTTTCTATGCCTTTTTGGTGTATTTAAATTACCAACTAAAGGGATTACAGGTTTAGTGGTTTTGACTACGCCTGAGGCCGTTGGTTTGATTATTTCGTCCGTGGTTGATTCCGATCGAGCACCAATTAAATCCATGAGCGTTATGGCTCATACCTAATGATGAAGGAAGAAAACATCAAGAGGAACCGGACATTATGGCATGTTATTGAAGAAATTGATAAAGTCGAAGACCATGTCAAGTGAATGAAAAGTGCCACTTCAATTATTTCACCACATTCGATGACACGAGTACCTACTATAATCATAATACATAATATAATTTCATTCAGCTTTTTTTTTCAAATCTTTATCTATTCGTATTGCCAGTTCTTTCAAACCAGCCTCAAAGGCTCCTTTCGTGCACTTGACGCATATTTCCGAACTTTCTACGTGTCTACGACATGCCGGTTTTCTCACGATGTTTTCCTTCACCGTTTGAGAGTAGGTACTGGTATAGCGCACATATTTTTTTCAAACAAAAAAACCCACGACCTTAGGATCGGAAGGCCACTACCATTAGACCACCAGTTTTTGTTTTTTCATGAATGAATGTGGAACATGTTCGAACCCTGAGTTTTCGTGACGGGTGTGTTATATATGAGCGTACGCCCCACATTCTTGTGTTACATTAAATACAACAACCGTAGTTTAATGAATTTGTTAGTTGCTTTTACTGCAAACAACTGTTATTGTTAAACTCAATTCCATGAATTATTCACGTGGGAAAGGTTACAGACCACCACCAACTGTAATAGCTCGCAGTTTATTACAAAAACGTTCATTTACAATTTTCAATCGAAACGCAAGTTTTACTTTAACATTATTAAGCGGGTCTACTAAACAAGTAACCCAAGGTCCAAAATAAGGTTTCAAAAATGCTTATGCGAGACTTTTTACCCTACGTTTTTTTGTATGAAATCAGATTCTTGTTAGGTAAAAATAAAGCAAGAAGATAATAAAAACACAGGTGCTCGAGTGACCCCGTCTTTCAAACCTAAGAGCCTGTCCAGAAAGCGCGATTTACGCGCGAGTCCACTCGCGCGTTTTGATTTGAATTGCGTCCAGATGCGGCGTTTTCACGCGCGCATGTGATGAGACGGATTTGGTCAGTTATAAACATGAACTCGGATACTTATATTACTACTAGCTGTGCTCCGCGGTTTCACCCGCGTTTTTCTCACAGGCGGCCAGCAAGCGCGGCTTCCTCGTCTCGCCCGCCGCCGCGCCGCCAGCGTCTCGTCTTGCTTGCATCAAGCGCGCGTGGATTTCCTTAGCAGAGTTATTTTAGAAATGTATTTATTATACTCTTCAAAGATCTTATACTTACAATCATCAACAAATATATTTCAAAAAGATTATTACAGGATTTTATGTTGATAAAAAACTCTATGGCCCATAACTCATTAATAGGTACCAACTCTTAACATCTTACACACGTGATAACTTTTAAACGAAATATCCGATTGAGATGAAACAAAAAGTATTTTACTTCTACATAAATACTCTTGATAACATAATGCTTAATTTCGATAAAGATTAATATTACGATACATATTTAACGTAGTTTTTTTTCTTCAGACGATTTAATAATTATTTTGAACACAAAATCGGTTATTGTGATTAAACCATGATAGCTAGATATATGTTCTTGCGGATTTTTTTGTAGGTCTTAATGGGATCTACAAACCCGTAGTACATCATTTTGTTCTATTGTCAATAGTTTTTGCAGCGCACGCAAAAATAGGTTTTCGATTTTACACCTTGTGTTACAAAATAGCAATTTTATTACGGATCCCTAATTTTGAAAAAAAAAACATAGCCTATAGCCTTCCTCGATAAATGGACTACCCAACACTGAAACAATCATTCAAATCGGACCAGTAGTTCCAGAGATTAGCGCGTTCAAACAAACAAACAAACAAACAAACTCTGCAGCTTTATAATATTAGTATAGATAATACTTATATATCGGATATTTTTTCTCCTTGGAATCACCAGCTTCACAAAAAATATCTACTATTTCTTCCCAGTTCCTACGCCTAATGGTTCTATTAGAATAATCTGATGATTCCATATCCCATATAGCTACCCTTTTCTCAATTTCGTCAATAAAAAGTTCCTTGTCAAAGTTTTCACGCTCCATTTTTAACCAAATACGTCCACTCGCCACGGACACGCGCGTAGTACTGGACGCTGCAATGGCGCCGGAGTATCTCGACTCGCGCGGCGTACGCGCGTAAAACGAGCGAGTCGAGAGTCCCGCTCATTGCAAGCGTTTTACGCGCGTGTAAGGTAACGCGCGAGAGCATCTGGACGGAATGTATGTAGCTCTAGTATCTCGAGAACGCGCGAGTGCCTACGCGCGAATGGACACGCGCGTAAATCGCGCTTTCTGGACAGGCTCTAAGGCATGAAGTATTTTTTTTTTTTTTCAAATAAACCCCGCACTAGGCTTAGCCCTCGCGGGAGACCGTGGGTGAGTTACAAAAAATGAAAATAAAAAGAAAGAAAGTAAAAAATGAAAAAAAGATGTCAGCATATTAACTTAAATTAGAAACTTTCCTTTCAAATCGATAGCCTTATTCATAATTAATAGCTGAATTAATCAGCCACGACAAAGGAACGGACGGAGGAAGTCAGGAATCCTTATGGTGCATTTCAGTTTTGTTGATCTAGAGCTAAATATCAATCAAACTATTATTAATCGGCAAACAAGCAAAATCGTAGTTGTTTGTTTCTAACATTTTGTCCACAAAATAATGGTGTATGAGTCAAACATAGTAGGGATTGTCTTTTGTTCTATTCTGACGTATTTTTACAATTGTTATCGAGTCTTTTGTTATCGCTAATGAACGACGTTTCACAGAAATCACGCCTGAGCGGAGATAAGTAGGGGGCGGATAGGACCCCGACAATTTATGAAAATTCATTAAACGTAATACGCAACTTGATTGCTCCGTCTATTCCATACTCAGAGACGGTGTGATGCCGATGATGTGAGCTTTTAGAATTAAAACAAATAAGCAGGCTCACAATTAGGTATGCCTATCCCTAAACACTCTAAAGAAAAAACTCTAGATATCTAAATGGGTAGCCAGAGGTATCTACGCAATATTAATAGAATATTAGTTATAAGAATAGTATTTCTGTGCACTTGGGTGCGAATAAGCCAATCATGTATTTATACCGTGCCTAGCCCAGCTAAAATAAATTACTGAGGTAGGTATATAAATGGCAAATTCAAGACATTACCTCGATAATTGCTATTTAAGTAGCCAATATCGAAGGAAGCCTGAGCCAAGCCTTAGGTATCAAAAAACTAATCAGCAAATTGAAACTAATCACGATCCCAGACGTTAGTGCGGTCTTGATAAAGTAGACACACAAAATAAATAAAGGTAGGTAGTAATTGGACTACGTAGCGGGTAGGATATAAAGTGAAAAGCCAGCCGCGGAAGGGTTGCCTATTGTACGGAACCATATCTCACTAGAGGGTAGATAACTTTCCCCGGCAAATACACAAGGGTTTGATACTGTTCCGTTTTACTTTTAATGAAATACCTGTGATTTCAGAAGTTGATCCCGCTTTGTTCCCGTTTGGTAAAAGCACATCGGAGTTTCTTTGAGGTGGAGTTGGAGTTGGTCAAGTGTTTTTACAGCGAGGGTAAAGTTTATTCAATGGTACTTAATTCTAAAGCTTTTAATAAAATTATACTGTTCTATTTTGTTCTACAACGGTTTTTATAACAATCAACATAAAACATACTAACACTACTATGTTTTTATGATTATTTTGAACATATACATACATACTTTCACGCCCGCATCCCTAACGAGTTGGGCAGAGCCACAAGTTATCATAAGAAAACTTGCAGCCACTCCTGATCTAAGAGTGCTAAGATGGATACGGTGAACCATGGTGACAGGTGATCAGCCCATCGCCCACATAGATGGTCCATCATGTTGGAGAGGATACTATCCCTTAGTCGACTTTTACGAATATATAGTTTCTATAGATTCCAAAGTCCGACAAGGAATCTTTACTCATAATTTTGCCATGTCGGGCTGTCCATCCGTCTAAAGTAAGAAGCGTTTTACGCAAGCTCTTAGTGGGTACTATAAGTTGAATTTGCACGATATTGCACTCGGGCATTCATTTATATTTGTGTTCTAGAATCCATTAGCCATAATAGCCATAGTAAACAACGTTACTCAGTAGATGAAATGCAATCAGACCATACGGACAGACAGTACCAAATATATTAACTACAACACAGCTAGCACAGCGGCCCCTTTGTGGAACCTGACGATGTTATAACGGTCAGGTTTCCAACCCTCAGAGATTGCGTAAACTCAATATTGGAAACATCTGATATCGTCCTCAAACGACTCAATTGCAAATCCCGAGAGGACAGAAGGAATCATTTCACAAAGGACATGCAATGTACATACAAACAAACACCCTGTAGAGAGTGCGGGCTTGGCTCCTACCATTGAAACTGTAGACCACAAAATCATGCAGGGATATTGATCAACAAACGTACAGTTTTTTCTCCCAGTTAAAAGTGAAATATAATCGTAGAAACGTTATTGAAATAATTTATTTAAGAAAATACAACAAAGATCATTGTTTACAAGTGCTACGCCGTAGCACTTACACATACCTAAGCTTATAAACATCGATGCTCTGCTTAGTTTAATAAATACATAATACATCATATTGACTGATTGTTGAAATGAAAACCAATAGTAAGTGCGGTATGTGCGGCTATCGCGTGGGTTGGCGACGTGCCTAGCATTCGCCACCTGAGTGACCCGACCGGAGTCCCCGCTACGCTCTTAAAGGAGATTAGTTCCACTTCTCTTTGCCTTTTCACTCCGCCAGATAAGCATCGCAACTTTGCAACGACTCGGGAATGAACAGTCAATGCTTGTCTCCTTCCCGATCTAAAGTAATTATCAACAAACGAACTCTTATAGAAAACTTCATAATTTTATTAAGCCGCGGAATGCCTGCATATCATTATTACCTAATTGTAAATTCTGCATGCGTACACTCACAACCGCCGTAGAGGTAGACTAATTAAATTTTCATAATACGCATTCGACTGGAGTCAGCTAAAATAACATGCATTTGACAACCCTGCAGACAGTGTGATTACCAAGTTTAATTAGGTTTTACTTTGTTTCTAATATTTATGCATTTTGAATAAACAACAAGTAGGGCTACCAGCAGTAGAGAAGGTACTTGTGTATTTGTATACCATTGTTTCAAAAAAGGTAAGAATTTGAAATGAAAAAATCCAGAACGAGACGGAAACAATCCGTCGAAAAGATTGTAAATCTACAACGAATTAAATTTTGAGATGGAAAAAAAATTCAAAGCAAAGACTAGATAATGAAAAGGAATACAGCGAGGACCGGGTGGATCAAGTTCTTTTTCATAAAAACTTCAACCATGTCCGCCGTTCAATAGAACTTGGAATTCAATGAAATGCGCTCATTATTGGAAAAGTGCACTTGATAAATTCACTCTTGTAACTGAAACTTGAGACAGGGACAAATATGAATAGAGATTTGCTTTCCTTCGCATGCCGTCGTCGCAACGCTGTCCCGGTAGAATAAGATGGATACATAATTATTTTGTCTCATAACGATATACAATCATAGACTAAGATGTTATGTAACATCGTACACACAATAAGCTCAAGCTTTTTGTAAGAATTAAATGCAAATAATAAAACGGTTTTATTTGTTTTTCGTATCATTTTGTACCCACTTGATAAGTTAAATAAAGAGCCTTCTATTCTTAATGTTAATTTTTCATTGTATGTTCCGTGTCCTCTACATTATTTTTTTGTTAGTAATATAATAACTAACTACTTCTAGATTATGTAATAGTTTACGCTAAGCCTTCAACGTACTATACGTAGGTACGGGCAGAAGTTGCGAAAGAAGAACAACTGACAACTGATTTTTTTTAGCACACAACAGTCACATATATTGTTTTGACTCCATACTGGGATTCCTTGTGTCGTGGGTATTAAAAACTATGAGTTCTCTGGAACCACAACTCCTAGACTCGGAAAAAATATTTGCAGAACGTGGAAATATTTCTCCCGCAGCGGGAATCGAATCCGCACCTCTTGCGTCTCAGTCAGACACTCGCCCGCCAGGCCACCGAGGCCGTCATGTTTGTGTGGATTACAGTTTTGTAGCAGCAGTGGTGTGCTTCCAATACCGACTCGGTAGGACTTGGAAAATATGGGCATGTGCCTAACGTAATGTTTGGAGACAAGTGCATCTGACTATCCCCTTATATATCTTAATAATAAATTGAGCAAGCCTAGGAATTTGCTGTTATATGAGTATGGGTACTATGCTAAAGAATGTTTTGTGTTTTTAATCCAATAGATGGTGTTAGCTGTATTGAAAATCTTCCAATTCTGTATCCGATTTCAATGAGCTGGGTGCTTCGATTGATCGAAGGCTGGGTGATATATTTTTGTTGCGCAGACAACGTTGCGGGTTACAGCTAGTTATTATAAGTAGAGATGTATAGTTTCCTTCCGCTTATATTACGTAACTACCTACATTACTAATTATACTGAATTGTCCGGTATTGTACATTTTACCCATCGCGTATCGGTTTACCTATTCCAATAAACCGTTTGTTACTTCAACAATACAGTTTGATTTGTACGTGGGAGTGCAGATCACTCCCACATACCGACATACATACGTAATTCAAATCAAACAACCCGTTCATTTAATATTCTTGAAAACATTCGCGCGATATTCATGATGGGGAGGCGTTTAGAGCAATTCTTGTAACGAACTGTATGACTTATTCATGCTCTCAATGTAGACGCAATAAGTTCGAAAACTTCAGAATCGTATAACGAGACAATAACGATCAGGAAATGTTTTTGTAAATGTCTCAACCCTCCGAGAATAAGAAATATAAAGAATCCTTCGATGAACTTATATAAGGTATCCGTCGAGGTATTATTTCATCTAAAAAACCTGTAAAAAATCATACAGGTCTACAGTTTATTTGTTTCTCAAATGTAACAAGACTAAAAAAGTATCATAACGTTTTTAATTAGTAGGTACCTACGAGTATAAGTAAATAAATGAAAAATCCCTTTCGAGTAGGTATTGCTAAAATAACTTCCAGACTCAAAGGAATGACTTTGCATTATCTCAGACTTATTCCATTGTCTGGTTTGAAGCACACAATACAAAAGCTTTAGGTAGCTAAGTAGGTATTCAAAAGAAAATAGGACTGTTAACTCCGTCTGTCTCTGGACAAGAAATCAAAAGATAAAAATATTGTTCTAAATATATTTATCATTTCATAAAATATTGCTGGCGATGGGTGTTGTCGTAAATCGTAATTAACTAGCTATCGGGGTATAAATCTGCCAGACGTTATTTGGCAATTCTTTACCATAAACGTCTAGACTAGTCTTCATTATAGGAGCGCAGATCTGCAAATATATCAATTTCAAGTTATTTATTTATTTGACGACCTCGGTGGTGTAGCGGGCGAGTGCTCGGACTAAGACGCAAGAGGCACCGGTACGATTTCCGCTGTAGGACAAATGTTAGCCTGTTCAGCTATATATTGATTCCGGGTCTGGGTGTTGTGATACCTTTCTACTCATAGTTTCTTATAACTACGACACAGGCAATCGCAGTGTGGATCAGAACTATATTGTAGAGTATGTGACTGTTGGGAGTTTCTTATTAGCTTAGTCTTCATGTTCTTACCAAACACAGGTCAATATGACTCTGCTATAGGTGCTTTTGTTTCAGTTAGCACCTATGTTTTAGAAAATTTTAATTACTCACGTATGTAGCATTGTTCAACGTTCTATTGTTGAAATTAAATGAGCTTTGAATATAAATGAAGCACTTACTTTTCCATAGAACCCCATCGCCCAACATCCAATATTAATTCCTAGATTCAAGTTCGTAGCGCAGTGGTTTATCACCACATCTGTATTCACCTAAAAGTAATACACGAGTTAAATATCTGTAAATCATCTAAATTAAAACTCTTCCGTTACTGACTAACTGACCATCAGAGCACAGCCTAAACCATAAGTCCTTGAAGCATTAAAACATGAAACTTATGAGTAGGTATATGGTACCTACAGGAGTGCACTAAGAAAGGAATACCCCAATTGAATGAATGAATGAATGAAAATATTTGACTGTACACCTTAGAGTGACTTAAAAAATTTTTACTAACTACGTTGAATTAAGAGTACAATTGGCGGTCTTATCGCTTAAGAGCGATCTCTTCCAGACAACCATCCATGGAAAAAAATTAGAGAACGTAAAGGTGGCCGGTATGTTGTTTTGTTGTTGAACACAGAAAATTCTTTAAAAAATATGAAAATGAAATAAATTCAAGAGTAAAATTGAGAGACCCCACTAGATTATTACTTCCAGTTCGAAAAACTGCTCTAAGTCACAAAAATAGCTACATAATGTGTATTAAAATATTTAATAGGATACCTAGATCAACTAGAGAACTACCATTTAATAAATTTAAAACTAAATTGTATACATGGCTGGTTGACAAATGTTTTTATAGTATCAATGAATTATTAAGTTAAAATATCTTGTAATAATTTATCAATTAATGCCGGAATTTATATTTTAATAAGTTGAAATTTTAATGTATTATTTAATTCACAACAATTGTAAACATAAAGTCGTTTTTGCATGCTGGGTTACCTAGCGAAGCGTGTGAATCCAATTTAGATATTTAAGTTCTCTATGTACCACACTTCACGCAAATAAATTATTTCATTAAATTATTTCATTTCATTTCATTTCGGGGGTGTACGAATACAAGCTACACAATATTAACAACGAATTTAACGAGGCCAGAGGACAAAGCGGGAATATGAAGTTTGTATGAAAAAAACCTCAACACTAACAAAGTCACGGGGTGTTCCACTAGTTGATTATAAACAGATTTTTAACTCGAGTAAAAACAATTTTAATGCAATTTTTTTAAAGGTAACTCACATTAATTTGATTTCCCTCTTGCTCGAATCTAGTCAAGTTCGGGCCTTGAATAGGCAAGACGCGCCATCTAGTGTTGGACACGTAATGCTCGCTCAGATACAAGGGAAACATTCCGCAGAGCCCCGGGATCGGGTTGGGGTCATATCTTATGTACAACGGCTGAAAACGTATTCATCATTTAGCAAACACCTAGACTACGTGCAGACATACAGATGGCTCTACTGAAAGTATTATTAAGAAAAAGGGACGAATAAGAATAACTTTAAATAGCTCCAAAAGCCCAGGAAAAACCTGCAGTCTCTTTAACAATCCTATGAAAAAAAAATTACTAAGAAAAAAATAATTTCCTCCCTGACAACTTTTTCTACTAATACAATAAATGCGCTACTTTCAAAAACTTTGTAATGGCTGAAATGACTTGATGAAAGTTTTTGTATAGAGCAGACGGAAGCGAGCTAGAATTTTTAAAGTGAAAGTTTTAAAATGTTTATGTTTGAATCACATCCAAACGGCTAAAAGGATCTTCATAAAACTTGGAACATATCAACATAATTGATGACCTGGACCAGCATAAAAGCTACTTTTTATTAATGTAGGTACCACGCGAATGAAGCCGTGTGCAGTAATTTATTATCATTATGTATTGAGCCAGCGAATCCCTAACAGGTAAAATGCTTAGAAAAAGCTCTATTTTTTGTTTATTTTTCTATTGTTTGAAAATAGTACCTACCTACCTTTTTTTTGATCGACGAAGACAGGGTTAATAAGAACTCTTGGTTATACTTCAGCGGTTCACCTTCGCGGTCGCAATAATCTGCACTAGTTATCACAAATGTGTTCCTCTCAGCTGGTTCAAGATTGGGTAGGCCTGCCAATGAGCAGCCGTCTTCGAGGTCTTGCGAGTAAGCAATTTGGTTCGAAGATATACGTCCTCCGAGAAGTAGACCATTTTTGCCTTCTACGGGGGGATCAGACACTGCAAAAGATCGTTTGTTAAGACTAAGCAAAATGATAGAGTGGTCATTTTTATAGAATTTGTTATAGCAACGTGCTTACTAGGAACATGCGGAGCAAGCAAAGATATTTTGGCACCGAAAGCTATACTCCCCGAGGACTGGGTCAACACAGTTGGCTTGTTTAAATTCTCGGTCATTTTGCGAAATCTTGCCAGCATCAGATCTCCTTTTTTCATTTGCTCCAGAAATTTATTCAGCTTGTACTGCGTTGTTGAGAAAATGAACACATAAGTATGCTTTAAACATCGGTCGTAAATTGGGTCGTATTAACTTTAGTGTTCAGTTGTTTGCAAAGATTACCTCTTCTAATTTGGTGGCCTCATACCAATTACCAAGACGGACTCTGTTGCAGTAAACAATGCCTTTATCTTCGTCTAGTTTCGACATTTTGGTAGCCAGAAAATGTGTTAATCACAATAAAAAATAAACAAATAAATCAAGCAAATTAAAAGCTAGTAGTTTACAAAAGTTGACATTGAACATGTACTCGTATATCGCCTTGACATACGCCATGACCATGACGAAGTATCAAAAAGTTCTACTTAGTCTTTTAGCTTAGATGAGGCTACATCTAGGGAATAAAGTTGGAAATGTACCTCAAATGTACGTACAAATGTATGGCTGGGGAAAAACTTTTCAGCTTGATGTTCCAAAGCTCTTGTTCGTATTGTTTCTAGCATACTCGGGTACAATGCACCCCCACAGCAATCATGTAGATACTTAAGCTTAGACAATATTTAACTGGTTTTATCTGCATCGCCATAATATTCGGACGAAAAATGATAATAAGGCTCTGTAGAGAAAAATATAGAAGTAAAGCTACATTGAATTTAATACAAAGTAATTCGGGTAGCCTATTCCGTCCACAAGACCGTAATGATAGGTACTAAACCGCTAACGAGCCATGTAAAACCGTTTCGCTCAAGGCAAGGGTACAGGAATTTGGGACAAAGCCGAAGAATGTTCGCTACAATGTAAACAGAATATTGTTCAGAGCGAAAGTTTATTATAAATCCTGCTTTACCCTACTGTACGTACGAGTACTTATGAGTTAAGTAATGCAAATACTCGGTCGTCGGTCGCTAATTATAATAATAAATATTTGTGGACATTTGACACAGCGCCATCTAGCCCCAAGCTAAGCAAAGCTTGTACTTTGGGCACCAGATGGCTGATAGAATACTTATATACTTTTTTGTTGTAAATACATACTTATAATACTACAACACCCAGACCCGGAAGAAATATTTGCAGACATACAAATATTTCTCCCGTAGCGGGAATCGAACCCGCACCTCTTGCGTCTCAGCCGAGCACTCGCCCGCCACGCTACCGTGGTCGTCAAATTTCAATATTATACGGTATTAAAAAGTTTTTTAAAGAAAACCCGATAAAATTAGTTAGTTTGAAAAAAATGCAATAAATGGATCACCCATTATTTATCTATGTTGAAAATTTATTTATTTAAATCTGCCTCCTCTTATTACCAGAATTGCTCATAAACAAAGAAATTACTCGAGACCAAAATAAAGCTAGCATTTTCTTAAGATACTTACAGAAATAATAGTACTTGCTTGAAGATAATATTATATTTATTTGGAAACATTTTTAGAAACAAAAAGATTTGTAACTACAAAAGCCTACAAAGGAGAATTAATTTGGGATATAAAGTCCAAAGTAAATAAGTCTAAATAAGAGAAATGAGTATAAAAGAAACATTGAAGAACTAAATGATACAAATGGTTTTACTTCAATCCTTGGACTTCGTTTCTACATCGCTGACGAGAGTGAAGATGTTTTCAGCCGTGTGCCTTCTGTGGATGTCAATATAGTTCCGGCAAGTTACTCCACACTCCTGGCATTCAAATAAAACATTTGTTTAGATGATGTTTTACCAAATTATACTTAACTAAACTTGTGTTGTGAATACCTGTTTCTCTTTTTGTTAGTACCTAAGTTCATTTTATTTTGTTTTTGCCTTCCTTCTGTTATACACAAAAAGCAGTTTACCTATCTATCTATTTTGATATCATACCCTAAAATGAGGAGAATAAATAAAAGGTCATATTAGTATCGATTCTGTCGACAATCCTAAAAATATTGGCGTCCTTTTCTTATACATTGAGATAACAGGGATCGGTATAACTTTAGAGCTATCGAATTATGTTAAGTTTTAAAAAATACCCAACAGAATCGACCTGTCTATCTCCATAAAAACTTTCAATAAGACATAACAGAAAATGTTAGAAAATGGTAATCTTACAGGTCCAAAAAATGTTTGCATCCAGTTTTGGTTCATAACACATAAACTTTTGTCAGCAACACAATTTTTCACAATCAGCTTTGCACCAGTCTGGAAACAATGGCATCACGATCAATCATGGCTCTACAACACTGATTGATAAGTGCAAAGCTAAAGCTATTCTAGTGTCGTAGCCCCGCGTAGCAATCTGCTACGCCCCGTGCTACAATAACTCTACCATTAAAACACAATAGCTGCGTATCGAGTGACCGAGATGCCTCGCGAGGCCGCCGCGCGAAGAAGGTGCTCGGCCAGTCAGGACGTAGCGCGCAGTTTGCGCATTTGCCTCGGGTGAGGCACGTCCTGATCAATCGAGCACCCGCCTCCCGCTTCGGTCTGGCGAGGCATACTACTACTAGCCGTGTCACATGTTCCTTCAAGCCAATGTGAAAGAATTTAAAATGCGCACATGTTTTCGAAATTTTAGGGTTCTACGACATGCCGGTTTCCTCATGTTTTCCTTCCCCGTTTGAGAGTACTGGTATAGCGCACAAAGAAAAACAAACAGAAATCCATTAGTGCACGACATTTGAACCCACGAACTTAAGAAGACGAGGCCGCTATCACTACTACACTACCAGTTCTCTCTATTTTTTATTCCATGTGTGTAATTCTATCAAGTTGTTACCTTGACGGGACTTCCCAAGCCCTCAAGGCGGTCGCAAGGCAGCAGCGGAGTGGTGATCCAACGGCAGTTGCTATCCTTGGACGTGCTCAGTCGAATTGGCATTCTATCCGGCGGGCCGGGCGTGCCTTCGGGCGTATACCGTACGTAGAGAGGAGCGGCCTGCGCGAAAATCATTCGGGTTACTTCAAACTAAACTCTTAGGTAATACATTTACATAATATCACGCTCAGGGTGGTCCTGGGGTGGTCAAAAACACAAGTAATCATAAGATAACTTGCAGCCACTCCGATTCAAGATCCCAAGATGTATATGGTGAACCATGGTGACAGGCTATCAGCCCATTGCCCATATAGAGGGCCCATCATGCTGCAGAGAATGCTATTCCCTTAGTCGACTTTTACGACGTGCTCGGGGAGATGTGTAACGCATTCTACGTTTTTTTTTTACTTACTCCCAGTCCAGCAAAGGAGCAATTACCTGGCATTTATTTGTTTTGACGAATATATCCATTGAGTAATGTTTGAGTATAAAACTTTATAAAATAATGTTACTAACGCAAAATAATCTAATGCAGAGGAAAGAAAAATAATAAATTTAATACTATACTTAGGTTTAACTCGAGCTATCTACTTATGTATAAGCAAATAAAAGATTTTCTGAAATACCCATTGAATTTTGGGGCTAGTACCCCAGGGTACAAAAATAGCGGTTATGCAAATGTGAGCTGTCAGCTTACATTAGGGTCCCCGTAATTTTCGGCCTTCAAGAGAAACTCGTCGCCATAATTCATTTTCTCGCCGCGAAGACTTTCGTCCGCAGTACTGTAATTTGTCATTTTAAGTAAATTATAATCTAAATTGTTCGAAATGTGACTATTGACGGGTAGCTCAGAAATATTTTCTGGCCTGCAAATATGCAGTGGGAGATCTATGATGATAGGATAACGTTGCCAAGTAGCTAATAGACATTGGACGAAATTACTGTTATTTAATCTGTAACACGGGAGGATGACAAAAACGTAGAAGTGGTCGAAGCATCTACTAAATTAGCTACAATTTGACCCTAACCCGAGTACTCTAGGTCCATTGTTTGCGGAGTGAATACAGCTGGTCAAAGATGGGCAATTTTTTCAAAAGTTAACATTTATCGGTAGGATCATTTTCCAAGACACGTACCGGCTGAACTAATGCTCCTAGAGAAAAGTCATGATAAAAGAATTTGTAGATAATTTCATTGACTTCAATTTCATTGCAAAGTGGCGCCTCTAGGCCTCATAGTTTTCTCAATTATAAAAAATTGTAATACCGGATTTTGGCTAAGGAGTGAGTGCGGAGATGACAAGTGATAGGAGAAAATGGAGGAAGGAAACATGGTGGGACCCTACCTAGTGGGATAAGGGTAGGAAAATGATGATGATGATCGGATTTTGGCTGAATGATGAACCTTAGAATGACGAAAGTGTTCCGACAGCAGGGCGTGGTGATGGGAGACAGGGTCATGAGGCAGCCATCGTTTATGTTCTGCATGAAGTCTACCTGTCGCTCCGAGACGAGACTCGACAAGGCCAGGCCGTATTGGGGCTTGCAACCCTTCGATGTAGACTTGGCTAAGAAATAGCAATAGAAGACCAATTTTAATAAGCTTTAGTTACCTACGTATCTTATGTAGCGTTATGTAGATACCTGTTTACTAAGCAATTATCTATGAATCTATGTAAGCCATAGCTAAGCTCCAACGTAAGTAATAGGTAGGTATTGGAAAAATAAGTACCTGGCATATCAGAAGCCACAAGTTGCACATTGTATCCGAATAACACAAAAGTTCCACTAATGGCGAGAGGTCTCTGTAAATAGTAAAACATAAACAGATAGGTAAGTATGACAAAAAGTTACTTAAAAAGGTACTTAGGTAGTCGGTATTTAGGTACCTACCTGCTAATTTAGACACATACCTCTTTTAGTAAGTTGCTAAAAAGATTTCTAGACTTTTGTAGTAACAACTCTCGGCGATCACGTTTACGCAGAAAAATCTTGAACTCATACTGAAAATATCATAGGAACAATGAAACATGTAGGTATGCTAAATATTATAATAATTAATCTAATTACCTTATGTAGGCTACCAGAATATGGACTATTACCAAAATAAAAGGTTCATAAGGTGTACCCAAGTGCATAAGTAGGTGTATCTAGGAAGGTAGGTAGATACTTTAGGTATTTATCATATTTCGGAATGTAGTAGGTATGTAGGTCACCTACCTGACATGCTTTTTTGGAGGAACCTACCTAACCTACCTATACTAGCCAAATCCAACATAGAATAAAGGTAAACAGAAACCTAACCTAATATGTTGACAAAACCTTAATAAAACGTAGGTATGCTGATTAAATTAAGGTGAACAAATCGGTAGTGAGGAGCTATCTGTATTCTGATTTTTGGTAACATTTTAGGTTAGATTTTTGTTTAGATACCTTTATTAGTTTTTTTGTCGTTCCTTATTTCTTTCCAGTTTAGCTGGAGTACCTAACCACCTCTATGTTTAGATAGGTAGGTAACATCTTACCTCATTTTTAAGTCTTTCCTCGCTCCAGTTTCCCACTAAAGCCGAATTGCTATATGACATGTTCCTATGAATCTACCGTCTTCATCTACTAAAAATAATAAAATTGGGATTTGAAAACTGTAAAAAATATTGTTACCTACTTGTAGAATAAAACTGATCCCCGTAAAATAAAAGCAATTACCTACAAGGTACCTAGGTACTCTGTGAATAAAAACTAACGGCTGCTAACGGGGAAAACCAAAGAGAATCACAACCCCTCACAACCCTGTACTAATACTTTTTAGGACCTACCATGTACCATTATCATGTACATAAATACTGATTCTACCTACTTTTTAAATAATGGCAACTTCTTGAAACAATAAATTCTTCCAAGAGCAACTTTGATGATCGAAGAGTATCATGGAAACAATAAGAAATAATATAGGTACATAGCGTCGGTTACCTTTGATTGGCATTCGCCTCGGAACAATAAATAGGTAGGTATATTTATTATTAATGTAAGTATTTATTGTTCCGAGGCATTCGCTCAGTGAATGTCTTAACGATGTTGACCGAAGACGAGTAGGTACTATTAATACTTAGTTTAGTAGATTTTTTACACTATGCTTTCTCCTCTTTTCCAGTTTCAAAGCAGTGGTGGACTATCCAACAAGCAAAGAATCATTTTCTGAGTGCCTACTGACACCTATTGTAGTCGGGGCGGAGTCGAATCCTCGTGGTAGGATAGGTAGTAGGTAAAACCTCGGTCGGTGGAAACATTTTTGGATTTGGATGACACTTATTGACATTGACAGCAGTCAAGAGATGACACTGAAGTATCAAGGGATACCTACGTCACGTCATTCTCCATAACATCAATGACAAAAAGTATAGAAAAAACAACTGCGTTCGTCCTAGGTTCTGCCCTTTCTGCCGAATATTCGCTGGCAACACTCAAAGCGCGCGCGCGAAACGAAACCTAAAAAAATTAATAGTAAAAGAGCAAACTAAACTAGGCCAAAGGTTATCATCACCAATCATCATTTTATTCTCTTCTCTTAGATATCAGGAAGTGTTTCTCAAGTTTTTGATTGTACCTGCTTTTCATTCGTTTTAGTTGAAGCTTTTACAATGAAGCACTTTTGCACATCGTTGCTGGTGTTAATTTCATTGATGGTAATAGGAGAGTGTTTGAAACTAGCATCTCTCGAGAAAGCCTATGAAAACGGCGTAAAGGCTTATTCAGGCGAGAGATGGACAGAATGTATAAAGCAATTCGAAGAATCATTACATTTGTACAAACTGTACAAGTCGATTATAGTTAATTGTAGACAAAAATGCAACAACCAACCCTATAAATCAGAACTTCAAGAGAATATAGGTGAACTGAAAGTTTATGAACATTTCTTCAATAAGAAAGATTGCTTGACAAAATGCGAGGACAAAGGTTTTGAAGATGTACAACTACAGAGTGATATTGCTGAATCAGTTCTTTCCAATATGAAAATCAGAAAGCCCTATGAGTACATTCATATTTGCTATTTCCAGATGAATGCACTACCTAAGGCTGCATCAGCTGCATACACGTACTTTATGTTGCACCAGGATGATAAAGACATGGAGAATAATGTAAGATATTATATAGATCAACCTGAAGTAGATACTAGAGAGATAGTAGACTTGGAAAGTGATGACTATGTAGTACTTTATAAAATAGGCCGTGAAGCATACAGACAGCAGAATTGGGCAGACACAGTTGCTAACATGGAAGAAGTACTGAATGATTATTTTACATCAGAAAATAACTGTCGGGTGGAATGTGAAAGGCAGCCGGAACAAGAATGGTCCTCAGAGTTTGCTATTACCATGTCAAATAATATAGCTTCACTTCTACACTGCCAACAACAATGCCAGGATAGGCTAAGCGAACTCAAATATAGCTCAGGAATAGAGTTTATAGCTGAGGTTCTCAACTACATACAAATATGCTATTACAAACTGGAAAGGTATGATGATGCAGCCAAAGCTGTTGAATCCTATTTATCCCTTTTTCCAAATGATGAAGACATGCTTGAAAATAAGAAAATTTATAGCTCCCTTGTCATCATGAAATCATTCGTTAAAAGATCTGATGTAGACTATTATTTCAAACGAGACAGTTATGAAAAGAAACTTCTCCAGTTTTTTCATGAAGGAAACAATCATAGTGCTGACTCTAACGCCATATAAAATGTTAGTTATACTTGAATAAAACTGGAACATGTGCCACATAGATCATAAATCTAGTTAGATACCTACTTATGTTAAGAAAATGTATAAACTAACACTAAGAAACTATTTTTGTATCTTCTTATGTGGCTGTACACCACTGTAGGAACATATTTTTGTACAATTACCTAATTTTAGTGCCATAAATAACCAAAGATTAATGTTTTATATGAATTATAGAAATGTTGATACATATTTTACACTCTTGCTTTATTTCTGTAGGTATTCTTTGTATAATAGAACTTACTTTGCCGACCCTAGTTAGAATGGGATATGGGCAGGAAGATGATGACCCTGTCTAATAGGAACTTACTTTACCAGGCTCTTATCTTTCTACTAGAAGGTAAGTAGAGTAAAGATCTAAAAGTAGTAAGCATCAATAATACAGTTTGTCCTCAAAAATATGTGTAGGTATCTTGGAAGGTCTCCATGAAATACTGTTGGGAGATACAAGGTGCACCGCGCACCTGCTGCGTTGTGCACGCTCTATTAGCTTCCCCCTTCCTCGAAGGGGGAGGAGGGACTATCTAGCGGCCCCGAGAGCCCCTGATCTGACCGTTTCGCTTACTTGCGAAAAAGGTGGGGTTAGGGTCTACTAGTAAAAAAACAATTTACCTATCTTATTAGTGGTTTAAAAATCTAGTGGAACCTGCTGTTTTTAACTAAAAACTCCATCATAATGAGTATTTTATTTACTTCACCACAGTTCGCCTTTGCATATAGGTAGGCACTGGTCACTACTATTAGAGACCAACTACCTTTGATTATATACCTATATCATCATCATCCGCAACCCGACTTTACCCACTGCTGGGTATAGGCCTCCCTTTGTATGCGCCACTCTCCACGGTCCGTTGCTTGTCTCATCCAGGTCCGGCCTGCGACGGATGCTATATCGTCAGCCCATCTCGCTGCTGGACGACCGACGTTTCTATAACCGGTTCTTGGACGCCATTCAGTTACCGCCTTACTCCACCTGTCATCACCACGCCTTGCCAGGTGACCTGCCCAACTCCATTTTAGTTCCGTTATGCGGTTACCAACGTCTTTGACCTTTGTTCGCCTTCGGATCTCAACGTTGGGAATACGGTCTATAAGCTTGATGCCGAGCATGGCCCGCTCCATGGCTCTCTGTGCAACACGCATCCGGTACACCGACTCCTGCGTGAGCGTCCACGTATACCTATATACTCAGATCAAATAAAAATAATTTTATTTTATCTGAGCCTATTATAATCAAAGCCAACTACCTATACTGCAAGTGTGACGTAGGTAGGTACCTACTTATTTCAGGTTTCTTTTTATAAGCTGAAAAAAACAAGGATAGAATTTAATTTAAATGTTTTTAGGGTTCCGTACCCAAAGGGTGCCACTGCCAATGATTACCTACTAAGCTCCGCTGTCCGTCCGTCTGTATCTCCCGAGCATGAACCGTAATAGGTAGAGAATTGAAATTTTCATCGATCGTCGAAGATAAGCAACGCTAGGCGCGGTCAGTAATTGGAGCGAGTCGAGTGTCTTTGCACATTTTTGTGTTTTGGGAACGAACGAGCTGCCGCCTATTAGCCAAGTTTCGTAATATTTCAATAGCGTACCGTACCTACAGCGAACCATAATTAATGTTTTGGACTGCCGCCACTTAGTGGCAGAGCCTCACGTTCCTGGTGATCTAACTATTACTAGACGGTAGTAAGCGCAAAAATCGTATTTCATTTAACTTATTTAATTCATGTTACATGGCCTTATGTGGTACTAAATTTCAAAACGTAAGGATTGCGCGTTGTAAATTTTTCCTGTGCTGCCATCCAGTTTTATTTGGCTCAAACATTAAATAAATTGTACAATAATTTAATTTAACGTCATCACTAGATGGCGTTTTGAAGTTACACTAACTAAAATACTAGAAGGTATTAAATCGAACATTCCCGTTTTTTGTATTTTTTTGTGTATATATTTTTCATACGATTTAAAATTTACTGATTTGTAGGTACAAAAATAATCTTTTATGAGACGTGTTTCATTTTGCATTTTTTGCTTGATTTTAATAGTGAACACGCTGTCATTTATTTGTAATTAGCAGGGGTGGCATACAAGAAACATTTATGTACATGAACGATGGTACGGAACCCTTAATGTGCGAATTCACTCGACAGGTTTTATTTTCTATTATATTTCTTGAGTATTTCTAACAACCGGATGAGGATTATGCAGTGTGGTGTGACATACATAAAGCAATTTTTTTTAATCTGTGTACTTCGTTTATCGATCTAAAAATTTGAGAGACGTTTTCTACAATGTCGATTATTGACGACAATGAACTTAAATAATTATAATGTAAAACTCAACTTAGTAAAAACCTTACAATACAATCTGTAATAGCCATTTCCATTTTTTTAAGTCTTTGACACCAGATGAGAATTTGACAGTTTCTTTGTTTGTAATTTTGGTTTTGGATAGAAAAAAAAGATTCACAGTGTGTTCTAGACAAAGGATACGATTTTTTGAGTGGCTTTTAGGTAATAAAATAATGGTTACTAAATTGAGAATTTCATTCTGGTAACATTTGCCATTTTTCTATAATGGCGATACTTGACAACCACTTGTCAAAGGATTTTACATACAATGACGTCGTGTTGATTCTAATCGAGTTGTAAAAATACTTTACTCCGAAATTAGGATTTGGTAAGTTCGCTAAAATATCTTATGATACTATTTCGTAGCTTAATCATTTTAACTTTTACTAAGGACCAAGGTAATGTTGATTGGTAGTGCGCCTTTTTCCTGTCCCACCCGCCTTTCCTCCTCCCCCCTCTACGTAAGCAATCAAACCAATGAATGCAACAGTGCTGCAGTCTTATTCTAGAAGTTCGTTTTATTAGGTACCCTAAATGAAGCCCACATAATCAATTTATTCATTATTGTCCGACTGATCGGATGGAAATAAATACCTACTCGTATCTCGGTACTTAATAATAATGATATAATAATTATTTATACGACTTCAGATAATTGAGACGTAGGTACTAACTTACCTATATAGGCAGGGCTCCAACTCTACTTACAGGATATTTTTTACCCAGTTGCCACGCGAGTGAAGCCGCGGGCAGCAGCTAGTCTTACTTATGTTATAAATGCGAAAGTTTGTGAGTTTGGATGTTTGTGCCTCAATCACGCCTAAACGGCTGTACGGATTTGAATGAAACTTGGAATATACATAGTACATGCACTGGTTTAACATATAGGATATTTTTTATCCGGGTACCACGTGGGCGAAGCCGCGGGCAGCAGCTAGTCTTACTTATATTATAAAAGCGAAAGTTTGTAAGGATGTTTGGATGTTTGTGCCTCAATCACGCCTAAACGGCTGAACGGATTTGAATGAAACTTGGAATATACATAGTACATGTACTGGATTAACATATAGCCTATTTATTTTTATTCGGGTACCACGCGAGTGAAGCCGCGGGCGGTAGCTAGTAGGTTAATAAAGATTTACTTACCTTATACTTCAGCCAAACTGGAGATACAATTTATGTAAACAAACCGCCCATACTTAACCTAAAACTTGCTTTTTCACTAAGTACCTACATGTTTATAGAACTTTTAAGTAGTAGGTAGGTACTTATAGGTAGTTAACTCTCTCTGGTACCGAGTTAGAGCAAGTACCAACTCAGTGCAGCTTTTTCATACTAAATTGTCTACTGCTCATGACAAACGACCAACTTCACGAACGCCAAGTTACGCTGGGCGTACTATACCTACCTACATAAACAGAGTGTTAATTTTCTTGGTTTATTTTTATTTTTATATGGGTGATGTAGTGGCAAAGCGACAAACCCCTCAAATAAATTTTGAAAAAAGTACCAACAAGAATCCTCAGGGGGCGCGAATAAAAAGCTTGCGGACTGTGGAACTCGTGCGCATCTCGCGCGAACGAGGAACGCGAACGCGAAAAAGTTCGGGGCGAACTACTAGTTATTTATATTTAAGAGATGTCCATACTACCGATATCTATCTACATACTTCCCAAATTATTAATAACTAAAAATATTATTTATTATGCTTTTCAGGACCAAATGAAGGCGTAATGGACATGGATGATAAGCTTAGCATCAAAAACATATTGTTTGCCAAAAGTCTTCCAAATTATGAAATATCAACACCTGTCAATGGGCACAAGATCTTTTCTTGTACAGATTGTGGAGATAAGTAAGTTTTTTTACATAAGTAGGTATTTATTGTAGATATCTATATTTATAGAATCTAACTATTTTGTAGATAAATAAAAACACATAGGTAGACCAACTTACCTACCACCTAATAACAATTTGTATTCTTAGCTCTAACTAAATATTCCAATATTATTAAACAATTAATTAGGTAATAGGTATCTATGCTTCAGCCAAACTAGAGATACAATTTATTTAAACAACTCATATTAAAACTTACCTACCTTTTCATTACATGTCTGTGGATCTTATAAGTTGTACTTATAGTCAAATTGAGATGTGAAAACTTATGTTGTGAGGTTTATTTACTTAAAACTAAAATTATTTCATCATAATAACGAAAAAGACGCGACTGTTTATTTACATAAATTGTATCTCAGGTTTGGCTGAAGTACTTATATATTCAAATTTGAAACTAGTTTCTCTAAACACCGACACCTCCTGCAAAAAGTAGAATCAATGTATCATTAATTAAGTTCGTATGAACTAGTGGCCAACTCTTAAGTTTTTAGGCCACTAACTAGCCTTTTACCATCTATAGTAGATGATGCGTCAGGAGGCAACTTTTACCTTCACTAACGGGACGCTGTAGTGCCCGGGACGAATTAAGATGGAGTAGACTTACCCAGCACCTATTCCATTCTCTCAGCTTAGTCGGCCTTGTCCACAGGAAAGACATGGTCAATACGTGCGGAGCTGACTAAGCCGCGGGTTTCCTCACGATGTTTTCCTTCACCGTTTAAGTGTACTGGTATAGCGCACATAAATTTTTCACACAGAAAAATCCATTGGTACACGACCGGGTTTGAACCCACGACCATAGGATCGGAAGGCGGGGTCACTACCAACTAGACCAGCAGTAAATATTTTTAGGCCAAGGCCTAAAAATTGAGTGATTTCATAATATTTAATGTTGGTTGGATAAAATCCCAATAATGTCGATGCTGTTATGCGTTTTCCTCAACTAAACTAAAATTAACAGCTCGTAAAGTCCCTGTTATCTCGATTTACTAACAGGCAGTAGACACAGACAGCAACAATTTCTAATATTATGTTTATAATATGTTTTTTTTTTAGATTCGTGTTCGAATCCAGCTACAATGACCATCTCAATCGCAAATCTGTACAAATTACTTATATGTGTCGATTTTGCAATGAATCAAAAGTTTTCTTGAATAGATGCAAACTTCTCTTCCATATTCGATCACATGCATTTAAAACAGCTACAATAAATGTCAACGATCTGAAGGTTGAACCTCTTCCTTTAGGCCTTTATAAGATGAAACCTAAGCAAAAACTGAATTCAAGACCACTGATAATAGATCTTACAAATCCAAAAAGGAATCAAAACACTGTTTGCTACGAATGTAAACAAAATATTTTGAGTAATAATGGTACAGCCTACAAGGATCGAGCAAGCCATTTCATGCAGTACACCAATCAGGTTTACTCATGTCCGGTATGTTTATTTGCATTACCTACTATATGTGCACTGAGAGCGCACTTACGCTTTCACTTGAATCGTCCTCCATTTTACTGCCCTGAATGCGGTTTCCAATTGACAGGGAAAAATATTCAGTATCCGTACGGTCATGACTGCGATGGATTTAAAATGATGAGGGCTACAACCAGATTTAAATGTCCCGTACAGAATTGTCAACTTTACCATCCTAACAATTTCAAAGAGCACATGAATGAGAACCACCTTAAAAAGGTTTACAAATGTCCATATTGTGTAGTGGCGTGCTTCAACGAGGGGACAATGAATAGCCATCTAGAGGCTCATAATAGCGCAGAAGCCAAAACGTTAATATTTTATCAATGTGAATTATGCCCAGGAAGATTAGTGGTGCAAAATAACTTGGATGCTCATTTGCATACACATTTTAATTCTGCTGTACTGCCATGCTGGGCCTGCGGACTAACTTTCAAGGAAGTGAAATTATTGATTAAACACCATCTCCAAAAACATGAAACGAATGATACAGCCGCGGCTGCCGCCATCCAAAATATGCTCAATCCGGTTATCGATGCATTAGTAAATCAACAATCAAAACGAGTATACCGCGTTGTTAAACGATGTGATCACTGCAAAAGAAACTTTACATATAAATGCAATTTTAATGAAATATCAGTTTTGCCCAGCGAATGCCCTTTCAGGTGCCTATCCAAGCTTAAGCGTAAATATACAACGGTCGATACGAAAACCCTTCTAACTTGCCATTTGTGTAAGGAGAAGATATCACAAAATTGGGAAGAAATTAAGAAGCATTACTCTAAAAATCACCAGATGCATAAATGCGTAGATCTTAAAGTAGTTCTTGAAAAATTTGATGTTAGTAAGTACCACAAAAAGAAGAGGGTAAAAAATTCAAACACTAGAAAAGTAACACCCAAGAGACGTCAACAGATCATTAAGGTACAAAAAAATGTACAAGAATGCGCGAATCCTGTTTTAACACAGGCAAACGTCTCAGGCAGTTATTGCGCATTATGCAAACATACGTGTGAGAGTAAAGAACAGCTGGAAATGCATTTTATAACCCACAAAGACCCTTGCGCAGCTTACCAATGCATGGAATGTGGACAAAGCTTTATAGTTAAACCTTCTTTTTCGACACATTTAATGATAGAACATGGCATCTCGAACGCAGAGGAATACATTTTAAGCAAGAACAAATGCTACAATGAAAATGCTCTCGAAAAGTATCAGAATAGTGATGTATCTTCCGAACCTATTAAAGATAACCAGTGCAAAATTTGCAGAGAACAATTTGACAACTCCGAAGATCTTGCAAAGCATTTTCGAGGACATGGAATGGCCTTTTTATTAAAAAGCACATCAAACAAAAATACTTGTTGAGCTTATTAGAAATAACTTTTGATTTGGTTTTTAAAACTTGTAAGTATGAAAGCTACTCCCTCTATTCTTTACGATATAGTCTTTCTGGACAAAGCTGAGAGGATGGAATAGGTGCTGGGCAAGCCTACTCCATCTTAATTCGTCCCAGGTACTACAGCGTCCCGTCTGTGAAGGTGAAAGTTGCCTCCTGACGCTGTATAAAACATCTACTATAGATGGTAAAAGGCCTTAAGTCTTTCTGGAGTAGCAGAAAGATTATTTCGTAAAGAATATCTGGCACGTGGGAATATTTAAAAATACTTGTTAAAATACTAAACTTTTGAAGTTTTTTATTATTATTCCTTAACGATTTATTTTTGAGGGGTCGAGGTTTGAACCCAATTACGTTTACGATGAATATAGATTCACGTAAATGTTAATTAAGTGTAGGTATGCTACTAGTGGTTAAGTTTGATATTCATTTTTTACTGTAATAAAATGTTTTGCACTATGCATCCTAATAATTATTTTCTTATTCAGATACTTACTTTGGTACGTATTGGTCTCTTTGTTGATGACCTCGGTGGTGTGGTAGGCAATGCTCGGCTGAGACGCAAGAGGCGCGGGTTCGATTCCCGCTACGGGAGAAATGTTTGTATGTTCTGCAAATATTTCTTCCGGGTCTATGTGTTGTAGTATTATATAAGTATGTATTTACAAAAAAATGTACCTACATAAGTATTCTATCAGCCGTCTGGTGCCCATAGTACAAGCTTTGCTTAGTTTGGGGCTAGATGGCGCTGTGTGAAATAAATAAAATAAAATAAATATTTGTAGACATGCCCACAAATATTTATTATTATTATTCATAATTTTCATGTGATTTCTTCGTTGGATGTCCTTAATAAATAAAGGAATACCTAGCCAAATTCGATATAGAATAAAGGTAAACAAAAATCTAACCTGAATGTTGTTAAAAATTAATCTATTAAAAATCTAACCTAATATAGCAATCCAATTATTAAAATTACAATTCCGTGAACAGATAGCTCCTCCCTTCCGATTTGTTTACAAAATTGTAATAAAAATAATCAGGATGCGTTTCTATCAGGTTTTTGACAACATTTTGGCTAGGTTTTTGTTGACCTTTATTCTACTCGAATTTGGCTAGTTGGATTTTATGAATTTATAGAGGTTAGTTACCACAATGAAAATATTTATTTAAATCAAGAAATTAATAACAATGTAGGTACAATTTTATCATTTGGTAAGAATCCACCTGCGTCTGCGAGAATTTTTGGACTATACTCCAGCCAAACTGGAGATAGGTACAATTCACGTACACAAACCGCTCATATAACCTAAAACTTACTTTTTCATTACCTACATGTTTAGGGAACTTATATGTAGTACCTACTGATAGTTAAATGAAGGTGAGAAAACTTATGTAGCGAGGTTTATTTACTTAGAACTAAAGTGTGTGATTTCATAACAATGATTTCATCGTGATGACAAAAAAAATACGCAACGGTTTGTTTACATTATATTGTATCTCCAGATTGGCTGAATTAGAGTTAGGTCAATTTTAATTATGGATTCGCATCACTTTACGCAAGCTCCTAACATGTAGTAGTTTGGTGGGTATCTTATAGTCAACATAAACTAATTCATAAAAGGCGGATCGTGGAACCTATTTTATTAGGTACTTATTACTATTATATTAAAATAAGTACTATTATATTACTATTATTATTATTTATTGCCTGTTTTATTAGGCGTATGTTAAAAAAATCTGCTCCCATGAACCATACCTACCTGTTGAATGCTACCCAACTGATAAGTGTACAACCACTCTTGAACATTAGTAGGTAGGTACCCTTATTATTTCAAATGAAGGTCATTTGGTTGGCGAAAACATAGGTACGAAATTTCCCCCTCGGTTTAAACTAAGCCAAGAAGGTCAAATTAAGCTAGAGCTATCTACCTACTGCTACTGATGTTAGAAGCGATTATAATACCTGCCTCCCCAACCCAATTAATGTTATAAGTAGAAGTTACTAAAGAAACAACTTATTTCTAGCAAATCACTCCCATTCGACGTACGATCGGCCTTAGGAAGACAAGTTCGGCAATTTTATGACTAACAGCGCCAGCGCCCTATGCTTAGGTAGTTACATATGTAGAAATAAGTACATAAATTTTTAATATCAGTATACTATCCCACTAAGAATTTCGCACATTTCCCAATTGTTTAAGTCAAAAACAATCTATGGTTAGATAAGGTAAGGCAGACTTGTATCAAAGTCTGTTCGTCCCAAAACCCTTTACACATATTCATAAAAACTTACAGTAGGTAGCCTTGTTTAAGGTTCATAGTCAAAACTTCAAATCTACTTGTAGTCTTTATGAATTAGAGGGTATCTAAGCAGTGAACCTAAACTATCTATAATAAAAATACGAATAGTTTTATCAATAATCAAGTTTCATCAATTCAATTATCATTAGTGGATCAATCTTCAGCCATAGCTAATGAGGTAAAAGTTTTATAATATATAACAAATTAGGAAAAATGCAATGGTAAGCAAATATCGTAAAAATAATGAATCCTGGCTAATTCTACTTTCTAACTCAGTAGAGTAGAAATACACAGATCACATAAAATAACTAGATCGGGTAAAAAGTAATTAAAATTGACAATGGTAGACATAGGATACATACAATTGACATAGGTGTTCACTCTGTTGAACAAAATTCTAAGCTCCAATAATTATTCTAAAACTAATGGTGCTTCAGCGTAATTTTTGTAGTCATCAAATTAGATTTAGTTTAGAACTGTGCACAAAAGAATCAACAATTATAATACTCTGCTTATAAATAAATGATTATTGTTAGACACTTCACACATTTTCAATTGACTTACTCCTGAATACTCAAACGCGACTCAGAGTTGAGCATGTCTCAACTCATGGTTCTTTGACAGTTTTTGATAAAAATCTGTCAAAAAATCGTCATTTGAGACGTTCTCAACTTTGAGATGCGTTTGAGTATAATTGGGATAGTCCTCTGAAAATTATCAGACTTAATTTTAATAGGACAGCTTTAAAATTAGAAAAGATCCTGAAGATTTTAATCACTGGGAATGTGATGTCCAAATGTATGTATTAAAACTGCCAAATTAAATTTAGTTTCGAATAATTCTCAACAGAATTACCACCGTGGGTTACTAAAAATATATAAGTTATCGTATCATTTGTTACAACAATTATTACTATTTTCAATCAATAAAAAAGCAAATAGATGAGTATAATCCAAACAGGTTAATTTAGTTCAAACACATCAAAATATTCATGCAGCCAACAAATGGAGACATCTCTGATACAGAAACTTCCAGAATAATTGTAAGTAAATGCAACTGCTTATGATGATATGAAATAATCCCTTAAAATCAATTTAATCTGACATCAGGCACAAACAGTTACATACATTTTCCTCAATTTTTACTTCATCATAGATACAAGGGATGGTATGCAGCTGTGCCTTTCAGTGGTTTTCTACATGTTGGGCACTTCTTTTCAAACTTACTTGCTTGTTCAATACATGTGATGCAGTATACATGGCCACATTTTGTTGATGCCATAGGACGAGTACCTAAAGGATCACGACAAATGGGACAGTCTCTTAGATGGGGTGACCTTTCTCTTTCTGAGCTTGCAGATGAATTTGAAGTTTTCGATGGACTCTGCAACAAACCAGCATTATTATTAGTATTTACCAGCATTATGACGACCTTGTTGGCATGGGCAAGTGCTCGGCTGAGACGCAAGAGGCGCGGGTTCGATTCCCGCTACGGGAGAAATATTTTATGCTCTGCAAATATTTCTTCCAGGTCTAGGTGTTGTAGTAATATGTATTATGAGTATGTGCTTACAAAAAAACGTATATAGTATTCTATCAGCCATCTGGTGTCCCAACTAAGCTTTGCTTAGTTTGGGGTTAGATGGCGCTGTGTGAAATGTCTACAAATATTTATTATTATTATTTACTAGCCCGTGGCTTCGCTCGCTTCATGCATTATGACAGCACATTAGAAACCTCTAAAATTATCTGTGTTTCTCTACTATATTATGCATGTATTATACATATAAACCTTCCTCTTAAATCACTCTACATATAAAAAAAAACCGAATTAAAATCCATTGCAGTTTTAAAGATCTAAGCATACATAGGGACAAACAATGGGAAGCGACTTTGTTTTAAATCATGTAGTGATTCTCATTTTGTAGATAGACAAAAAACTAACAGATCTTATGATCCTGATTCGTGATCTAATTACTTACTTTCTTTTTATTAACTTTTTTGGACTTTTTTGAGATGTTTACTGCTGGTAGCGTTTCTGTTTCACACTCAATGACTCTTGATTCAGCGGGAGTAACAATGGCTACAGAAAGAATATCTAAAACGACAGGTTTCAAACATTAGGCATTCGGCAGATTTAGGTAGGTACCTACATAACCAAATAGTGAACTTGAAAAAAAAAATTACCTGAGTCAATGGAATCGTCTAACTCTATTATATAATTGGAAGGATTAATGGGTGCTCTACAATACGTAAATGATTGAGTTAGGTCAATAACTTCTGGCTCGTTTTCCATGTCTTGGTGGCTGAGATAACTTTATTTTCTGGGTCGTTATACTGGCTATGTGAACTAGGTACCAACGACAGAGTTACTATACAAATCCTGGCCATAAATACGACACAGTTTGGAATCAATGCAGAGTAATTTGGGCAAAGCTATAAACCACGGTTAAAAATTTTCTTTCTTTCAATCCTTTATAAATTTCGACGATAATCGCAACCAAACAAACAAACAACAAAATTTAGGGATGTAAAAACGATTATTTTAAAAATCGATTATTTAAGAACGATTATTACTTTTAAAAAAATCGATTATTCTTAAATCGATTTTCTTATTGACATAAAAAAACAATAAATGAATAATCGATTTTTTTAAAGATTGACATAAAAAAAAATTTTATTAATGTATCGCGTCGGTCGCCTGCTATTGATTTTTTCGACTGGTATTATTTTGACGACAATACCGGTACCTGAGTGTTTATTTAATTTTGTCACTGACATAAATGAATGACTGATCTGTAGTTTTTTCTGTTTTTTCTTACCTGTATCTTCCACGCTAGGTTATTGTTCTGAGGTCGGGAAGGTTATTCACGATGACCACGGTGACCAAATGCAACGTAGATTTAAGACGTGTCCAAGTGATCCCATTGATTATATGGAATAAACAAAATTGACTTTGACTTTAAGCGCTTAAAATAAGGAAACTATGTTTTATTTAATTTAGTACAGGTTTATTTTCATATAATGCTTAAAACGTGTTTTACGTTACAAAACGCGTCTACACAGCAAACTACTACTCGCAGCAAAATCATTAATTGAATATAAATATTCGCAATCCATTTTTCAAAAACAATCCGCTTGTATGTTGAGTAAAGCTATATCATAATAAGAGATTTTTATTATCTGTGGAAACATGATCATCATAATAAATACTCAGAACAAATAGTTAGGTCTTGTCATGTCAAATGTCTGCATGTGCCAAGATTGTTATGTCATGTCAGAATCAATCAAATCAATAACGAGTTGGTTGTTCTAAGAAAGTATTTATTTATCAAGAAAGTACAATAAAACGAAGTGAATTTTGGCTCAGTGGTACAATCAATACAAGGAAGGTTCCTTCCATCCTCCAACCAATTTCGAATTTTTGTTTGTAATAAAATTTAACCTTGGAGAAAAGAAAAAAGGTATTGCAAAAGCGATAGAATCTTCTCTATCTATATAGTCTATTTACCTTTATTTATTTTCTACAACAATTTGAATTATAATGTGATCATGACTATACATACATACATTTATTATCACGCTTATATCCCTAGCGGAGTGGGCAGAGCCACAAGTAATTATATAAATACTAGCTGCCGCCTGTGGCTCCGCTCGCGTGGTATCCGGATAAAAAATAGCCTATATGTTAATCCAGTACATGTACTATGTATATTCCAAGTTTCATTCAAATCCGTTCAGCCGTTTAGGCGTGATTGAGGCACAAACATCCAAACTCACAAACTTTCGCATTTATAATATAAGTAAGATATAAGAACTCTGTTGGACTGAAAGTGAAAAAAAAACATGGAATGCGTCCAGTTGCTTCTCACCCCGAACATGTTATGAGAGTCGACTAAGGGATAGTATCTTCTCCAACATGATGGACCATCTATATGGGCGATGGACTGTTCACCTGTCACCATGGTTCACCATATCCTTCTTGGGACTCTTAGATCAGGAGTGGCTACAAGTGTTCTAAAAACAGAAATACCTTTATTAAGAACACAGTTACAAAGACAAACTATAATAACATTAAAAACTTTAAAGTAATCAGTATAATAATAAGAAATAAAAATGAGCTCAGTTTGTTATCTGAGTTCGCCTACAGAAGTAATGACTATTCATCAATAATATTATTAACTAACATTTCTACCTTTTAGAATGCATTTAGGGGTCAACATATCGAACGCTCTGCAGCAGCTAGAGAGTGTTAAGGTGGCCGTCGATCAAAGTGATGATCCTAAGCTAAAGGTGTGTAAAATATTCCTTATCTTGGTATGTTTGTAAGTATGCACCTAACTCGAGAATATTGATGATAACTATGCTACTCATGAATTATTTTTGTATTGTGTTTTCTAGGCTGCTACTAATGATGACTTGAATATGCTCATAAACTTGCTAGAAAGTCCTATTCTGAAGAGCATAGCAACACTTCATGATTCTGTGGGCATGCTTGCAACACAAGTTGCTCATCACCCCTCTATACTTCCTGGTGATTTTGATATTACACCTGCTGGTAAGTAGTCTTATGTTAGCCTCACAGAACAATAAGTCTGCACAAAAAGTGGTAGGTGAAAACTCAAAAACTGCAGGTCCAATTTGTGAATAACTGGAAACCGGTAGCATAGCTCAGTTATTGATTTAACATAATTGTGCAGATAAATTTATGTTTCACTACTACTTCTACCTTGTTACCTAAATGATCTTGTGATAGTGCTGAATAAACACTGACTTAAGAGTGTGATGTCTAAAATGTGAACTATTTAATACAATATTTTTGACAGGTGACCTGGCCTTGCAGACTAGGAACCTCTATGGTAACCATGAAGGTGAAGAAGAGCAGAGGGTGCCTCAGGTGTCTCCTCCCCATAGTCTGGAGTTTGCCTCCAGCTCCGACAATGAACATATCCCACACATAGATAGTGCTTTGGACATATCACTAAAACAGGTAAGAAGGTGAAAAGTAAAGCTGCTATTATATGTATTATTTTATTAGGCACTGATTTAAATATTTTGATTTCATAGGAAAATAAATTGTATCTCCAGTTTGACAGAAGTGTAGGGACCATTCAATATCCTTGCATTTGTCAACTTATAATTATAAATGACTACTATTTTTATATGAGAGGCCTTCTTCAGGGTGAGTGAGAATCAAAGCTGTTACCTTCACTAACATAATCAGCGTGTGAAAAATTCTATTATTAAAACAGTGAATACAATATATTCACGAAAGTTATTTTAGTATCATAAATGATAGTATCTAACTTTCACATTTAAATTACTTGTTACATTTTGAAATGAAAAAGATTTGCATAAATTTGTATTAGTTAAGATTTCTATAAATACACTAGATTATTCTACAGAGTCGTGACATACTGGACTTGACCCGCAATGATGACTCAATCGCATCAACTTCCAACAACATTGTTGTCGGGGACTGGGCACAAGTGGAGATCATAAACCTGGTCAATGATGGCACTGGCCTTGGATTTGGTATGTTATTTATATTTTATATCGGTTTAATTATATTTATTAAGAACATCCAATGAAGAAATCACAGGAAAATCATGTATAAAAGTTAAAAAATCTTTGGTCTTTGTTCCATTACTAGCATGCCACAGATACATTAATATTGCAAATATTATTACTGTAAGAGTAAAAAGAAATGGCTATCAGTGATCTCTGCCAACCCCATTGTAAAACAGGTGTTATACTATGTGTATGTAAGTTAGGTTTGTAAAATGCATATAATAACCGTTAATTGCTTATCGCTGTAATGTTTTTCTTTATCAATTCCAAGTATGTATTCCTAGTTTGAACCTAATCCGTTACATAGATAAGTGGGAACAAAGACACTCACAAACTGATGTTATTTTATAGATACCTTTTATGGTTCCATGTTTTATTGGAGCTATGGAAACTGCATTCGAGAGTTAATAATAATTAATGTTCTAGGTATAATCGGTGCCAGAACCAGTGGAGTCATAGTTAAGACTATCCTGGCGGGAGGCGTGGCGGATCGCGATGGTCGACTGAAGTCAGGCGATCACATACTGCAAATTGGTGATGTAAGCAAAATAGTTATTTTTAGAGATTGAAAAAGGAAAAGGATGTTCTCAATTTAGCTGCATTTATTTTAAGGACATATTGGTATCAATTTAATTTGACTGTCCTAAAAATATTGGTGTCCCTTTCTTATACATTGAGATAACAAAATCGCTATAATTTTAGAGCTATTAAATTAAGTTTAGAAAAATACACAATAGAATTGCCACTAATATCTCTGTGAATTTGTTAACAGACTTTACATGATAGGAGTAGTATGTAAATATTAGGTACAGTTTATAGAAACCTTATTAAATAGTGAAGTTATAAAAAGGGTAACTTGGTTAATAATATCGGTAAAATCAAATATAGCGGCAATGGAAACACACTCAGAAACTCTAGGTACCTATTAAGGTTCATAAGATACAGCCCGCTGACAGACTGACGACGGACGGACAGCGGAGGCTTAGTAATAGCGTCTTGTTGGCACCCTTAGGGTACGAAACCCTGAAAACATAGAATCATGGTCCCTTTATAAGTGCCAATAAGCTAACATTGACCGAATTTTCCATATTGTTATAGGTGAGCTTGATGGAGATGGGATCGGAGCAGGTTGCGGGCGTGTTGCGCGCGTCTGGCTCGCGCGTGCGCTTAGTTGTAGCGCGTTCGGTGGACCCCGCCACAGTGCATCCCTCTCCCGCGCCTATTGTACCACACAGGTACTACTTACTAGTCGTGTGTTCGAACCAGTGCGGTGAAAGAATTCAATGTGCGCCTCAAAGCTTCCTTTCGTGCTTTTGTCACATGATGATGAACTTTTTAGGTTCTTTGACATGCCGGTTTTCTCACGATGTTTTCTTTCACCGTTCGAAAGTTGCATGACAACATAACTTAATAACAAAATGAGTTACATTGTTATATTTTCATACACTGAACTATTTGATTAGTTTTGAGCCCTAATCGGAGGACTTATCTTTGGTTGCTTGACTGAAGTATCGCGTCAATGCGTGATGGATGCCACAGAGGGAGTTCTAGCAGTGGTTAAAGTCGGGTTGTGAACGTTGATGATGATAATGTTTTGGTAACATTCCTTCCTGCTCTGCATGCCGAGACGCAAGAGGCGCGGATTCCATTCCCGCTACGGGAGAAATGTTTGTATGTTCTGCAAATATTTTTTCCGGTTCTGGGTATTGTAGTATTATGTATTATAAGTATGTTTTTACAAAAAAAAAGTATAAAAGTATTCTATCAGCCATCCTGTGCCCATAGTATAAGCTTTGCTTAGTTTGGGGCTAGATGGCGCTGTGTGAAATGTCCATAAATATTTATCTATTATTTAATGGCCTGGGTGTTATGCAGTGTATTCGTAGTTTCTGATGCCCTAGACACAGTTCATCCTAGTGTAGAGAGCTGTGTATGAGTGCTGTGTGAATGACTGTTAGTTTATTTATCTTATCTTTTCCAGGCTGCTGTCAGATCCAGAAGCGCTAGATCGCTACCTGATGGAAGCTGGATTCGAGCAAGTGTTCCACACTCAGCCAACACCAGTTCTCCTCAATAATACAGCTTCTAGATTTGTTTTTGACCAATCTCTCACTCCTCCACCTGACACTGGTGAGTTTTGTATATTATCTTATTTGTATAAATCTTTTAGTTACATACTGCTTTTATTGCTGAATCTGAAATTCTGAAACACAGAGACACTTACATTAAACGTCTTTAAAAAGTAAAAGTACAAAGGCGAGCTTAACTCTTTATAAGGTTTATTAAAGCAAACCTTAGAGGCAATGGAGAGGCTTTAACATAGGTGGATATATATCCGTGCACAGACAGGGAAAATTATAATTATTAATATAATCATCGTTCCTAGTTCATTCTAACAGTGTGGTGATTTAAAGTGCGCCTAAAAGGCTCAATGCAAAGCTTGGATATATTAACATTGTATAATTCATTTTTATTTTAGATGCAGAATCGCCAGAGGTCGACAGATTTACCGTTCAGCTAAAGAAAGATGAAAATGGCCTCGGTATTACTATTGCAGGTCAGTTCTATGGAGTTTTAAGAACCCAAATAAATTATTTTTTTAATCATGTGGGTTGTAAGTAATTGAAAAGGAATAAATAACACAACAGAAAAATCTGATAGTCGCATATTATAGTTCTGACCCCACTTGCGTTACCTGTGTCTTGGGTATCAAAAACTACGAGTACCATGGTACCACAATACCCAGACCCAGAAGGAATATTTGCAAACATTCCGCAGTTGCAATTGAAGCAGCGCCTCTCGCGTCTTAACCGAGCACTCACCCGCTACGCCACCGGGGTCGTAGCGAAATGTTACCAAAAATTTACCAATCGAGCATTTTTTTCAGGCTATGTCTGTGAGAAGGAAGAGCTATCGGGTATATTCGTGAAGTCAGTGACACCAGGCAGCGCGGCGGCGGTCAGCGGCAAGGTGCGGGTCAACGACCGCATCGTGGCCGTGGACGGCGTCTCGCTCGCCGGCAAGTCCAATCAGAGGGCGGTCGACGCCCTCAAGCAAAGCGGGAACATTGTCACATTGGAGTTGGAAAGGTGGGTAAATTATATCACTGAATGCATTAAGAAGGTTGACATTATTATGCTATCTTACTTATAAATGCGAAAGTTTGTGAGGATGTAGGTTTGTGCCTCAATCGAGCCAAAACGGCTGAACGGATTTAGATAAAACTTGAAATATACATATTATGTGTGCTGGAATAACATATAGGCTACTTCTTATTCGGGTACCACGCGAGCGAAGCCGCGGGCTGCTACTAGTATCTAATATAACTTCTCTGCTGTACTGGGAGTAAATAAAAAACATAGAATGCGCTCAGCTGCTTCTCTCTCTGAGCATGTCGTAAAGTCGAAAGTGATCGTATCTTCTCCAACATATGGGCGATGGGCTGATCACCTATCACCATGGTTCACCATATCCATCTTGGGACTTTGAATCAGGAGTGGCTGCAAGTTTTCTTATGATTACTTGTTGTTGTGCCCACCCCGTAAGGGATACGGGCGTGAAAATATGTATGTATGAATTATTAAAAATTCTTGATTGCACCCTTTACAACGAATTAATTGAATAACAAAAAATAAGGTTTTATGTATCACGGGCGGTCTTATTGCTAATAAGCGATCTCTTCCAGATAACCTTGTTTCATTACCTTTATTCATCATCTTCCTGCCCTTATCCCACTCTATGTGGGGTCGGCACAGCATGACCCCACATAAAGTGTGTTTTATGACCGGCTGCCTGCCCGACGTTAACCCTAATTCTAATTCTAATTCTAATTAAGGTTAGGGGAACAAAGATCTGCACTGACGTCCCGCGGTGGGGTGTATTGTGCATTATCCCCCCTGCTAACCCTCCCCCAGCCAGCCCAACTCCTTGAAGTATCGGAGGAGGACCTTGGGATGTTGGCAGCAGCGTTCCAGTACCCTCGATGATGTTGAGGCTGTAGGTGGTGTTGATGAGGTCGATGGTGATGCCGTGCAATTCTCGATGACCGTCTGCAGTCCCGATTTATGTCTTATTTCATTTGTTGCAGAACAATGTAGCGTCACATGTTCCACAGTCTCTTCCTCCTGGAAGCATCCGCGACAGAGACTACTGTCCGTTACTCCTATTTTCAGTAGATGGTGGTTAAGCTCACAGTGTCCTGTGATAATGCCCACCATTGTACGAAGGTCCTCGCGTCTCAATTTCAATAGTGTTGATGTGAGGCGTTTGTTGCATTCAGGGATCAGTCTTCTAGTGTGATGGCAGTCCTGCCTTTGCTCCCATTGTTTTTGATGTTCTTTTTCACACTGGATTTTCAGCCTGTTTTTGATCTCCGTTGACGTGGGTTTGCATATTTTGCTGTCCTCCGCCGTCGGAATTTTCTTTGAACCCTCCCTTGCTAGGTAGTCTGCTCTTTGGTTTCCTTTGCAGGAGCCATGGCTTTTGGTCCATCTGATTATTACTTTGTGTGTCCTACCTAGTTTTTGTAGCTCCTCGTGACATTGTGCTAGACAGGCCGACCTTGTGTCAGATCTGTCCAGCGCATTCATGAGCGCTGCGCTATCCGTGATGAAGATAAGCTTCGTGCAAGGATTTATGACCTGATTTGTAGGTGAGTCTATTGCCCTACGTATTTCCTTTGCTGCTAGCAGAAGCCCCATGGTCTCTGCTTGTAAAGCAGTCGTTGTGTTGTTTAGTGGTTGGGCCTTCTCTAGTCCGGCTTCCGGGCAGTATAAGCCGCACCCTGCTTTGTTTCCGTGTCTTGCTCCATCTGTGTAAATGTGCAAGGCTTTGATGTTTGTTTTGGGGTCCTCTTGTCCCTCCTGTCCCTGTGGTTTAGCTATCTCATATCTTTTGTTAGTCAGATATGTTGTCGCTATTCTGTCTGACCCGTTCAGCGCTTCAGGAATAGCCTGAAGGGCTTTACTCAGTATTCTGCAGTGATTTGTCTGCTTGGCTTCTCCCTTCCATTGGCCAGTAGACTTTATGCGTAGTGCAGCTGCCATCGCCTCCTGTTGTATATGGAGGTGGAGGGGCATTAGGCCTAGGAGTATATCCAGTGCTGCTGATGGTGTTGACTTTTTGCAACCGCTGATGAGGGAGCTTGCCAGTCTTTGTACTTGTTGTAACTTGTTTATGGTTGTGATGAGATTTGTTCTCGTCCACCAGACCACTTGACGTTAACCCTCCTTAGAAATACTTTATTTTCATTACCTTTATTGTGTTCTAGATATCTTCGAGGGCCGAAATTCGAGCAGCTACAGCAAGCGATAGCTGCGGGCGAGTCTGCAACGACTAGTTCCACTGCTCACAACCCATTCCTTCACATGCATCGCCCGGAGCCATTGAGCACGGATCAGGACATCCCACTCAACTCGTAAGATATACCTTATCTGCACTTGACGAACTCTGTGGCGTGGCCGGCGAGTGCTCGGCTGAGACGCAAGAGGTGCGGGTTCGATTCCCGTTACTGGAGAAACGTTTGTATGTTTTGCAAATATTTCGTCCGGGTCTGGGTGCTGTAGGTTATAAGTATGTATTTACAAAAAAAAGTACATAAGTATTTTATTAGCCATTTGGTGCCCATCAAGCTTTGCTTAGTTTGGGGTTAAATGGCGCAGTGCAAAATGTCCACAAAATATTTATTTATACCTTTACAAGAATTAAAAATAACTTCACTGGTTAGAGTTTTGGTAACATAAGTAGATACAGAGTTTTTTTTTTGACATTTTATATCTCAGTGGCAGCGTGGGCGATTCGGCGTTGTATATTTGCTAAAGCATAACTTCCGATCCGTTAATACAAATTGTATGGAATTTTGTAGGTTAACAGTGAGGAACGGTTATGGAGGAGGGAGGAGGATATGTAAACCCGGAATTAGACATCTCTACATCCAGCATTTCTATTTCATATTTCAGTTTGGATAGTAACATAGTAGAAGAGCCCTTATCGATCTCTCCACCGCGCAGCCCGCCTCCGCTAGCGACGCGCGCTGACCCTCCTTTTGAAATGCCTCGCACCGCTGAACAGAAGGAAGCTATTAGGAAGAAGTGGCAAGCTATATTAGGTAAGAAAGAAACATTCTCAAAAAATCTGTATCTATCTAGATCGATAGATTTTTTTAACAACTACTTAGATAGTTGTAACTGGTTCTTTCGAACCAGTGTGGTGAAAGGATTCGAATACGAAAATCCATTGAAACTTCAAATCGGGTCGTGCACGACCCGATTTTTCTTTATTTGAACATTTGTCATCATATACGAGTAATAATCATTTTTTATGGCGTCACTTTATGTGATGAACATTTTGTTCTGTCTGGGTGTTATGTATTTAATAAAAAAGTATTCTATTAGACAATTGGTCCCCATAGTACAAGCTTTGCTTAATTTAAGGCTAGATGGCGCTGAGTGAAATGTTCACCAATATTTATATTTGAAACTTTGGCCCAGCACATGGAAGGATGCCCTGCAGTGGGACACTAGACTCCTGATAATTATTACAAACTTTCAGGTGACGAAGTGGAAATCGTCGTCGGCGTGGTGGTTCGAGGCGGCGGCGGTCTCGGCATATCTCTGGAGGGGACTGTGGACGTGGAGGGGGGGAGGGAGGTCAGGCCGCACCACTATGTGCGCTCTGTGCTGCCTGAGGGACCCGTGGGCCGCGCGGCCGTACACCGACCTGGAGACGAATTACTAGGTACGCTCTCAGAATGAGCAAGTTGAAGTGACAATGCATAGGGCATATAGCTGCAAGAACTGCTGCCAATGAAGTCCTTCTCCGGTACTTCAATTAGTTATGTTGGCTGGGGGAGGGTTAGCAGGGGGATAATGCGCAATACGGGGTGTACCACGGGACGTCAGTGCAGATCTTTGTTCCCCTACCAATAATTAGAATTAGAATAGCTGCAAGAATAGATAAGCGTAGATAAGCTTTCTGGAATAGCAGCTATGGACTGGGAAAGAAAGTGTAGGACCGGCCGTCTTAACCTAACTCACTCCATGAGCGATGACATTGTAAAGGTTGTCTTGTGGATGGAGGATAATGATGGAACAAGTATAAGATGATAGGAAAGGGACCCATGGATGTATTAGGGAGAGAAGTCGGGCCCCATCATTACACGTGGGGTTTATGCTGTCTGAAAGACCCGTAGGCCGCGCGGCCGTTCATCGCCCCGGAAACGAATTACTAAGTGCGTCTAACAGTATATACTTGTATTGTTTCTTTTGTATTTTGTATATTATATTTGTATTAGTTGTAAGTTTCTTTCAGTTAATAAAGTTAGTTTGTATGTAACTGTTAAGTGTTAATTTCAGAGGTGAACGGTCACCGTCTCCTGGGTATGAACCACCTGGAAGTGGTGTCGATCCTGAAGGAGCTTTCGAGCGAGGTTTGCATGGTGTGCGCGCGGCCTCGTCCCGTGCCCGCCATAGAAATCGCACCCCCCTCCGCTACGCTTGTCAAGGTAACTAGGCCTTTCTCTGCTGACTACCCCGGTTTTAGATTTAAAAGAAAACTAGCTTTCGCCCGCGGCTTCGCTTGCGTGGTATCCAAACAAAAGTAGCCTATATGTTATTCCAACACACATACTATGTGTATTCCAAGTTTCATTCAAATCCGTTCTGTCTTTACGGCGTAATTGAGGCACAAGCATACATCGTCACATCCTCACAAACTTTCGCATTTATAATATATATATGTAAACTCAAAACGTAATTTTTAACTGATTTCTTCATTTTTTTCGATTTGCAAACTTTTTGAACACTACGACGCGGGATGTTCCCAAAATCTTTCTGCCGCCATATTTTTCTTATACCACAGATAATAATAATTTCTTTTATCATTCGATTCCAACCAAAGACAACACACTGGCCGGTAGAATATTTTGATTAACATCAGCAACTGACAATGACAGTTACTTGCTCTGTTCAGTTTATTTTCTTTTCTTTTGAAGGCGATTGTGACAAACTCATTTTACCAACGGGATTTAACCCATTTAAACAAACTTAGACATGACACGGCCATCCTACAAGCACACGTCCTCGTGTAGCTTACATTACGGGATCACATTCGCTTTAATCTAAGGCTCAATTCACCGCTCGGCCAATTCTGACCTAAACATTGTTATACAGTCACAAAATGAATACTTTCAAACGCAAATAGTCACAATTTTAGTTCATCGCGATCAAAGCTTTAGTTCACACTAGCTAGCAAAACATTTTAATTTACTCGGCAGTATCTAATCATGGAGTAGCAATTTTTACTTTTCATTACGGTTACGATAGATGGCGTTCACAACGTCAAACGCAAAACATTTACATTACACGATTCATTTCAGGTACGATACGATTTTTTTTTAAACAGAAAATACTTTTCCACAAAAACAGTTTTCAGAACAAATTAAAGAATTCAAGGAAAGTCTTGAAAGTTAGGGTTTCAGTTTTCAACTAGAGTTACACCGGGCGACTCTGCACTCTCCATCTAGAATAAATCTTATTTTTAGAATTTACATGAAGATTTTTTTTTCTTAATTGCCTTCTGTTTTATCTGAGTATTTACCAACTTCAAATAACCCAAATTCGTCAAAATTTAGCATCACTCAATATCAAACAGGATCAATTAATTCTTTAGTTATTAAGGCACGCGCAATACAAAACTTTAAATACTTCAAACACCCAAACTACCATTAAGGACAGTACCAAACCAAACGTTGTTACGACCAGAGCTTTCAACAAAGCCATCGAAACATTTCTAATTGAGTAAGTATATCCATCAACCCCAGAAACCCAGCATGCTCCAGCCACAGGCCAGACACACACTCTAACACCACCGCGAATCCACGCGTGGTCAGTCCAACATCCGTTCAGACTTTCTCCTCACACCACCGCAACAGCAAGTCACGTGGTCAGTCCAATCTCGCAGCAACCGCAGCGTATCCAACCACAGGTCAGATCACGCACGACATTGTCATCTGGCTTCCCAGCACGGCTCCCGAGACTGACTCTGCATGAAACTTGCCAATATTCACCATAGTACCCCGCTCTCCCAGATAGATTTTAATGATCACGGAACGCGTTATTTTAGAATGTAATGAATTAAAAATAATTTCAATAAACGATTTTACTAAAATCAAGGACTCGATTAGGGTTACTGTGAATAACTGCTAAGATTCAAAAATAAATGTCGATTGACGACTTACTCATTACAGTCTATCACTTAGACTCCGAAAAATCAAAACAAATAACGTTGGTACTTCCTTCTGGTATCTCCCGATTATAGACGTTGGTCCCCAATAAATAACGCTTCAACATACTACTCAAAATGCACGTTAATTATACGCCTTTAAGGTGTCGCATCTCGTTACATTTATTAAACGTTATATACAGCATGAACATTAAGTTATTTCAAACACCCGTATGCCAAGTGCAATAGGTAAATTTCAAATCAACCCATTAAGATATTCTATCAGTAAGAAACCCAAGAGTTACTCTCAACTTCATAAGAAAATCTTAAACTTTGGTTATTTGAATATGGATACTCACACTATCAATTTCAACAAACAGGCAATAATACTCTATCACAAAAGATCATTAATTATTATTTTTACTGTTTAAACCGAACCGCATATTAGACATGAGTCTGCATTATAACCAAACATACCTAAAAACCGTTGACATGCTCTTAACATATCGTATCAATATTGTAATGTCTGACAAATATTGCTTAGTTATCCGATTCCACTCAAACATCATACACAGTTGTGCGTTGATACTGTACAGAACACAAAACTTAATGACAAATCAAGTTTTCTCAGACGCAATTGAATCGCTATTGGATCTCGCCAAACAAATGAAGAGACCTTTCATTTTCAATCATTTAAAATCAACAACAAGTCACTCACCAAATCTCCCAGGTCAAAACTTCAATAAAGCACCTTACCGCATGAACTCATATTACCGCTTGATCAGCTACTTGTCCAAGTTCCCACTAGTAATTTTATTAGTTTAGCAATCATGTTTGTTATTTAATAAGATTCAGCCCCCTAAAAACAAAATAAAAAGAAAACAGTACCACATCCTCATACATCATACACCTTTAGTGTTAGGTATCTTTATTTTAAACCACAACCCAGTTTTTGACTAAACCCAATGTACCCAGAAGAACCAGTGATATGACAAGAAAACACTGAGCATAAACAGGTTTACAATTATTATAGGTACCCCAAGCGCAGTTGACCTCATTTAAAACCTTCAGGCTCTCATTATTGTTGTCCAGAAGTGTAGTCAGAGGCAAGTCCAAATATTACATTTAGAATCTATCTTGTTAACTGGAATAAATCTTAGCATACAAACTGCATCAAACAAAAATTTGTTAGCTTTATGAGTGCTTAATTTCAAACAGAACCAACATTTCAACGGCAACTTGAAAATGAAATCATTTTAATGTTTGCTATTTAATCTCATGGATTTCATCAAGGTATGATCTATCATTCCTCATATTATCATGTGGTTATGATAACAAACCAAATACATGAGTATGTCTAACTTTCTTACAAAAGGAAAATTATTGTTTTTGTACCGTCCCATACATTGAATTCAGAAACTTGAATTATGCACACAGTTAAACAAAATTAAAGGCTAGCAACAAAATGAAATAGACCAACCGAGGTTCTTTTTTGATGCTTCAAAAAGTTCTCAGGTTCTAAACAATTCATTCAAATATTGGAGTTCAGCGTTTGACCTCTACAAACATTGTTATCCTTTATCTGAAAAAACAAAAATTCACAGAGTAAACCGCTCATTACAAACATGCATCCAGCCCCTCATAGCAGGTAAGCAATGATATTTCCTAGAGTTGATAAGTACACCTACTCGATAAGTGCTTTACACAAAGATGACCAGCTAAAATGGCAAACTTATTCATTCAAAGACCATGGTTAATTTTATGGAATACAAAATCCTTTTCAACACCTTGTAGGTAGGCACACTGTCTGCAAGAACATACCTACCTAGGTACTGATAAAGCTCATCCTACTAAGCTCTGGTCCAGTACCTACTTGATATGGCTGAAAGCCATCGCTTAACGGGAGGGATTTAGCTTCAGCTAATTACATAATGCAACAATGCAAACATAATAGAAACTCAATACATCACCCAAGCCGGCGTCAAAGTCTAATACGTTCAGTGCAGCGCAATATCTCGTCACGTCCCATCGAAATTTTAGGTAACATCCGCACTCTCGTCCTTCTGAACATCTCTTTACAATCTCTTCATGTATGAGATGAGTTCTGCTTGCTTGCAAACCAGATACGTAGATAAAAAAAGGATACAGGAGGACCATTCTTCTTTTACAAAATCAATCACCAAGTATTTGCCAAATACACGCATTTCAACTAAATGCAACACTTGTGGGCGGTGATAAGTTCTTGATCCCACATCTGATGTAAACTCAAAACGTAATTTTTAACTGATTTCTTCATTTTTTTCGATTTGCAAACTTTTTGAACACTACGACGCGGGATGTTCCCAAAATCTTTCTGCCGCCATATTTTTCTTATACCACAGATAATAATAATTTCTTTTATCATTCGATTCCAACCAAAGACAACACACTGGCCGGTAGAATATTTTGATTAACATCAGCAACTGACAATGACAGTTACTTGCTCTGTTCAGTTTATTTTCTTTTCTTTTGAAGGCGATTGTGACAAACTCATTTTACCAACGGGATTTAACCCATTTAAACAAACTTAGACATGACATATATATAGAAAATTCTTTATTGCACAACACAAAAACATGCTACGAGCTTTATGCTAATTAGCATTTAATCTTCACTTCACCTATCCGGAGGGCGTCCTATATTATGTTTGCCGAATTTAATTAATTGTTAAAAAAAATTTGGATTTACCAAATAAATTTACCTCAAACATACGCAATAGAATTTTCCTTACAACTGTTTCTTATCAGATCCTAGTACTTATTAAGGTGCGGTGTAATGGTTTTGGATTATAGTCAAATTTAGTAAAAGGCGCCTTATCAAGTTATCAGTGGTCACTTGATAAGGAGACAGATAGCAACAAAACACTTTCAACATCCGGGTGAGTTTCATATCAATATTAAACTCACCCGGATGTTGAAAGTGTTTTGACCTTGTTTCAAGTAAATGACGCAAGCGTTTCATATTATCACAAAGAAATTAGCCATTTCATTGAAAACTCTAATACTCAATGATTACTGATTATTTTATGAATAGATAAGATGACGAATTACTTTGAAAAATGCCTAGTCAAGTTATTGATAATTTTGCTCATACATATTTCTTATTATAAATACAGTCATTAGTTTTGTTTAAAATACATGAAGTTGATGTGGTTTTTTTAACTACTATCTTGAATTGCAAACGTAAAGTAAATCTGTTTTCTTTTATTTACATTATTAAATTTAAGCAATGAATTATTTAATTAATCCAGTCATGGTTTCATAGGAGCTGTAATTCCACGAAGCGAATATAGGCGTAGGTAAAGGCACGTCCGAAAACCACGTGTCTATTTGAAAAAGATTTATTCCTGATTCAAATATTCTACCAATTCTATTCCATAGCAGCCTTTCTTTTTCTGTCATAAAATGTATGGCGCTTTTCAAAAGATAGCAACGTTGCTAGGCTAATAAACGATCCGTTCAAACTAACTACTATGAAAATTCCGATTGGTAATACCGTATGCGATTTTCATTATTCATTTTAAGTACATCGATATTACACACTTGCGTAAAAGCACTCCACACGCGACAAAAAACATGTTTTTTGAAATGAGGACGGCCTCGGTGGCGTGGCGGGCGATTGCTCGGCAGAGACGCATGAGGCGCGGGCTCGATTCCCGCTGCGGAAGAAATGTTTGCATGATCTGTTAATATTTCTTCCGGGTCAGGGTGTTGTGGTACCATGGTACTCGTAGTTTCTGATACCCACGACACGGAATCCTAGTGTGGGGTCCTGACCCCAATAAATAACACCCAACAGTCACATACATAGTCCTGACTATGTATGTGACTGTTGGGTGTTGTTTATTTATTTATATATACACTTGCGTAAAAGCTCTCCACACGCGACAAAAACATTTTTTTTTAATACACTTGCGTAAAATCTCTCCACACGCGACAAATAACATGTTTTTTTTATATTGTGTGAATGTAACAGGCTAAATCAGATGGAAGCCTGGCCGGCGCGGGCGCGGAGGAAGGCGGGTCCTTGTCGGCTGGCGGCAAAGTGCGCTCGCGCAGTCTAGAGCCATTGACGGGGCTCGCTATGTGGTCTTCAGAGCCACAGATCATAGGTAAGTATCATTATTATAGTGTGTAAGGACATAAATTTGACCGTGGTTTGTAAATTATAGGAAAATAGTCTATGTTTTGTGTGCTGGGAGACAGGCATAAATGAAACCATGTAATTTTTTGATTATAATGTAAATTGTACAGGTATTTTTTAATGTAAGTGTTGCGGCCTACATGGGTTTACTTGGGCAAGATGTATTTTTTAATAAAAAAATAAAAAAAAGGTCTTAGCCGAGTCACTTTGCATATAAAGAAGTTGCTAAAGACTATTTCAAAAATGTATGGAATTATTCCTTTTTTGTGTCCATGCTTCAGTCGTTGGAGTTGAAGAATAGTAGTACTCTAAATCTTGTATTTATTTTAGAGTGGCCACCTTAATTTATGGAATTTATATTATGTCTTCGCTAAAACTCATAACATCAATCAATGACTTATCTCAGGTTGTCACCACTTTAAAGTACTTTCATTCAATCACTTTGTCGTGTTTAACTGCCCAAAATACTTAAAACTCTTGGCAATTTCAGAGCTAGTAAAATCTGTGCCTGAAGTACAACAAAACTTTACTTTAAATTCCAGAGCTTGTAAAAGGGGAGCGCGGTCTCGGCTTCTCGATCCTAGACTACCAGGATCCGCTGAGGCCGGCGCACACGCTAGTCGTGATCCGCTCGCTCGTGCCGGGCGGCGTGGCGCAGCAAGACGGCCGGTTGATACCCGGCGATCGACTGCTGTTCGTCAACGATCAGGTATATGTGGCTCAATTTCATTAGGTGCCTTTTTAGGCGTTACTATGAAAAACATCATCAGTTCACAACGCAAGTCCACTGCTGGACATAGGCCTCAATTCTATTCTATTGGCTAAACTTGGAATAGGGCCATTTTGTGACTTAAACTATAACCCCCGAATAATCAAACGCGACTCTAGAGTTGAGCACGTCTCAACTCACGGGTTTTTGACAGTTTCTGATGAAATTCTGTCAAAAAAATATCGTCATTTGAGACGTGCTCAACTTTGAGATGCGTCTGAGTATTCTGGGTTAAGTCTACCTTCTATTTAGGTATCTAATTCTATCTATTTTCGTTGTTTAATGATAATTATCACTATTCTATAGCTTGTGATGCCCAGTTAAAAAGTAGCCTATGTCAGTACCCGTACATAAACTGTCGATCCGTGGCTCCATTGCTGCCTGAAATAACGTGGAAGAATGACAATCTAACAAACTCGCAGTAATTAATCTAAAATTTCACCTTTTCCTCAGAATTTGGAGAACGCTAGTTTGGAGCAGGCGGTGGCCGCGTTGAAGGGCGCGCCGCGCGGCGTGGTCCGTATTGGCGTGGCGAAGCCCCTCCCCCTCGCCGACGCCCCGCCCCCGCTACCCGCTACCGCTCCCCCGCGGCTCAGTGCGACCACTCCATAAGCGGTTTGAAGTACTACCAACTCTATATAGGTCGCGCGCGCCACGTAAGATAAATCGCGGGATAAAGTTTGAACGTGGATATTTTTGCTCACAGAAGATGCTTATTGCATTTGGTTTTCTTTTTATGAAATTAATTAAAATTGATTGCATAAAATGTGGTCAGATATCCATCAATCATTTTATGTTAAATAATAATTAGTTTATTTAACATAAAATAAACATTTCATTTGACCAAAGCAATATGATAACCCTTTGTGCACAGCAGTACCCATCTTAAAACTTTTCTCGCGGTATATCCTACGTGACGCGATCTCTTCAAATAGCCCGTTTCTTCATAGTACGACATGACACAGTACAATGGTCAAGACAGGTGCGGTGACTTGTCGTCCAATGAAGAAATGTTGCGTTCGTATTGCGGACGAACTGATGTCACGTGGTATATTTCAACTCGACGCCGCGCCTACAGTTTAACCTCGCAGCCATTTTATCGGGATACGGCGAAGCTTTGCAATGTCTGTCCAGTTACAAATTATATGGCTATCAATCTACATACGCGACAAGTTTGCTGAACCCCGATAGTGTAGCTGCAGGGATAGACATACCTTATTACCTTGAATTCGTTTTCGTACTGCAGACGCGCGGTGTGTCGAATGTACTGAACTGACGGTTGTCACATGGTATATGCGACGCCGCGCCTAGAAGGCAATATTTTGTACTTTGATGACTTCCTCCTCAATGTACTTCAAAAATGTCACTTAGTTTTATCTTTCTTCATTACGCGTATTTCTTAACCAAGCAACTGACGTTTGTCTTACTAACATTTAAATATAATTTTTTGGTGTTCAATTAGTCTACGGTTTTATGAGCATTTCTATACACATACTTAGTCCTTGTTATAAAATCTTCTATCTACGAATTTACTGCCCCAGAGGTTCTATAATATTTACCAAATCTGTTGATTTATTGTCAATAGATTTCAAAATTTCATTCTCATTTCCTATTACAATGAGAGCAAGCTATATCGGGAAGAAAATCGTTCCCAATTTTTAATTATTGATATTAGTTTAGTGAAATGTTTTATCTCTTGATCTACATGTAGTTAACCTGCGTAGATGAAGCTATAAATAGTAGGGTAAATTAAAAACATTGATGAAAACGAATGGATGAAGTAGTTTTAAAAATTGTAGTTGTATAAAATGTACTTAATAAAAAAACTAATGACAATAAACAAGCACTTTTTGGTTCAATCATTCCGTAGAATCATTTAGTTTGTTTCAAATACATTCCAAAAGAAATAACTTGAATTTACACCATTCTCATATTTTAAATCATAATCATAATCCTCATCATATCATAATCCTACTTATAAATGCGAAAGTTTGTGAGGATGTTTGTATGTTTGTGCCTCAATCACGCCTAAATGACTGAACAATTTTGAATGAAACTTGGAATATTATGTGTACTGGAATAACATATATAGGCTATTTTTATGTAGGTACCACGCGAGCGAAGCTGCAGGCGGCAGCTAGTTTTAAATACAGAAAGTATTGAATTTAGGTCGTATGTTGCAATGTCAATTTTACGCAGTTGGATTAAGAACATTATTTTAAGCTGATCAAAATGTATTAAAAAAATATTTAATTGAACTTTTAAAACTTGTTCATGAAGTATTTGTCGAGATAATTTATGATATGGATTTGAATTTCTTAAATGAACACGTTTATGTACCTAAAATATTGTTAAGCCATTCCTATTGAATATTTTATTAGGTTAAGAATAATTAAATAAAGTTCTAAATGAGTTAAAAATACGTCTTTAATTAAAACAAGTGCCTTTTTATAAAAAAACATATATTTTTGTAACAAAAATATAACCTATTTACACATTTGCGTAAATTACTAAATCACATTGATTCCGTAGCACTAATCCCTAATTGAGCAATATTAAAGTACATTTTTATAAAATAGCAATAATTTAGTTTGTGTTGTCCCTCTCCATAATAATTATGCTTATATCTATGATCACTCTTTGTAAAAGTCTTCAATGATGTCTTTGTATTTATCGTAAACGACGTTTCTTTTTATTTTCAACGTTGGTCCTGAGAAAAAAAAATAATTAAGATAAATAAAATCGAATCTTTTATGGAACTCGCATAGAGTTGAAAATGCTGTTCAAACAGCTCATAAAATATCTGTCTGTTTATTTTGACTCGTGTTTCTTTTTTTATTGAATGGAAAATCAAGTGTCTTACCTAACTCTCCTGTAAATATAGAGAAGTCTGCCGGTAGAACGGCGAACTTCTGAATTTTTTGCGCATTGGATATCGCTAGTTTGTTGGCCCTCTTGATACCTTCTTCCAGCGCTTTGTGTACCTGCGGATTATTGTAAATTATGTTACTGGTTTATATGAAAAGTGTGGATGATTTCATTAGAATAGATCATGATCATGTACAAACATACACACTACCTATTTACAATAATGTGGACTAGTGGAACGCCTCGCGACTTTGTCTGTGTCCCCTTAGTGCACCTTCACCATAAGAGAAATATACCTTCCAAGTTTCATGCTTCTAGGACTTATGTTTTAAGTTGTGCGTTGATTCTTAGTCGGTCAGTCAGTCAGCCAATCAGCCAGTTAGTAACGAAACTTTTATCATCATCATCATCTTTCTGCCCTTATCCCACTCTGTGGGGTCGGCATAGCATGATCCAAGGATCAAGGATCATTTAAGAATTTTGGCTAAGGTGTTTTATGACCGGCCGCCTGCCTGACGTCAACCCTCCTTGGGAATACTTGTTTATTGTATATTGGGGACGAGTCGAATCTTTATATTTAGATATTAACCAGCCATCTGGTGTCCATGGTACAAGCTTTGCTTAGTTTGGGGCTAGATGGCGCTGTGTGAAATGTCCACAAATATTTACTTTAGTAGTATACTCACAGGACCGTCCTTGTTGTTGACGATCTCGCTGATCTTGGTGGCGGGGCTGCCGAGGCTGGCGACCCACGCTTTGGTCTCGGTGTCCAACTCGTCCGTCGGCACGCCCGTGTCCGGGTCCACTTTAGCCTGGAACCACAAACACCTCATTTATCTCTGCCCAGTTTAAAAGTTACGGAACAAATGAACATAATTACATACATAGACTGTTGAACTAAAGTAAGTTCGTATGAGCTAGTGGCCAGCTCTTGTGACGGAGTTTTTAGGTCGCCTAAAGGCCTCCGTCATGGCTTAACGACTTAAAAGCCGGGACCGACAATTTAACGTGCCCTCCGAAGCACGGAAGCGCTCAGCTCGTAATGCCACTTGCGGTCACCCATACCAATTATGACCGCACACAAGGTTGTTTCTTCAACGATCAATCAAGAACGTCTAAGCAAGTTACGTCACGTGCGCTTCAACAAACGCGCGTGAACTCATAACAGTTATGTCTCCTTTTGCTCCTCGTAGTCAGGTAGCACAATATCTGTATTCATTGAAATCACAAGAATCTTTGAATAACCGAACTGCCAGAGGTTGTCAACTTTTATGTTCAAAGTTGTCAATCTTGGTGGCGTACCACGGTACTCATAGTTTCTGATTCCCACAAATTTCTCATATACGGGGAATAAAATTCTAGTATGAGGTTAGATCTATGTACCTGTGTGATTGTTTGGATTTGAAACAGGTCTTTCTGGCCCTTACCTTCTATGAATCTTTTATCTCTTTGCAAATAAGGTCAAACCTAAGGTTTATAGTATTCACCTTCAAGGTAAGCAGAATGGAGAGGAATTTCCGCTGGTCTCCGATAAGAACGGCGTATCCAACGTGCAGCAACTCCGACTGGACGGTTTGTTCTATCAGCACTGGCGCTACATTCTCACCGCCCGCTGTTATTAGTAGCTCCTAGAAACGAATAAAATCATAAAAATAAAGCCATGTTAGCCTAAATAGTGAATTAGGCACTATTGTTATCTCTCGTTTGCATATTTCGTCACTATTTACATTTAGTACATTAAATGGGCCCTCAGTTCTCAATAAATATGGCATCTTTACACTGTCTGTCCTCCATTGTCAATTCCTACATCTAGAATATATATATTTTCCAATTATTTCTAGAATGTTCTCCAGTCAATATTCTAGAATGTTCTCTTACCTTTATCCTCCCAGTGATGTACAGAAGATTATGGCTATCCACCCGTCCAATGTCTCCAGAAAGCAGCCAGCCCTCATCGTTTAAAGCCTCTTTAGTCTTGGCCTCGTCGTTAAGATACCCCATGAAGACATGACGTCCCCTCATCATGATCTCTCCAGGGCCATTGGGGCTGACGGAACCTCCAAACATAGTCTCTGTACCATCGAGGAGTTCACCTGCAGAGTCTAGTGAGAACCTGAAAAAACGAATAGATTAAAAAGGTGCTAAATGTATCGATTGGACATGGCTCTGACTACCCCCTTATGTCATAACTACCGTTATATTTATCAGCAGTATCAGTCATAAGCCCGGTTCCAATACTCTACTAAAGGACTATGGATCGTTCATTACAATACTTACTATATCTAGTCGTGTCACTAGTTCTCTCGTTCGTACAGACCATCTTTATAAGGTTAGAAAATAAATTCTGTTATTTTGTATCGTAAAGGTTTCCCATTATTCTGTTTTCCTCCTCGTAAATAATGCGATGAAAAAAACATGATAATAAATAGGTATGCAGGCTGTTATAAACAAAAGCTTGATAAATTAATTAATTATTCGCGATGGGGAAATCCCGTAGGTATATACCATTTATTACCTATAGGAAGTTGCACTATCCGTTTACCATTGTAATTTTACGAAAAATACGATTCGGTACCTTTTTCCCTCTTTTTCCTTTCAAACTACTGCATATGAGAACTTGACAGTACGACGACTATTAACTACGATTGCAGACACATTCGTACCATATGATTACAAGGTCGATATTTTGTTTGAAGTACAGTACGGTCAGTGGATCTAAGCATTCGTGAAGTGAGGCGTTTCGATGCGCAGTACCTACCTAGACAATTTAGTATGAAAAAGTTGCACTGCGCATGTCCTACGGCTAACTTCACGACGACATGGATCCGTTGACCGTAGGTACTGTACAGAGGCAGAGAAAGTGTTGTTAAGAGGCTACCATACTATCGCGTCTAGACGGATTTTATAAATGCTAAGAGGTTAAAGTGAATGTCTACTTGCTAGAGGTAATGCTTCAGAGGTTCAAAGCTAATTTTTACTTACCTACTTGGGTATATGAAAGAGGTTCAAAGTGAACGTGTACTTACTGGGGGTAAATGCTTAGAGGTTAAAGTAAATGTGTACCTTTTGGAGATAATGCTAAGAGGTTCAAATTGAATTTGTACTTACTTGGGGTAAATGCTGAGCGTATGCGCACCAGATGCCTCGCTCATTCCAAACGCATCTACAATAGGTATGTCCAATGACAGGAAGAACTTCTTTATATCAGGCGATAGTGGCGCCGCGGCGGTCACAAACGTGTGACATTTGTCCAGGCCTAAGGACTCGTGGACTTTACTGAATACTAAGGACTTGGCCATTTTGTACCCCAGTGATTGGCCTTGCTGCCTGGAAGGAAATTATATAGTTAGTTTTGTACAATTTAACAAAATTTAATTACCAAAAGGAAACAATTTAATGAAATAAATAAAAAAACAAAGCCCGAAGTTTGCAGAGGCGCTCAATATTTGTGGAACTACTGTTAGTAGTATGTTTTTCAAAGAAGTTTCGAATATATTTATTGGTTGAAAGATCCAAACGATGGTTGAATCAAAAAGATAGGAACTCTACCTACTCGATGCAATTATAAGCCGATCCAAGGTTAGAATACTGATGGCCATGATAGAAAATGAGATAAGGTTGATGGATTGAGTGAAATGTAATACTTTAAGCGCGATAATCAATAAACTAGAGTTCCTATGGTAACGGTTTATCACAATCTTTTATTTTCATTTGCACATCTTAATATATAAAACTTTCACGTTACTGACTGACTGACTGATTGGCTGAAATGCAACGTACAGCCAACAACATACCTAAGTCTTAGAAGCATGAAACTTGGATGGCTGTAAGTAGGTATATTATTTTTATGATGTAGGGGTACACTAAAAAAGTAATTCGCGAAATACAACTAGTGGGAAAATGATATCAGTATGAAAAGAAATCTCAACGTGGACAAAATCGCTGGTCGTTTATTTAGTCAGTAATATGACCATGGCAGTTTTTGATTCCACTCGCATTCGCCTTGGTTCTGAATATTTGCACGTGTTGAGCTGTTTGCGTGCGCATACAAAACGGACTATAAATACACCGTGCATCGCAATTTGTCGGTCGATAGGTTATTTACCTTCAGTCTAATTCCGTCTGTTCTTGAAATAAACATCTTATATTTCAGTACAGGATTTCTGATAAGAGTTTCATAATCTGAATTATCGAAACGGTTGACTGAAGTGATATTATCTGCTAAATGAGGATTAACAGATTGAAATATACCTAGTTTCAAATGCATTTTTTCTTATCTCTACATTGCTTTCGTTCGGGCGTTATTTGCAACAGTTTAGTATCATTTTATTGAAATGAAAAATAGATATTAATATTCCAGGATCGTAGTAAATGGAGATCCATGGTCTATGAGAAACAGGCGTATGTATCGATTTTCTCTAGTACTGATTGTTCGGGCCCAAGTTTAGCCGTTCACACGACGTTATTGTGACTCGATAAACTGCACATTTCCGAGTATTCGACCGACCTTTAGCGTTCTATTAGTTTAAAGTAGGTCAAACTGTATTTTCGGCGGAAACTTAGCTTAAAACTAGTGAAATAATAAGGCTGCCGATTGTGCTTGAAGTAGGTAGGTTCTATTTGTAAGCTATGTGGCCTTGCGATGAATCGATCGTAGATGTTAAGTGTGTCGCATAAAGGATAGTTATAAAATGAATCTATGAACATAAAGTATTTTGGAAGCGATTCTATAAAATATGTGTGACGACTTCGGTGGCTTGGCGCGCGAGAGCTCGGCTAAAATGCAAGAGGCGCGGCTACGATTCCCGCAGCGGGAGAAATGTTTGTATGTACCTACTGCAAATATTTCTTCCGGGTCTGGGTGTTGTAATTATGCATTATAGGTATGTAGGTATTTACAAAAAAGTTTACATAAGTATTCTATCATCCATCTGGTTCCCATGGTACAAGCTTTGCTTAGTTTGGGGCTAGATGGCGCTGTGTGAAATGTCCACAAATATTTATATTTATTATATTATACTATGATTGTTACTGGTATAGCTGGATAACAGGTTTTGGTTAATACTCGTATATTTATTCATAACATCATACACATGCGTCCAGTCCATTTATAGATAAAAATACTAAGGAACTATGAAGAAAAACATTCAGACTACAGACAAGAGAAGTAGCGAGCGATCAAGATTGAGACAGATGAGAGCGCTAAGCTAAGTAGATATAGCAACGTCCTCTATAGTGTCGTTTCAATAGTACCTATATTTAAATGCCATCGACATTTTGCGAAAGGTTATGGCTTAAGTTCCTACGATGAAATATCTAAGTATATTGGACAATCGACATGCTTAGGAACTGTCTACAAGGGAGTTCACTCGATACATACCAAAAGTCTAGCAGTTCAAGCAAAGTGAAGTCTATCGGAAGCCCGTTCATTCCCGAAGATAGGGAACTGATCAGAAAGGAGATTAAATTTAGACAAGATTCTAAAACACCATTTGAGCCTAACCCCCGAATACTCAAACGTATCTCAAAGTTGAGCACGTTTCAAATGACGATTTTTTGACAGATTTTCATCAGAAACTGTCAAAAAACCGTGAGATAAGACCTGATGAGACGTGCTCAACTCTGAGTCGCGTTTGAGTATTCGGGGGTAAGGTTGTAAAGTATATTAGTAGGTTTGTTAGTAAGATCCGGAGCCGTAGATGTACGGCTACGAGCAAATCGCGATTTAAAAAGTATAGGTTCATTGACACACATTTCAACCGTTTTTGTTCCTCGTACGAAAACGAGCGTTCACGAAGATTAACGAAGTAATAGACGTTTTCAACCCGTTTATTGTGAGTCTATTAATATGATTAAAGATAGTTTTTTCTAGAGAATGTTCACCAAACCAAGACGAGCTGTTACTCAATCAAAATAATCTAAGTTTGCCCGCGGCTTTCTTTTTTAAACTGGTTTATTACGAAGGCAATGTAGTTCATTACGTGTTTGTAGATAAATATTGATGTTGAGTTCTGTGTAAATAAAAGTCGTACTATTTGATCAGTATAGCGACTTTTCGCAGGATTTGCTTATCGGCGATACCTTGAACCTCCCTTGAACCTTATTTTTGTTTTATCTAAATTGTATGTATTTATGTATGTTCGTATGAGCTAGTGGCCAACTCTAGTGACGGAGTTTTTAGGCCGCCTAAAGGCCTCCGTCGTGGCTTAACGACTTAAAAGCCTGTACCGACTGTTAAATGTGTCCTCTGAAGAACGGAAGCGCTCAGCTCGTAATGCCACTTGCGGTCACCCATCCCAATTTGTGACCGCGCATACCGTTGCTTAACTCCAACGATCAATCAAGAACGCCTAAGCAAGCTACACCACAAGAGCTTCACTGAATTGACTTCATCTAAATTGACCGGCATACATATAGACAATCAACTGACAGCCTATAATCTACAATCCTTTGAAGTAGGTATGTAACTTGGGGCGAATATTCCTCTTAAGGTGTACTAAAAAAGGAATTCCCGTAATTCAACTCAGAGGACTTTCTTTAAAATCTTGGCAGATCCTCTCTTCTTTTTACCGGCCATATTTTTTTTATTACCCACCAAGTTTGACTCTAGATTCTAGAGTCAAACTTTGGTAGGTCTGCTCAATGATTTATTTATTTATTTATAAAAAAATCTCAACGAGGACAAATTTTTCGTGGTTTCGGTGTTCCGCGTAATATTTTGGTACACTTAAAGTTTATTGACCCGAATATTTCTCACGAACTTTAAGCTCTACGACTATGCAAATTAGTATCGAGTACCTACGTCTTACGAGTAAAACTGCTATGTATGACGTATTGTTGGCTACTTTGAAGGCACTAAAGTAACGGAGTGCCCTTATTTCGGTACTACTACTAGTCGATTGACTTTCGAATCAGTGTGGTGAAAGGATTTAACGTGCGCCTCAAATGCTCCTTTCGTGAAGGCAGAATGGTATGTAAGACATACCTACGGGTTAAAAATATTGGTAACAAATACTGATACCTAGTATCAAAACCGGTTCAATTGCAATACTAGTTTAAAGTTGGTAGTCAAATAAAAAATTGTTCATCGAATTCTGTTGTGTAACGTAAGAGACTTGTTAGCACTTACTATCATCATCGTGCGCATTTCGTTTTGTTTGACCTTATTCTTGAAGTACTGAATGTTCGAATGTATCGTTTCATTTTCAATTCTTTCGTAATAGATATAAGGGTGATATTTGTTAATCAATAGGAAATAAATTCAAGAATATTTTTTCGTTGGCTATCTATCCTGATAACTGTAGACATAGATATATATTTACTATTTAAAAAGTATGTCATGTATAAATGTAATAATTACTAAGTATATGTATTTACAGATTTGTTTATAAATGACCCAACCTCGATTTTTAACCTTGGACTGTGAAGTGTTCTGGGTCATAGATCTCTGCCAAAAAGATTACCGGATACGACCTATCTATACCGATAGGTATTGGCTTAGTACCTAGTATTTATAAACTGAAATGCTAAATCTTTGTCTTTGGCATTTTAGAAGATAATAAATAAAATCTAAATTGGATAAAGTTTAGGACATTTATATTAAAATTTGAAAAAGGTGTTTTTTTTCAAATCCAATTTTTTTATGATTAGTGTACTAAAAATATTAATTAATTGTACTCTAATACTATTACAATCTAGCCAAGTAAGCAAATTAGTAATTTATCTTTGACCTAGTTTTATAAAGTAAATCCAAATTTGACACCAAATAAATCTCAGTAAATTATATTTCTGTTATTTAACAGATTCAATATTAATTTTTAATTCATTAATTTAAAATTCTATATGGACGGGAATTGAACCTGCAACCCGGCATTAGCGTGGCCCAGCGCTATCCAATTGCGCCACTGAACCGTATTTTTTTCTTGTAATCTCTTGGATAACGCAGCATCTTCCACTTTAGGTCACTTTATGAAGTAGATTAAAGACGTCACAAAGTGATTCTGATTCTATTGAATCATTAATTTCCCAGCCCTTATCCCACTTTATGTGGGGTCGGCAGAACATATTCTTCTTCCATTTCACTCTGTCAGAAGTCATCTCAACACTCATTTCTTACTCGTGTCATCTTTCACACGGTCCATCCATATTTTCTATTGAAAAACTATATTTAATGTTCATTGTATTTACCCTTTAATCCTCGCCAGATGGTGGTTTAGCCCTTGTTCTCTGGCCCACTTCGCGATGGCTCGTTTTAAGGTGCCTCCCTTAGCCCCCACCGCCATTATCTTCTCATACATCTTCTCCCATACTCTCGGCACTCCGAGAAACCTGAAAAGAGAAAAGTATAAATAAATAACACCCAACAGTCGCATACATAGTCCTGACCCCACACTAGGATTCCCTGTGTCGTGGGTATCAGAAACTACGAGTACCATGGTACCACAACACCCAGACCCGGAAGAAGTATTTGCAGAACATGCAACCATTTCTTCCGCAGCGGGAATCGAACCCGCGCCTCTTGCGACTCAGCCGAGCACTCGCCCACCTCGCCACAGAGGTCGTCAAAGCTGGTTTTCCGTCAAAAAATGTATAGTACTTTTTGTCGATCGGTCATGAACGATCCGTCGTCCATCATTAGAATATTCTAATAGGAACTAAATAAGTCCATCCAAAGTGCTCAAATAGAGTGCGATAGACCTTTTGTTTTAAGTAAACAATGTAGTACAATTAGCTGCCTAGCAATTAGTAGCTTAGTTCGAATGACGTCACCACTACAAATGTTACCTACTAATTATTCACCAAATGCAAGTTCTCAAGTCAATTATTCAGCATTGTTATCGATCAAGTTTATAATAAATGCATGCGATGATATTTCATGTTGTATTTAGAAGGTTAGTTCCATGACCTATTTGATCTTTGCTAGTTACTTTCCACAAGAAAAAGTCACACACTGTAACCACACTGGTCCTTTTAATGCCAATTCTGTACTGGAATACCGTATGACCAAGAAATAATATTGTGATGATAAATAAACGCTCTAAAGTTACATGAACACTTAGTATTATAATTATGCATTTTTGTTGTAATTAGTTTCTATCATTTTCTATTAGACTGTTTCAAATAGAATCAGATTGATATTGATTGCAATCAAAGGTCTACAAGTCGAAGTATGATGGTCCATTATTACTATAACGATTATGCATTTTTGTTACAACCCGTTTCTATCCTTTTCTATTAAACTGTTTAAAAAAAAACAGATTGAAATTGATTGTAATCAAAGGTTCGCAGGTTGAAGTATAGTGGTCCTGCAAATAGTATCTATTTACTCGTATTGGTGAAAATACCAGTTGTGTGCTCACAGATGCTCCCACGGTCTTGAAACCTGTATCTATTGGTGAATTAATTAGTTGGGGAGGAAGGCTTCAAGGGGTTAGTATTTCTCACCGGGTAGGGCGTACTTCTTTCAGCGTTTCCACAAGACTGCCTTTCAAAGCGTCGGGTTGTGCAAAAAACACAGGGATTGCATTTGAAAGGGTTGTGTAGATGTCGACCACCTGAAAATACAGATTTAGAAAGTTAAATAGGTATGTAAAATTGTAACTTTACTGACTTCTGTGTGACTACAGATTTAGGAAGGTAAATAGGTATGTCAAATTGTAACTTTACTGACTTCTGTGTGACTACAGATTTAGAAAGGTAAATAGGTATGTCAAATTGTAACTTTACTGACTTCTGTGTGACTATTTTGTGGTCAAGCGTATTTGAAAGATGTTCCCAAAATTCAACTCATGAAGTTGCTAATACGCGTAATAAGTGTTCAACCGTTTTTTTTTTAATTTCATAAAATCACTAGCTTCTGCTAGCGGTTTTATTTGCTTGGTACCTGAGTAAAACTATTTCTGACCACGACCTACCGTTTGAAGAAACTTTCAAACATTCGCATTTATAATATTATTAGGAAACGAATTATGGAATCTTGAAATTCAAGATCAATGATTCTAGAGGATATCTATTTGGGAAACTAGTTGTGAAATTGCTGTGTACCTACCTACCTATACCAATTAAAAAAAATCCGAAGACGAGATTTGAATCTGTAGTAAAACCATTGTAGCGGGTTAAATCCCGTAGCAGGAAGAAAAAAAGAGAAGAAAATGCTGTTTTTTTTTTGATAAATTTCACTATGTATGGATAAATGTGTGGTTCAATAAGGTGTTACGGGGTTTATTCTCACCTGAGCAGCAACGTGACTGAGAGGTAAGAATGAGACGAGGCGGTCCTTAGTCGGGTCGATATCTCTAACCCGCTCGGAGATGGAAAAGGCGTCCCATGTCAAACTGTCATGGGACAACATCACAGCTTTTGCTGGACCTACTGTTCCTGACTGCAAAGAACAATAGATAAAACCTCGTTTAATAAACAAATAAATACTACTAGGTACTACCTACTTAGTCACTGTCGTATCACCAGTTTTTTCGAACCAGTGTGGTGAAAGAATTTAAAGTGCCTCAGAGACTTCTTTTGTACCTACACGCGACACATGTTTTTGAACTTTTTACGTTCTATGACATGCTGGTTTTCACACGAGTTAGACACACATAGTTGTTATCCAGAACAAAAAGTAGAGGTAAAATAGGTAGAAAACAAAGATAACGTATGTGTTGTGTAGAAAAGGACTTGCGTGTCACTCCTTTCCTATTAATGTGATGTGACGAGTGACAGGAAAAAATAGTAGATTATTTACTTAGGGAGCAAACAACTATCTTGTGTTTCTTTGAATCCAGAGCGTAGCGAGGAGTTCTAAAGTAGAATTCTGAGCGCAGCGAGGGAGCGTAGCGAGGGGTTCTAAAGTAGAATTCTGAGCGCAGCGAGGGAGTCAAAGTACGACACTCGAGTTTAAAATAGTATCGCTCCCGATGTGGACACTCTACTTTTATACACTCTATGAGAAAATAAGTAAGTGCAAGAATAGTACGTCCTTTTAAGTAAATTAAGATTAAGTAAAATTAATTTGAAGGTCAAATAGTGAATGTGATTGGATAATAGATAGGTTTATAACCTGAGTTATAGATCAGATAACACCATAGAAATTAATTCTGTCACTATCCAACAAAAAGTTAACTTTTGGTTTGAAGATGTTCTAGGAGGTTAGTCAGAGGTACTTACAGTGTAAACTAATGTGCAGCATTCGTTCACAGCTATGCCCTTCAGAATGTTGTTGAGTTGCGTATCCGATTCTTTCGCTCCAATTTCTAGAAGCTGTTCCCACTACAGCAAACAAAAACATGAATTTATAACAAGAAAAGAGGACACTACTTTGAATCTTGTTCAACTTTTGACATTTAAGAGAGATAAGATTGTTTATAGTAAAACCCTGATGGTAAGAAAGCTGTTGCAATTAATTAACAAAGTTACGAAGGGATTATGACTAAGACCCAAGAAATGAAAAACAGAAAGGCAAGGTTGAGAGAGATAAAACTGTGTAAAGTTAGATTCCATTAGTTTCGTAGGGAGGTACCTACCTACACATCATAATTATGTTAGGTAGGTACAGTTTCCTTGTAATGCATGAAAAAAAATTGCCAATTTCAGCTAGTTAAAATTTTTTTTAAGTTTGCGTCATCATCCATAGCCTGATTTCATCCACCGCTGGGTATAGGCCTACTTTTGTTTTTGCCATTTTCCGTGCTTGAGTACGCTCCTTAAATTAGATCATTATGGTTTCATAATTTCTCACTGATGCGGAACTATTTATTTACATAAAAAACATACAGAGCGTTAAAATCAGCGTGAAGAAAGGATTAATGTACCAGAGACTCTTTCAAAAAAAGACAACCTGAATAATAAACTTACGCTGTAAACTCCTTGCACGGAAGTATCGACCGTGCCCTCCCATTGTATGATCGCTTTGAGCAGCGGCAGCTTATCTCTCACTGATAAGATCTTATCCAGTTGCTTTTTATCCTGGACCGTGACGATGTTGGCACGCGAAGACACGAGGCAGTGGTAGCAGGCCTCTGCCGAGTTTGTGGTGTAGATACCAGCGGCGTAACCTCTGTATAACACATTTTATAACTACCAAATAATCAAAGAAAGTGAATATACATTTAGGCCCACTATTTTCGGGAAACAAATGGGGTATTTCTCTGCTGGACTGGGAGTAAAGAAAGAGCATAGAATGCGTCCAGCTGCTTCTCTCCCCGAGCATGTCGTAAAAGTCGACATCCTCTCCAAAATTATGGACCACCTATATGGGTGATTGGCTGAACACCTGTCACCATGGTTCACCATATCCATCTTAGGATTTTAAATCAGAAGTGGCTGCAAGTTTTCTTATGTTTATTTGTGGCTCTGCCTACCCCATTAGGGATATAGGCGTGATAATATGTATGTATGTATAAATAGGAAAGCATTCTTAAAAACTTATTCATATCTCTATTTGTAGCAGTAATCTCCAAGAATAAAATCATTATCTTTCTGCCCTTATCCCACTCTATGTGGGGTCGGCACAGCATGATCCTTGGATCAATCTGTAAGAGTTTTGGCTAAGGTGTTTTATGCCCGGCCGCCTGCCTGACGTCAACCCTCCTTGGGGATACTTGCTTATTGTATCTCATGATATGGGAGAGGATACTATTCCTTAGTCGACTTTAACGACATGCTCAGGGAGAGAAGCAGCTGGACGCATTCTATGTTTTTTCTTTACACCCAGTCCAGCGAAAAATCCTCTCCAAGAATGAAATATCGTGTGAAAATTGTATCGTAGGCAGGTAATTAAAAGAAACAAATGCGCATCAGTCGGTGCCTGCATTACATTGTTTCAGAGCAATTCTTTTTAGCGCGTGTAACACTTGGATGGCTGCCATTTGCAACTGACTGTGCTCCCTCCCTTCCGTGTTTCGGAAGTAGAAAGAAAGAAAGAAAGAATTATTTATTTGGTTCACAAATACTTTACACAGCTAAAACAAAAAAATAATAATAATTTGTGAGCCAAAAAGGCAACCACTCAGCGTGTGCTGCAGAGCCCGGAAGCAACTACGGCGCTGTTCTTCCGTGGCACCTTTCAGAGCGCGTCACTGGCCAACACCAACCAAGTAGGTATACACTTGTAAAGAGGCCTTGGCTACAAGCTCACACGAACTTGCAAATGAATTTATTTTATAAACAGGAAAAACATCAAAAACCAAAACTAATCAATTATATAGGGCGCGCCCATGCTCGGCTAAATAATACCTAATTAATTTTTTAAGTAAAAATGTATCATTATCCGAAAATAAACAGGATGAGATAGAATAGCGTATTAGTAATGTTGAGAGATATGAAATGTTCAGCGGAATTGCATTTTTATTTTGATTGAAATACTGCAAGTGAATCATGTCATTAAATAGAACATGCTATCTTAACTTAGTTTTAGATTGCGCCGATTAACATGTGGATAACCCTTGGAAAATCGATCGATGTGTAATGATTGGATATTTCATGAGTCATTTTAGGAAAGTAAGGAAAATTTGATAAAATTATCCTACTAATATTATAAACGCGAAAATTTGTATGTAATGTATGGGTGTTTATTACTCTTTCACACCTAAACGGCTGAACGGATTTGAATGAAACTTGGAATATAGATAGTGCATGTACTGGATTAACATATAGGCTATTTTTTATCCGGGTATCTAGCAAAGCCGCGGGCGGCAGCTAGTGATATTATAAATACCATGTTCTTATTCATGATTTATCGATTTCAATTCGGTTTCACCTACTATTGTCTCCGACAATTTCCTTTTTTCTTGCCAGCGGGAGCGTCCAGTGACCTACGCATCTCATGTTCATAATTTTCATGCGACATAACGATGTCATCGACTTTTGAACGGCCTAGATTTTAGTCTCATATTAGACAAGAATATCTAAACGAAATCTTGCCATAAATACCTACGAAGTACTTAAAAACTATGCAGTGGGTATAAAAAGTTTATTAGTGCTTTCGGCATGATTTTTTTACAATTTTTTGTACAGTTTAATAGTTTGCTTTGCTGAGCCCATACATTTGTACCAAAACTTGCACTCGTGGTTTAATAATGAAAATATTCGTCAATAAATTCATGCACAAATACTTAGGTACATAATTTTGCCATTATCATAATGAAGTGCCTATAAGTAAATATAGATCACTAGCCTGTAAGGCGCGGCTTCGCTAACTTGATGTTTTTGACGCTCCATTTTACTTCTTTAAGAGTTCTTATAAAAACGCTGAAACACGTGTCTATTTATTTTGCATGTATATTAACTACCTATCTAGACCGAGTTTCAAGCAAATCGCACTACGCATTAAAAAAACATACAAATGTTTTCACCCCTTTAAGGGTTGAATTTCCAAAAATCCCGCCTTTGTGAGTGGTTTTGTTGTAAAACAAAACTTCCAAATTTCAGCTTTCTAGCTTCAGTAGTTTGGCCTGTGCGTTGATTGCAAAAAATGCTTATTATCTTCTTAATCATATTGGTTGTGTAATCAATACGGCAATAATTTATTGGAGTTTTTTGACGATTATATCAGGTTTATATCATTATATCAGGACGATTATAGCATTATATCAGGTACCCTAGGAACTGGTAAATGTTTGTGGCAAATCATGATCGATCTGTGACTTTTAGGATTAACTCCAAATAATGGTAAATAAGTAATAAGTATTAAGCAGTAAAAGGACTTGACATTCTTATCCACTTCGTGTGCACTTTCCGGTTTTCATCGCGAGTTTACGAAACAAACTGAAGCCATTTTTTTATGAAATTCAGAAATTCTGACGTGCGCGAATACTTTTTAGTGTACCTTACATTATACGGACAAATAACTCAATGTAAAATTACGTAAAGTAAAATTGCTTTTAAGTTAATTTTCAAACGTGAAAGACCATGTTTTGTTAATATACTATGCCTGACCTTGGGAAATACATTTTAGTTATACGGTCAAAGTCTGAATAAACAATACATAGGTATAACTTTGTGTTATATAATAAGGTACCTACATTGAATCCAGTTATTATCACTTATAAAAATAAATTTACTTTAGTTTTTGCCTTTCCCTAAATAAACAGAGAACCAAGTACTTTTTCTATACAAAAGACATAAACGCGTTTCGTTCTACGTATTTACAAATGAAGTTGTATTTTGACTTCTTCAGTCAACTAGTTTCTTTAATAAATTCGCGTGAACCTGAGTTGGCGTCAACCAACTCAGGTAACCATATCAACATCTAATGAATACATCTGTTGTTTTCTATACATACATTCTACTAATATGATAAAGCGACAATCTATTACCTTTTCACGCCTATACCGTTGAACAGATTTACATAAAATTGGACTAGGAGATAAATTGCATCCTGGGACATATGCTACCCCAAGTTTGGATTCAGAAATTAAATATATCTAGGTACATCTCTACTGGACTGGGAGTAAAAAGATAGAATGCAGCTGTTTCTCTCCCCGAGCATGTCGTAAACGTCGACTAAGGGATAGTATCCTCTCCAACATGATGGATCATCTATAATGGGCGATCACCTGTCACCATGGTTCACTATATCCATCTTGGGACTTTGAATCAGGAATGGCTGCAAGTTTTCATATGACTACTTGTGGCTCTGCCCACCCTGTTAGGGATACAGGCGTGATAATATAAATACATATATAAATCTATGAGAACGAAGCTCCAAGTCAGCTATTTAGTAATGACAGGCTTTTGGCTTTTTAAAAGTGTAGTTATAAAATCGACAAAACACAGTATCCCTATAATGATGCACTGGTATAATACACTAAAGTACTCACCCAGCATGTATGGCAGCCAGATCTGCGATGTACCATTGTTCTGAGTTGAAGCCGAGAATGCACACAGAGTGGTACCTCTCCAGGCCGAGCTTTAAGAAGCCCTTTGCTGCAGTGCGCACGCGATCTTGGTATTGTCTGGAACAAAAGTTATCGGCTAAGAACCTAAACTAAACTAAGGCCTTTTAATGATTTATACAGCGTCAGGAGGTAACTTTTACCTTCACAGACGGGACGCTTTAGTGCCCGGGACGAATTAAGATGGAGTAGGCTTGTCCAGCACCTATTTCATCCTCTCAACTTAGTCGGCCTTGTCTACAGGAAAGACACGGTCAATACGTGCGGAGCTGACTAAGCCGCGGGTTTCCTCACGATCTTCACCGTTTGAGAGTACTGGTACAGCGCACATAAATTTTTCGCACAGAAAAATCCATTGGCACACGATCGGATTTGAAGCCACGACCTTAGGATCGGAAGGCGGGGTCACAACAAACTGGTCCACCAGTGTTCTCGGCTAAGAACATTGTTAGTAATGATGGTTTTCTAGGGTTCCTTACCCGAAGGGTGCCAACGGGACCCTATAACTAAGCCTCCACTGTCCGTCCATCAGTCCGTCTGTCCGATTTTTAGTGTACGATGGTACAGAACCCTTCGTGCGCTAATTCAACTCGCACTTGACCGGTTTTATTAGTTATATTGGGACAGAAAAAAAAACATGGAATAGGTGCTGGGAAAGCCTACTCCATCTTAATTCGTACCGGGCACTACGGCGTCCCGTTTGAGAAGGTAAAAGTTGCCTCCTGGCGCTGTAAAAATCATCTAAGTACTATGATGGCAAAAGGCCTTTGTGTGGGACAGAAAAAGGGAGGAAATATTTTTACGCGACTACTCGTATTAGGTATATTTAAAGAAAAAAAAACGTTTCCGTGTCTTAAACATAGAATAACCACCATAACTTTAAAATAACCTTAGGTATACTCGTAAGTCGTATATAATTGTTTTATTTTTTGCTTAGCTACATACTTATACCCAATTTAAAATTATAATGATACTGTACTAAACTAAACTAAAACAGGTGAGTAGGTACAGATAAAATAAAATGGTAGCGTAGTTAGTAGGTACATTCAGAATATCTACAATAAAAAAATTAGATCGTTTATTGTGTAATATTTTACTAACAGAAAGAAATTTACAACTAATGCAAAATACAAACGGGCTTTTTAAAGTATTTTATCCACTTACTTAACACACTATGTAGATCATTACGGTAAAAAATAAGTACCTAACTATAGAAAATATTATCGATGAATGGTTCAATAATCGATTTAAAATATTTAGATTCGTTTCAAATTAAACAGGTGACAAGTGCGTCATCGTGGCCTGTTTGTTCATGAAATGTAGATAAGAGTCAGGTTGTTTCTAACTCCGTATTACCTACCTCAGTTCATAAAAATACTAAGATTTCCGTATTCACTATAGAACCAATTCTATTTTTATTCGCTTGGTAAGAAGTATCTACAATGTTCCGTAAGGTCGTCATTGGACACAGGCGCGGTCGCAGCCTGAAATTTTGGAGGGGGTCACTAATAATAGAATATGTCGAGAAAATCAGATTTTATTGCACAATACACAATTTTATTGACACACAAAACAAATTGAAACCATCAATTTTTGTATTGGCATCGCGGCAATTTTCTGCCCATGGGGCAGAAAATTGCTTTTTTATATTTTGTAAATTTTTAGAAGATTTTTCAATTTGACGTGTACGATTTTAGGGGGGATGACCCCCCCGATCATGTCCCCTGTGACCCCCCCTTCAGACCGCGCCTGATTGGACATAACTAAATGATGTTTCAAACAAGTTATTTGAATTTTTCACGGTTTGAGTGGTAGGTAACAAAGCTTAGCCTTGTTGTTTCTTGTAGGATATTATACGGCTGAGAATCCTACTAATATTATAAATGCGAAAGTTTGTGAGCATGTGTGGATGTGACGATGTATGTTTGTGCCTCAATCACGCCATAACAGCTGAACGGATTTAAATGAAACTTGGAATATACATAGTATGTGTGCTGGAATAACATATAGGCTACTTTTGTCCGGATATCACGCGAGCGAAGCCGCGGGCGAAAGCTAGTAATACTTAAAATGAATGTCTTGTTTGACACGTAAGGTGCCTTATCAACAATGACCTCTGCTTTCGGAGTTAACAGCAAGACGCTAAATTTAGCAGCCTTATCCACGGCAATGAATAAATAAATATTTGTGGACGTTTTTACACAGCCATCTAGCCCCAAACTAAGCATACTTATAGGAACTAGATGGCTGATAGAATACTTATATACTTTTTTTGTAAATACATACTTATAATTCATAATGTATACTATTATTCAATACCTAAGAAGGATTAGTAGCCTGCGACATCGATCGCGTGGTATCTAGCAGGATACAAAGTAGTGCCCCTCATGATTAGGTACCTTACCTACGTAACGATATGTCATCATTTGATTGATGGGTTCAACTGTTGTTGACGACCTCAGTGGCGTGGCGGGCGAGTGCTCGGCTGAGACGCAAGAGGCGCGGGCTCAATTCCCGCTACGGGAAAAATGTCTGTATGTTCTGATAACATTTCTTCCGGGTCTGGGCATCGTAGTAATAATGTATTACGAGTAATAAGTATGTATGTAAAAAAAAGTATTTAAGTATATTCTATCAGCGATCTGGTGCCCATAGTAACTTTGCTTAGTTTAGGGCTAAATGGCGCTGTGTCAAATGTCCACAAATAAATATATATTTGTTATTAGCTGCCGCCCGCGGCTTCGCTCGCTTGGTACCCGGATAAAAATAGCCTATATGTTAATCGACTACATGAACTATGTATATTTCAAGTTTCATTCAAATCCGTTCAGCCGTTTAGGCGTGATTGAGACACAAACATCCAAACTCACAAACTTTCGCATTTATAATATAAGTAAGATTTATTTATTTAACTAACGGCCCATTCCTTTTTTGACAAAAAACAACGTTGCTATGATACCTAATCGTGAAACGGATGGATCCGTCGAGGAATGTGGAACGAATTAGGTATTTCGCTATTGGCTTACCCATAGTTTAGAAAGATAACAATTATTTTGAGGTGTCTAGTGTCTATAGTAAATTTTACTTACTTGAAAGTAATTTTGTGCCATTTCCCGTCAGCTTTCTTCGTAGCCAATGCTGTTGCATCAGGGTATCTCGCGACGGTTCTGTTCAACAGGCCGGGAACTGAGATCGGAGGCTCTGAGGCAACTCCCCTCGCCGCTACTCGCAGTTTCACGTAATCCCCTGGCTTGGATGTTGCGTAATTGTCAACTGGTATTATCTGATCTGGACCTGTAAGTTGACTTATTGTTAGGAGATTGATTCAAACATCGTGAGGAAATCCGTGGCAGTCAGCTCCGCGTGTATTTTCTGTGGATCATTGTCATCATAATCCTGCCCTTATCCCCACTAGGTGGGGGCGGCATACCATGTTTCCCTCCTCCATTTTCTCCTTTCATTCGTCATCACTCACTCCTTTCATACGTATGTCCTCTTTCACACAATCCATACGTCTTTTCCTTGACCTTCCTCTAGAATTGTATCCATCCACATGCTCACTCGCCTTGTAACATGACCTTTATTTATAACATAACATTATATTTTCTGTGGATAAGGCCGACTAAACTGAGAGGATGGTAAAGGTGCTGAGCAAGCCTACTCCATCTCAAATTCGTCTCGGGCTCTACAGCGTCCCGTTACTGTCGGCAAAATTTGCCTCCTGACGCTGTATAAATCATCTAGTAATGGTAAACAGGTAAAATGCCTCAGTTTTTTTGAGATTCTAAGATCAATTTAAAAGGCAAGTAATATGAAGTTTAGTTTGGCCCCGATTGTTTTTGAGTTATATTTATCGAAACATTCAACTTCCTGTACTTAACTAAAAAAAATTGCTACTTTAGAGTCGAAAGTAGCTCGTTATGGTTATAAATATGCTGCCGATGCCAAGTCGGTCACCCGTTTCTTTTTCCGAAATGGCTGACACACTGCCCCGAGTCTAGATCACGAAACTCTAAGCTACGCGTGAATCGAAACACACTTGGTTAGATTTAAATAATCGATGAACGTGATTCTTATTTTATCTATATCAGCTGTCGGCATCCTATGCAGTAAATAGATAGATATTTTTATATGTAGTTCCGCCTGTTGATATCGTGTATATTTTTATTTTTCGAAACTTTAAAATACCTATCTACCAAAATACTATTACGAATTACTAATCCATCTTGGGGGGTTTAGTGTAGTTTTTCATCTATTGTTTTGAGCTAATCATTGCTTTGCAAGTATGACTGCAAGGAAGATTGAGGCTGAAATGATTTGCTGAAAGTTTAGATAGGTACTTTGTTTTTTCTATGGCCTTTACTCGTAAGTTATTGGAAACATCGTAATGCCGAATAAAAAAAAACATACTTACCATTCATGTTTTTCCCTTCGTGGTGATTCACACCGTTTGGTACAATCATTTTGTCAGCTTTCACTTTTTCTTCGCCGTTCTCCACTATAGCCGAGGTGTCCTAGAAAGATACCAAAATAATACATATCTATCATCTTGATAATCTGCTAATATTATAAATGTGAAAGTTTGTGAGGATGTGACGATCTTTGTGCCTGAAAAAAGTCATGCCTGGACGGCTGAACGGATTTGGCTTAAACTTTAAATATACATAGTATGCGTGCTGGAATAACATATACCTAAGCTACTTTTTATGCGTATTCAAATTCGTGTTTAAATTCAAATTATTTTATTCACAAATACTTAGTTGTAGCATTAGAGATTAGAGACTATCCAAGGCGTTAGGTACCTACAACTACTTTTATGACGCATATATTAAGTACCTATGTAAAAACTTATGTAAAAACGTACCTATTTATTCATTATATTTAGGGGACTTTGCACAGAAAAATACAAAATTAGAGTAACAGCTTAAATAATCTAATAAGGAGGTACAAATATAAATCTCTTGGAAAACATAAAAAACGCTTAGGGACATTTTGGTTTTAAACCGACATGCTAAATAGGAACTGGCAAAAGTGGCACATGGTAGCAAATTGGAGATCACCATGGCAGCAAAGAACTAGGTTCTTCGCGGTATTGCAAACAAGATCTTAATATACTAGGCCACACATCTACAAATATATCGCAGCTCGTGTTATCATTGATAAGCCACAAGCCGCGAGCGGAAGCTAGTTGTACGTTGGTACTATTTACTCATTGAGTACATACTAGGATAGAGTACCTATCTATCTATATTCTATACCTTGATTGAATACCTACCACGTAGTATAGAAAGTAGTCAGATTAGCCTCAACATACTGCACCTACTCACCTGTATAGATATTCGCTTCAAAGATTACATAAGATACCTAAACATGATTTGATAGTAACATTTGAGCAAAGAGCACTGGTGATCTAGTTGGTAGTGACCCCACCTTCCGATCCTAAGGTCGTGGGTTCAAATCCGGTCGTGTACCAATGGATTTTTCTGTGCGAAAAATTGATGTGCGTTATACAAGTACTCTCAAACGGTGAAGGAAAATATCGTGAGGAAACCCACAACTTAGTCAGCTCCGCACGTATTGACCATGGACAAGGCCGACTAGGCTGAGAGGATGGAATAGGTTCTGGGCAAGCCTACTCCATCTTAATTCGTCCCTGGCACTACAGCGTCCCGTCTGTGAAGGAAAAAGTTGCCTCCTGACGCTGTATAAATCATCTACTACCTATAGATGGTAAAAGTCCTTAGCTTGAGCAATTGCTCACCTATACCTAAAGTAACGAACGTAGAAAAGCCAGTGAGAATTGTGTGTGGTCAAGGGGTCCGACTCGAACTAGAATTCAAGAACGTAAAGCGCTGGTATCTTCCCCTAAATACGAAACACAGGTGGCTGGTACACGACCAAGTTTGCAACATGAGTGCAATGTTTCGTGAGTGCCTAGTAGCACTTAATTGTGTTATTGCTAGCCTTGTTACGATGCGGTGGTGCAACTTTCCGGTTGGCTTTGTAACATCTTGAAGACAAGTATGTACCTACATGGCTGAAAGGAATTTTCCGTTCGTAAGCAGGTATGGCCCGTGGCTTCTCTCGCATGGAACTCGTTTATGTAAAAAGTTCTTATTCCAAGCTACAAAATATTTTTATCGGTTTATCTGGCATATTTGATTACTAATATTGGTCTTGGTCTAAAATCTAAACATACCGGTAGGTATCCACTAACAAACTTCATTGGATTTTAAAAAAGTAAAAGAAGTAACCTACCTAATCGATAGGAAGCGAAGATTCAACAAAAATAAAGGAGCTTAATTATGTTTTATTGCTGTTGATTGTTGGTTATTAGATAATAATTATTAATAATAGGCGATGGGCTGATCACCTGTCACCATGGTTCACCATATTCATATTGGGACTTTGAATCGGGAGTGGCTGCAAGTTTTCTTACTTGTGGTTCTGTCCACCCCATTAGTGATGCGGGCGTGATGATAATGTATGTATGTATGAATGTCATTAGTGATAGTGAAATGATTATATACCTAACTACAGATAAATGTATCCCATTTCAATTATGGTAAAACGATTTATGGAAATGTATAAGATTATTACCTATATTAAAATTTGTTTTGTTAGCTTCATAACCATCGTTTCATAACATACAGAATACCACCCAAAGAGCTGACATTTATATTTTGCGAGGGCAACTACATATTACCATCATCATCATCCTCAGCCTGTTTTTGCCCACTGCTGGACATAGGCCTCCCTTCGCTTGCCATGTTACACGGTCCCACACTCTATAATCATTTAATTATGAAAGTCTTCACCAATTCAAGGTAGAGTAAAATAACATATAAGAAAGGTAGGTACCTACCTAAGTACATTAGTTAGTTCGTTGTTTACATTTTTATGAAACCTTTTATCGTAACATATTTTTGAAAATATGATATGTATACATTTTATTGTCGCTGAATGTACCACAGAAGAGAAAACCACTATCTATGTTATTTATTAGGTAAGTAGTAGGTACATACCACGTTTTTTATCTTTTCGGTGTTATGTTAAGATACCTACTATACCCAACCATAATAAACATATTAAATCATTAACGGCTTAGGTAAACCATAAACAATGATTACTTAGGCCTACGGCGCTCAACGATTTTATTTAGGTAATTGATGATAGACCTTCTTCGTAATTTAGGTTTTTATCAATCCCATAAATCTATCGCTTTACTGCCGGTGAATATCATTAACAACGGACATCATCGTCAAGTCAAGCGCATAAAAATTACAAAAAAAAACACAAAGGAGATGTTTCACTAATGTATGGAACTTAGGCCTGATCGGTGTACACTTGTATACTCGTATTATATAAACCCTTCACCCATTGTCGTTTTTTTATTATTATTTTGCTTTATTTAATATAGGTATGTTCCTTTTTTATTTTATGTAAGGGCTTTGTCGCTTTGCGACCACATTACCCATAAAAAATGTATGTTCCTAAAAATACCTTTTAATTTAATTTTATATTATATTTAATTTAATTTTTCTTCAAATAATTAAGCTTCTAGTTAAGAGTTTGAGCATTTTTTAATTCACAATTTTTTACCATTTTTCTGTCTGGTGTACACGAACCAGGGTATGAATTCCTGAAATCACTGAGAATTTAAAATCACCCAATGACTTTTAAGAATACTAAATTAAATTAAATCAATGGAAATAGACCATTTTGGTAACTGGTATTTGGTATCACTCGGTGATCACTGATCACCCAGGCCTGCTGTGAAATATCTTAAAAAAAATTTTGGCCGTCCATCTGAAACAGCTGATGATTTCAAGAACTATTCGAACTGAAATTCCATTTTACTTGACCTCTCCCAAATTTGGAAATAATTATATAAATATTGTTTGTGGCTCCTAAATAGGTAAAAATAAACTTATATCACTAGGTAGTACCTATCATTTAAAGATTGATTTGAATCTTCTGACATATTTTCATTTATTTATGATATAGGAACCTAGCCAAGTAATTAATGAGGTAATATTAAATAATACACAATTATTATAAATGCAGCGCTTAATATGTAGGTAAGTACATGTTACAATTTTATAGCAATCTTAAGTCCATGAGGTTCTTTTTAAACTCTTAGGTAAACGAAACCTTTGCAAACTACCTACCTTAGTTATATTATATATCAGCTCGGTAGGTACCGAGCTAGGTAGGTACTTACTGTAGTAGGAATTTAATAGTGACTAATTAGGCTTACCTGGGTTCTGCTATGAAAAGAATCACTGTAACTGACACTAGATAATTTTAATTTCTTTCGCAGATAATGTTATACATAGGTAACTTATCTAATGTCCGTCATTACCAATTAATATGGCAAACTCGCCAACCCGTAGTGATAGTGCACTACACCACACGACAACGCACGCGGGCGTCTGACCCGCGTAAGGTCGTTTATCTCAAGAGGAAAACGTATGGTCGCTACGACCGCGACGATCCGAGCTCTGCAGCCAACTGGCGACTTGCCCTGAGCCGTGGCGTGATATTACGTTTATGTATAAAGTTCAATTCACAAGATTTGGTAAATAAAAGTTTCGCGCGCGCCAGAATTTTACTCCAGTCGAATTTAACGTTCGCGACTGTGGTTTCCACGGCATCAGTACGATGCCTTTGTGGGTTAATAAGGTTGTAGAAAGTAGTGTCACGTACCGTAGCGTGTCTCGATTGTTCCATGGCACGATGGCTGCACTAGTAGCACGATGCAAGGTGCACGTGGTATGCTATGCTTGAGGACGCGCGGACGACTGAGCGCGCTCCGTTTATTATCAGAATGTTAGCACTGTTTCTTTACAGCTTTTAGATAAACAGGCTACAATGAATCAAAGGTGACTGGTCCATATTAAATTTATTTTAATTTTATTTTTTACCTATGCGATGTAGAATCTAGATTCTAGGTACTTACTTATATCTTATCTATGTACCTATAGGTAAAGCTGACTGAATATCTTTAAATGAAATTTTTTACAGTGAAGATATTTTCAAAAGTAAGCAATAACTTTTTTTTGTTTAAAAAGCAATAACCTAGGTATGGCGTTAACAGATTTTGAAAATCCCACTTTAATATTTCTAAATTATTTTACATACCTAGTAGGTATATAGTAAGTAGATTTGTTGGAGCCTGGAGAATCATATCAATGTCACCAATTACGATGGTCTCTCTCATCGTATAATCGGAGATGCGAATGTTTTGCCACCGTTTCTATTCCAGGCAAGTTTGATTATCACTCAACAACCATCTATATGGGCGATGGGCTGATCACCTGTCACCATGGTTCACCATTATCCAACCTGGGACTCTTGGATCAGGAGTGGTTGTTAGTTTTCTTATGATTACTTGTTGCTCTGCCCACCCCGTTAGGGATACAGGCGTGATAATATGTATGTATGAATCATTATATACTTAGAGGTATCAGAATGCCTCAATCGCAAGAGCACTAAATTATACATAAAATACTTAATTAAAAACACAAATATCCTTAGTTTTTTTAAAGTCGCGCCAATAGGTTTACGTTCCATTTCACATGATTTTTATTATAATATTTTTAATAAGTATTTAGAATGGTGCAGTTTATGTAGTGATTATTTAATTATGTGTGATAAGTTGGTTCCTCAAATATATTAAAATGTATAATCTTGTACTTTTCTACACACTAAATATCTTTTAAGCATAAATGTTGATATCTATAAAATAAAATGGTATATTAAATTTGATGTGAAAACGAATTGTTTTTTGTAAATTCTGCGTGCAAAGAAACAAATACCTTGACACTGGCTGCGCCCTGCTAGTGGTGCCAGGTTAGGGCGATTTGTCGCTAGTAAGGCTATCTTCGAGGATGTCGTCGTCAACCGTCTCAGCTGAGACGACCGATAAAGCGATAGACTACTCGGTGATTTTAAAGTTCGATATGAAACCAGTAACCCAGTTACCACTAGTAGGTATAGTATAGTATAACGGTAATGGGTTTTGCAACATATCATTGGAATGGAATGCTAATTATTTAAATTAAATTATTTGCAAAGATATGCTGAGGTTGACTCATTGGGTTAGCAGTGGTACAGCCTAGAAACTCAGATTCAGAATTATCTTTTTTTGTGAACTCTTAGACCCAGGATATATAGGCTCAGGATCCCAAATCAAGCTGCTTACTTACCAAATGTATGTGCATGTGCCAAATATAATGTTTAGACTGCCGACTGACTTGACTATCCCTTAACATCATAAAAAATTTATCATCATATTTCATCTTGATCATCAACTTTTTTACGATAATACTTGGTACACTTTTATTAATGTTGTTGTTTCTAGCTTTTATACAGGTAGGTACGGTGCATCTATAATTTACTAGCTACCGCCCGCGGCTTCGCTCGCATGGTCCCCGGACAAAAAATAGTCTAATTGTAATCCAGTACATGTACTATGTAAATTTCAAGTTTCATTCAAATCCGTTCAGCCGTTTAGGCGTGATTGAGGCACAAACATCCAAACTCACAAACTTACGCATTTATAATATACTAGATGGCAGCACAGGTAAAATTAGCACACGCTATCGTTGCGTTTTGAACTTTACGCCGGTAATTTCAAGCAAACTAGAGCTTTTCAATTTTATAACTTATGTATTTATGTATTTATAATATAATAAGTATACGTTTATATGTAGGTACATATATTATAATATCAAGCAGACAACTTATTGTGATTTTAGGCCCATTTACCATTATTTACCTATTTAATTGAGCGCTTTCCTGGCAACCCTGCCCCTTGCGCGCGCCGACCGACCGACCGCCATGTTTTCTTTCCACAACAACATCACGTCACGTCGTAAGCGAGCAATCAAACGTCAGTGAAAATTAATTGCAATTCCCTAAAAATAATACAAAAATACAATACAAGCTAAACAAATTTGATTAGATGTTACAATGAATCGAACTGAAGGATTAGTGCAACGAAGGAACGTCGTTAAGGACAGCACCGCAGATGGAGGATTGAAGGAAAATCCAGAAATTGATGATAAGAAAAATGATAAAAATTATGATGACGGGGATTCAAAGGAAACTAGATTGACTCTCATGGAAGAAGTGCTACTTCTAGGATTAAAAGACAAAGAGGTAGGTATTTCGCAAATAAGTCAGAACTGTGTTGTGAAATGATCTATCGTGACTGGCTCATCTTACGTTGTACTCATTTCAGGGTTACACATCTTTTTGGAATGATTGTATATCAAGTGGCTTACGAGGATGTATTCTTATTGAGCTTGGATTAAGAGGTCGTGTTGAGTTGGAGAGAGCTGGAATGCGAAGAAAAGGATTGCTCTCCAGGAAAGTTATTGTAAAATCAGGTAAGATGTATTACCTAGTGAACAGAATACAATAACGTATCTAAAAGGGCAACCAAGTGCAGAAAGCAACAGTGTTGAGGTAAAAGTCAAATATTATGTAAATGATTACTATTTGAGAATGAGATGGTAGCAACCTTGTTTATTCTCACATAGTGACTGTAACTTAAAGCTTGTATACAGGTCCTCTATTAAAACTTCTGCTGTATCTTTGAAGTTTTTGTATTTATTACTTATGTATACTACTAGTTGTGTCATTACTTCTTTCGAACCAGTGCAGAAAACATCCAAAGTGCACTTCAATGGCTCTTTTCATGCACATGTTTTAGACCTTTTCGTTTCTACAATATACTGGTCTCCACATGATGTTTTACCTCAGCATTTGAGATTACTGGTATAGTGCACATATTTTATTCCAATAGAAACTGGATTTGAACCCATGACCTCAGCAGAAGGCAGGGCTGCTACCACTAGTCCTCCAGTGCTCATGCTTCATGTCATCCAATTATGAAGAGAGTAACAACTGCATTATTCAATGTTTATATTCTGTAACTCTCAGATTCAATTATATTTGTTGAATTCATTTTAATTTAAAAAAAAAGTCTATTTTGGTCTTGCAATCAAAATAAACTATTTCCTATTGTTTGTAATGTACAATGAAAACAAAAAAATTATAATGTACATCATACCTACCTTATGGGCTGTTTGAGTATTTTTGTTATATTGTATTCACCACCATGAAATATTTTGCGATGAGTTGATAAGCCAATGTGTTTGAATGGCATAGTAAAATATTGGTATGAGTAAATAGGGAATATGAATTGAAAACATTGGTGCTCATAAATATTGCCATCATAACAATTTTAAGAATACATTTCAGGTTTTGATTGTAAATTGGTATGGATTTCGAAAAAAACATAGATATGCAAAATATTGGTATCCATAGTTATTTATCAAAATGTTAAAGACAGATTTAAAAAAATATGAGCTTTTGTGCTATTTTTGTCATTTTCAGCAAGCTGGACTGAGCAGCCCCTAATGTTGACCTAACCTTAGTGTTCTGTGGTTATAACAATAGTCAAAATCTGTAAGAATGATTAGCTCTAGCATTATCCTGATCATTTTGCAGACACACCAACCGGAGATGTTTTGCTAGATGAGGCTCTGAAACACATGAAGGAAACAGACCCACCGGAAACTGTACAAAGTTGGATAGAATATCTGAGTGGTGAGTACTTTTCTACCTACTTGACTATTCATGTCATCCATTGGTATCTAGGTTATTCAATTCTGATCACCTGAAATGCTCACGAGTGTGTGGATCTACTATAAAGTTTTTTTTAGGTGAGACGTGGAACCCCATGAAGTTAAAATATCAGCTGAAAAATGTAAGAGAGAGGTTGGCTAAAAATCTTGTTGAAAAAGGTGTCCTAACTACTGAAAAACAGAATTTTCTTTTGTTTGATATGACTACACATCCTCTCACAGACAATGTTGTCAAATGCCGATTAGTAAAGAAGGTAAATAACATGTTGCATCACATAACCATTAAAACACTTGATTAAAACAATAAGACCTTGCATCTATGTTTTCATTCATTTGCAGGTATTATGTTTGTAGAAATGAATGTTATTTTGCTGATGTCATAAGTTTGATATTCAAAACAAAACCTTGTGGCATCCTTTCATTAAGTAAATATAATTACATGTTTCTAATAACAGCTTTACCAGAATCATATTCATGTTAACTATTGGAATTATCAACAGAGATAAAGAGTGGTTGATGATAATTCCAGGTACAGGAAGCGGCGCTACGCCGGTCTATCACAGACGTGGCGCACGCAGACAAGCGCTCGCTCGCTCTGCTCATGCTCGCCCACTCAGCCGACGTGCTGGAAAACGCCTTCGCTCCGCTGTCAGACGAAGACTACGAACTTGCCACGAGACGCGTCCGCGCTTTACTCGATCTGGACTTCGAAGCCGAGGCCATCAGGCCTGACGCCTGCGAGATCATGTGGGCGGTCTTTGCAGCATTCACTAAATAGCGGTAACTGCCACTATCTTACCATCGAGATAGAGGTCAACCTGAGTTGGATATGATATGAAAATTTCTTTTTTTCATAAACTCTCTTCAATGAATTTAAAGAGTTCAATAGTTTTGTAATAAATAATCTTATTTACTAAATTAGTATACATAATTGCAATTTGTGAGTGACACTACATCCAGAAATTGATTAGAAGGTTTTGATTAATGCATTAAGTGGATGATTTAAAAATGTACAAATAGATCATGATAAAAAACTATCATTCCCATAATATATATCTGCAGTATTATAAATTGTTTCATTTGGATATTGGGGTTTTGAGCATCTTTTTTTTCGAGGCGTGTTTTGCATTTCTCTTATTCTTTATTGGTTTTGTTTCAAGAGACAATGTTTGATTGATCTCATTACTTCTTAACATAGAACTGTGTGTAGAAGTCTGAATAAAGCCACTAATAGTAAAATAGTTATCTTTCTATGTTCTGTTACTTCTAGCTTTTGAATATTTAGATAAAACAACAATTAACTCAAAAATGCGTACATTTTTGAGTTAATACCTATATGTACTGTTTATTAAATTTCAATTTTAGTGCACAATGGTACGACAAAATATGTATATCTTTCATATTAGATTTAATTACTATAACGTAAAAATTATAAAATATTTTGGAGAAGTATTTGATGCACAAACTGCATATAACATCAAAACAATAATTCATTAGTTTGCAGGCTAGTTAGGCTGTTTGTATACTTGTAATTTAGCATGTATTTTGAATCATTACTGTTTTGTCTGCTTGTTTCACTACAATGTTTGAAAAGGACGTGTTTTAAGCTATGGCGCTTTGCGACCGAAATAGATTTAAAATGAATTCGTAGGATAGGTACATAATATTTGTGAATTATACTTACAATTTGAAAGTAAAGCAAGGGAATGATATCAATATAGCCGTGATTTTTAAACTTGGCGGATCGCCACTGGCACTTTTATGGAAGAAGCCTTAGACAAGTTATTTTTAAATGTCAGTAAAAATATAGAAATATTATAATTAGTAATATTATAGTGGTAGCTGTTACATTTTCGTATTTTTATTATTTTAGGAGTACCTTTTAGAGGCGTTTTTTAGGATAACATTTATATTTACAGTCATGTTAAGAACTTACATAGGCCTTGCATTATTTTTTGAAGGGTAACATACAAGAAGTTGGCACTGAGTTTGAGTTCTCGGGAGGTTCCACGAATAAAAAATTGATCAGCGCTCAAGTTCAATGCGGATATCTATCTCTCTTAAAAACTTCTTTAAAATACACGTATTTTATTGATTTATGTTGGTTTATTTTTAGTATGTATGTGTGTTTTAATTAACACGACATCGTTTTGGTATAAATCTAGGTAAAGTACGTTTTTAAATATCGAAATAATAAAAGTAATAAGTGAGCTGTCGCTCTGTGAGGCATAAATGTGTGTTCTTGGTACAGATATCAACAGTGCATTCTTCTAATGTCATAAGATCTTTCGGAATATAAATTAGATAGGTATCTATGTAATTTTGTTATAGGTATATTTATATTTTACCTTGTATGGAGGAGTTTGTACATTATTTCATTCATGACTTTATTCTGATAAAATTGCAACCTACATATAACTAAAATAAAATTCCAAAATCTCTGAAATTCTAGTGGAAATCCATTTTCTTTAATTCTCGATTTTTGAAAAGCATGAGTTTGCGTTAGAAGTAAGGAATAATACATAATATACTTAGCCTTTATCATAACAATTTCACTTGAGATTTTTAGTAAACATTTAGATAGATATAGATGACTTAATTTTTAGCAGTCTAGTAGAAAGTAAGTCTGGAAATATTTTTAATTTTAGCCCTTGCACGCCTTGACCAATTGTGCAGTCGAATGATCGATTGGTATGTTCAGAATAGTATTCTGTTGTTTGTGGTTCAGACCAGGTAAATTGGTATTAACCGCAAAATAGATACTTGAGTGTAGAGTATGTAGTTTAATAGAGTGCATTTTTGTCTTGTTCAATTTGTAGTCTATCACTGTTGTTACTGCACATAAAGGTCTAGTAGTGCAAGGGATATAACTTTCGCTTAATACTGTTAAATTGTCATAGAATATCCGTACATTAGGAGTCCCTTTTTTCAGGGGAGGTTTCAAAATCAAGAAGAGGAAACCAAGCTATAGGTATTCCATTGCTGTCCAACGTATGTAAGTTCCTTATTTAATATCACCTTTTGGTATTTCGCTATCGCTACAGGAACTATTTTACTTCTAGAGTATCGATTTGATTCGTTTTGTACATAAAAGTGGCTATTTTTGGTTTGTATATAACTGTCGCGCAACAACGCTGATAAATTCAATAAGGAAGTGTTAGATGATTGGAAATGTATAAAATCAAGATAAATCGATGTATCATACACATTATTTTCTAGTATTATAAATTACTCAAATATATTCTTTGAAAAATTAAATTGTATTTTACATTTTAGATTCCATTAAAAAAGGATAAAGAAAAACACAATATAATTTTAACTTGTTTTTATTATAAATTTTCTCACACTTCACACTGTGGATAGGTAAGTCTTATATCTCTTCAAGACTACTTTATCATCAAATCAGTTCACTTTTACTTTGCGACTCGTACTATTTTACAAACTACTCATAATTCGTGGAACTATTGACAAATTGCATTTCGTGCTGTTATTATACTTAGGTAATTATTTAATATTTTATAAGAATTTGGGAAGTGGGCAATAACCCGATAAACAGTGGTGCTTTCACTCCTACAATTTAATTGAATAGGTAGGTAGAGAGAGCATTATAGGTTTAGAGGAATTTTGAGATTTAAACATATTTACAGGGCTTACTTATTCAACTTAATGTCTTTGATAAAATATACACGAGTTATATGATATTATGTACCTACCTACAGGATTCTGACAATGATTTTCAAGAGGATTAATTAGTAGATACTTTAATAATGCTAAAACATCAATTCTCCTTATACTTTCAAATTCTGATCTTTATTCAATAGATATTAATCTCACAGCCGTATACTATAAATTCTAAAATTAAATAATACTAAAGATTAAGCGTATTTATTTTTAACTAAGGTATAACTTTTTCAGTACTTACAAATAGTATCCTATACAATACATCCTATCTTATTAATATAAAATAATTAAAATAAATTAAACCTGTAATAAATAGTGCAGTATAGCCTAGAGACCATGTCAAGCTCTGTGGGCTGTGCGGTTTTTTTTTAATTACTACTAGAAGATCGACAATAAAACTAGAAATTAGAACTAAATCATTAGTAAGGTATCAAATCTGTGAGGTTTCCACAAATATTACGTACTTAACTATAGTGTAAGGAACATACTATGTACATAATGAAAAGTTTGGTAAGTAAATAGAGTTGGCAGTTAGAAGTAGGTATACAATAATTATGTGAAGTACTTATAATTTTATTTGGTTTTTATTTTATAAATGTTTTTACGTTTAGCTTTAATGTTTAGTTCTAATTTCAGCATTCCGTAATTTAACCCTATTTAATGTATAGTGGGTACACAGTGCAACTGTCTATTTGCAATATTATGGATGATATTTGTATTGTGATTCCTTTCGTGCTGATTCAACTCGACTAGGATAAAAATGCATTTCTATCATATTTTAAGTAATCGCTTCCCAAACCAAAGGTAAATGTATCAATGCGGCTTGATGAATTTACGAATTAAAACCTATGACGCTATAACATTATCTATACCCATTAGGAGCCATTAGTTTTTATAATTACGAATAAATTCATGTAGACAGGTATCATAAATTCATAATCCAATTTACCTATCTGCACCGGAAAAATGTTCGATGCTTAGAAGCTTCCGTTATGGGCTGAAGGTTTAAAGTCTCATTTCCGTATACCCGACGCATGTCGTATCCTTGAATTTATGGCTCGTAAGCTTTACTGGTTGGATTTTAGACTGCGAATAAATTCAGTGTCATAGTAAAGCTAATAAGTCATCATAACCCAGAAGATGGGTTATGATGACCGCCGGTATCCTTGATCCTTAAGGCTTGAGGGGCGGTTCTCAGGAGTCGTGGCCGATTTGTTTTCGTAAATTGAATTATGTTCTATTTGTAAGGACTCCGATGTTTCAAGCCATACTATTTTAAACTGACTACGAATAAATTCAGTCCATAGCTTTCTGCTAGGTTTCTCGGCGAGATCAGTTGGTTGAAGGGCCGAGGTCTAACTCTATCCTGCGTAGGTATATGGAATATTCGAATAAAGGCCGTTTTAGCGTGTTTTAGGTAAGCTCGCTTGTGTCACATTATTTTAAGATGACTGATTCAGTATCATAATCCAGTACTTTCTACATCGATAGATGCTTGGACCTCACTGGGTTTGAGGGTCCACATCAGGCCGTTGTCACCACGCCTCCGTGTACCGAATGTCGTACTCTTGGAGTTGGGGCAGTCTCTGGCGCAGTTTGTCAAACGCCTCTGCTGAGAGCTTCGTGCTGTTGAGATTCAGATGGCGGAGATTCGGTAAGCCTGAAATAATTTTCACTTCAATTAAAATCGATTTTTTTTTACATAATCTGAACGTCGGATTCCTATAATGTTAACATTTTTTAAGAAAATAAATGTATTTTAGTAGGTATGTTAGATCAAATGTAATGTAAACCGAAAACAAATATAACGGATTATTCGGACGCAACAAAAAATGGGCAAAATGTTCTTGCTCCTAATCGAAAACATAAAGTTGTTGAACTACCGTTGCCATGATATTAGATCCGAAAACAAGCCATTGTCTAATTATCTTTCGCACTTGGAAAGAGCTACATTTTGTAAATGTTTACCTGAGAGTGCTTCGATGCCCTTGTCTGAGACGGGTGTCTCGCAAAGATTGAGGACTTGCAGCCGCGTGAGGTGTTCCGAGATCAGTTGCAGACCACTGTCGTCAAACTTGGTCGCCCATAGGTTCAGGTAGCGTAGTGATGGCAACTGAAAAGGTTATTAAAACATTCTAACGAAAGGTCTAGGAAATCGAAGTCTTATTGTGTTCGAAACTAGAATAAAAAAAACCGTGTCGATCCGGAATATGTCGGTCAAAATCAAGTTATGTAGCAGCTACCTTTATAAGATGGTGCGCACATTCGCTTGTCACGCTAGTGAAGGCAAGGGAAAGGCACTCCAGGTTGCCGAGAGCTCCAGTCTCTAAGAGAGCTGCTACGTCGGCGTCGGTCGCTCGCACTGGCAAGGCCAGTCGTCTGGGACCACCTTCGGCTTGCTGAAAAAAATTACGTAGATGTAAAAATAGTCACTGACCAAGTTTCGGGTCTAAAAGTGATGTATTCTTTGCTCATATCATCGATCCTCAGTCGTAACTCGTAACTATCTCTTCATATTTAAAATTAGCTATGGACATCATAACCAATCGATTGTCTCGTATCTTAATCTGGAAAGCGGTATCGTGGGAATTAACTGATAGGCGCGGAGCCACTATGGCAAAGCGATACCTGACTGTTACATCTTTTACGATGTTCTTGCAGGTAAAAGTCTTTAATTAATTTCAGTAAATGACTTACCAATTTCTGAAGATTTTGTTGTCGTTCACAAAGATCATTGTAATACTGCTGTCCCAGCTCAGTGCCTTGCAATGAGGCTATGATTTCCAGCTGGGTTTGTTCGTCTGTCGTCACCTCCCATTCGAGCATCAAACTAAGAGCTTCCAGAGCGGCTGGCTGCAAATAACAAAAGTTCCTATTATTGGCGTTTCATGTGTACCTATTAGCTTTATCTCTTCCACAAACATGTCTAGTCAGTATTATTTTCAGACAATGTATTTTAATGTGCAAATATTTTAAGCTACTTTTCACAAATCCCCTGAATTCTAGTGAGAGTGCGAGTTTTTATGAGTTCATAAATGATTCAGTGAGCTATTTACACAGAATGTGCATAAAACGCACAGAATTACCCATTTAACGGCATAGATAGAAATAGAAACTTACGTGTTCCGTTAGAGCAACTAGAATGAAATCGGGCAGCTGTTTACTCATGCTCTGTAGAAAACTTTTCCTTTTGCAGCAACATTTCAGTAGATTTTCCAACTGTAAACAGAATTATGCATTTAGAAAACGGATAATCATGTATTTATTTAAAAGAACAAAAAACCCGACTGTTTAGAATTTAGGTAGCATAGTAGGCCTGTCTGACATAATTTGATTTTGTGACACGTTTTTTAGTCTACGTTTTTAGTTATGTACCATCTTAAGTTAATTGGAAATGGCTCCTTAAAGCTGTCATATTGGATTTTTTACACTCGTTATCAAATCAACAACACCTAATTTGTGAAAATCCGTCCAGCCGTTTCGGCTACAGAGGCAGCAAAAGGAATGCACATTCATATACACCACAAACAAAATACCCTCCTTCTTCGCAGTCCGGTAAATATAAAAACATTGTGACGTAATCATGCGTTTCTAACAATACTATCTAAATCCTGTTTGTAACGTGACCCCTCACAAAGCGGAAGTATGACACAACATTTTACGATACCTACCTTTTATAGATACCTACCTACCCAATGTGGAAAACACATTCGTTCATATTTAGGTTAGACCTAGTTTACATAAACATGCATAAAATATATTATAATGTATTTTAGTTGTTATTGGACCCCATAAAAGATTTTTTTTAACGTTCGTAATCGATCATCGAAGTTAAGCAACGCTAGGCGCGGTCAGTACCTGGATGGGTCGAGTAACTTTTCCAACATTTTCTTTGTGGAATTTTTGTATTTTTCTTTTTTAAAAGATCTAACATTTACTGATTTGTACTAAAGTAATAATTTTTTTTTTGCTTGGTTTTAATACAAGAAACATTTATGTACATGTACGGTGGTACGGAACCCTTCGTGTGCGAATTCGACTCGCACTTGACTGATTTTATTTTAATTCATGAAAGCTATGGAGCTAAGAGCATGCTTGACTATTCAGCCGTAGGGATGTATAGAATGCTACCAACTTCTTTTAGTCTAAACTATTTGAATTAATAAGAGTTTTTGCGCCTTTAAAACTTTACTTTCCCTATTACCCGCTCATTCATAAATAGCCTCGGTCACTTTAGCTAGTGGGTTTTTCTCCTTGCCACATCAAGTAGCATTTCATAGTGCATATAAAATAGGTGATATAAAGACACGTACCATGCATCCCCATAGTTCGCACAGTTGTTCATGCGGCAGCGCCAGCAAAGGCTCGGAGGGCCCAGTGGCTTTGAGCCATGACGGGGGACACGACCGTGCGGCCCTTGCAGGCGCCACGCAAGCGTGTGAGGCACATCGCGGGTCCTTCGCCAAGGCGGTCAGCACACGAGCGAGTCTACCCGCCACACGTGGGCAGGCGAGTACGTTTGCACAGAGAGGCACTGGTTGAAGCACCGCGCCTACTATAACTAGCCAGTCTTCGTATTCACACCTGAAATTAAACCTATACTGAAAAATATGTATCTACACACAAAAAGAGCATTTCTGAGGGTCGCCTTGATCTCTTTTGCATGGGGCTCACGTGTCCTCTACAGAAGACATCAACGCGTGCGCATTAAACTCTTCTAAAAGATCTTGTGCACAACAATGCGTAAATAACGTTATTCTAACCCCCGAATACTCAAACGCGACTCAGAGTTGAGCACGTCTCAACTCATGGTTTTTTGATAGTTTCTGATGAAAATCTGTCAAAAAAAAACATCGTCATTTGAGACGTGCTCAACTTTGAGATGCGTTTGAGTATTCGGGGTAAGTCTGCTACAAGTGTAATCTTTTCTGATATTTGTTGAAAGAAGAATCACTGATCGGATTGATTAAAAAATATAAAGCCTAAGTTTTTTTATAATATTCTGAATAGCCCTTACATATGGTCCAATATATCAGCGAAGCATAACACCTCCTCCTCATTATCGCTGCACTGATGCGGCGTGGCGTAGTTCCTGAAGTGGTCGTCTAGCGCCGCCAGCGCCACGGCCGCGAGATTGGGCGCGGCGCGCGGGTGAGGGCACGTCGCGCGATTCCCGTGCGTCACCTCCACGAACCGACGCACCAGGCCCGAGCCCGAGTTGTGCGCGCTGAGAGCACTGTTCAAAACATCACACTATTAATATCGAGATTGAACCGTTTATTTCGGACGCGTGACTAGTTGCATCGGCTGCTGCAGCAATCAACAATCAAAATTAACATTATATCGAGCTCAATCCCAACGTACACTTACCTACTTGCCAGACAGAATAACAGACGCAAGTATTTTGTTTGAAACGATGTTTATTTTGTAAGGTAATAAGGAAAACATGTGTTATGTTATTATTTATGGTAGGTACGTTTGTTGTACGTGCAGTAATCAATTTTAAAGTTGTAAATAAATGCGTTTTCCCGTAAAACGTATAGATAATGGAATGAGTGTTAAGTGTCTTGCCCATAAACTTACTATGAAACTATTATTTTCAGCACACGTTCTAGTTTCATGTTTATCACGAGGCTACATACAATCAGAGAAGGTCAGAGAAAGTAACTGTGTCATTCCATGATTGCACTTTAGTCGTTCGTACTTTTTGTAATGTATAAACGTCCTTACGTTATTGGCAGTTTATTGACGTCAGCGCAAGTTGAACCGTGATTGATGATTGACTTCATGTTTATGTAGCGAGCTGTAGTCAACTGCATAAAACGGGGCCACGATTGTACATTCATACGAGTACCATAGAGTCTGTATTACGATACTAAATTACAGAGACTATTAAATTGATGAAGGTACTTAATTCAGCTATCGTTGACACTAACGTCCTTGACACGGAAACGTAAAACCTTGTTGAAATAAACCCAGTTATAATTTGTTTAATGACGATGACTTCATTAAACTATCATAGATATTGGTCAAGAATATCCAGATTCTAATGAAGGTGACATGATATAACACGTTATTGAGAATATTTTTCTAGGTCGATCACCTTAAAAAATGATCAGAATAACAACGCCAAAAAATACATAATGTTACCTAATATAATCTCTGACTAGGCGTCTTGCGTTGGGTGCTCTCGCGAAGTCAACGTTTCGGGTGAGGACTCGGCGCACAGGCGGAGCGAGAGCGGGTAGCGGCGCGGCGCGGGGCCTTCTCCGACACAGGCGAGCCAGTAAGGCACACAGCTCGCCACTTATACACCTCTCAGCCAGCAATGGAGCTGAAGCACTTGTTACATTCTCCGCCCACTCTTCCCAATCGGTTTTATGTTTATTCTGAAAAAAATAGAATAAATAAAAAACAAATAATAAATCAGTTTGGAAAAATAACTAATGGTCATCAACCAGCAGATCGGCTGTAAACTTATTTTCGTAAAAAAGAATTGAACTAACTGTAAACAACGTCAGGAAATACTTTATTAAATTCGCTTTTGCTGGCACTGTGCCTAAATTGTACGCGGATTTTCCATAATAAAATGCCATGGTTTTGGGGGGTTTCTGTCAGTTTAGGTTGTACTTACTTGGTAGTATATAAATCTATGATTATTATTAGTATTTATGATTAGTAAGGATAGTCACTGGGGTTGGGTGGGCATCAACAGCAACTGACAAATATCGTTGTTTTGAGTAACATGCAACAAAATCAAATTAGCACTTGACTACAATACGATTTAGTTGATTGAAAAATTTTTACTACGTCAGTTCCATAGCAATATTTTTGCAAGCCACCATGTAATATCTATCACAAAATATTATATTTACAATATGTTGGTAGACAGATGTATGTATGTATGTTGGTAGATATATATTCTACGTGTGTACGTGCTTGAAAACTCGGTTTTGTACGAGGAACATTTTGATTTATTATCACTGCATGCTTTTACCGTGACAAAAGTATCTACATCTCAGTAAGTACCTGGTAATTTATAACATAAAATTGCATTGACGTCATTGACTCTGATTTCGCAAATTAATTTGCTTGCTGCTCTACGCTTATCAATTTGTAAATTCAAACACAAATAACACGCGTTAAGCGAATGCTCGTGATAAGACGAGAGTAATCATATTTCTTTGAATGGTTGATTGAAACTATTAGTAATTTCTGTGATATGTATACGAGCGAGTTGACCTTTTCCCTTTAAAACCAGTGCTTTCTGCATGGTTTATTTTCGTTTTCCAGTTAAAAACAGTTCACTAGTTTAGGTCTAAAATACTTTTCTGTCTGCGAAACTTTCCACGTTGGTAGACTGCTTTTTGATCAAAATATTTTTATTTTTATTACAAATTTCACTCAAGATATGCTATGGAGGAATTATGAACACAGGCTAAAAGGTATTGCCTACGTCAGTTTCTCTTGTAGATTAGAACATCACGAACGTACATATTAAGATTGTTATATTATCCTAGTGGAATATTTTTATCCACACTCTTTATCATGACCTTACTATTTGTCTGATATATTTGCAATCTCTTATATAGGAAACGAATAAAATAGATTTTAGAGATCAATGGCCTAGGTCAATCAATGATCAATCACATAACATAGATTTTTTAAAGAATATTTTTGGGGTTGTATTTACATGTGCAAAATATATGCAGGACGAAGCATCTTAGATTTAAATCCTATATTGTCTAGATCAGGGTATCAATTCAAAAAATCACCGAGTAATTTAAATCACCAAAATGGCCAATTTCCATAGTTTTTTTCTAAATTTCGAAAATTTTTCTTAAAAGTCATTTGGCTATTTCAAAATTTATTTATTATCAATTTTGAAGTCACCTGGCCAATGACTTTCAAGACTACAAAATTGAAAAAAGAAACCATGGACCATTTTGGTGTCTTGTTATTACTAATTGATTTTCAAGAATTGATGCCCAGTTAATGTGGGTATAATAATTTTATTTTATCTAGGTACTCACCTCAGAAAGCAAATCTGTAAGAATTTCCAGAGGAGCCTGCGTGACGCTCTCGTCTTGCAACGGAGTCGTCATCACAAAGTCAACCATATTCTGGAAACACAAAATAACAAAATTTAGCTCCTCATATTTTTAACCACAATGATGACAACAGCTGTTATTCCATTAAACACTATGTACATCGTGTAAAATAAAGAATAGAGGCGTTTATTAAACAAATACCTTAAGTTCCTTTAAAACAACTTCTTTCCGGACACTCTTTGTAAGAAAATTGCGGTAACGAATGATGTTTCTCTGAAAATAATAAAGAATACTTCAATAAACTCACCCGGTTTGCACCATCGACAAAAACAAAACAAAATGCAATATGAATACTCACTCTCCATATAATGGAATGGTACCATTGGTCCCGTGTGTAAGCATCGTTAGCCTGCAAGCAAAAAAGAAATGTTCAAATGTTCTCTCTCTTTGTTTAAATGTAGAAACAAACGAAGGACTAAAAAAACAGATAAACTGCATTTTATTAAGTTACTCCTGTGGTGAATAGTGTCTGCTGCAGTCGTTTTCGAACAATATTATTTCAGGGTTGTGGTAAAATTTAAATGCCTTTTTATAAGATATACGAGAAATATTTATCGAACCTGAAGTAAAAGTGATCCATGCTGCATCACTATCCGAAGGCAGTATTTCCTGGCAGGATCCCATCGCGATATGCAGTACACCTCTTGCATGCAGCTGTACGACAGAGGTTTCTCCAGTAAACCGGAGGGCTAAAAGAAAATCGAACGTTATAACAATTTTCTCTTGAAAGTCAATGATTGTGGGTGTTGCGTAAATAATTAGTTTAGTTTGCCGACCGTGTGGTAAAGTAATTACGTCCCACTCCGTTAGAAAAGTTTATTTCTAGCGAGAGGCTTAAATTCAAGATATTTTTCCAAGTCATCGTCAAGACATGGAGTTGATGAAGGGTCACAGCAATAATAGATTGATTGCGTACCCAGGCCAAATAGAAAAGCTCTCAGCTGATAGATATAGGTGTGCCACATCATTAGTTAAGTGTCGTCTTTCAATAAAGCGGTCCAATCAATCAACCTCGACAGTAAATTAATACATCACTCCCTCCTTCATAGCGTTTGTATCAGCAACCAATGAACGCAGAAAAAGTTCGAGTATTTGCGATTTTTAAAAATATACCTACGTCAGTGTAACAAATACTCGTAATGAAATAGCATCGAAGATCTTGTTATAATTACAATTCTACAAACAAGATAAAAATTTTACGACACTAAGCCTACTTCAGTAAGTTAATAATTCGAAGGAAGAAATTAGGTCAACGATAGAATGGGGTTGCTGTGTGCGATAAGGGGGTGGGGTGTAGAATGTCGTACGAAGAACGGCAATGACGTCACAAAGTGCAATGCCCCGAGCAGTGTGACGTGAGCACTCATCCTGCCCTACCCGCACCGAGCTGACTCAGCCGCGCCTGGCTTTCTCTTCCGGGTTGCTATTGCTACATGCATATTGCAGTAACCATGCTTCCTTCTTTTACCTTCGCCATTTCGACTTTCCAAGGCAGACTTGTCCACTACGCCCTAACTAAGTATGTATACACAACAAATCTTTGTTCTTGGCACACAGTAAAGGTATGTCCTTGTATAATATATTCAATGAATCGTATTTATTCATTTTCTTACCCTAGCTAAAAAAATGCGTGAGATTTTTCATGAATTATAAAAATAAGTTTGCTTACTTTACATAAAATCAAAAGTTCAATGTCCTAATTGGATTAATAAGTGCCTATTTACATTAAAAAAAAACAATTAAAAAAATGTTGTTGATTTGCAGGTGGATAGACTGCAGGGTTTGTAGGTAGGTATAAGCTTGCCACATTCTGATAAATGAATTCCATTGACGTCAAACAAATTTTAATGAAATACCTACTTATTTGATTGCCGTAGGTAGCTGATGAAGTAGTAAGAGCAATTTATATATTTTTTAGTAGAGTTACTATGGCTGTTTTCGTTTTACTGTGGTTATATAATACAATGTCTTTTTTTTTCAAAAATCAACGTGTTCGATTCCTGGCTAGGAATATTGATTTTTAAAAAATCCAATGATGCAGTTATAGTTTTCATCAAAATCAGGCCCGAGACTCCTTTGAGTACTTTTCGCTATTAGTCATAGTTTCGGATTTGGATATGCACGCCCGCTTGAAAAATCTACCCTGTATAAACATCCAAATAAAGCTAGCAACTTATTATGTAGGTAATTCAAAACCTGCCTGTAGGTACATTAAAATATTATAAAGCTCGTACATAGGTGTTTTTTAAGTCTTTTAAAAATAAATCATCTCGCCATTAGCATATTTTTTTATTTCATTCTGTATTTACCTACGTCATATTATTGTGAATAACAATTTATTTATTTATTTTCTTCGTTGAAAATCAATAGAAGCATGTGTGCAGGTGTGTTACCTATTGAATACTAATGCGTTACGTCAAGGAGTAATAAAGTGCGTATGCTTCGTAGATTGACACAGACACGTGACACGAGTTTATCAGAGATTATCAGCCCTAAGGTACATTCCAGAATTGAAAACAATGTTCAATGTGATCAAAGAGTAGGAGGTTCGACTCTACAAAGTATTAAACAAGTTGTGGGTCAGAGACACCTACCTGACCCTTCAGGTATGTCTCTGAGTCAGTACCTATGGGTTTTCCCCATGTCTCAATACAATGGACGGTGTAAGACAATATATTGACGTCTTCAGCCTAGCTGTCACTTCCAAGGCACGGCGCCGGTCAAAAGTTAGTTCTTTTTTGTGATTTATAAATAAAAAAATAAAATAACTGATTGGCACGTATTTACCCACAATACCTTCTCAAAACAAATAATAATAATAATAAATAACACCCAACAGTCACATACATAGTCCTACCCCACACTAGGATCCCTGTGTCGTGGGTATCAGAAACGATTACCATGGTACCACAACACCCAGACCCGGAAGAAATATTTGCAGAACATGCTAACATTTCTTCCGCAGCAGGATTCAAACCCGCGCCTCTTGCGTCTCTGCCGAGCAATTGCCCGCCACGCCACCGAGGTCGTCAATAAAGAACATAAAAGAAGGAAAAAATTACGGATTTTACTGAACGCTTCTTTTACTTCAATAATCTAGAAATATTTCAAAATCAATCTGCTTCTACAGATTTACATATTTTATAGAATATAGTTTATAAAAACCGGTCAAGTGCGAGTCGAATTCGCACACGAAGGGTTCCGTACCATCGTACATGTACTTTTTAATAAGACTTACTCTATATACTTTTTAAATAGGTAGCTTCGATGATCGATTACGAACGTTAAAAAAAAAATTTTTTTTGTATATCCTTTTATTTTATTATATTATTTGTTGTTGTAGCGGCAATATAAATACACATTGTGAAAATTTCAACTCTCTACCTATTACAATTCATGAGTTACAGCCCGCTGACAGACGGACGGATGGACGAACGGACTGCGGAGGCTTAGGAATAGGGTCCCGTTGGCATCTTTCGGGTACGAAACCCTAAGAATAAGATTATTTGTACGAGACAGAAGCGAATGTCTATTTATAATATGGCAAACTTTGGTGTTTAGTCTATCTGCAGGCGACCTTTGACATTAGCGCTATTTAGCCTCTGGTAGATGCCGTCTGCATATAAAGATAGCTTAAACATTGCGGTATTTGATGATTTGTCTATGAAAATCGAATTAAAATTTCGTAAATCACTAATGTCGTAGGTTATCCCACTTTCAGATCTTCATGAAAACACTTCGCACCACTTCTACAGTAGATAAAATTTATTCCGTTCACAACAGTTTAGTTTACAGAATTAGAAGAAAACTTAAGTAGGTAAGTACGATACTTAAAACGAAATAAAGACTGTTTTCAGTATTGTGATAAAGTAAGTAAGCAAGTGATGGAGCTTTATGCATAATACAATTATTATAGGGTGACCAGCGTTGGCTAAAACACTTGCCATTTTAGATATGAATAAATCAATAGTAAAGCCAGTAGGTAGATATGCGTAAAAGCCGACGATTAGCTTAGCTGGCATTTAGATGTAGAGCCGAAATGTTTTCCGCGTGCTCATGACGTCAAGGCAGAACTGTTATGTATTACAACAAGAGTCGTAAACGAAAAATTTATGTTTTCTTTCATTCGAACAATAATGCACTAGTGAAAAAAAACCGAAATCGCATAATCTAAAGTGATTTTATTTAGGTAAACTGCTAGACCCAATGACGCACAAGCTCTGTTATCTATAATTGACCTCATTGTTGGGTTTATTTATTGCAAGTTGGTTGATGTGATAAACGTTTTATGACTATTAGTCATAAATAGGTACGTAATAAATGAAATGAAATTTTTATTTTGCCAGAAGCATGGTCATAGAGTACTTAGGTTAATAAATAAATGGTTTCACACACTTCACCGTTAAATACAGCATGCAAACAAAATTAGGTTTTAAACTGGAAAAAATAATTATAATAATAGAACGCTATACAAATGTCCTAATAATACCGTCACTATGTCAGCTAAAATTCTCAAATCAACATAATTTTACTAAAACAGTAAATGTCAAATCAAATTAATAATAATAATAAATAACACCCAACAGTCACATACATAGTCCTGACCCCACACTAGGATTCCCTGTGTCGTGGGTATCAGAAACTACGAGTACCTAACATGGTACCACAACACTCAGGCCCGGAACAAATATTTACAGATCATGCAAACATTTCTTCCGCAGCGGGAATCGAACCCGCGCCTCTTGCATCTCTGCCGAGCAATCGCCCGCCACGCCACCGAGGCCGTCCAATATATAATAATATATCAATAAATGTCAGATCAAATTAATAATAATAAATCAATGAATGTCAGATAAAAAAACAATAATAATAAAATAGAGTACAGTTTTAATTAACGTAGATTTTGCATAGCGATAGACCTAAGCGTTCTATAATGATGTGGTTTGTGGTGTAGGTACAATGGTAATTTTATTTCTCTAGGTTTTGTAGCGAACAGCTTTTGCACCCACAATCGCACTTCAACGTTGACTTCAAATAAGTATGTAAATACAATATTATCTAATGCTATAATACTACTATAACATGGAAAACAATGCCAACATAAACATTGACTGATAGAGTGCTTAATACTCACTCATATACAGGGTGTCCTAAAAAATAAGTGTTATGCGGAAGACCAGAGATGAGCACCCCTTGGGGTACCCGAATCACGCCCATGTATGTTCCACAATTCTTTGATGGTTTCGAGTTATGATTTTTTTCGTATTTTTTGTCTAGGTTTTGATTACATTATTGGTCACAGAGACATTGATTATTGAAATACATGCTTGATATTTTATTCCAAAACAGGTGAATAGTATGCCTTGCTGACACAAGACTAATTGTGGGACGATCTGATACCATTGCGCCATTAAAGATGCTGAATCGTAACGTTAATTAAAATACCAAACATTTAAAATTTTAAAATAAATTATTACTTAATATTATTATTTTATTCGGGTGCCCTAAAGGGTGCTCTGTCTCTGGACTCCCGCTTGACGCTACTTTTTGGACACCCTGTATAGTAGCTGTTAAAATGAGGCACTATGTCTGTGCACGTGCTAAAAACTGTGCTCGATCTGCGAATCATTTATTTGAACCGTACGTACCCTACCCACCTAAACCATTTATCATAGTCAAAGTCGTTATCAAACTTATTTGAATAACTAAATCATAAATGATTCGCTTTCGACCACACGTTGAATACTACGACCATATATATTGACTTATCTCTATATATCTTCTTCAAAATCTTATTGATTCTCAGATCAATGGTTTTAAAGAAAATAGAGCTTTATAGATCAAAAGCTTTGTATGTGCAATGTGTATTTATGTATGCCATCTGTACAACATAGTATAGTACTATGTTGTGCAAAAATAACCGAACTTTATTGGATTGATGGTTTTCCAGCTACAAAATCAAATCAATCAAGGCTTTCTTTATGAAGTTACGTACAACGTACTACATTTGTGTTGATACGTACGATCTGTGCAAAGCACGAGAATTCATATGTTTATCGAAAGTAAACGCAACTCTGGCTTTTTAGAATCGGTCTATGTAAAACTGTTACATCACATAACACAACTGTTAAGGCATAAAAATAGAAGATTCATAAACCATTTGGAATATAATTAGGTACCTAAAATTGTTTATGATTAAAATCGCAGTTTGTTTACCATAGGTAATAATAATGGCATGATTTTTCCCTACAGGACTTACGAATAAGAATGACTTAAGTAATGCGTTCTACGTAATAAAGTTCATTTGTAGAATTATGAATCTAGTAGAAATAACAAACATTGTACGTACCATGAGATGATTTGTGGTTACAGAGCAAACAATAACAAGCTAAGTAGGTACTGACAGACATAGGAAGTGTTTTCCCGGTAGTCTCCCTAAGTCTATATTATTATCGTTCGCACTAATTAGTAAGTCATTGGTAAGTGTACTTTTCAGTACTGTTTTCAATTTACAGACAGGTCTCTACTCTGCGTAATTGCAGGAACAGGGTGATAAAAAGAAAACCCAGTGATAAAAGTCACCAAAATGGTCCTTTCCATTGTTTCTTTTTTAATTTCATAGTCTTGAAAGTCATTTGATAACTTCAAAATCAAAATTAAAAAGAAATAAATTTTGAAATTACCAAATGATTTAAGAATACGACTTTGAAAAAAAATTCAATAGAAATGGGACATTTTGATGATTTTCAAGAATTTAGTTTCTTTTTTAAATTATAACTATTGATTTTTTTAAGTTTTCTTTATCGAAGCGTACCTAGGTAGGTAAAAAATGTATGAACCGACAGAAATTTTATTTATTTTAGCTAAAGTTTTATTCCGATGAAAACGTTTACGACAAAATCATATGACGCGAGTGCAACTGCAAGGACAGTTAATCTCAAAAGTCAGTGGAATAAGAATATATTCGTTCACAATTATTTGTTGAGCCAACGTTCACTGTGGCTACAACCAGTTTAGATGAACTGTTTGAAGGCATTATGAATTACAGTTCTAAGCACATCCAGTTAACGTACACATTAAGCTTATGTATCTAGTCCATGAGATTAGGTTAGTGTTATCTAGCAAACACACTGAAAATAAACAAATATGGATGCCCTATTTATTGTGAAAGCAGATAAATATAGATAGAGTTGAGGTGCGAGATAGCATAGATAAGACCGACCATTGTTTGCAGTAGAGAGCCCACTGAAATGCAGGTTGTCCTAATATTGGAACAAAAATGGCGCGTAGAACTGCTATAAATGTCTTCATGTACTTAGGTGTAGCAAATTAGTAATACACAATTGAAAAGAGTCAATTTTCTATTCTTTGAAATATCTTTATTCTCTAACTAGCTGTGCTCCGCGGTTTCACCCGCGTTTTTCTCACAGGCGGCCAGCAAGCGCGGCTTCCTCGTTTCGCCCGCCGCCGCGCCGCCAGCGTCTCGTCTTGCTTGCATCAAGCGCGCGTGGATTTCCTTAGCAGAGTTATTTTAGAAATGTATTTATTATACTCTTCAAAGATCTTATACTTACAATCATCAACAAATATATTTCAAAAAGATTATTACAGGATTTTATGTTGATAAAAAACTCTATGGCCCATAACTCATTAATAGGTACCAACTCTTAACATCTTACACACGTGATAACTTTTAAACGAAATATCCGATTGAGATGAAACAAAAAGTATTTTACTTCTACATAAATAATCTTGATAACATAATGCTTAATTTCGATAAAGATTAATATTACGATACATATTTAACGTAGTTTTTTTTTCAGACGATTTAATAATTATTTTGAACACAAAATCGGTTATTGTGATTAAACCATGATAGCATGATATGTTCTCGCGGACTTTTTTGTAGGTCTTTATGGGATCTACAAACCCGTAGTACATCATTTTGTTCTATTGTCAATATTTTTTGCAGCGCACGCAAAAATAGGTTTTCGATTTTACACCTTGTGTTACAAAATAGCAATTTTATTACGGATCCCTAATTTTGAAAAAATAAAACATAGCCTATAGCCTTCCTCGATAAATGGACTACCCAACACTGAAAGAATCATTCAAATCGGACCAGTAGTTCCAGAGATTAGCGCGTTCAAACAAACAAACAAACAAACAAACAAACAAACTCTGCAGCTTTATAATATTAGTATAGATAATTGTTTTTTAACCCTTTTGGTACAAATTTACAGCGTAGACACTTGGACGAATTTGGACAGGAACAAGTAACTAGGAAAATAAGTTAAATTAAACAATGGCGCACTTTAAATCCTTTCATCGCACTGGTTCTAATGAACTAGTGACTCGACTAGTGGAAAATAAGTGAAACTTTTGGTATTTCTGTTAACGCTTATGACTCATCTAGTTATGACGTAAGTCCATACATAAATTTATTTGAACAGATGTCACGAACATCTCGTGATATAAGGATCATGGGTTATAGGGACATATCCTACCTTAGAACGGAAGGTCTAAGAATCGAGAGCATGTGCTTCATAAAGCAAATAAGAAATTCGACTCAGAACATAAATAACATGAAATGCCATAGGAAACACAGTGAGATAAGCAAAATATATGGTTAGATTTTACCTACTTCATGGGCTCGTATGAGTATAAAACTATAGATTTTGTGGCTTTGCAGGTAAAAGATATTGAGACATTGAGATTATAATAAAAGATTATTAGAGTGTAGGTTACGAATTATCAGTAATTGACTTACCTGAGTAATCAGTTAAAACACCAAGTGATCAATTCCTCAAAAAGTGAGTAACGCAATACATTACTCACTTTGTGTTGTTTTACGATTTGTTTATTAATTCCGAAAATTACATTCATATACAGCGTCCCGTTTGTGAAGGTGAAAGGACGCTGTATAAATCATCTACTATAGATGGTAAAAGGCCTTAGTTTATGACATTCGAAAAATAAATAAACAATAGGAAGGAAACCAAATTGTGTATGGCTATTTTTGTAGGTATTCTGCAATGCCGATACTCCTAATTGGACAAACCTAACAAAATTCACTTCAAATCAATTTATTACATCTTTGTTTACCCCTTAGGTATCAGATATAGATTAAATTAAATTGAATTAACGAAAGATTTGAGAGAATGTCTGTCCACGTATTATATACAGTTCGTTTTTGTTACTTAACAAAGTTTTACATTTTAACAAAACATATGAGAGGTCTACGCATTAATTTCGCTCAGACACTAAATGTGAATGAAAAGTAAACTCACCGTTTTCGAGACTATGTGGTACTCCTGCAGGCAGAGCACATGTGTCTCCCATCTCCGCAGGAACTTGGCTGCGAGGATTTTATCGACGACCGTCCGTGTGTGTTGGAAGCAGCAGACCCTGAGAGCTCCCTCTGAGGCCAGCTTGTACCGCGGACCTGGTGGTGGCATGGGGGTTCCGACTGCGCCTGACTCCAGGCCAGCAGTGTCTGCGCAGCATTCAGGACTGGAACCCTGAAAGTTTATGCATCATTATAGCGTTGATGTCCTGAACTGATTATGTTGACTCTAAAGATAATTGAATTGTAGCTGAGTACCAAACAATTAACAAATCACTTCAAAGTTATAGAACATATCATAAATCAAGGAATTTCATAATTTCACTAAGCACTAAGTTTGTGAAATCTAAGACAAACTCAAAGTTTTTTATTGATGGAAATTACTAACTAAACTAAACGTCATAAAATTACAATGCATTTACGCCTTTTCGTAACGCCTGTTCGTAACGCGACCAAGCTGTTATTAAACCCGGTAACCATGTGCAATGCCTTTTTACATCCTCACAGAAGAAAAACAGCTGTCATCCCAATACCAAAGATATGGTGAACCTATTTGTTGAATTTACGGCATAACAGTTCAGATATATTTTTCAGGAATAAATTACCTAGCACACACACACGTATTTTCGATGTAGGTAGGTACGTTCGAGAACAACGACCTTGTTCTGGAGTTGCGCATTGTTCTATGAGTAACACTATTTTGTTTTAGAATCGAGTAATTCAACTCAAACAAATTCTTATATTTTGTAACCTGGGTAATAATCATTTTGTATTGAGCAAGTAGGTAATAATCACTTTACTTAAGTGCCGGAAAAAAGCGTTCCAAAATATTAAATGATCTGTTAAGTAATTAGCAGAAGCAGCAGAAGAGACCATAAAATAAAGAAGAGCCTTGAGTTTCGACATAAACGTAAAGTTGACAATTGGAAAGTACCCCCATGACAAACCCCCAATTAGAACTCCTAGGGCATCTTAGCAGGGTGAATAAAACTGAAATAAAAACAACATAAGTACCTAAAGAAACTAGCCTTATAAACCAAAGTTTCTATTTGTGGAAGGCACGATAAATTGTTACCGGCACAATTTACGAAATATCGCTCTGACGTCATTCACGTCCTTACCTTACCTCTGCTAGGTAGGTAGGTACTAGTCAAGCCTAAAGTTTACCATTCATATAAATTAGTTTAGTGTTACTTAGTTAATTATAGCGATTGTAGCTTGATCCATTAATTTATTCCAAACCATTATTTTCAAGAAATGTGTTTGAAATAATAAGCTTCTTACTTACCCACATTTCAATCTATTAAACAAATGAAACGATTTCATAAAAAAACTGTCAATACAGTCAGAATAAAAATATAAAATAAATAAACTAGTTCACTGTAAACCAAAATGATATCGTTATGAATCATACAGCGAGACGATGCGCGAAAGAATTCGTTCATCGTCAAATAGGTGTCAGTACCTAATTATGTTATATTTAATAAGTTTTATGGTACCTAATTGCTATTTTTGTTCATTCATTATCATAACACTTACCATAATTTTCTAATATTGCGCACGCACTACATATATTGTAAAAAATTATGCGTATGGAGTTATTCAAAATGTCACTTCACACCCTCAAACGCCACGGACTGAACTCAAACTTCCTCAACTAAAAACATTTATTCCCGAGAATAAGTTACATACAACTGACTAAATGAACTGTAGGCACGTAATTAAGAAGATAAAATACGCATTCGCCTGGTGCAAAGTTGTGATTACTTGCGTAGTAGTAGCTATTTACGTCAAATGAAATGCATTGAAAATTGTCCGCGATGTGGCGTAGGTAGGTACTATGCGAAATATGTAGGTAGGTATGTATTTATAACAGATTGTTCATTTTTATCAGTCCTATCGCTCAAGGAGGACACCCTTACCTGCACTAGTGGCGAACGCATGTATGAAAACATTGTACTACACAATATTTATATGATTTTACAAAGTCACGTACGTATTAGGAATTTTCAATAAACTTGTTTGAGGAAAGATAAATATATGAAATATAATAATAGGTTAATACCCTCAATGGGTGGTTTTCACAGTGCAAGGTCTAAAATGTCTATTTTAGAATTACCTATCACATAGTTTCCTGGTAAATCATTTTGTCTGGGAATACCAAAATGTATTTTTGATCGAGCGCGCGAAGATCTCAGTGGCAACTTGGTCGATTTGGCGCTGTATGTTAGTATGTATGTATGTTTGTGGATATGTTTGTTAGAGCATAACTTTCGAGCATTAATCCAACCAATCTGTAAGACACTTGGTAGGTCAATAGATTGTGTTATAATGATTTCTGGCAAGCATATGAGCTTAATCAGTGAAGGGGTTGTAAAAATCGATATGTCATGTCTAAGTTTGTTTAAATGGGTTAAATTCCGTTGGTAAAATGAGTTTGTCACAATCGCCTTCCAAAGAAAAGAAAATAAACTGAACAGAGCAAGTAACTGTCACTGACAGTTGCTGATGTTAATCAAAATATTCTACCGGCCAGTGTGTTGTCTTTGGTTGGAATCGATTTATAAAAGAAATCATTATGATCTATGGTTTCGGAAAAATATGGCGGCAGAAATATTTTGGGAACATCCCGCGTCGTAGTGTTCAAAAGTTTGCAAATTGAAATAAAATGAAGAAATCGGTAAAAAGTACGTTTTGAGTTTACAGATATACCTATATGAACCACGTAGGTACTAATAATAACTCAATGGTTGTAAAGATATTGGGTTTCCAAGAGGATAAAAAAGTTTTACAAATGTGTCGAGTGGGGTGCTACATGAAAGGGCTTTGTTTGTAGATTCCAAAATGGTTTTTATCTTTATTCTAGGATGTATAATTTTTGAAATACAACGAAATCCCTCTTGTTAGTTTCGATGTCTTCGTAGTTCAGGTTAGACTGGATGGAGAAATCCGATCGAACCAGAAGAGAAGTGGTAGGAAAGTACAGGAAAAGTGGTTTAGATAGGAACCATTTGCTCTTTTTTTCTGAAATCAATTTTGACATAGTAATTTTCTGTCCAAGCGTGAGTTGGCCATGAAAATGGGCGATGTTGACAAAATTTATTTTTGATGCAATTCGACTCGACAACTTACTTTTAATGATCATTTCATTGCACCGGGAAAAAATAAATAAATATTTGTGGATATTTCACACAGGAAAAAAGGGACTGCAGAAGTTGTTACTTTTTGTACATAGGTAAACAAAGTGTAAGTACGAGAATGTGTGCAAGATCTAGGTTCGGACAAACTACTAGTTTATTTATGACGTTATTTTATACTGACATAATCAGGAGAAATTTTTAACAAAATATATATTAGTTTAAAAATTTTCCTTATTTTCATGCAAAAATGATGACCACAATGACGTCAATCGTATTTTTTAAGTAAGTAAGTGGGATATTCCTATTTTTCTGTCTACCTATCGGTAGGTAGGTACTCATCTAATTTCTTCTTTTTCTTTCTGAATTTAAATTTATATTGTATTCTACTCTATTTACCTACTAATGGTCAAAATAACAATATAACACTTTTATAAATACCTTTAATTTTGTCTTGTCTTAAGTAGTCAAATCAAAGCAAAGGTCGTTGCATTGATGAAATACACGTTTGTTGAAGCTGTTCATCAAAAGTAAAAGCAATATCTCTGTTGTTGCTTTACGTGTGTTTCAGAATAACGTGACCAGGAAAAAAGGCGTTCAAGGCATATTGGCAAACAAAAATTTCGAGCGGGTAGCCCAACATTTTGCCCATGATGCACCAATAAACAAAACCTTTGATTAACTACATAATTGTTTTATTTTTCAGATAATACACTTATGTCATCGCTAGCTTATTTTTATAATTTAGTAATTTTATTTTATTTTAATTATTACGGTCATGAGCTCGTATCATATACCTAGTAGGTATATAGTATATTTCTTATTGTTGGTTTACAGGTACATACCTACATTAGATCTCAATATGGTTGAGCGAAGATAATATCACGAATATTTTTGGTTGATTGATGACCCAGAAAAACCGGACATCCGCTGTATCGCCGAAATTCATTGTTGTTTTGTTGTCTTATCCGGCGCACTAAAGAGAGGAGCGGGTCGGTTTCGACTGTTGAACTTCATGACCCACATAGTGGCTTGTTGGTGTTCGATGACGTCACTGCGAAAATTTGGGTCACGAGGGCGTGTTCGCGAGGTGCGCTGTGATGCCGGCTGAGGAAGTCGACCCGGATAGCCGGCGAATCGAGATTTCCACCACGGATTGCGTCTTCCACCTCGACCGCGCAATCGAAATATGCAAACTACAATTTGAGGAACGTTTGTATATCAAGATGGAATCTAATGGTAGGTACCTTTAGGTTATCCCTGTTCAGTTACCTACATATGAGTTACATTTGTCCAATTTGAATCTGAAAGATAGGAGGTACCTAAGTGGCACAAAATTGGAAAGTTGGGTTACGGAGCAGAACACGGTAAAACGTCGCTTTTGTCCACATGATGAGAAATGGAGAAATCACGACTTTTTGGAAAGTTACACAATCTTCGAGAGAGCTACTTCTTCAAATGTTAACACAAATTCGAAAGACTTTTGAAATCCATATAATGTGTTGCCGGATATTAGTTTTGAGTGGGGCAATACGAACTGTTTGTGCCTATCATACCAACGCCCTGGCATACAAGTTCAATAAAAGTTAAAAATAGACACCTATTGTTCTCTTTGAGATTGTGCCCTAGATGGGCCGTTCTAAGCTAATGGTAGGCAATAATATGATAGGTGGAAACATGAAGGCCTCATTGAAGAAGTTCGTATAAGTATTATTTTATCTACCTGTAGGATGTTTTACCTAAATTAATTTAAATTTTCCAAATTTAAAAATCCTGATTTAGGCCTTCTAGGTTTGTCTTATAAAATTAATACAAAGGTCCTTTCCCTACCTAAATGATTAGTTTACTTCTTGGAACTTTATAAGTGTTGACGCAAGTGATCAAGATTGAACTCATTCCCAACTAGAACCAATCGATGCGACACGCAAGAGACTGGCGCGCCGCGCGTGTTCCACGACGTGACCGCATGTTCCAGGCCCATGCCCATCAGTGCAGATGTTATCTGTACACTACAGTACCATTTGTGTCACGAAGATGTTCTTACACGCTCGAGCGGTATCAGTTTTAGGGGAAATTAAACGATTTCCACACATCTTACTTATATTATAAATGCGAAAGTTTGTGAGTTTGGATGTTTGGATGTTTGGATGTTTGTGCCTCAATCACGCCTAAACGGCTGAACGGATTTAAATGAAACTTGGAATATACATAGTACATGTACTGGATTAACATATAGGCTATTTTTTATCCGGGTACCACGCGAGCGAAGCCGCGGGTGGCAGCTAGTAGACCTATAAAAATGCTAATCAGAGTTGGAAGATTTTTATAAATCATCTCGGATTTCCTTTGTTGGATTATAAACTTCTATGTCTTATTATATAAGATGATTAGATACCTTTTTATTTTTAATCACTATTGACAATAAGCGCCGCACTCACGCTCCGAGTCATACCTTTGTAAATACAACGTAGATGGCCAAATATTAGATATTTGTTTGATGTCCAGCGGCCATCGGCGCATCATTGACGTCAGTAACTTGATTTTACCAGATAATACTTGACAATACGACTCATTTTATGAGCTTTAACATGCCGTTTTGCTTGATAATTTAAAATAATACAACTAAAAGTAATTTTGTCTGATTATAAAATTATTGAACTGTGTCTAAAGTAGGTAGGTATACATATTTTTGTAATTTTGATTAATTCTTGCTTAGGTTTCTATGTAACTTTATAATGTGGTTAGTCAAACCGCGTAAATAAAACTACTTACGAGTATATCTTGCATTTCAAGATCGTGTATCAAACGGTGGGTTATTTTTATTTTACATTCGAATACCTAGCACGTTTGTAAAACTATTTAGTAAATGATTATATTTTATGTTAAATTCGACCCGGGCACTACAGCATCTCATTAATGTTGGCAAAAGTTGCCTCCTGATGCTGTATAAATCATCTATACTTAGGTACCTATAGTACAATTACCCTTCATATAGTACTAGCTGTCGCCCGCGGCTTCGCTCGCGTAATATGTGGACATAAAATAGCCTATATGTTATTCCAGCACACATACTATGTATAGGTATTCCAAGTTTCGTTCAAATCCGTTCAGCCGTTACGGCGTGATTGAGGCACAAACATACATCGTCACATCCACAAATCCATACCTACATCCTCACATCCTCACAAACTTTCGCATTTATAATATTAGTAGGAAGTAGGATAGTAAGATAATAAATTAAATGTTTTGATTCCAAATTGAAATAAAAATACCAAGTACCTACCTACCTGCATATACTTACTAAAAGATGGCATCAAACTGGCTTGCCAAGATCGTATAGATGTAGGTAGGTAGGTTAATACAATACAATAGTAACATAATACGGTCGTACTTAAACGTCTATAAAAACCAGCATAACGACGACTTTTTTGCCTTTATATTTTGTAGATTAACACATTTTTATAGTTGTTTGACGTAGAAGAGTTGTAAGTGGAATGTTAGTAGGTAATTACCTACCTATCTTTGTTTAGTTTGAAGCTGGCTCATCAAAAATTATAATTTTTATCAATGATTTTACTTAAGATTGCGAGACTAACCCATTTGAATCTTATCATAATGTCATCTTTTTTTATGGAACAAGGGGTTAACGAGCAAGCGTCTCACTCGATGGTAAGTGATTAGGTACCGTCGTCCATGCCATGGGTACCTAAGAGGAGCTGCAAATGCGTTCAATAATATTTGTTATGGTACCTACAAACTTTCAGCAGCGATTTCGTTTGCATGGTACATTCATAAAAGTATCTAAATTTTCGCATTTCTATCTCTTGTTAACTCACAAAATAATCGACTGAGCTCTGCTCTGCAAGTGAGGGGGACAGTAGACAGCCCGGCGATGGCGGTGCCGTGGCGGCCGGCGGCGGCGGAGCCAGCGACAGCAGCTCGCCAGCCGACGCAGACAGGCTGCCTGCCACCGCTAGGCTGCGCAGACGGTCAGCCAGATCCGTGTGGCCGCTATTGCATGCCTTACGTACATTCCCATCTTTCTGTTCACTTTTACTCAGGTTGTCGATGATCCTCGGCCGGCGCAGCTTCCGAGAAGCCGCTCGCCATCGTCGCAGCCGGCACGCGGCGTTGTTCAGCACCTCTTCTGTAGCACGCTGTGGCTTCTCGCTGTCGGAATGCGCTGCATCCACGGTCTCGTCGATAAATGGCAGGGTTTCTATGGCATCTAGGCTTTCTTCTCCTGGCGCGGTCGGCGAGCTCAGGAAGTCTCTCAGGGCGAAAGCTAATCTTTGGTCTGATTTGAGCCCCTTTGGAGCATTGACTTGATTGGTTTCTACATATCTATTGTCATTGTTTTTATCATCCTTCATTTTGCTAGAATCGCTTTCGTTAGAATTGACATCCACGTTTATTTCTTGAATAAAAGAAGGCATCTTAAAAATTCATCCAGCGAGATTCGGTGAAAATTTTAACATCCACTAAGGAACTCTGTAATAACGAAAGTTGCGATATGTTTCTGTTTGAAGACCGATTTCGAATTCCTTTTCTATCACTTTTCAAAATGGAATAAAGCGTACCAAAATATCTGCACATTTTTATCAATAACGTGGTGATACACTATCAGCCCGATGGCAGCTGTTTGAGCTTTTTTATCTAATCGATGAATTCGTTAGGCACATCTATAAAACTATACGCTCGAAACGTTATCTCACTAAACTGCGTTTAAAATGGCACCATATTTTATAATACGAGTCACACAAATCTATCATGATCGAGATCCGCGGCAATGGATCTCCGGATTTACTATTAACTGCATTCACAGTTGGCCTCGAATTACACAAGCAGTGTGCGCAAACCGAACAGAGCACTACACTGGCCGGCGCTATCATTCGCTATACATATACACGACATTCTCGATTGTAGTCTTCTTGTTTGTATTGACGTATGTTCGGCTTGCGCAAAAGTAACCTCCGATCGGTGCTGCCTCTGGTGGTGAATGGATGAACTAAAAGAGCTCGTACAACGCCATCTGTGTGCTAAGGAGATTTAAACTTTTAGAAGTAAAAGCAAATCTGTAAACTTTTTAGTTTTCGTCCATGGTTCTACTCCTAGATGGCACTATCCTTGTTTTTATTTTGACGTAGCTTACACAAACTTGGAGTGGGTCTGAGTGGGTAGAGAAGATCAGTCAAAACTACCTCCGTTACAGGTTACTGGCTTCAAACAGAAAATGCTCAAAACCATAGAGTAACTTTTAACACCTCAAAACTCGGGAAGTCAGTATAGTACAGGTTATGACGAAGTTTGTAAATTAACTATACAATGTAGATTTTTAGCTCAACACTTTCAGTTAAAGTCAAAAAATAAAGTTATGCTATACCTAATTGCTTCATACTGTAGTGAAATGTTGCATTTATTTAGTCATTAGGTACCTATTCATTGTTGATGTTTTGGGTAAAGTTAGGTAATACAGGAAGTTAAACAAAAAAAAGAAAGCGTAAATAAATTGGTTGTCGGAGTATTTGCAAATAAATGTTTTATTTTTTGAGGCTATTTAGTTTAATTTTATTCACAGAGTCGGTTCAAATTGTGAAGCTATTTATTGTTAAAAATTCCATAACTATATAGATCAAGGTGATTTGAAATCACTTATATTTCATTCACATGACAGTAGAAATTACATCATTTACCTGTGAACAACGGATTAGTAAGCACCATTTTCGATGATTGCCACAATTTGTCGCCATATGATGATGCGCATTACACCATGAAGGCTGAACAGCTTAGGGGAATACCATCACACAAAGGACATATTTAATACTTTGGTCATCGTCACCTCGATCTAAATCCCTGATGTCATAGTTTGGAGCAGTACGGTTTTGGATTTTCTCGAAGTAACATCTCTGTAACAATGTGCTTGTGGCTTTTGACTGCGTGTCTGGGCATGTTGCCTGCAAATCCGTCCATTATTGTGGTGCCCGCTGTACCGGCACCGATAGTAACACCGACGACAACTGCTGCTCCGGTGACCGTCCCGACTGCCGCGCCAACAGCTGCGCCGACGCCAGCACCAACTGCTGCGCCGACAGCAGCGCCAACAGCACCACCAACAGCTGCACCAACGGCAGCCCCAACCGCAGCACCTACCGCTGCGCCGACAGCAGCACCAACTGCTGCGCCAACGCCAGCACCAACTGCTGCGCCAACGCCAGCACCAACTGCTGCGCCAACACCAGCACCAACGCCTGCGCCAACACCAGCACCGACTCCTGCTCCAACGCCAGCACCAACGCCTGCTCCAACGCCAGCACCAACGCCTGCGCCAACACCAGCGCCAACGGCTGCACCTACTGCCGCACCTACTGCTGCACCGACTGCAGCCCCAACAGCAGCTCCAACAACAGGTGGGGAGCTGCCAGATCTCATGCTTTGTAACGACCCAGATGTAGTATGTATATTTAATCCCGATGAAATCGTCGCAGGCTCGCTCCAGATCGACCCTCGGCTCGGCACCACGCCAACCGCATCTTTGGCCTATCAAGTACCGCCTATAACCGGTTACAATGCACAATCACCATCCTATGATACTGATGTTAGATTTCCAAGGGAAAAAAGAAATGCCGTAGATGAGACCACGGACAATCCTCTGATTAGAATGATGAATAACAGAAGAGAACATCACATTAAGAAGAGACAAGCTTGCCAATGCGTGCCTGCGGGTACATGCATAAAAGTAGTGACCAACAACGGCGCTGGTCTGATCGACATCAGGATCGTGACCCCAGTAAGTCTTACTTCATTTTAACTAGTCCTGATCAATGAACGTGGAAACCACTTGCATATTTGTTTTGTTCTAGGTCGTCCAATGTCCTGCCGGTCAAGAATATTGCTGTACGGGCACCACTGCGCCTCCTGCCACCACGCCGCCGCCGGTAGCTTGTGGGATAGTGCAGGCTGTTCCAGCTCTTGCTCACGCTGCAGGGCAGGCTAATTACGGAGAATACCCTTGGGAGGTATGTAGATGTGTAGAATTTGATGGTCTACGTAGGTCAACCAAAATCTGTTTAGCCCATTCATCATCACCATTATAATGTTTGTATTAGGTATTACAGGAACTATATATTTCTTGTTTTATTTTAGGTGCTTGTAATGACCTACCAAAACGACTACCTTGCTGGAGGAGTTTTGATAGACTCATTGAATGTTATCACAGTTACACATCGACTTGTCAACTATGTGTAAGTGCTTTTCCAACACTAATTTTTATAAACGTAATGTTAGATATCTTCCAGTCTTAAATTGCAGACTTGTGCCTCTCAAATTCTTTAAATTTTATTAAAAAAATGTTTTGGTAGATGTTGCCTTGTTTTAGATTGAAAAATATTTTATTTTATTATTACCAAAAACGCAAACTTCCTCTTACTTCTTATTAGTATCAATCAATATTTCACAAGAGGTTTTGTTTCCAGTGTGGCAGGCACGGCTCCAAACGTAAAAGTTCGCTTTGGCGAATGGGACGCTGCAGGAACATACGAGCCTATCCCTTTCAAAGAGGTTAACGTACAAAAGGTGTTCACTCACCCCTCTTACAACCAAAACACGCTGCAGTTCGACATCACAGTGCTCAGACTGGCTGCTGCAGTTGCGTTTACGCCAGCTCCTGGGTCCGTGGCCTCTATTAACAGAGCGTGCTTGCCACCGTCTGCTACTACAGTTTATAACGGTCAAAGGTACGTCTGAGATCTTTACCACCATATTTATGTATACATATCCTACTAAATACTAGTAGTTCGCCCCGAACTGAGATCTCACGCGCGATGTCTACACTACAACCTGCAAGATTTGCATTCGAGCCCTGAGGTATCTTGTACTTACATTGTACCAACTTATGCTGTCCCGAATTTTTTGTCGATGCAACGAAATGCTCCTTAGAAGTAAGCAAGAAAAAATGTACTCGTTGTTTTATTCCCAAATCAACATTTACCAGCCGTTACTGTTAAAACCTAGCATTTACTAAATTCTAATGGTAAAATCCGAATAATTCGGCTCTTTTTTATAAATCCTTGCATTTACTAACTCATGTCTGTAAATGCTCGTATTTACTGGTAAAACCATAGATTAACACATGTACGGGCTTTTACAATAACAAACATTACATTGTACCTACATGTTCTGGAATAACATAATGCTAGGCTACTTTTATCCAGGTACCACGAGCGAAGTCGAAGGCGGAAGCTAGTAATTTATAAAAGTACATAATGTTTATTTTTAATTTACACTTGATATAGAGCATCTCAGTGTTTGCTGAAAATATTCTGGATGACAAATACAAACGTGTTATGGTTTTACTCTCTGCATGGACACACGGCGTATCGCGTAGTGCTACGCGGCGCACCGGCTACGCTGCGTGACGATACTGCTTTCCTCCTCTTGATGAAACAACGCTTTCTTTTCAGGTGTTGGGTTGCAGGGTGGGGTAAGAATATGTTTGGCTTACAAGGTCAATATCAGCAAATCTTGAAGAAGGTAGACGTGCCCATAGTGGCCCCGGCCGTCTGCCAGACGCAGCTCCAAGCCGCACGACTAGGCACAGGATTCGTGCTCGATACAACCTCTTTCATATGCGCTGGTGGGGAACCTAGCAAAGACGCTTGCACTGTAAGTATTTCTTGATTTCAGTTTTACTTTTCAGGGTTCAGTACCCGAACGGTGCCAACGGGACCCTATTAACGGGCCTCCGATGTCCGTCAGTCCATCCGTCCATCTGTTAGCGGGCTGTATCTCATTAACCGTAATAGGTAGAGCGTTGAAATTTTCACAGACTGTGTATTTCTATTGCCGCTATAACCATAATTAATGAAAATAAAAAAGGCTGACCCATACAAAAAGCATTTTTATTACGATGGTAATCGATCATCTAAGCTACCTATTTAAAAAAAGAGTAAAAGTCATATTAAAAAAGTATATGTACGGAAATGTATGGTACGGAACTCTTCGTGTGCGAATTCGACTTGCAGCTGACAGGTTTTTTATTTGATGATGGTTTGAAACAAAAAATAGCCACTAATATTTTGAGGCATATTTTTCAATTTTTATTCTTGTGACCTATCTATACTTCAGTCAAACTGGAGATAAAATTTATGTTAACAAATTGTCAGTACTTAACCTAAAACTTACTTTTTCATTACATGTTTATGGAGCTTTTAAGTAGTACTAAAAATTAAATTAAGGTGTAAAAACTTATGTTCTAAGGTTTATTAACCTAAAACTAAAGTGATTTCATCGTAATAACGAGAATTACGCGACGGTTTGTTTACATAAATTGTATCTCCAGTTTGACCGAAGTAGTCATGTGTTTTTAATCACGTAGACAGTCACTTTATTTGTTCACATTTGTTTTTAAACATACAATAATGAGGAGAATAAGTATAGAATTAGTGTACGAGAATAACTTAGTTTGAAGGTAATAATGTATATTATTACCTCAGATTATTTAAATGGCAATTGAACTTACCGTGTGGTCATTTTTACAAGGCTATATAAATTAAGAGGTGTTGTGATTATAATAATTTTCCTACTGAGTGTGTACCTACTATGCCAAAGCTGTGATTTACCGTGCTCTTTGTTGTTCGTACTTTTTTTATACACATACATTATACATTTTATCACACCTGTATCCCTAATGGGGTGGACAGAACCATAAGTTATAAGAAAACTTGTAGCAACTTCTGATTAAACGTCCTAAAATGCAAATGGTGAACTATGGTGACAGGTGATCAGCCCATCACCTATGTAGGTGGTCCATCATTTTGGAGAGGACACTATAGTGGTTTGTGCCCTAGACCCTTATTAACTTTAAAACAAGCGAAAACATAGCACCTAAATAATGAAACCCAGACTAGCAAAGTAGACAATCTCTTTCTTTAGGCATTCACCTGAAGAATTCATCACTAGACAATTTATCTTAATTCAATCAGTTTAGTCAGTTGATAGTAGCACTGCCTACTGCGCTGTAGGTTGTGGGTTCGATTCCTACCCATCACAAACGTTTATGTGATGAACGATGTTTGTTCATTGTCTAGGTGTTATTATGTATTCAAGTATTAATTAAAAAGTAAAAATGTACTTCACTTTTCTGCTAGTCAAAGTCAAGAATTTTTATTCCATAAAATCACGGGGATCACTTGGACACGTCTTAAATATACGTTGCATTTACACCTGTTCGTAACGCGACCAAGCTAGACTGGGAGTAAATAAAAAACATAGAATGCGTTCAGCTGCTTCTCTCACCAAGCATGTCGTAAAAGTCGACTATAGGATAGCATCCTCACCAACATGATGAACCATCTATATGGGCGATGGGCTGATCACCTGTTACCATAGTTCACCATATCCATCTTGAGACTAAATCAGGATGGCTGCAAATTTTCTTATGGTTACTGGTGGCTCTGCCCTCCCATTAGGGATACGGGCGTGATGTTATGTATGTGTATGTGGTATTTACTTGTATCCATTCTTTTATAACATACTTTTAGACCTTTGGATTATAATACAAACTTTGTTTAGTTTGGGGCTAAAGGCGCTGTGTGATCTAGCAATAAAAAATAAAAATGTTTTTTATTGTTGTCAGGGTGATGGCGGTTCCGGGTTGGTGTGCCAGGTGAACGGACAGTGGGTGGTGGTGGGACTGGTAGCCTGGGGCCTTGGTTGTGCCAACGCGAATGTGCCCGCGGCCTACGTCAACGTAGCTGGCTTACTGCCCTGGATACAGCAGCAAGTTGCAACACCTTAGTGCATACAGCTGTGTTAGATGATGCCGATTTATTGAAGTTTTTGTATTCAGCATTTTTTATTTATTTAATTTAATAAATAATAAAATAAATATTTGTGGACCTTTTACACAGCGCCATCTAGCCCCAAACTAAGCAAAGCTTGTACTATGGGATGGCTGATAGAATACCTAAATACTTTTTTTTCTAAATACATACTTATAATACGTTATATCACGACACCCAGACCCGGAAGAAATAATTATAAATTATTGTTGGTACCAATGTGGTGTAAAAGCTGCATGAAGAAAGTCTGTATCAACGGTTATGGTCTCCAAGATATTGTGTTCATCTCTCAAACAGCCTCATTTTATTAATGGAATAATAAAAGTTTTCTTACATTTCTATTGTATTTTTTGTATTGCTTTGGTAGGGATAAGTTATAAGGCGATTATTTGAAGCTTAACTCAATAATTTATTAATAACAATTTATACAAATAGCCATGTAAACATTATAAAACATACGATTACTAATCAACGTAAACGGTCGTTACGGACTACATACAAGAAATAAGGCGTTCTAAACGCAAAAGTTTAACAATTAAACATAACATTACGATAACTATACATAGCGAGTTCGGACGTAATCTAATATTGCCGCGGAGCAATCCAGCAACCGCTTGAGGGACGATAACGTTCACAGGCCTGCAAGGGGCCCATTCATAGAAAAACAACAGCATTCTGCCGCTTGTTCACTGTCTTTTGTTTTCTCACCTGCACACTATCGGGAGTAAACAGTGCAGCCATACTTGTCATAAGAAGGATGCAAAACGCGAAGCTTCGCAATCTTGCAATAGTGTAGGTAGAGTGAGAGGATAGTCTAATAGTAACACCGCATCCCTGTGCTACCTCTAACCGTTGAGAAGTACCTAAGTTGATGCAAAGGTGCCTTTATTCTTCGTCTGGTTTCTCTAGCTTCACTGCCGGGGGCGGAGTCGTGACCGCAGGGGGCAGTGGAGGGGGCGGCGGGGAAGCAACTTCAATGTATTCATCATTCCGCTCTTCCTTTATCTCCGGTTCCTGCTTCACTTCTGGAGCCGGGGTAGATACTGCTGGTTCAGGCGGGGCCAACGCGGCCCAGGCGCTAGCCGCTCCTCTCGCGTAAGCTTCGTAGAACGCTCTCTGCGCAATCTCCGCTTCCTCCAAATGCACGAACGCGTGATTGTCGAGTTCTGCGCGGAAGAAGAATTTCATGCCGCATCGGCCGCAATCGTATGGCCTGGGCGCGGACGCGTGTTCTGGGAGATGGCGTTGCAGGCCCGCCGCGCTGGTGAATACGGCTGAACAGAGGTAGCAGGTGAAGGCTCCGATGCCAGCGAAGGTGTGTTCGATGAGGTGTGCCTGGAGGCGCGTGGGTGAGCCGAGCGCACGGCGGCAAAGGCGGCAGTCGTGGTCGGCGGGCGGGGCGGGGCGCGGCGTGGCGTGACGCGCGTAGCACGCAGAACAAGCACGCGCGCCCTCTCCTCCCTCGCCCTCAGGGAGCGCTCGCAGGCAGATTGCGCATCTACATACAAACATAAATTACTTTAGGTTTATTAATTTTATGTAGGTCGTCCTGCGAGATGGGCAGACGATGTGGTTTAAACTGTCGGCTAAGGATTGATGAGACTAGCACAATACCGACGAAGCAGGGCGGTGCAGGATCGTGTCGCGATATGTACCTGTGGAACGATTGCTCTTCCAACTCAATGTACAATTTCTCACCTTTGTTCGTCCTCGTTGGGGCGGAGATGGAAGCGTGCATGTAGCCGCGCCTCGGCCTCAGATGCTAGTGTCTGGCGGCAGACGACGCAGGGTGCGGGGAGTGCGGGGTGGTGCCTAGCCATGTGATTTAGGAACGACTCCTCAGAGAGCAGCCGCGCACGGCAGCGAGAACACGTGTCTCCGGCAACCACCTGGAAGCAATATTGATTAGCTTTACTTTTATCTTCCGTAGACTTTCTGTTGCAGTGGGTCAGCAGCAACCAGAACTTCATGAAAGGATAGGTTTTGAATGATAAAAGAACGTTAAGTTTAATTTCAAAATATCAGCCAATATAGCATGGTAAACCAAATAAAAAGTTACTTCTAGTAAGGATAAGGATACTTTTGTTCTTTCATATCGTAGCATATAAATGTAATCTGTGTACCATAGAGTTTATTTGAAAGCTTACCTTGCAATGTGTCAGTTTATGTTCAGCCAACACCGCAGCTGACGGAAGAATCTCGTCACAAATGAGGCACTTATGCCTCGCAGCCGCCGTGCCGGAATGGGCCCTTGTATGGGCTTCAAGCTCCGCGCGGCTTCGAGCCCTCTCCCCACAGTAAGCACACTGTAATGCTACAGCACCATTCTTTCTCCTACGTTCTTCGCCCCCGGGAATGGCCGGCTCGGTGGTCGTGCAAGGGGAGCAAGTGCCGTCAGCCTCTGTGCCGTTGTTGTTCTCAACGCGTTTCGGTCTGGTCAGCTCGCCGTTCAAAACCTGGAATATTGTATTATTAACATTTGTGGTTACGGACATCTAACTTGATAGAACCAGCAAATTAAGCTACATAGCAAAGGTCGAATGTTCTAATGTGTGTATTTTTACCTGTTGGGCCATTGCATGATGGACTTGCATATGTCGCTCTAACAGGTACTGGACTGCGAAGGCATCAGAGCAGGTCGGCACAGGACATCTGTAGGCGCGAGGGCGCAGCCTCGGTCCTCCAAGCAAGGCGCCGCAGGAGCACCGCGCGCCGCCGTGCCTGGCCCTCACATGGGCGACTCCATCAGCCTCAGAACGTAAAGCACCGGCGCCGCTACCACATCCACGGCACACCCATACTTTGCTTTCACCACTATGAGCAACCGCAAAATGAACCTGTAATCGAATTATTTTTTATAAAATTATCTTTTTTGATAAAACATGTCCGAAGCTGATCGAAAGTGTGAAAGTTTACCTGAATAGCAACTTTGGAGTCAAAGATCTCCTTGCATAAAGAACATCGATAGAGATGATGAGCGTGGAGATCCAACAGATGTTTCTGCAAATCATCGGGCGTCGGAAAACTTCTAGCGCAGCTGTGGCAAGTGTACTCGCAGGAGACTGCCAAGTAATGAGCCGTCAAATGACGCTCAGAAGCTGCAGCATCTGCGAACGTGGCTCCGCAATGAACGCACGGAGCTGGGCTTGTTCTGGTCAACTCTCCACCTTCCTCGAGATGGCCTTTTAGATGAGCGCGGAACGCTTCGAAATCGGGCAATGCTGCGTCACACTGATTGCATAGCAACGTGTTGGGAGAAAGAGTAGTCTGAGGGGTTCCGGACCCAGAACGAGAACGCTTTGCTGGAGGTGCGTCATCTGATGCTCGTCGACTCAGGTCTGTTGGTGTTGGTTGATCGACAACCGGCATAGCCTCTCCATTGAGCAAGGCAGAGTGAGCAGCTCGTACGTGCAACTGGAGTTGCTCCATGCTTGTGAATGTGTCGCGAGTGCAATACATGCAGGCGAGTAGAGTCGGGGGTGGTTGGGAGGCCACACGACGAGGCGGGGTCAGAGCTGCTGCATCGACTCCGTGAGCACTTGCCATGTGCGCCTGAAATACAAAACAAATGAGTCCTCACTTCAAGTATTCGTGAATTTAATTCCCTTTGTTCTTCAAAGTTCTAAATTTAGGCACCTGTAATAAATCAGGTCTTCGAAAAGCTTCACCGCAGCGCAAGCACCGCATTGGGCGTCGTCGGTCTGGCTCCCTGCCCTCCCTGTCGCGCTTGTGGCCCTGCATGTGTGACGTCAGCGCGGCTGCGGTGTTGTAGCCGCGGTTGCACACCGTACATTGAAACGGCTTTTGGTTGTCGTGGGTTTTCATGTGAATCTTCAGGTGGTCGCTGGAATTATTTGGTTAGGTGAGTTATATTGCTGGATTGTAAACAATCTAGAGCGAGCACATTATTCATTAGACAAGTACTTACATATCTATAAGTACTTAGAAAACATTACAAATCCGCTTCCACAAAATAATGCCAGTTACCATATAGGTAGCTGTTTAGTATTCCAAATTGAGATACATAAGTAGGTACTGAGAAATAGCTTTTGTAAGCAGAAATAACAATTTGTCATACGCCATAAGCACTCGTATAAAGCACCGGCCATACAGCTAACTAACAAAGAGGCTTTCACGTGAACTACAGAAGAGGCCATCGCCCAAGCACCTCCGGTAATGGCCGCGCGACGGTTTAGGTACAGTCCATTATTTAATTTTTGTGAGACCCTCGACATCATTTGTCGCAGCACCATCTCTTTTCACTCGACGGTGGACAAATGGAACAAAATTAGTCACATGGACAGAGTGAGGTGACGAAAAAGGTGACGTGTCGCCTCAGCGTGCCGAGCTTTGTGTGTGACTTATGGTGATCAATCTTGTCTGAGAGCTCCGCGGCCATTGTCCTACGCACCTCTTGAGAGCCCAGCAATACATGCTTTATACTGCCTGCTTAATGGCCCTCGGATTAAGCGCATTAGCATTCCTTTAAACGTGTCACGTTTTTGTTACATTTTTTTAGTTGGCATAAAAGATAAATTGCTTTAGACACAAGGACCTCTACGAATCACAAGACCTACAACGCGTTCATATGCTTACCCCTCAAGCCTCTTTCAAGATACCTACTTGTATTTGTTAACTTGACCGACCAATTCAATATTTCATTCAAACTCTATTTAATATTTAGGTATTTAAATAACGGGATGGTGGTTGTCACTTGTCGATCAGGTATGTACATAATATGTAATCCCTGCGTATAACTCAGTTGAAACAACACAGCTGTTTGCTTTACTTTAACTGACAGGCAGTAAGTAAGCCTACGAAAGCCTACGAAATAGGAAAAAGTATTATTTCAAAGATACCAATCCTGTAAAATGATTTCGTCAAAATCGGTTTGTGTTTTGATCTCAATTTGGAGTACGACAATGTTAAATTCGATTTAGGCTAGACCTTAGCTTAGTGTGTTGTCTATCTTTTGAGTTTTTATTTTTCTGAATATTGTACGTTCGAGAAGGGCGAACTGTTTGAACTATATTTATCATATATGTACCTACCGGCTTACACTTTCAACAGTTATAAAGACTAATTCTATTCTGATACTAACCTCCTCGAAAAAGCAGACTCGCAATGCGCACAGCGGTACTTCCTATCGCCAGTATGCAGTTTCACGTGCCGGTCCCGGGAGCGCTTATGCTTGAATAGTCGCGAGCAAAACTCACACCGAAACGGCATTTGGTCTGAATGAGTCTGTAAACAAACGAATGAGATCTATCAAATTTTATAATTGATCTTAATGGGAAGGATTTTTTATTTTTATTCAAGGGTCTAATCGGAAGGATGAGATGTGCTGCCTCTTGAGTATTTTTCATAAGACTCCGAACGAAACAATTAAGTATTTTATCTGAAATTCACCAAATTAAACATCATCTTCGAATGTAATCTACAGGTCTATAGAGAGACGATTATAATTATAGTCATGCAATCATAGGAACGAAATAACTTCGGGTGCATTGATCAGAAAAACCATCGTGAGAACTGTCTTCGAACAATGGTCTGACTACCGCCGCGCGCCGCCGCCGGCCCGCGTGTTCCGACCACCTCACAAACCGACGGCCTTTGACAATAGAGTAAAAAACTCAAGGGGCCCATCGTGACTCGATAGTGAGATATAAACCAGAGGTCCCATAGCCTGTGATCGATTGATTGGACGATAAAGTAATTGACATCTTAATCTTGGTAGCCTGACCTGGGTTCGGAATCAAACGGTGGGCAACGATGGATTTATACTTTTCTCCATAATTATGCAAATAATATCGCATCAGTGCAAATATAAAGGACATTGCAAGGAAGCTGACACGTCATTCGTAGTGTTGAGATTTTTTTAGTTTGTTTTTTATACGTTTTAATAGTGTATCAACGAATCTTTTCAGCTTCGGCTTTTCGATTGATCCAGGTTATCAGGAAAATAAAGAAAACTAAATAAGATTATCTTATCTACAAATACCATTACCATTACCAGTTGTTCGATAGTTTACAATCATCTTAATGCAGTTTTATAAGCGGTTCAATTCTGAATGGTAGATAAATGATCAATACCTTCTTATTGTAAAAGTCATTGAGTGTAACGAATCGATACGTGCGCCTGATAGCATTCCTACGCGGGAGCTCCCAGCTTATCTGCTAGGATCGTCTTCCATCTGATCGGTAATGCTCACTGGCCTTACGGCTATTTTTATAACGGGTTTGACGGTTTATCAAGTTATGTACTTAACATTTAGCTTAGTTGGTGAATTTAACTTGGTCGTAAGCAAAAACTTCAGAGTCGTAAAATGAAATAACAAATCTAAAATAATGAGCATCTTTCTTGAACAAACAATGTCCGCTTTACCAAATTCACTTAAAAAAGGCTATTCAAATTACATGAGAGAATTATACATGAGTAGAGCATAATGAGGATGTTAATGTTAGTGCTTATGAATAGTGACTGACAGCGAGATAATGAGAGTCGTCGAAGCGTCGGCCTTCGCACCATCGTAATCCGGAGACAGACTAGCATAATAGACTCCCAAAATGAACCTCTTTCCGCTTTTACTAATTGACCACCTCACGACGACATTCATTTATCACGACACTAAACAAACGTTACAAATAATTTACTTTGCTTCTAAAAGTGTTCAAGCAATATGGTAATCGTTTACAAACAAAAGATTTTTAATATGAAGTCAGTTTTAGTTTCAGAGGCTACTCATTTAGATGTATTTTTTTAGAGGTGACGAGGTTCGTGTCTTATGCATTCCTAATTAGCTACCGCTCTATATTTTGACCTATAGATAGTACATAAGCGTCATGGCCCAATTTACAAGTTGGCGTAGCACTAAAATAAGTTAGGATTGATATGTTTGCAAATGTTAATTATTACTTGCGGTACTGATTAAAGAATGTTACTGCGAATTGATTAGTGTAAGATTGACACTTTTGCAACAAAAATAAAATGCAATCAGTCTCATGCGCGATAGTGTCTGCCTGCAGTCGAGCTTATAAACAAAGCGTCGTGGCATGTTTACACTACTCGCTTAATTGGAGCGATTCAACCTCGACAGAATTAATAAATTCCAAGCTCCTTAGCAAATAAATTCTGTCTTGCGCCCAAGCCTTTGATAAAGCCATTTGTGGAAGGAATCTGAATACAAAAACAACTGTCTCATGACTAAAAATATGAACGCTCTTCGGCGAATTTTATGCAATAAAGTTCAGCGCCATTAAAGTTTACAGTGTCACACTGCATGAGAACATAAACAAATAGTTAATACAGATTAACGATTCCTCGTATTGGAGGATGTATTTAGCAAAATATTGATTATTGTCGATGCAGCGCTTCGTGCGCGATTTCAATAATCGAGACGAGGTTTGACTCCACGGGGGCTCGGCCCCTGGGTGCACGAGGCGCGCGGAGCCCTGCTGGCCGGTCTCGGACCGCTCCCACCACGACACTGCGCTCGCGTTATTGTGCAATAACACGCAAATATTATAAGCGTTCCAAATATTAAAATAGCCTTATACAAACACCGTGAGAGCGACGGACATTATACGCTAATGGTGGTAAGTTTTCCAAGTAAATCTCACCAACAAACATTCCAAACTAGTTTAAGGTAAACGTGATAGCCAATAAAAGCTCGGAAATGGGCAGCGAGCGGCTACCGAGTGACTTTCCCAGGTGCAATAAGAACCGCGGCGGCTCAGTTCACACAGCCAGGTGCTGCGCTTAGTCTCGGGGTCAACTGGCCTGCCAACCGATGCCGATGACACCCGCTCGCTTGCTTTTCCACTGACGCAGGTCATTTACTCTATTATTACGAATTCATACCGTGTGTCAACATTATGTTAAGTGGCAGTGGGCAGCGGCAATAAAGGTTTTATTATTAGCTATATGGACATTCTGTCTTGGTGCACGCTCGTTATGCAAAAAGTTTTGTCTCCTTGATAATGTGATGAATAATCTTAATATTCTCATGAAAGGCCAGTTCCTCGAAACAGTAGCTCTATACGCTGTTGGTGCTCGTACTGATAAGTAGCTAATAAAGATTCGTATCTTACTGCCCGAAATAACTCAAAATTTTATTTACGTTGAAAAGTTCTACCTTAGTGCCTGCATTGCCACAGTGGCTCTCCGTAGTTTAGGTGCGTTCGGCCGACGCGCCTCTCAGGGCGGCGAATGGCAGTAGGCTGTCGCTTGGCTCATTTATACTAGACGCGTCGCGTATAATTATGTATTTTTTTTGTGATTTTTTGCAACGAACACTAACTTCTAAGCATCATGTTATCCAGCGATAAAGTTCTTTGATTAGTTGGTCAGAAACAATATTAGGAAAAGGCAGACATGTTTTACCAATACAAAAATCTATAGTAGGTAGGTAAGTAGGTTATCATTTATGTTAAAGTGATTTTACTTACTACACTTACTTTACTTACTAAAGGCGTATATTGTTATATGATTTATTGAATTAATACACACTGTTTTCTTTATTGATTTATTTTAATTTGCCTATATATATCGGCGAGTGGGAACCCTATGCAATAGGGATTATACGGGGCGTGATAATATGTATGTATATACGAAAAATTGACTTTTTTTTCAAGAGTGAATATTCTGTACGCTAGTACTATTAGTTATTCTGTGACAGTGGCTTTAGTACTAAACTTAGTGTCTTCTTATAGAATACTAGCTGTAACCCGCGACGTTGTCTGCGTGTAAGATTTTTTTAAGTTTATCAAGTTGTGGCAGCGCACAATATAGTCCCATACTAACTTTCATCCCTTATTTCAGGACTATTTTAGCAACAAAGAGTAGCCTGTGTCCTTCCCCGGGATGGAATCAATCTCCTTGCCAAATTGGATCAAAATCTGTTCGGCAGTTTAGGCGTAAAAAAGTAACAAACAGACAGAGTAATTTTCACATTTTACGATTTTGAGTAAGTATGGATTATGATTTTGCGTAAGTTGCATGGGACTTGTCCAGAACCTATTGTATAATTTTGTTGGTAGTAGCGGTAGTAGCGGGTCATTATTCGATCCATCCGATCCTGAGGTCGTTCGTGGGTTCGAATCCGGTCGTGCTCCAAAACTAATGTATGTCATATAAAACATCTTGAGGAAACCGGCATGCATTTTGGTACAAAGTAGCTAATTTTAAATATTGACTAACAAGCGTGAATGTTCGGGATGATAGGTATTGAGTTCTCGCAAGCCGGTTCGACAGTTTTACGATTGTGATTATGAACGTCTTAGTTGACCACTGATTGAGTCTCTTCGGCTCCAGTAGGTACGTATCGAAAAACTTAATTAGTCTGACTACTGCGAACCTTCATTAACTTGCTATCAATTGAGTTTTAGTATTACGACAATACTTTTCCAAGAATCTACTCCTCACTGCTTTATGACTACCCCCGAGGCGAAACTAGCTCGACGGGAATATCGGCGGTGCGCGGATTCCAGTAATTGATTTATTCCTGTAATGATCGCCTTTCCCAAGCGAGCGAGTCTGCGTGCTGCTGATAAACGCGTGTGTAGAGAGGGCTAGACCAGGGAGTTGTTATCTGGTCCTATTTCCGGCCGTCAACGCTCTGTCGCGAGTGAGACGCGCTCGCCGCGATCATCGCCAGATACATTTGTCGGCGCACGCCCGCAATCCGCGACGGCCTCCGATGCGCGTGCATTGATCAATATCTGCGGAGCCGCAACAGGCCCTGCAATTGCGAGGGAACTATCGATGATCTTGAATTACTTAAGATTTCCTTTGATTTTCAAGAATTTAAAATCGAGATGCGTCCTAATTTGACGGGCGAGGGGTGTCAATTTGAACACTTTGAGTACGTGCCGATCTAAATCATACTCGAGGCATGCCACCAGCCAGGAGCGGCAGTATGCAAAGTGACGTTTCTATTTGCCATATCTCAGCTAGATCTGTCGCAGTGTGTGTCGTAATCGTAGCGCGGCGAGATCGGCTCGACACAAAGGAGGCGAGATGTACGGCCGGCGTAATGGCCGAGCACGTCACAACCCTCACGGTGCAAGGCGAACGCGATGCATATCTACGCACCGGCTCTGTAAATGGGCTGTTTTGGGTATCTACTTACTAATGAAGCGAGGAACTGCATGGCGAAACTGGACTGTGAATTCACAGATATGACAGCCATAACAGTCGCATTGTTTGTGTAGTTAGCCAAGTTGTTTTATGGTAACATAACAAGTAGAAGGAATATGCTTACAGTGGGAAAGCTTGTTCGTAGATTTCGTAAGACTACGTTGTTGTTGGCGACGAATAGATCCCTACAGTGTGTTAATTTTGCAATTTATTTATTTTGTAGTATTAAATTCTGATATGGAAAAACTCTTGACACACTTTTAACTATTATCATTAAATACAATTTACAATATCTTTTTTTCGATACCAGGACAACGTTATCTAGTGGGATAAAAGATAAAAGCCACTGGAAAATGGGATCATGTTTTTGAAAGGAACAATGGGTTCAGGTAAACGTGATACTTGGCCAAACTTTAACAGGCTGAAATAATAACTAACCTGTTCATGTTTCTTGAGATAGGACAGCCTCGGGAAAGCCTTGTCGCAGAACTGGCACTGGTAGGGTGTGTGCTCCGTGGCTCCGAGGGTGAAGGGTGGCTCGGCGTCGGCGTCGGCTGCGTCGGCCGAGGGCGTGGAGGCGGGCGACGGGGACGGCTCCGGCGTCGACGACGGCCAGGAGCTGCCCGCCGCGCTTCCCACGCTGCCCAGCGCCTCTGTTCAAAACATTTCATGATCAGAGTTTTACCTATCAGGGTTTTACCTATCAGAGTCTTAGTTCTTTTAAATCAGTGTGATGAAAATATTAAAAGTGCACCTCAAAGGCTCATTTCATGCATTTGACTCATGTTTTCGAACTTTTTAGGTTCAACGACTTACTGGTTTCCTCACGATGTTTTCCTTCAACGTTTAAGAGTACTGTTATAGCGCCTATTTTTTTAACAGAAAAATCCATTGGTGCCCGACTAGATTTGAACCTACGGCCTTACTAACGTAAGGCGGGGCTACTACTACCACTCGACCACTAGTATGACCAATCTTATGATATACTTTTCTGCTGGACTGGGAGTAAAGAAAGACCCGCTTCTCTCGCCGAGCATGTCGTAAAAGTTGACTAAGGTATCCTCTTCAACATAACGGACCACAATGGGCGATGGGCTGATCACCTGTCACTATGGTTCACCATATCCAGTTATCCAAACTTGCAGCCACTTCTGATTCAAAGTCACAAGGACTTTGAACGACAGGAGTGGCTGCAAGTTTTCTTATGATTACTTGTAGCTCTGCACACCCCATTAGGGATACAGGCATGATAATATTGTATGTATACAACATTCGAAAAATTTATGCGCCCACAGTAAATCGGCTCGTAATTACCTAGCGTACCTAGGCATAACGAGAAAGTCTTATCGCTTGTAGCACTTATCAGGTAAGTTAAGTAGCTAAGCTTTATAAATGTAATTTCATTCACTGTACTAGGAACATAATTTACAGACGATCAACGATTACGGGCTTATTAGTAACAAACGCACAGTCATATTTTATTAGCCTAGCTACTTTACAAATAAGCGTGCTCAACGAAGTTGGTTCAATAAACGACAATTTCGAGGTACCGGCATTATAAAGCACATTAGAGTTGGCAGACGTAGCCCGGGGCCAGAATAAGGCCATCATAAATATCGGTAAGGCCCCATATTTCGGTATTAGGGGCTATATTTCTCCGGGAGCACCTCGGAGTGGCGTGAAATATAAACAAATTGAATGGCCTGCGATGACGAGCGGCATCAACGTAAATGATGAGTAATGGAAACTGCGGAGAATAAAGATTTTGCACTCAAAGTGAACATATTTTATCAGTAATTTTTATTTAAAGCTCATTCGAACAGCTACTTACATACTGTGAAATGTCACATTCATATTATATGTATAACACTAGCTAAAATGCTAAAATAATTCAAATTTTATAAAATTCAATTAAACAGAATTTATATAACGGGAACGGAGTATTCCTCTAGAAAAATATCAAGTTAGGTAATTTATATTTTCGCACGATGGAATTTTCTTCTTTTACGCCCTCCCATTGCTCTAATAAGGCACTATTTATATCAATCTGGTTCCCTCCACGCCCCGGACGTGTGTAACAACCTTAACTAATGGCCAAAATAATGACAGCTGCGAATCTACTCAAGAAATGGATTTAAAACCGTAAAGATAAATGGGATCCAACAAACAATTATGGCATCTGTACTTTGTTTCTTTGTAGGTGAGTTTAACACTCCTTTTATGTCGTTTTATATTTTCGCTGAATCATTGGGTGAATTAAGCTTTATTTTTCTTCGCATCGTTTAGGCTTTTAAAATCAAAAGACGGCCTCTAAGTAAATATATCTTCTTCCATCTGAGATGTCTCAGATCTTGAACAATATTATAAGATTTGCCTTTATTTCGCTAGAATGCACCGTCCTGGTAGGATAGGCGTAATTAGCAGCGATTGCAGGCAATTCCTCGGGTGACGGTGGCGCCGCGGCCAGTGGGCGGCGGAAGCCCACTTCCTAATTGCGAGGTCTGAGACACCTCAACCGGCGCCTCGGCAATCAACGCCAATCGCTATCTACTCGCCAAACCGACAATCCACTTTATGAACATTGTTACACAGCATTTTCACATTAATCTTTATTAATATAGAGGCATAAGGCATATTAAGAAATTGCCTCATTATACAGCGCTTCCGAGCAATTTCTTCGCGCGCGATTGGTGATAATTTTCTCTGATCGTATTGACCGGAGAACGGAAGTTTTTAACATCGATTAAAGACAATTAGTGAAATTCTTTGGGATGTTGAATGTAGTGTATTTAGGTACATTTTGAATACAAAAATATTTTGCAAAACTTTTATAAAATTAATAAAAGGTATTTTAATGGACAGTGTGTGAGCATAAGCGTGCGAAGTGTATAGATTTGTTGTGTTGAGAATATATGTTGTGCCCGCTTATTCCTAGCCTTAACCGCATCCAGATAAACAGTGACCTGTGAGGATTGTTTTCCCTTCAGGATAACTAGTTGGTTTGGTTATCTGCCAGGAAAAATATTCCTTGGAACTAACTAGTTAGTTGGAAAAAACTTTTTTCTTAGCAGATAACTAAAAAATTTTTGGTTATATCCGAAGAAAATAAAATCCTTTGAACTAACTAGTTATCCTGAGAAAAAAAAATCCTCAGAGGTCACTGATTTTTTAGCGTATTTTTTTTCCTTCGCTGTATAAAAACTTTCTTTAAAAATAGACACAAAAAATGAAGGTACATAGGGACAGATGACCATAATTACACACGTTTTACGAGATACAGCCCGCTGACGGACGGACGGACTGCGGAGGCTTAGTAATAGGGTCCCGTTGGCATCCATCGAGAACGGAACCCAAAAAAAACGTACTACTAAAAGGGGTACGGTTGTATGTCATAATTTTATAGAAAACTTTAGCAAAATCTTAACGCGCAGTGCTAATCTAACCTCTGCATTGAAATTGATCAAAAACAAATAATCACTTTGTTTCAGGATTTTTAAAAGCCACACTCTACATGGGTTTTTTTGCAATCAACGCACAGGCCAAACTATCTAAGCTAGAAAGCTGAAATTCGGAAGGTAGGCTTTTAGAAAAATAAATAGTGTCCATGTTTCAGAGTTTTTCAAAATAAACCGGGTAAAAAACGGGTAGGTATAATGGATGTCAAAGTTTGTATGGGAACATTTTAACGATTTGACTCGAAACTTAGTCTAGATAGGTACTATAAATGAAAAATAAATGGACACGTATTTCAGGATTTTCAAAACATCCTTTGAAAAGGGGTAAAATGGGGTGTTTAAATATTTCCTCCCCCCCCCCACCCCCACCCCCACCCCCCCCGAGCGAAGCCACACGTCAAAAACAATGGGAGCACAGGCTGGACTGTCATCACACCAGAAGACTGATTTCTGAATGCAATAAACGCCTCACAACAACATTGTTGAAAATGAGACGTGAAGACCTTCGCACAATGGTGGGCATCATCAGAGGACACTGTGAGCTGAATCACCACCTACTCAAAATAAGAGTAACGGACAGCAGCTTCTGTCGCGGATGCTTCCAAGAAGATGAGACTGTGGAACATGTAACACTACACTGCTTCGCAACAAACGAAATAAGACATAACTCGGGACTACGACGGTCATCGAGAAATATACGGCATCACTATCGACCTCATCTACACTACCAACAGCCTCAACATCATCGAGGATACTTGAACACTGCTGCCAACATCCCAAAGTCCTTCTCCGGTACTTCAAGGAGTTGGGCTGGCTGGGGGAGGGGTAGCAGGGGGGATAATGCACAATACACCCCACCGTGGGACGTCAGTGCAGATCTTTGTTCCCCTAACATTAACTAGAATTAAAAGCCGCGCGTGTAAGCTGGTCATATAGAAAATTTTCACGCATAGTACCTACGATCGAAAAAAGTTCAGTTTTCTGTTCTTTATGCCTTGCTACAAAAAGGTTTCTTGCCTTTTCCACTTTTTTAGAGATCTGTAGTTATATTCTTCTCGAACCTGCAGAATGTAAATTATTATCATCATCATTGGCGCAAATTAGATGAAAATCAATGGTCTCTAGATTTTAATCCACAACGCTAGTCAGCAAGTTCCTTTGAGTGGCTATAGATAATTTTATTACCTTCTAGTCTGTAATGTAGGTAGGGAAAGTGAAAGAGCATATGACCATTGTCCCAATTTAAATATCAGATAATTGTATGTAAAGGTGGCGCGCGTTTACGGGCTCGACATGGCTTGAACAGTTTTAATTGACAACACAGTTTTTATGAGTCTTAAACAGCACATTTTAATAAGAGCCTATGGCACTTTCAAATAATTATTATTGGAATTATACATTAGCTTATAAAACAAGTAAATTACAATTGTCCGTCAGAGTATTGTTAATAAATAATATATCGTAATTGCAATATAATTAGCATAAGAAAATGCTCTACTGGACATAGGAATATCAATATTATAAAATGTTACAAAGCTAACAAACTAATATTTATGTAGATACCTAAAGTTTTATTTTATAATAACTCGTACCTTTTATGTCGTCAGTGGTTACTTCGTGATTCTCTTTGTTCGCCTGTATCTTCTCTATGAGGTGCTCCAGCCTACTGCTGTTTCCCTTGAATAGCATGATCATGTCCGCAGTCTAGCAGCTCCCGAGGTGGCAGCTCGCGCCGGCCGTCTCCCGCACTTTGACACCGCCGCCGTCTGATTGCCGCAGGTGCATCGGTTCCAGTTTATTTCGGAACTTTTTGCTGGTTTATTGCACGTGCGAATTAAGTCGGACAGGTGCCACTAATTGAAGGGGCGCCCGTCGCGGCTGCGCTTCCTCTACGGCAATTATTCGGGTGCGTGCTGCCGATCTGTTTAATTAAGGTGAATACGCGCGCACCTTGGTACAGGTGGTGTAGTGGTCGGACGGGTTAGTGCAGCGGTGCGCCGGGAGCGGCGAGCTGGTCGCGACTGCGAGCTGCGGCGCGAGCCTCCGGTGGGCGAGTTGCGCCTAGCACCTCGCCTGGCACCCAGCCCCGCCCGCCAGCCCCGCCCACGCCTCTCCTCCCACCTGCACCCACTACCAACTAACAAACTTCCCTTTTGGTCAAACTTAGTTACTGACACTAGAACAACTCTGGAAATATACCAAAGTGCATTGGCAGGTAGGCATGCAGCTGAAATAGTATAAATTGAACTTTTCACGCACTCCGCAGCCGATGAAGTCATACGTAAACGAGTCTATCCAGTAACTCAATTGCTTTATTCACTTAACACCTTACGCATATATAACTTTGCAAATATGAAAATGGGAGAGAAGTCAAATCTGTACAAGTATTTTTATTTTTATTCATACTCCCATCAATCTTTCGTGTACGTTTTTAATGACGCATGGAATGGAAAAAGAAAATATTTTCTGGGTTCATCAAATCCCCAGCGTAATCACTCGTCAATTACCGTTTGAAGCATACCGAGAGTCAGCTTGGCATGCGTGAATATATTCCGAGGAATAAATGAATCGAATGACAGGTGGATGATGCTAAAAGCTTGTCAAAAGAGTGTCGCGTGGTGTGTTTAGATTTTCCCCGTTCCACCCACAGCCGTGGGCGCGGCCAATGGGCGCCGGCTCCCTCCCGCACACCGCACTCTGCCGCGCTCTACTAAGCTTCACTAAATACAATACAGCACTGAACCTTCTACAAAACCATTCGTCTTTTTCTAAATCACAAAGAAAGCCTGGTTAGCGTCGTCATAATTCTCCACGGTCTGCTGACTACGATACCTCTGTTTCGTAATCAATTGCAATAAGTCTTTCTGTTTTTGTCTTTACTAAGTATCGTTTTGTTTGGAGGTTTTTTGTAAAGATTTGGGTGGATTAAAATATGATTTGGTAGGATTGCGGTCACCCGGTGTCCAGCGATGGCTCCTCGGGGGGCGATAGAGGCAGTTCGGCGCGCGGCGCTACCTTTTAGTTGTGAATATATTTGCGGGATTACGTCAACGACACTGGCTGCTGTAATTTCGAGGATAAACTCGAAAGTATCTGCATTAAGTGTCCCCACGTGATTTGAATTCCAAGGCGATAAAAATAAACTCATAATCTACCTTGATAATATTTTTGATTGCATGATTTTCCTTTTAGCTTCACCTCTACCCGCCCCAGGGCTATGGCGACGTCCATTAGTAAATTGTTGTAAGCGAAGAAAGAACAGAATAGCTCAATAATTTCACAAACGCTACTAAACGGGAGTACATTGAATTCACAATAATGAGTGAACATTAAACATTCAGGCTACTTTCACGTGGCGGATTGACATCTCGCTGTCGGGGCTCGGGCGCCAACGCCCATGCGATACAAAAGGGTTAGCATTAATACTTAAACGGGGCGCACCTCTCCTGACGTGCCCGATTAGTCTGTCAACCTCCAAACCTCGGAATGAATAAAGTATTACGAAAAAGTGCTTCTTATCGCCGTTTGCTACACAGCTATGTCCGCCATGATGAGGGTCAGAACGGCTTTACTCGGTCTATTTGAGCAAAAACTTCCTCGCGAAGTGTCACTGTCGCGACCTGCTTTAGATATTTGGTGTAAACGAAAATATTTGGTAAGAATAAGGCAGAAAAAAATCACTTAGAGTCAAGCCCTAACAATAAAATAATTCTCAAACAGAGCTAAGTTACTTCCTGTCTATAAAACTTACCTTCTATGTCTATCAGTTGATTGATTCAGTGTATATTCCACATTACAAATGTTATCTCGCAAATCCCCAAGTTCGGGATCGCTCCGACACGGCCCTCTTGAATGTTTGATGAGACGAGCTGACGGCTAGCAGCGACGTTAAGACGCTAATGTTCAACCCTTGATTTGGACGGCAACAACAACTTGCGATAACTATTGTGCTTATTGTTTATTCAGTGTTACTTACAAATTGGAATTGAGCCCATAAAGTACAAAACAGACAGACAGATAGCTTATTGGGTGAGTTTTCATGTGCCTAACATGAAAACTCACCCAAAGCTACATAGGTAATAGTTTGAGATCTTCGTAGTTATTTTTAAACGCAAACATGAGTCTAAATGGGGTACAGTCAAATTACAAAACTAATAAAAGAAAATAAATAATCTACTTCAGTCTCTCAAAACATGTTAATCTAACCTTCTAATAGCAAAAAACCTTTTTGGTTTTAATCTTTATTTCCGACCGTGACGAAGTTGCGTTGTCAACAAACACCCCAAACATCAAACTTTTTTTTATTCCTACCTGCGTCTCCCTGGAGTAACAGCACACGTCTGTTTGCATTCCAATAAATCAGTCTGTCAGGAATTATTTTACTGCATTTTACGATATGAATTCATTTCTATCAACGCAGTTTAATTACTAAAAAAAAACATTTATAATTGGCATAATTTAGTAAGTATCCAATATTTAGTAGAGCTTGGTTAAGGCTCTTACGTGCTAAGTTTATTCTATAATTTTGATATATTTTTCTCAACGATAAAATTGACACGTAACCCTTTACTTATTCACAAGGGCATTCTTGCAGCCTCATCCTACTAAGCTAAAGTGCTCGACCTTCCCCTACATTCACAGCCTCTGATGAGCGTTAAATGAAGGCCACACAGGACAAACATATCGATGGGAGCGACTTTTTTTGTGAGATCGCGTCATGAGATACGCAGGGTGGTCCGTCGTGTTCACCCTCACCCTCGTAAAACAATCTGTGCAAATCTGGTGTTAAAAACTGACAACAGAAGGCAGCTTCATATTTTTGGTTTTAAAATTGTGTTTCAGTTCTCTTAACATTGTCTCTTCAAAGTAACACCGTTTCGCTATGAAACAACAAAGGTAGAAGGTTGCTATATTATAATTGAAAATGTAATAAAAACATTCGCTGCCTTAAAAGTAATAACTTCATTACACGAATCCTGACTAATGCAAAGCTAAAATCATGAGACGAGATTCCGGCAAAGCGACGGCCGGCCGCGTAAATCTACGCAATAAACACTACCGACAAAACGCGACCGCGCTTAGATGCAATCTACTTAACCGTAAGTGTAAACTCATATTTAGTTAAACGATTATGTGGCAGTTTACTCGAGCCGTTTCACCCTCGTTTTTATTGGACAGAGCTGGAACAATAGCATTAGAGAACGAATTATATGAATAGGATGAGAATTGAGTTTTGCTGGGCAAATTCTTGTGTTATACCGGCGTTCTGTCAACCAACTTTATCATCATCCAATTCACCTATCAGTGATCCAATAAAAAGCGCTTTGCGGTACGTAATATATAAAAAAAATGTTTTGTAGGGGAGGTGGGGGCTAGTTGTAACGGGGGTGTAAGAAGTAACAGCAAGATTTCTCAGCACATAAAATCTCATTTATAAGTCTAGCGCGTAATTGAGGAGGCTCCTTAGGTAGTAGAGGGGTACGGGAGGGGTGTTTCCGTATTGACTTCAATCGTGATTCAATTGATGCGAGACTTCAGTCAAGCGTCGGAATAACTATCATAAAAACGATGTGAGTTGAACAAATAGCACACGAGATTTGCAACCAAAGATATGTCCTCCAATGAAGGCTCAAACTAAAAAAGTAATTTATAAAGTGTATCTTACTTATATTATAAATGCGAAAGTTTGTGAGTTTGGATGTTTGTGCCTGAATCACGCCTAAACGGCTGAACGGATTTGAATAAAACTTGGAATACATATAGTACATGTGCTGGATTAACATATAGGCTATTTTTTATCCGGGTACCACGCGAGCGAAGCCGCGGGCGGCAACTAGTGAATTTATAAAGCAGGAAAATCTGAGCCCAATTCTGCTTAGCATAAAAATGATATTAATATCCCACCAAAAACATTCCATGTGAAGTTGGTTGCCAAGACTCACAAGTTCATAATGCTTTCACTGTTAAAAAATTATGAGATCTCCACTAGAAGCCAAGCTGAGCTCCAATTTGTGCTGCCCATCAGCCTGTCTCAAGTCCAAAGTATATAACTCTCAAGTGCTCTTGACTTGACTGTACCACATTTATAATGATAAATAACAAATATCTCTGTTAACAAAAACTGTTTTATTTAATTTAATAAATCACATTTTGACAATGGATAACTGAACAAGACTTGTTTTGCAAAAATTGCTTGTATGTTTAATATAATTATATTATCATTTGGGTTAAAACGTAAATGCATACCATAGAAAAATATATCAGCTATAAAACCTGCTAGTTTTTATTAATAAGTAGGAAAAACTTATTTAAATTACAACGTTTCTCCTTAATATGTTACACTTTCAGCCCCTACTTATATAGGTACAGTTCTGTGGTAGTGTGCTTTATGGTTTTGTTGTCTTTAAAGTTATATAGGTATTACAATTGGCGGTAACCGGCTTTGTACGTGAATGTACCCTAGCCTTGTGTGGGGAAGGAGACAGGTTGCAAGTGTCAAATGAAGCGCGTCAGGGGTAGATAGGAGACGTCACGTACCGCGGCGATGGTATCCCTGACGCGGCTGCGGAGGCCTGCGCGACTTCTCACACGAAATGGGTCAATTAAGACGTGGGAGTGAGCCATACGTGACCGTAACGCCTGATGCCGGCGAGATAAAGCATTGCTACGTTTCACGCCTTTACTATCTAATGCGTGAGTGTCGCGCGGATCGTGGCTGCTGTCTCTACAGATGGTACTTAGAGATGTCTGAAACGCTGGTTTCAACTATTGCGTGTTCAAATAAAATCTCCTTCCGAATTATTTTAACAAAAGCAAGCTCTAAACTCAGCCCCTCGACAATAAAATTGGGCGTGAGTACCAAATCACTTCCAGTTCGGAAGCAATGGCTTCCGGAGTTCAACGATGTTTGGATTTATGACTCTTTATTCCTATTTATTTTGTCTAAACTGTGAAATAAATTTTAAGGCTCATTATGGGTAGTCATAGTCATTTATTGCTTTAAGTTGGATAGTAACGAATAATAGTTTATTTACAACAAGAACTTGCCTAGTATAAACAACGTAAAATCATCACTTGCTTAGATTTCAATCTTGGAATTATTATGCAATTTAACAGTAGTTTCTTTTGTCCCAACTCTACCTTTAGGTAAGGTGTCAAATGAAACCCAATAGTCAGTTTGTACAACAACGGTTCTAGGTATATTTGAGTGTGTTTTTATGAGTATGATCCGTGGGAATTGGTGCAACAGAACTGTAGGCGTGAGCTGAGCGGAACGAAGCGAGAGCCACGGCTTGGTGACACTTCCGACCGAGCGCCTACTATGCAGAGGGCAATTAGCGCTGCCAACTACGAAAACCATCATTTTAGAAAAAAAATGACGCCTCATATTATTTTAAAACGCGCTTCAGTGATAGAACGGAAAGGACCTATGATGTGGAGTTAGAAAAGACTAGTGAATAGGAACACATTTTTTTAAAGAAATAGTCATAGTTTCTGTCTTTTTTGTGCTAGGACGGGAAAGTGGGCAGAGGTTCGTAACTATCTAACTGATCTCATAATTAATCCAATAGGTGAGTAATGAAACTCTTCAATTAGCACTAGCGCTTTCAATTTGGGCTCATTTGGTTGGCTTTGCAGAGCGCATTTTTTTTTTCTTTTAAACTTTTATTAAATAGAGATATGTCCTGTCCTCATCTATTTAACCGCATAGTCACAATAAGAATATCTGCGAGAAAACTGTCCCGGTTGGCCATGGCGCGCTCGTGATCCGCAATTTGAGTGGCCGCGTCACGCAGCTTTTTACCAGCTCTTGGTGAGCTATGCTACTCAACGCGACCCTGAGTTCCTCTTACTTAGTCAACTCCGAAAAAATACCGTACGTGACAACTACAGTACAGGTTGTACAGGTTATCATCCACAGACTGATATTACCTATGGTTGGATATAAGGCCCTTTTTTAGATATTATGATCACTATGAGGCAGATGCTTCTGCAAAAATATATCATTAAGATAATTTAAATAACCTGTCATTACTAAAAAGAAGCGTAATATATTAAAACTTGGTATATTGTCGGTTTTGTACTTGCCTACGCCATCGTAGCACTATTGCTACGGTAATAATTGTACTTTTCTTACAAAAGATATCAACGCGTATCACCAGTATTCCTGATTAATGAATTCATACAAATCAAAATCGACTCACGGTTTTTTGACACTTTCTGATGAAAATCTGTCAAAAAAAAAACGTCATTTGAGACGTGCTCAACTTTGAGATGCGTTTAAGTATTCGAGGGTTAGACAACTAAAAAAAGTGATAAGTACCTACATAACCTACTAGTTTTATAGTGTCTGGTGTCATCACAGTGCAAACTGCGGTTAGAACAATTCCAATCAAATTACTTTATCATTTCGGCACCTGCTCAAACGTTGATTCCTAATAGATAGGTGAGATTGGTAGGTAAAGCAGGTGGCACTGGCGGAGCGCGACCGCAGCATCACCTGCGCCGGAACTACGTGCCGATTCGCCTGCTGCTGCTGCCTGAACTAATGGCCTGATCCAGTAAACAGTTTGGTTAGACCCTCTTTTGACTCCTTAGAATATAGAAAAAGATAGAAGCCGTGATACGTTTTATTTTCATGCACTGCAGTGTGTCGAAAAACAAACGCCCCTCCCCGGGCCTGCCCTACTTCCCACCCGCGTAATGTTGCTAGCTCGGGAGTTAGCTCTTTTTATATATTCTAAGTTTGAGTCTTGGATTCGTTTGGTCGTCGAGGTCTAACCGCGGAATTTACAATCAATTACTTCGAGTATAACCGAGGGAAAATCTATAAATCGATATAGAATTTTATTACGAGTTTAAATTGAAGCATACCTACATAATCGTCGCCAGTATAAATAAATATTTAAGGACATATCACACAGCACCATCTAGCCCCAAACTAAGCAAAGCTTGTATTAAGGGAACCAGATGGCTGATAGAATACTTATTACTTTTTTTAACTTATAATACATAATAGGTACTACAACACCCAGACCCAGAAGAAATGTTTTCATGCTTTACAATTCTCCCGCAGCGGGAATCGAACCCGCGCCTCTTGCGTCTCAGCCGAGCACTCGCCCGCCTCGCCACACAGGTCAAGTATAGCCCTCTCAAACAATACATAACCACTGCAAGCTTTTATCCGTCCTTGGCGCTGAAGTTTACTTGCTTGGTGGGTTGCAGTATTCTAACCATTAATTCGTTTGACAATAACCCATTGATGAAATAACCAGTGTGGTAAAAGGATCCAACTGAAATTACTAGACAAAACATTTCCAAAACCACCCAGCAGAAATCATAATCACAAAGACAATTTTCTTACACAAGGGGTATTTGCATGGGGGAAACTTTAAATAAAGCCTACACACGGAGCGGAACACTCGCCCTCCAAATTGTCCGGCATGGGCCAGCGTGTCCGGCACTGGTCCATGCGTGTCCGGTAGTGGCCCAAACGTCCGGTTTGCGCTACCGGCACTTTACATTCACTAGATGGACTTCCGTTTCTCAAAGATAGTTGGTCTGCCAGCATTGATTTATTTAATGACTCGGCTGCTGTAAATTATGTGATATTAAACATTTTCGAATAAGTTATAACTACTATGAGTGTTTTTCTTACAAACATAATTTCTCGTCTTAAGTTCAATAAAAAAAATTTAATAAAACTTTTCTATCTATCTGCGATAGATGATCTAAAGTTTAAAGAGTTTTTAGCGGTATGAAGTTAGTGCGCACTTTTGTGCTACTTAAAGTACTCACACATTGAAGTGTTGCTGTTGACTTGATGACCTATAACCCCATAACCGTCCGTGAGTCTACCGTCAGGGTTTACGGCTAATTTAAAACAAGGTCAGTTTAGTTATATTAATGAACAATTAAAAACTAAACGAGTCACGTCAATGATAGGGCAAACGGATCACTTAATTTTTTCTGTTAAATTGTTGAAGCTGATTAATTATAAAATTAGCTATCTACTTCTTTACTTTAGCTTATAGGTGTAAATACCAACGCTAACCTTTACATGAAAAATCAACGTATTTAAAAATTGTGACCATTATTTTCATAATCTGCATTTTAGTAATGCTGATTATTATTGTTATCAACTACTATGACGTTGTTTAAGATACTCTCGGAACTTCCAACTATAAACTAGTCCAAGATTAAGCATAACATCGTCGAATAATAACAATGGAAGTAGGGTTGAATCGGCAGGAAATGCCAAAGATGCGGCGCACTCCGCTAAATCACGCACAATAGCTGTTGTAAACAAAGGACCTACGCACACTCCACGATTCTATTTGTAAACACACTGGCCTGTATTACTAGACTGTTTGAAGCGATATTAAAAGAGATTAGATATTTACATAAACTACTAGATTATAATGAGACATATAAATTAAGAGGCGAGCTTATAGTATCCAGCATCCTACTAATATTATAATAGGCCCAAAAGTTTGTGATTTTTGTGACACTTGGAATTGTGCGCGACCTGGCATATAGGCTATTCTTTTGACAGCTATTAGTTCATGTATAAGGTAATAATTTAATTAATCAGACTTAATTATTTTTCATCAGAGGTTGCCATCAAAGACAAGCTGTCTATTTCCATGTGTGTAAAATAGTAATTGTAGTTTGACACAGAAGCGACAGTATAATTGCTGATAGCCTTCAAAATAATGAGATATTTGTAACAGCTTCGCTTCATGAAATTGGGGTTAGAAAAACACCGGCTCAAAATACTCAATTTAACACCATCTATTTAGTTGATCATTAGATTGACCGAAAAAAGTGCGGAAGGGTTTTTGATTGCCACACAGAGTGCCTCGTTTTTAACTATAAACAAGTGGTTTCCGTCGAATCGAGCCAAAATAACCACTCAGACAAGAATAGAAGCCAATTTTATTGGGCATCAAGTTAAGGGTTAATTCCCTTGATGTGTTGTTGAATATAATTTTTATTTACACATAAATCAATAAAATTGCCTTTTCATACACTAAAGTATGTAGAGATTTAAGATGTCTGATGATAATCTACTTTTATTACTCCAGTACACAAAGACAATCGTATAATACTTGTTTTTCTTTAATACCTGTATGTATAATAGTCAATTTTAGAACTGCGCTGTCATCAGTCTTGGAGACCAACAGGATATAAAATTTAATAGTCACTTGTCTAAGATAATTATTGCCTCTGAATGATGGTAATGTAGGGGTGAAAGGAGATTAGTGACGCACGCGTCAATGAAGACGTCACTACCACCTGCCCATGCCCGCCGGTCAACGATCGGTCTCACCTGTAACTGTGGTCACAATACGAGTATCATTACCAAAATACTTTGATCCCTATCAAATATCGAATTCAATTTTACTCGAGACTTTATTTTGACAAAGTTAATAAGTAAGCTGCATTTTTATCTTTCTGTGTTCTTCATAATATTATTATTTTCGTTGCGATTTTAACCATAGTCCAAGAAAACAAATAAAAATTGTCTGTAAAAACTGTCTGCCCATTTAAAATAATACCGTCTATAGAAAACCTTGTAATTTTTCCATTACTACTAGTCGTGTCATTGGTTCTTTCGAACCAGTGTGGTCAAGGGATTTAAAATGCGCCTCGAAGGCTCTTATTTGGACTTTTTGGACTTTTCCATTGACGATATAATATTCAGGAATTTAGGAAACAAAACATTGAAGAGACCATGGAAACTATAAAATAAATATAGGGCGATACCTTTAAATACCACAGTTTAATTTTAATCTTTTTGTGTTATTACTGAAATTGTTTCGAAGACAGTTATGAGTATAAATATGGATGGATTTAGAGTAGAGGTAGGCCAAAGAAAAGGAGGATGGATTCTGTGAAAGACGGCATGATAAGGGGTGAGTGCAGAGTTGACGGCTGCTAGAAGGGAATGGAAGAGGAGAATATATCGTACCGATCCTACGTAAAATGGGACAAGGTCAGGAAGATGATGATGATGATGATGACTCGGATTCTTCAACCTGGTAATGCAACAAACATGTCCTATTTAAACTTATAGCGCAAAGCTCTCGAAATTCTCATATCAGTGAGTCATGCTCATTATGTCTCGCGTTACAGATGTTATCCAAACTAGTTACTCAGAGCAAGAGGTTCCGTATTCCAAGAACTCACCTTATTACACCTTCATCTCTGCGTCAATATTTAGGCGAACTTTGACAGACCAAGTGTGTTTTCGGGATGCTTTAGTATATATCCAGGTATATTCATTGTACTTTTATTTCGACGACCTCTATGGCGTGGCTGGCGAGTGCTCGACGCAAGAGGGTTCGATTCCCGCGGCGGAAGAAATGTTTGGATGCTTCGCAAAATTTTCTTCCAGGTCTGGGTGTTGTTTTATTATACACTAGTTGCCGCCCGCAGCTTCGCTAGCGTTGTATCCGGATAAAAAGTAGCCTATATGTTATTCCAGCACATGTTTTATGTATATTCCAAGTTTCATTTAAATCCATTAAGCCGTTTGGGCGTGATTGAGGCACAAACATACATCGTCACATCCACACATCCTCACAAACTTTCGCATTTATAATATTAGTAAGATTATAGGTATAAGTATGTTTTTACAAAAAAAGTATATAAGCACTCTGGTTTCCATAGTACAAGCTTTGCTTAGTTTGGGGCTAGATGGTGATGTGTAAAGTGTCCACAAATACACTTGTGTTCAATAAAATCTACATAACTAGGTATCTTAGACAAAAGACAGTTTATTATTAAGGTTTTCAGAACATCTTCATGGCATCAGACAGAGGCGTCGACAACTACGAATAATAACGTTCGGATCGATCAATTAATCTTCTATCAAAATAAAAACAACTTTCAAAATATGTAGGTATGATTTTCCACGTTGCTTAGTATTTCGCTCGGATTGAGAGGTCATCTTTTATTACCACTATGCCGCTTCCCTTATTACAATTTGTGATAACAACTTATAAACGATGAATGAAAATATGATTTCCAAAAACGCCTAAGTTTAAAATAGAGATAAAATACAGACGAGCATGCCTCTTGATTCGACATACAACAGGTATCATCCACCGGTAAGCAAGAAAACGACGATTCGAGTGAGAATGTTTCGAATCGTAGACGTAATCTCCACCACAATGAGTAGTTGATGAGCAATCATATCGTGAATACGCTGATTTTCCACTAGTGAGCGGGAAACGTGACTTGAGCGTTTGGTGTCGCCGCACAACCACTAGGTAACTTGGGTTTTTACAACACGATATGAAATAATTATTTGTATTTATAGATATGAAGCTCCAGATTCTCATGTGCTTTTGCAAATATCGCTCCTTTCGTACAATCGTAAGGTTAATTTTCAAAATAAAAAAGTATACAGTGTGTTTAAAAACAATATATGTATAAGCGGGATAGTATGGGGAAATCCGAAACCAGAATAGATAAAGGAAAAGTGTCTTTGTGCTCTTTCTTTGTGAAAATAATTTTGGCATAGTACATTTTTTGGCCAAGAGCGAGTTGGCCATGAAAATGGGTAATATTGGCAAATAAAATTTGATGTTGATCGACTCGGTTACTTGTGAGGATCACTTCAGTTGAATAGGAAAAAACATCGGGATAGTAGAAAATGGTTAAAGATAAAATGTTTTTGTACTATGACAGTATTTGGAAATCCGAGGTCATAAGGAATGGAGCAAAACTTTCTGAGAAACCATGAGGTCTTTTCATGTTAACATGATTTTGGCATAGTATTTTTTTTAGTCAAGTATGAGTTTAGTTAAGTCTCACTTAAAAAAAACACTGTTTATAAGTTTTTTTTTATTCAACAATTACTTTCTTTATACATATTTTATCCCTATAAGAAAGTAAACGTTTATGTTTATTAAGCATTTTTGGAGATGTTTGTCCAAGGAACAGATCACAACTTGGTTTTGGTGTTTATCTAAGTTTCACATCTTGTAGTTCCACTCTATCACAGAATGCCATAATGTGTTCCCATAAAATCTTACACAAATGACTAGATGACGCGATGATTTGTGTATCGCAAGTGCACCTCGTGTCATGTTCATTAACACGACGTGCTAGCTGAGACCACAAGATTATTTGGTGCCTTTAGCAACCTATCATTAGAAGTTATTCCTTGCTAGTATACTCTATTATAAAGTTCTGGCGATTGAGTAAGATTGCGGCTTAGGTATTACGGATATTACCTTCCACTGACTAGATACTTGAATGGTTGTGTAAATATTATCCAACTGTCTTGCCTGAGCTTGGATTTTTACGATTACATTTGAACTAAAAGTTTAAAGTAAATCTTTCGAGTCTATTTTATACCCCACTCATTCACTGTCAAAAGAATCGATGTAGTGACACGTATGATTTGTAAAAGTGATTCATAATTCAATAAACAATTTTTAGGATTCCGTACCCGAAGGGTGTCAACGGATGCCTCAGCTGTCCGTCCGTCCGTCTGTCAGCGGGCTGTACCTTATTAGTAGTAGAGAGTAATTTTCACAAAGTGTGTATTTCTATTGCCATTTTAACAACCAATAATAAAAATAAAATAAATAATGTAATGGGCCCCATACAAGAAACATTTATGTACATGTACTATGGGTACGGGACCCTTCGTGTGTGAATTCGACTCTCACTTGAGCCTATTTACTTTTTTTATTTAAAAAAAAATGAACATTTTCTTTTTCCCATAGGGGTAGACAGAGACCACAGAGCTTCTTTTGCTACGGTCTTGACATACCTACCCCCGAATACTCAAACGCGACTCAGAGTTGAGCACGTCTTAACTCACGGTTTTTTTACAGTTTCTGATGAAAATCTGTCAAAAAAATCGTCATTTGAAACGTGCTCAACTTTAAGATGCGTTTGAGTATTCGGGGGCTATTCTCAAAAAGATAAGTATGTAAGGAGAGTAAGGTGTAGGTAAAATAAAGAATTAATTTATCAATGAGTAGCGTAGTTCCATGTAAATTACGACAGCCTTATCTTGGGTGGTCGTAGTCGCATCGGACGAGTTCATTTCACGGGTTTTAGCTGTCATTATCGACCTACTATGGTACTGAACTCACCATAGCCGAGTAAACACATTAAAGTGATCAATACCGTTTAATTTCAATGAATCTGATTGATGTTTGAAGGTCGAATGTTCTGCTTTGTGATCTTGAAATAAAATATTGTGGCTATAAATAGCTGTTTTAGGGTTCCGTTAAATTAATAATGAAAGGGGGCCTTGTACACGAAACATTTATGTACATGTACAATGGTACGGAACCCTTCGTGTGTGGATTCGACTCGCACTTGACCGGTCTTTTCTTATTTAAGTTTATGTAGTTATATCTATGCAATATAGGAATGAGCCCAAAATTGTATTAAGTTAGGTACCCTAGATTGGTAACTATCCCCTTATCTCTTAGGGCGAGGTTAGATCTCTTAAGGAGTCTACACACAAAGCCGCTGCAGCCAACACATATTGTTAGGCTGCCAGTTTTATTTTCATACAATCACGTGCCAAGGCATCAGCCACCCAATGTGGCTTTTGCCTCCGAGCAGGTGGGCTTGAGTGTATAGACACCTTTAGGATAAAGTTGAGTTCAATCTAGAGGAATTTCTTGAAAACTTGTTCAAACGATTTCTAATACGAACTAATTAATAAGGATAAATGCATATATTTTATAGGTAAGAAAGTGTTCCTTTAGGAAGTAAAGTGGAAGTTATCTTTGAAGTTGCAATTATAACATGTAGGTGGGCTCAGTCATGGGTGCTGGGTGCCCACGTGGGTGCTATGGGCGTGGTTAGCTCCTCCCATCGCCATGTTGCCCCGCCCACTATACCACGCCTATTTATTACTTAAATCAACTTTTTGGAAACTATTGTAAAGAGCATAAGCACTCACTGCTTTTTTTTAAGTACACCATACAATTTTAATAAATGTTCGAGAAATTTACAGTACACGACTCAATAGTAGGTAATTAATTTTGCTGAAAATGCAAAAAAAAATGTTGAATGTAATTATGATTATTAGCTGTATTACGAAATTTCAAAATGTAAGAGTCTATACTTTACCACAAGTTAACAGTATTTTCAAAATTTCCGTAGCCATGATATCAAGCAATATAAAATGGTAAGGTAAACACAGCGAAAATTAAATTTACTTTTTTAAATTTTCTCAAAGTCTACATCCTAAAACCTGTAATTTATTTTACTCTACGCACCCTACACGTTGCCAACTTAATTCCTTAATTTTCCGTTAGATGTCAGTCGGCGCTCAAGTTTCAGTGAGAACCTCTTGGAATTGGGGTTGTTCGTGATTCTCGGTAGAGTGCGCTGTGTGTCTGTACGAACTTCTGTCCCGTAAACTAGAAAAGTTACCTACTTTACCTACTACGTAAAGTATTTTGCAAATTCCCTGAGTAGGTTAATAAATTAGTATTTGCAAAAAGCAAAATTATAAATTCCATTCAAGTAACCAGCTATAAAACAACAATAAAGATAAAGCAATACAATTTAAATAAAGCGATTATGATCAAGTGCCTTCAGTTTGAAGGGGGCGAGATTTGCCGGTGGTAGGCCGCGGCAAGATGAAGGCGACTCCTGATACCATCAGGCTCTTTGCGACACTTGCCGACGCCGCCACGCGCCTTGCATCAAATAACTGATAAACGCTCATCTTTCATTTCATCTGCGAATGCCTAGTTTACTCTAGCATTAATTTACAAAACTGATAAACACGCAGCTCCCACGACCGGCTCCCATAAACGTTGATTTTCCCTAGCGACCCCGTTGCGATGCCGCTACGCTTTTGGTAAAATATCGGTACTTATTAGCATGCCAACTGCTGTGACCAGTCAAGCGGTTTTTTTCAGACAGCTAGCTATTCTGCTGTTCAAACTATAATTCACCGCACGCAAACGAATCGCCAGTTAAGGTGAAAATCGATGATCATCTGATTTCATGCTGCTGGTGTTTATTGTTTTGACGATAACCGATCGTTACAGCACCTTTTTCTAATCGAAAATATTCGTGAGAACTATGATAAAAGCTGCTCACCTCCCTGAGTAATATTTATTTGACGCGTTTTTCTTTTATAATAATTTATGTAAGTTTTTTAACACTTTGCACTTTCGTTTAATACGTTAAGCTTATTTCGGTTGTTCTTTTTTTAATATAATGTTTTTAAAGAAATTTATATTTATATAAGTACCTACCCAGCTAGCTTTCAAAAAGCCGCTAAGTCATTTTGATGCTAAAGTAGGTAAAAGGTGTTTTTTAGAGGTATAAAAGCTTATCATAACTTTCCTTTTTACTTCGCCGTAGTCTGGTAAAAATGAAATAAAACATTAAAATAATGTTGGTGTCTATGATACTTTATTAAATAGATAATTTTATGCCGTTAGTGTTTGAATACGATTTCGGGCATATGAGCGTCAAGGCTAGCAACAGGGGCTGTATATCAGCAATAATAACTGAGAACTGGCCTCCACGATCTTGTATTCTCACACATTTAGGTTACTTTCTTTGGGAGTATGTGAAATCACAAGTCTAATGTCGATAAACCAGAGACGTTAGACCATTTGGAAGTCAACATTAACCGTGTATTGCCGATATACGGCCCCCGTTGCTCGATAAAGTTGTCGAAAATTGTACTTCATGATTGCACTTCATTCGGCATAGCCTTGGCGCTTATTATGCTCGATACATATTAAACACTAATAGCATAAATTTATCTATCAAATAAAACAAATATCATAGACTTTAACACAATTTTAATGTGTTTTATTTCATTTTGAACCTCTATTCTATACTACAAAAAAAACACTCTTTATTATAGGTAATGAAAGAAACCAACTTCAAACTTAGCGCCAACTTTAAAATGATCTATCTAAAACTTTGACTAGCTTTCGTATTTGGAGACCGACATCTCTGTCCATGCATAGTTAAGTGCATCTGTGTCAAATGTCAACGCAATATCGGCTGCTCCCTGGGGAACTGAGGTAGGATTAACTCCTTGACTGGTCAGTGTGCAAATAAACATGATACAGTCCACGAAATTCAATGAATATACAAAACTAGATAGGGATCTATCCTCATTCAACCAACAATAAAATTTAAAAAATCAACACATCGAAACTATAGTGGGTATGTCTTAGGTGTATGATTCTAACTAACACCAATTGCTTTTAAATGTATAGAAGACTCCATTTAACTTCGTCCTATTCGTTTTTTACTCGGAGGTAGGTTCGTGCACCGATAATTTTCTTCCAAGCTAACTTTCCGTGGGACTTGAAATCCTCGGCTGTTTTACTGACTACAGCTATCACAATTTAGACAATAACCTAAGTTTGAGGCTGCGGTTCATGCATAGGTAAAAAGGCTTCTGCGTCGCGTATGGATTCACTCCCCCGAGTCCGTCGCGTCTTGAGATATTACCAACTTCGCGACCCTGACGTGCTTTATCTGAAGAATTCGGTGCATACTTCTTTAATAATTTATTGTAATATTTTTTCCCACTACAGAGACAATAACAGTTTGTGATCGTAAATAGAAAACTGCAAAAATTTGTACTCCATTTTATTTGTATAATAATAATAATACCCAACAGTCACACACATAGTCCTGACCCCACACTAGGATTCCCTGTTTCGTGAGTATCAGAAACTACGAGCACCATGGTAGGTACCACAACACCCAGACCCGGGAGAAATATTTACAGAACATGCATACATTTCTTCCGCAGCGGGAATCGAACCCGCGCCTCTTGCGTCTCTGCCGAGCAATCGCCCGCCACGCCACTGAGGCCGTATTTCTTCAATGTTTGGTGGTAGGCATATATTTCTTGTTTTTTAATAAATTCGTTGCATGATAAATTGTATTCTAACCATAAAAGCATTTGCTATTCTTGAATCACTAAAGATAAGACCAACTTGAGATGCTTATTATTCTCGAAAGGTGCGAGATCGCCAAAGTGGGTGCGGAGTAGAGCGGTCTGCTGAAGTTTAATTGAACCGAGGCGGTAAGGTAGGTACCTAGATTGGTTCAGGGGTGAAGAAGTATGGAAACTAGGATTTGACACAGTTAGTTGACAACAAAATCTATAATTACCTACAAAACATTTAAATTTTGACACGATAAAGAATAAATGAAGAAGTTAGGGTTGTATTTAAAAATATTAGATATTTTAGGAAAGGGGAATAGTTCCTACGTTTTCTAACTATACAGTGTTTTGCCTGTAAAGTGGCGGTAACCCGCGTAAAAAAAGTTTATCACTCACAGATCAGATTTTCAGGGATATGCAAGTAAGTTACTCAATGCACCTCAGTCCACACTTCCAAAAACCCCGTGACTAAACATTGTAAAGTGTCAAATTGTTACCATTTCAATTGTAAATATTTAATAAGGTTGTGTTCAGTAGGTGGTTTGTTGTTGCTAACTCAGACGGCCCTGGGCCGCCCGAACCCGCCTATTTTGTATTATCTTCCGACAATCTCCAAGTGTCGAGCGCATGAATACACGGGACCCATTCATACACGCAATTCTCCTTAGAAACAATAAGCGTACCCTTTGCCGCTCCCGGATGAAAGAGTACAAAATAGGAAAAAAAACTACTTGTATTATACGTACTTCTTGGGAACCCTTTATGAGTGGCGAGGGCAATCGAATGCTTAAAACATTGCAATCGAATATGAGTCTGTGGCTGCGGGGTGAATGGCGCACGGCGGTGCTGGCAATGGCACAATGCCCGAGGGTCGGTCGGCAGAGCGGAGGCCTAGGTGTCGTATGTCGCCGTCGCCCACGCCGCCGCCTCCGCCGCCGCACCTCTCGCAGCTGACATACGATATCGCCTTTTTATTTCATAATTTCTACACAATGAAAACGCTGCAAATGTGTAGGGTGAAGACAATGCGCCCGGAGGTATAAACCGCTCGGAAACCCTTTATATTCAATTTATTGTCTCAAAATAAAATCGGGTGCAAATTAAAATAAGTATTGGGACCAGTTGGGCCGCAGCCATGGTTTTAAACGAATCCTTTGTATTATTAAATGTATTGATGAGTAGAAAGACTAGGCATATTCCCGCCGGATATTATGAAGAAAATGTCGTGATTGTCGGATGAAATACCTAAACCAACGTAAAGCAGCATATAAGTTGGTTTCCTGTTCCCCGAACATAACATTTTGTTAGTTCATTTAATGAGATAAGAGTCGAAAACAACTCGTCAGCGACCGCTAATAAATTGTGGTGGGCTTATCGAGATTGGCGATCCTGTGTAATGTGTGTGTTTGGGTAATCAGATGTGAGCCTTCCAACTTTTAATTCCCCGAGTAGCCGGAGGGGGTGCAGTGGGGGGGGCGAGGGTCCGGCGTCGGCGCCGATATCGCATATAAAAAGGTTGCGGATCGCTCGCTCCTCCATCCGGCGATTGGCTAGGCGGCGCCCGCTGCTCCCCGGGGCCCTATACGAGAAGCGAAATGGGCCCCAGAACACCCATAAGAGAGCGACCCCGCCCGCCACGGCCGAATAATTAGGGCTCTTTGTTTAGATAGCGGCAATTTTATTTGGGAGAGAGCGGGCGCTTGGGACGTCTTCGGCCATTTCGACCGCGCCTGATATTAATAAGAAACGTGTGTGCCGCTGCTAACAGCCTCCGTCCGATGAAAATGCCTCTCTCGTTTCCATTATCAAAAACAAAAGGTTTCATAACTATTCCTTCTTCTTTAAATAACAATCAACATACCCTTTGCTGGTTAAGTCTGGTGCTACAAAAATAAATCAGTCTACGTCATATTTTATGTTGAAGCCAGTTGTGAAAATGTGAGGAACACCGCAAGTTCATAGCGAAGAAAAGGGGAAGTCACCAGGCAATATCGCATAAATAATACAGACACCAGAATTGGGATTTTGATTTGTTTTCTTACAAACTTTTGTCTTACTTTATTTATCGGAAATGAAGAGCGAACACAAAAGCTCTACTTTCAGAAGTTTCGTAGTTCCTTTGAAAATGCATTATTTATCGGAGCGGAAAAATTAATAGGGCCCCCATTTATGCTTTGAGTTCCTAAGAAACGACAGCCGTTATTTGACGATCGTAGAACATGGAGAACAATATTAGTTTTTGACAATAGGGAGCAGGTAAGTCCATAAATCGTGAGCTCTTCCAAATCTCATCAAAACCTCGTGAAAACCATAACTTTATCTAACTTTAGAATGCAAAGAGAATTGAGTGAAAAAGCTAAAACTTGAAATAGATGTTGGTGAAGTGGAACAGTCACTGCATATTGTAGGGGCACATATTGTAGTGCGGACGAAGGAGCCGCGCGGCAGTCGCTCCGCGGGGGCCTCGCCTTTGTCTCGTCCCCGCAAACTTGCCATAAATGTTAATATGGGATCTTCTCACATTTGAATATCTATTTCTTCGCGAGGCCGGTTCGTTAACGCGGCCTTGAATTTTAAATTTTATCGGCGCACAGGGAGCCCCGCAGATGAGGTGCGCGCCTACGTGATCTCACCAACAAAATAACCAAAAGGAAACTTCTTTTTGTTGTTTGTCTCTTTATTTTTTGGCAACTGAAATACACTCATGATCCTTCACGACTGTACAAAAATACCTTTGTTGTTTGTAGCATTGTTACTACATAGATGACTTACAAGTTTGTTTCATTTTAGGATGTTAATTAAACTATCGTAGCGAGAAGTTGAGTCACTATATTAGGCTCAAGCTAAGGATGGTATAATTGCAAACCTTTAATTAGCTTCTATAATTCAAGCTGCCGCCAAGCAAGACAGTCTGCAGTCACGGCTGCAAGCACAGTAACGGTTTGACAACTTGGTAGCTACTCGTGAGTAGTTTATCAGAGTGTATCAGACATGCTCACTGAAATAGTGTGTTCAATCAGTAGACATGTCACATTGAACATTATTTGATACAATAAATTACTACTACTAATTGTGTCACTAATTCTTTCGAGACAGTGTGGTGAAAGGGTTTAAGTGCCCCCCCCAAGGCTTGTTTTGAACTTAATAGGTTCTACGACATGCCGGTTTCCTCACGATGTTTTCCTTCACCATTTAGAGTACTGGTATAGCGCACAACAATTTATCGAACAGAAAAAAAATAGTACACGACTAGATTTGAACCTACGACTTTAGGATCGGAAAGCCAGGCCACTATCACTAAACCACCAGAGCTTTGACACAATAACTCAAAATTATTTAATCAACCAATAATTGAATCTTCAGTATTCTTGGATTGATCCATGACTATATACTGAAGAGTTGCTGATTTGAATCTGATCTGGCCGAAAAGGTTTCTGTGATATTTTTATACCTTTTGAAGTAGGTAAGTAATACATAAGACACTTGATTGCAGATGACGCACTGCTGACGGCGAACAAAGGTGTGTCTAGGTTTTGAAGAAAATTAGAGTGTTTGGGACACAACTGTAAACTTACTTTTCATACTTTAATGCAGATTATATAGTATGGGTTCCAAACTGAGACAAAAAGCCGACTAAACTGAAAGGATGGAATAGGTGCTGGGCAAGCCTACTCCATCTTAATTCGTCCCGGGCATTACAGTGTCCCGTTTGTGGAGGTAAATGTTGCCTCCTGACGCTGTATAAATCATCTACTGGCCATATGGTAAAAGGCCTTAGTTTTTTCCAAACTGAACTGCATATGGTAAAAACCTAGGTACTTATTCTAGTATTGTAAATGAGATAATAATTTTTTATTAGGTTTTATTTTTCAAGTGAAGGAAATTAATTTACATCAGTATCGGAATTTCTTTATATCCTTAATTTAATGCCGTTTTTTTCATAATTACTTAGAATAGACATGACATTCTAAGTAACTATTGATTGGTCATGAACGTGACGTGTGGTCATGAATGGCATACTCATAGTTTTTATGAATAAGAACCTAAAGCTATAGTTCATGAGTTCGTATTAGTCCAGTCGTCCATTAGGCTCCAAATTGGCGAATCGCAGCCTTCCGTCGCCGCTCGCCGATGACGGTCGGAAAGTTTAGCAGCGAGCATTTTAATGCGCCTCCACACCCCCGTCTGACCCTCAATTATTGAAAATGTATTTCAATGCTTTTCAACAATATACGATACGGTACGAAGAGGATAGTAATGATTGGGTGCGAGATATCATTATTATGTTGAGAATGAGTTGATGAGAACACAAAGGTGAGTGATTATGCTTGAACTATCATAATAATTAAGACTACAGATCAAATGTAAGTAAGTATTACAATGACCAAAGGGCTGGCACTTACCTCGGACAAAGTATAAGTACTTATAGTATATACAACGAGGTAACGTCGCCAGCCTTTTGGGGACCTTACCTGCGGTCGGTGATTTGAGCTCTGTTTTCTATCTGTAGGCGAACTAAGATAGAAAACTGAGCTCACTTTAATTTCTTATTATTGTTACGATTTTATTTTTTATTTTAACGAAAGTTTTTAGTTTCATTGTAGTATGTATTTGTAAATAAGTTGATTCAGTACCTTTACAACAATATTACCTACTTAAACTATTTTATAAGAAGTGTAATCCGCTTGGTAGAAGATACTTTTAGGAACTATAATTTCACTAGTCGTAGTCGTGTCGTAGCCGTCCCGTGTAGTGCGAGGTCCTCCACCCGCGCCCTAGCCCGCACCACGCCGCATCGCAAATGCACATTTTAAACTGCACCTGATTGCATAGTCGTGTTACTATCCGCGGCTAAAAGTCCTGCTGTCGCTTTATTTCAGTCGACAATTGAACTGTTCCCGGTTATAACTCCTAGTGGACGTCAATCGGAATATTTATTATCCGTTGGATTCTATTATTGTTTCAGGAACGGATGAGTGTTGACATCCTGGATTTGTTGCTTGTCAGTTTAGCATTATGTCATACCAGAAGTTTTCAAAGGATTGTGTTGTTGTTTAACTAGTCACAGTTTTTATACATATAACTAAACTTATAACTTTACTGGGTTCATTTTCAAATATTTTGTGATTAAAAGGTTTTTCTAAAAATATATCTCTTTTTATTTCATTTTAAAATGGAAATGGTGAACAATGGTGACAGGTAATCAGCCCATCGCTCGTTTAGGTGGTCCATCATTTTGGAGAGGATACTATCCATTAGTCGACTTTTACGACATGCTCGGGAAGAGAAGCATCTGGACGCATTCTATGCTTTTTCTTTACTCCCAGTCCAGCAGAGAAGTATTTAGTAGTCTTAAAATGTTTGGCTATTAATTTTCTATTCCATTTATATAACGTAGAATCACAGAATAAGCGGGGGCCAGTGCGCGGCCAGCTAAGTGACGAACGATGTAAACAATTTCGGTCGTCCGTTTTAATTGTAAGTTCGAGCGGTTGGCGTCCGCAATGCAATTTTAGCCTTCGCATTTTCCGAGGTACGGTAACTTCAGCCTTCAGAAACGTAGGGAGAGTATTTAATTAGCCCTAATTTTGTTCGATGAAAGTTTCATACAATTCGTTGTTATTTTTACGTGCTGGTTTGCTACGCTACTATCCCACATCTATGTTATCTAAAATCATAGGATCGTCAGAGGAAAATTTAAGTCATTATTTAGTACCTCTACATAGGTAGATAAATCATTCACTTTTAGACTAGGTGTTATATGGAGCCCTTACAAAACAGAAATATTATCTTTTATGTATTTGGAGTGTTCCCTTTGCGCGAAGACGCGCTGTTCCGCAAACTGCGTGCTACACTCTTCGCCAGTTTAGTATCGTCTGGAGGGAAACTACAATTCCTCCGAGCAGAGTATCTGCTGCTCAACTTTATGTTCATTTTATCTTTTCGGCTGTATTGCGAAGCGGGGACTTCAAAGGCCCTCCTGGGCTCCGTTAACGGGCGGCCCTACCACCTCGAACTTTTTACACTTTCCACTATCAAATATTAATAAGAGTGTTCTTTTTATCTTTCATTACTTGAATATAACAATGTTGTCAAAGTTCACGACATCAAGGCAAGGCTTCCGAAAAAACGTCTTCGTTGCACCACTATGACGTTTAGACCACTATCCTGAACGGCATTACCAATACATACATAATAATATTATCACGAAAGAAGTATGTCGTGATCGTAGCAAATGGCGATCCGTGATCTCTGCCTACCCCTACGGGAAACAGGCGTGATTATAATAATAATAATAATAACACCCAACAGTCACATACATAGTCCTGACCCCACACTAGGATTCCCTGTGTCGTGGGTATCAGAAACTACGAGTACCATGGTACCACAACACCCAGACCCGGAAGAAATATTTGCAGAACATGCAAACATTTCTTCCGCAGCGGGAATCGAACCCGCGCCTCTTGCGTCTCCGCCGAGCAATCGCCCGCCACGCCACCGAGGCCGCCAAATGATTTTATGTATGTATGTATATTATCACGCCCGTATCCCTAATGGGGTGGGCAGAGCCACAAGTAATCATAACAAAACTTGCAACCACTCCTGATTCAAAGTCCCAAGTTTGATATGGTGAACCATGCCGGCAATACCGGCATTACCAAGGCTGCAAATATTCACGTAGGTAGTTTTGCAGTTGTCGCTTCAAACCTTTCCTTTAATGAAAACGTTAACTCAAAAATAACGGTTAATGCACAAGTTACTCTAATACCCCATCGCTATAAGAATTTGGAGTCGATCGTCAACTCGTACCACATGAACTCGGCCCGCGTGGGCCGAGTTATAGACGCATAAAATTTTATTATTTTCGATCACTAACTCGTACCACGTCCTAATCTCATTAAGATTTAGTACTGTTAGCGACAAATGTGGTTCACGGAATTTTCAAATAATAAAAGCATAGCATTCGTATAAATTTAATATACTAGCAGGCCGCCCCGGCTTCGCACGGGATTTAACAAAAATTTCAAAAATTAATTTTTTTAACAAATACACACTCACACACATACATCCTTCTTTTTGCATCGGGTTAAAAAAAAATATAAAAAAGTTTGGATATTATTATTTTAATGAATTTTTAATATATATTTTTATTTCTAATGTTTGTAAAAAGATCATATCTACTAAACAAAAGCCATTAAATTTATTAAGTCAGAGCTTCCCTGTAAACGGTATTTCATGTTCTTTTATCCTCGAGTTATTGGAGTTTTAGTAAAGATCCCTAATTTTTTTGAAAATATAGCCCATGTCACCCCGGAATAGTGTAGCTTAGTAAATTAGTAGTAGGTATGAAAAGTCCAAGTTTAAAAATCCAGTCATTATGCAAGTTCTAATCCAAATTTCACAGCTAAAGTCACAATTTCATATAGCCACCAGAGTTTAAAATCGATCAAAAGTCTATTTTTTGTTCACCTAATTGCACAGCACGTTACTGTCTAGATCAGAGTGTTAAGCAAACTAACCCATTTCTAAAATTTGTGCATGTTTCTATGCATAACTCAGCACGTGAAAAGATATCTAAGTATTTTTATGGTTCTATAGTTTTCTAGAGCGACAAAGTAACTATCTAAAACAAAAAATGCTACCATGCTTTGACATTTTTTTTTACTTTGTGTCTATTGATGCGCTGGTCAAAATATTTGAAGCCGTTGGAAACATTTACCTTTTTATTTCACCGCCAAAACGCTATGATTTATTAGTTGGTTGAGCTTTCAAGTCATCATATATTTTATAATCGATCATACTTTTAGTGTTCATCCTTTTGTTCAGTTGTCGGGTTTGTTTGAAAATAAGTCAAAACTATACCCTGCTATTGCCTTTGGTAAAACCCTACTCAGTTTTAAACTGATAACAAAATCTATAAGCAGCGACGGCTCTGTAAAAAATTTGAACTGGGTTTTTATTTTGAATCATTACAAAGCACTTTTCGTGCTGACATTACTTCACTTAAACTAAGATAAAAACTCCATACAAAAAAAAAGTGGTACGAGTTAGTGATCGAAAATAATAAAATTTTGTGCGTCTATAACTCGGCCCACGCGGGCCGAGTTCATGTGGTACGAGTTGACGATCGACTCAGAATTTGATGCTGTCCAACATGCTGGTGGGCGCGCTGAGCTAGTGAGTGGCAGTATAAAAATAAATTCCGTATGATATCTACTCACCTGATTCGAAGCTGTCCATGCTCTCTGATTTGACATCTGCGATGTCTGAAACAATAAAAATATTATCAGGGATCCTACTTTAACATTTTACCACACCATTTGCAAAATACCTTTTTGGATGTCCCAAATACTACACCCTATTTTAAATTATACCTACTCTGAAAGCGAAAAGTTTCAAAGTATTACACCCTTTCTTTCGATAGAAACCACAGTCCGTCTGCGAAGCCCTACTTGCCCGAGGCAGGGACGCCACTGCGGTTAGGCACTCTAATCTACTTGCGATGGACGCACGGAAATACGGAACCCCATACTTATCAGTCTGTTTTCTACGTGGGGTCCGACAACGGAACCCTACTTTCCATCAGTTTTAAATTCGAATAGGTGATCCAGTTAAAAGTTTTAGTCTAATTTTAGTAGTTCCGAAGTCCTCTAAAATATTTAGGTGGAGTAAAACATTTTCTGTGTAGCGAATCATTTCCGTAAAGTAGGGAATAAAAAGTATGAGAAGGAATTGGTTTATACTTAAACGATAGATTTAAGTATAAAAGAACGACTGCATTAAAAAATAGTGAATTTTCGGAGTGTCTATGTAACTTTTAGTTTGCAAGTGGACTAATAAACAACACGGTATTCGTCGAAAACCTTGCATTGTAGTTGAATCCGCTTGGGCATAGGTAGATATTTCAGAACATTGCGACTGGTAAAATATGGACAAGATGATTGTGTAGTTCAGTTGCATGTGACGTTGGATAACGACGTCCCCTGGGCTCCTGCCTCAACGCACCTGGGGATCGACCGGAGGCACATAGCTGGACAGGGTTTTCAGGGCTGCATGTAACTAGACGATAATAGACATGCGATGTATCTTGTCTACCATGTATTTATTTAACCGAAGATAATAAGTATCAGAAGAAGGTAAACCGATTACTTCTATTAACCTTTACTTCCAGCCAAAATAAAAGCGTGAAAATGCTAAACGTCCTCACGTGCATTAATTCATTAAACGGTAAGACGTATTCAGCGGCAGTTACTAATTCACCGGATCCAATCGGGTGTGAGCGGCGCCTAACCTAGTTAATGATGCATGGACCTTTTGCCTGCCGCCTTAATAGGTGGTAATCCTTAAGCTGAGGTCTCACTGGTTTTTTTGTGGACTTTAAACGTTAAGGCAACAGGAAATTGTGTGAAATGCACACAAAAGTTTTCTGTTCATTGCAAAAGTTTTATGGTTAAGGTAAGTACTGACTTACCTGCTTAAGTATGTGTCTTTTTTATTTTGCATGAGTTAGCAAGCGAACTATCTACTCAAACTAGCAAGTAAACAGTAATTGCGATATATGACACGATTTACATAATATGTTTTGGTGGGCAGGTGAGTCGCGAGTGAGAGGATATTAAATACGTCCCTGGCGAGTAGGCGCGGCCAGCTGAGGCTCTAAGGCTGCCGTAGATTTCCCAAGGGGGCACGTTAATTTTCTGCCGCCTTGAGCATACTGCTCCCAGGGGGTGCGCTACCTTTCGCGAACCCATTCAGGCACAGGTTTGCCAGCTCAAACGTTTCCTCGCTAGATCTGACCAAATCTGGAATAGTTTTGATCGATATTTTACGATCGGTTCCCGAATTAAAATCTATATAAATAATAAGGAAAAAACAATGCCTTTAAATAAAAAATATATATTTAAATGTGTATCTGAAAAAAAAACCATTGGTTGATTTATATTCAGGAAAATTATGGGAAGTTGTTGAAGTTGTCCACAAGTGGTAACTTTTCAGATAGTACAGCAAATATTATTATACATCATTTGAATACTAATGCCTTAATTTCGAAAAATGATAAATGTAATGAATGAAACCAGCCACAAAGCTCTACACCGGCTGGCAACCGTCAGAAGGTGTTATTCCGGTAGCGCCGCGGACTGATGCCGATATGCCTCTCAAGAGGGAACTTTTTACTGGATAAAAATAACGAAACACGCTCCGTGACTAACAGAAAGCCACCCCCAGGATTTAGCACTTTTTACTTCCTTTGCCTATGATGCTCTACAAGGTTCTTTGTGAAATAACTAACAAAGAAAAGTAGTACTTAAATCTGTCTTTACTAATTCTTTATGTTTTCGTAATTACAGTAATGAAAATAGTGTAGAATCTGATGGATGGATCTAAGTACTTGTTGATTTTAGCAGTTAACTACTTAAATCAAAATTATAATAAAAAAACGGAAACTTACAAGGATAAAATAAAAGAATATACTCGTAGGTAAAGATTTACCTAATTTAGAGGTATATTCTATATATTAAATTTATTTTGTCCCTTGTAAGTTCCCACTACAAACTCAGAAATTAATTCGAATTCTCATTACTAAAAGATAAAGACGATTGCAGCTTTTTAAGAAAGCGGCATCAAGTTACTGCCTGGTATTTCATGCGTCATCCAGTTTCATAATTTCCGTATCAAAAACTTCTCATAGCAGGTATACCGTAGGTATGTAAAAAATATATAATTAAATTTTCCTTCATAAAGCAATGTAAAAACGAGTAATTTTTCGTAGTGTTCGTAGTCGTTGTTAGGGCAGCGCGAGTGTTGCGCAAATGTATTCTCTACGGGAGCGGGGGGGGCTCCGAGCCGAAGTTGGGCGCGTCCCGCGGGACTCCGGACCAGGGACCGCACTCGCAGCCTAACTTCATTACAACTCTCAAATATACACCATCCAAATTAATCTGAATATGAAGAAGATGAAGCCCGCGCCAACCAAGCCAGAACGCAGAAACGATGCGCCTAAAGCTAACTTGGTTAAGGTCTCATTCATCAGATCACTAGACAATCTGACACGCAGTAAAGAAAACATATCATCTATATTTTTTGTGTTATTTTATCCAATAACATTAGGCACCGAAAATGTAAATCTTGTCTCAAAGTTTCAATTAATAATCCAATTAGGTAAACCCAAGTGCGAATATCTCAATTGGTTGTTTGCAAGTTATTCTGGAGAACAATGCGAGCGATGTAGCAAGGCCGCTTCTCGGGCACGTGGTGGGGTAATTAAATGCCTGTGTTGGACGGCATCGGCACGACACCGTCGGCCGTGGAATGTTTCCACTGGTCGGGCTGCACGGGTGCGGAATGTTGCACGGTGCCGGCAGCCGCGTGCCACACCGCGTCAACAATGCCGAATTTGCCGAACTTACCCAACAAGCCAACAATCGGGTGTTTGTGTAGCTATGTACATATATATCGGGTTCGTGGTCAGCATCCTTTCTACCATAATCTCGCGTCCATAAACACTTTCAATCCAATATAAAATCACTACCTATCAACATTTTTTTGTTAATGGTGAACTATCAGAGGCATGGGCTAAGCTTTAAGCTAATTCAACTTTATCTTAGTATCCGTTACAATCCAATAACGATAATGGATTCGACAATAAAATAAAATATCCAAAAGTAAACAACAAAGTAGCGAACATAGTCCGTCTCTGTGTGATCCCAGGTGGCGCGGCCGCAGCGTTTGGAATTATCACATAGTGGAGAAGCGGGCGGTGGGGGGCGGCTCGATACATTCGTCACAGGCCCAGCAGCCATTAGGCATTTAGATATTATCAACAGTCGCAAGGGACCTACCCGCGACATGAGTCCCCGTTGTTTCAATGCAGCTTAATTACTAAAAGTGTTCGCTGCTCACTCGGGCCGTTCGACTTTATTGTCGTAGAAGCTGGCCATTGTCCATCAGCGTCGTCCATCGCTTATGTCTGTTACTTGTCTAATGCTTGCTGCTCCCACCTCCCCTCTCCCCGCGGTCCCAGGTGGCGTTGCTCCGGCCACACTTCCTTCCGTCCCATGGGAATCCCCGACCCGCGCACTCACACTTTCACAGCTTACACAGACGTCTGTCTTTAGGTGTATTATTCTAAAAATCGTTATTTCGTTACGAGAGTCTGTCTACATTTTCAAACAATAAAATCTGTTTGATATTTTTTATTTGAAATTCTTTAATTGGCTAGTTATAATAAAGGACATACATACATATTATCACACCCGTATCCCTAATAGGGTGGGCAGAGCCAGAAGTATAGAATTATAAGAAAACTTGCAGCTACTCCTGATTTGAAATCCCAAGATGGATATGGAGAACCATGGTGACAGGTGATCAGCCCATTGCTCATATAGATGGTCCACCATTTTGGGGAGGACAATAAAGTAACAAGATCTAATATGGAGAATCACAATAGCAGTTGATTGGTCAGCGATCGTAACTTGAAAATCTACTGGTGCAAACTGCATCAAGTGAGCAACCATGACGAATCTAGCTGCGCTCTATTTAGCAATGAAAAGTACCAGTACCTAAGGGCAGTGCACGATACTACTTCTACTACAATACTACTACGCAATAATGGTACCTACGTAGTAATACCAGAAATGACACTTTTTGGATAGATTCAGCCTATTTGGAATAGTAGCTGGATTTTTAAATATCCTTTCAAGGACAAAACGACTTTTGCGTATGTGTTTTATGTAACCAGCATAGTTTTATCTGAATCAGTTAATCTGTCACTTGCCTCCTTACTTCTAAAGCCGTTTAGAATAACAGAAAAAAGTTGCGTTTTTAAATTTTTTAGGGGCTGTACGTTGTCTTTCAGGCAATCAGGATAAAGATTCTTATATATAAAACTAGTGGAACGCCCCACGATCTGAGTATTTTTCATACAAAACTTCATCTTCTCCCTGCGTCTTCTAGGAGTTGAATTTGTGGAATTCCTTTCTTAGTGCAATCCTACACCATAAGAGGAATATACCTTATAATAGACTTTTGGCTTGATCTGTGCGTTGATTTTAAGTCAGTCAGTAACATAAAAGTTTTATATATTTATATTTTTGTAGGTGTCTTACTGAAGCTGAGCTGTAGGAATAAAACATAGGCCCTGGGTTAATAATTAATAAACTAAGTATATTATTGTGGAAAACTTGTTTTTTTCCGTTAACTTTGAAAATCTAGCAACAAAATGAGAATAGGCATCTGGTAACCGCGTGCTCTCGTGATTAATGCAGGCTCCGCTGGGGGCAGCCGAACTGATTGCCGCCTCTCCCATGGGCTCCACTACATTTTAGTTAGCTCAAAAATATTTGGGAAGCCCAAGAGTCCACCACTGATCACGACAAATATTATTAAATATTATCAAACTCTAGGTTTCATAAAGTCTATCTATCTATTTAGCCGCGTCACTAGTTCTTTCGAACCAGTGTGGTGAAAGTGTTTAAAATGCGCCTCGAAGGCTCCTTTTGTGCACTTTGCACATGTTTTCATACTTTTTAGGTTTTACGACATGTCGGTTTCCTCACAATGTTTTCCTTCACCGTTTGAAAGCACTGGTATAATAGTGCACATACATTTTACTAGACCACCAGTGCTCTCATAAAGTAACGGTCGTAGATTTGGTACATTATGTAGTTAAGGTCAACTGAATTTGTTTATTTTGTCTTACTTACATAGATACATACATACATATTATCACGACTTATAACACATCGCAAATAAATAAATTATTTGTAGTTAAAAAGTGCGTAACACCAATGTATGAAACATAATAAAAACATTGCCTGTGAACTGAACTTTTATGATATCTAAACGAATAAATGAGATTTTACACGTGTAGCGATGCAATGTGGAAAGTTGTTCTATAATTTGTTAACAAACTATCAGGTAGTTTGATAGTTTGGTTCGGGTTTTAGTAGGCTGTATTGTATAGTCTTACTAATTTATTAATTCCGAAAGTTTGAGGATGTTTGAATGTTTGTGAATGAAACTTAGAATAAGTATAGGCACATTGTTCGTGACCCAGAATATCATACTCGTATAGGATACTTTTGATTAAAAAGCTGTGCGGACTTAAGTTAATTAGTTTGCAGGTGAAATAGCGGTATAAACCTTCTTATTTTGCAAGCCTTAAACAATCAACGTATAGGTGAAATTATTTATTCTGTGACAATTGAGATAAACGGAAATATAAATAATAAATATGTATATAAATAAATATTTGTGGTCATTTCACACATTATGTAGGTAGTTTTGGAAAATATCTTTCCAGGCAGTACTTAGATACTAAAAGTTATTTGGATATTTATGCCATAAAATCGTGATGTTTCCTGCATAGGACAATAAGTAATTTACACATCTAGGGTGCTTTGTTCCTTTAAATATGCAATATCTTCATTGTTTTACCAGCGTGCAACTCATTCCCCGACTTGACAATAGTAGAGTTCCTCAATAGCGAAATTCCTTGGGATCATAAAACGCCGAGTAAAAACACCTAGGAGTAAGACAAGTAGCTAATAAATTACAATTTTACAACCGCGCAATTCCCATAAAGATTCCGAGGCTGGTAGCTACCGTAAAACCTAAATTATCTGGGTGGCATAAAATTAAAACGTCAACTCTGCAAGATGGGCCTTGAATGGACTGTTTTAAAAACTTTTGAAGTCATGAAAGATAAAGCGGTGACGTCGGCAGATGATGGGGCACGCCAGACAATTTATTTATAATCTCGGGTGCCGAATTGGCTACGAATTAGCATGTAAATATTTGAAGTCCAAGGAGCTCGGCGGAGATTTATCGCAAGCGGCGCGAGATAAGCGAGGACAGGGTCGTAAAGCAGGGGCGGGCGCAGCCGGCCACTCGAAGCACACCCTTTGACGAAGTTGTAAAAAGAACGTTAAACCGCAGTAAAAACGCATCGGCCAGAGACTGCTCGTTATTTTAGTGTCCTCCTTATGAATTTCAATGAAGACGTCGACATAATAAGCGCGTTTCGAGCCCTCAACACTGTTAAGGACTGAGCACTTTATAACCAAAAATTTAAAAGTTTTAATCTGAATTTAAATTCGTTAATTTCTAGATCCTGATAACATCCCGCTATATTATTGCAACCACAGAGACTAAACATACATACATACATATGTACACTATGTACGATAAGATAGTACCCGGGCAAAGTACTTTTAAAAATGGATTCTAAGAAATGAAACTCAGTATAATAAAAGTTTATGATGTGTATTTGGATGCTTTTTACTAATAAGGTGTCCAGTCCCCCCCGTTGTCTATAATAGCCTGGCATCTTTGAGGCATGCTTTCTACTAATTTTTTTGCGTAGTCGCAAGTCAATGACTTCCATATTTCTTTTAAATGACGACTTAGCTCGGCGACGGTATTGGCATTTTTTTGTCTCATCTTTAGCTTCATCAACGCCCAAACGTTTTCAATGGGGTTCGCATCTGGTGACTGTGACGGCCACTCCAAAACGTTGATGTGTTTTTGAGCTTTCCAAGTGGTACACAGACGACTTCGATGTTTTGGGTCGTTATCCTCTTGTAAAATCCAATCATTGTCTTGTCTAGCGTACATCGCTTTAGCCGAAGGCAATAAAGCTTTTTCATAGATTTTAATCATCTTGGTAGCATCCAAGGTGCCAGTAAACAAATGTAAAAAACCAAAACCCCTTTTCGAGAAGCATCCCCAAACATGGACCTTCACCGGGTGTTTTACTGTTCTAACCAACAATCTGTTGTCGGCTGTTGACCAAGCCCGAGACGTTATATTAGATGCCCAAAAAGATGCTTCGTCTGAAAATATTACGTTGGCCCAATCGCGGTCTAAATTTTGCTGTGCCCAAGTCATCCGATTCTCAACATGTCTTTCCGTAAGAAGCGGTTTCTTGATAGTGCTTCTATATTTTATATCAGATTCAATTAACCTCCTTCTAATCGTATCTAAAGACACATTGAGACCCCTCTGCTTCAATTTTTCTTGACCAGAACGTAGCGATAACCGAGAATTTTTCTTAAAAAGTTGCACTATACGTTTATCATCGGCGGGAGTAGTCTTCCTAACTTTGCCGCGCTCTGGCAGGTCATCGACCTTTTTAGTTTCCAAATATCTCTTAACCCACTTCCTAACAAACTCCTTCGATTTTTTCATAAACTTTGCAGCCTGATTATACGACATTTTTGGTCCTTTCGGGTGTGTGCACAAAAAAATCGCTTCATAGCGCGATGCGTACGCGGCACTCATTGTGAGAAACGTGCTCTCTCTTCGGAATTCGTGAGCGTACTGAGTAGAATGTCTCAACGCGTCTTAGGCAAAAAACTACTCTACGAGTTACTACCAATTTTTTTGAGACACTTACATTTTTTAGAACACTAACCCCGGGTACGTTCTTGTCAAACAGACTGTACATATCATCACGCCCGTGTCCCTAAAGGGATGGGCAGAGCCACATGTAGGTAAACTGAAGAAAACTTACAGCCACTCCTGATTTAAAGTCCCACATGCCTAAAATATTCTTATATATCTTACCTGCCATGTCTTCAGCTTCGTACGGCTCCGTTTTTGCACGATCACGACCTTCATCATCAGCGTCTAGAACAAAATCAAAACAGTCAAACAAAATAATAAATTAAATAGGTCCATGGTAAATGGCCATGTATGAGTAATAGCAATAAATAAACGTATATGAGTGAGTATTAGCAAATAAATGCGTAATAACCTCCGCTTGTAAATTCAAATTGTAATTTAGGCCTCGAATGGCTAATCTGGCAATAAATGGGTGTGAGCCTGCCTGGCAGTGAAGAGTACTGCGTCCGATGCATCTGACATCTACTAAGTGCTGGGTGCAGATGAGACCGCACTCGTGAATAACAAACTACCCTCAAATGGAATTTTCACTGACTTGTAATCACACGTGAATTGAGAGATAACAATAAAATTGAATTATAAGCGTTGTAAAGTTGCGTTACAAACCTCTTTCTTTAAATGTTCAAGCATTTTGATCAATATTTATTTACGCTTCTACTGCTTCAAGAAAGTACTTATAAAGATATTATTACCTAGAACTTACATAATCTCTTATCAACTTAGCATACCATAATATTCTATTTCAAAATTATAGTAGAGTTATTTAAATAATAAGTATTTCTCAAACTTTCGCGAGTTGTTAACATATTTAAAGTTGTAACTTCCGATTTTCATAGGTTAATAACTATCTAAGCAATCTAGCACATTTATATTTTTCCCTCTGCGTTATTCAAAACCTCCTTTCAGCGAGATATTCAGAGTGCGCGTCATTCAAAGCGCAACTGTCAATGTCATATTCCAGATCGTTTGTCGTTGTCAGATCTGCTGGCAAGTCAATCTATAGCAATCTATCTTCTGACTAGTTCTGACTAGATCTACTACAGTAGCCACTATTAAGAACTGAACTGAACTGAACTGACTAGATCTGCTGACTGACTGCTGCTGACTGATGTGCTGGCGTATTTAACGACCTCTGGTAAGAAATCCATGGGCATGGGCTTCATGTCCGCTTAAACGAGATCGTGATTTTCTAGAGAAAGAGGTCCGTTGTAGGTCGCTCGAACACGTGGCGAGCGCGTGTTCTGCTACTTAAGTCTGTCTTCAGCCTGTCACCGCCGTGTGTGCGGTATCGGTGATGGACCCGAATGCAGCTTTCTCCGCTGTGGGAGGACCGAACTTTGAAAGGCAATTTCCCCCCTCGAGACATTGTGCAGTGTCCATCCAGTGAGTATGTTGTGATAGACGTTTGGTCAGGTAACCCGAGGGATGCTCGTGCGAATTTTGTCGGTTTTAGAACTTTCACCAAACCAATTTAACCTGAAGCTTTTTTTGCGGAACGGACTACCGGATACCGTAGTGGTGGATATTTGGGAAGGCTCTAACTAAGTTGTCATCCGGTTTAACTGAGAGGCAGAGGGGTCAGGGCAGGTCACACAACCCATATACCATTATTTTTTTATCGTATTTAGGTAAATTTCAAGAACAATCTCCGCCGTGATTGTCACGTTTTGAACTTTCACTATTGTGAAGGGGTAGGCAGGTTTTTGTGAACTGTGCTAACAGGATGCTCTCCGGGCCTTCTATTTTGCTGATTTCACGTGGTCAGTGATGTGATTTATTTAATTTTAACAAAGATTTTGTGTACTTTATTTTTTTTTTCTGTGCCCCTCACCTTTACGGAGGAACTAGCTCACAAGTTTTACCATGATCACTGCAACGCGTTTTAAACGACGGGAAAATAAAGAGGTACGCAATTAAGTCCCATCATAATACTTAAATAGAGTTATTCAAAGCCAGAAGAGCCAAATCAGAGACGTCTGCAGCCATAATAGACACATGCCACGCACCCATCGACAATGCAATGCACAAAGTAATGTGTAGACATGACATAGTCCGTCTATGTTATAGGTAGGTAAACTTATTGCCAGTTTTATTTACGTGAAAATTATTGTGAGTGCTGTGGTTTTATATGTGTGCTACGAGTGCTACGAATGTGCTACGAAAATACTGTAATAATTGTACCGATAAAATGTAAACAGAAATCACCTGATACCCTGCTTCTACATTATAGGGCTTTAGCAGATTAGTTGCTAAGATGTCACACAGGTGTAGCCATATGACTTATCACAGGATAGCCTAGTAGTACGCCCCGAACTGATATCTCGCGCGCGATGTCCATTCATAAGTATGGCATTCGCGCCCTGAGGTTCCTTGCACATACACTCTTTATTTTTAACATTACAGTACAAAATCAAAACTTTATGTAGACTCAAAATTGTTATAGGAGACGTAGCAAACACAATTACTGCAAATTACAGCGATACCGCTATCTTGCTAATTCCAGTCTAACCTGAACTACGAAGACATCGAAACTAAAAAAAGGAGCTCACTTACAACGGTTTTCTGAATTTTACTTTTTTTCTTCTATTTAAAAAACTATTCATCCCAGAATTAAAAAAAACATTTTGAAATGTCAGAAATAAACCCTTTTCATATGGTAATCAACACATTTGTAAAACACCAAAAACCTTCAAAAACTGAGTGACTTTATTTGAGTTTTAAACCTATTAATGTTTTTTTGTGGCCTGAATCTACAATCAATATTGGCCATGGTGCACCTTAGTTATTTAGTTCAATGCAGATTTACCAACAATTTGAAATCTAGATTTGAGCTATGTTCGAGGCTTTAAGCTACGCGTAACTCGCAAAATCTGTGTGTCTGCCTATTTATCAGTCTATGCAGTGCACCCAGCGAGCGAGTGCGACACGGCTCGTACGTCATCCGTTATCATCGGCGCCGTGTGTCAGCGTCAGCCAGTGTCATCCCACCCCCCTCACCCCCACACGTCTGTGTTTCTAGGGCTTCTAGCTGGGTATGGAATATGGATAGAGATTTAGATTGTTTTCTGTTATAAATATTTTTCATGAATTCCCGGGTTACTTGTATTATGTCTCTATCTATCTAGTCGGGTCACTAGTTCTATCGAACCAACTTGAGGTCAATAAACTTGATGAGTTATTGTGTTTTTAAACTGACTTATAACCGATAGCAAAAGTGAATTGTATAAAGAAAATGCTTTGAACAAAATCTTAAAATAAGTTTAAATTAATAGTCAAGTTATAAGCGAAAAAGCCTCGATAAAAAAATTGATCTGATATTTTACCTTCAGCATTGCCGTCATTTACAGCCTCTTCGAGTTCTCTCTCATTTGATTCATTATCTTCGTCATCATCCGCTTCATCATAATCTTCCTCACCACGATTTTCATCGCCGGTGTTATCACCATTTTCTTCATTCCATTCCTCTTCTTCAGCTGCAAAGAAAAAACTTTATTAAAGGAAATCTTCTATAAAACATTACTGCGCAACTCGTGATCAAACACGTATAGTTTAAAGTATAATGCCACTGCTATAATGTTTTCCTTGAGAAATTCGACAAGAACAAAATAGTCCTCATACTATATGCCACTAACTTACACTTTGTAAAATGACCAACCCCATTTTTGGAATAGTTATTACGACTGTTACGGGGGATTTTCTTTGTAAGTGCACATTTTTACCTGAAAAAGAACAAGTTATATAAAATAACTAGTGGTTTCATGGTAATATTATTGCGTATCCAATTTCTTTAAATGGCTTTTCAGTATTCTCCAAAAAAAACGTTTTTACTCCTTCTACTTTTTAGGGTTCCGCACTCAGCGGGACCCTATTACTAAGCCTCCGCTGTCCTTCCGTCCGTCCGTCCGTTTGTCTGTCAAAGGGCTGTATCTCATGAACCGTAATAGGTAGAAAGTTGAAATTTTCATAGAATGTGTTTTTATATTGCCGCTATGACAATAAAAATAATAGGGGCTATTTTTTTAATATGCATCTATAGAGTTGATTTCTGGTGTTTAATTATTATGTATGGACAAATTGTATCTGCACTCATCTGGCATCGCCAGTTTTAGGCATTAACCATATGCCACTTATTTGGTTGTAATTTTTTAAATAAAGATTAGGGAACTATTCACGAAGTTATTTATTGGTGCTATTTTCAGTGAGGAACATTAATAAAAAATCTTTAAATAATTCCATACTAATATTATAAAAGCGAAAGTAACTTCACACCTAAACTGCTGAACAGATTTCTATCTTCTATCTTTTATTTTTGTAAGATTCTTTTAAAGTGTTTGAATTGCGCTTTAAAAACCCTAACATTTGCGCGGCTTGCTAAAACATTTTAGTCCAAACAATTAAAACAGGAGGACAGATTGGAATAAACCTGTTTCTATAGCAGTTGGCCACCCGGGCCTCTATACACAATAACAGATTATTCAGTACCAACCGGACACCCTATCTATATAATAGCAATATGTAATCACACACCTGGGTCCTCCAAGTCACATAATGTGATAGGTGAGTAGAAACTAGATACTACGCAGCTAAATGTACGTAAAGTAACATACATTATGTAGCGGACGGGAGTGATAGTAAATTAATTGCAATCCGACATTCCAACAAGTAAATACATCAAGTTAATGAACAAGTGTTTTAAACTAATTAGGATAATGTAGAGTCGCGGTACAGCCAGAAATCACACGATGCGTGTTTTAATTGTCTTTCCGGGGAATAGGCAGTTAAAACTACACAATGGATATCATTAGATTACTTATTTCGTAAGTATATTTTAATAAAGTTTTTTACGTAAATAGGAAGTTTACAAAACATCCTATGCACAAAATAACGGTCAACTCTTTTGTCTTTTGTAGACAAACGGCTGTCTCATTGCTCAAAGTAATTTCATGGTCACAAGGGATTTAAATAGATCCCACACAAATATCTTCAAAAACTTGACCGAAAACGAACCACACTGAACCAACACCCACATTGCATTCAAATGAGCTACGTAGTTGTGTGACATAGTTAATTAGCACGGAGGGTGCGGTTAGCGTGATTGCGTCCCGCGCCGCGCCCTGCAAACAATACGGATTCTACGATTAAACCCACCGTGATTACATGAGTTCACAAGTACCTTCAAATACCGAGTTTAGAAAGATAATGTTTCTAACGCTACTTGAACGTCGTAAAACATCATCATAAGTTTTCTGGGCAAAATTCTAATGAGTAATACTCGTATGTCACAAATTGAATGAATCCTAAAAATAATGGCTTGGCTGGACGCTTCTATGCACAATAATGGCTTCGGATATGACACGAATTTCAGACTAAAACCACAGTGATCAGAGTTCATGCACTACCTCCCAGTTCATACTAACAAATGCGACAACAGAGTGTTCTTACAATTTCTATAGGTCTTGTTTTCTTCGCAGTACATTTTATAACCTAAGCACAACCAATATGGTCAGTAAGAAAATTGAATTGGCTTGGCAGCAGTATTGTGGAGCGGTTGGTGCCGAATGCGTCCCGCGCGGGACATTGCGGCCAGAGTTATGATGGGCTATCTTGCGACGACGGTGCTGCCAATGGCTCTCAGTGGCGTTGAGAACTACCCGCTTATTTTCATAGAAATTGCCATTGCATATCCGTGTTTCCTTGAGGTTCAATTAGATACCTGCTTGACTCTACATTGAAACTTACCTTTACGTACGAGACTACAAAGCAGAGAACTCTTCGTTTTTCATGAAAATTATCCTTTTTAAGAAACTTTATCTTTATGGAAGCCGCGTAAAGTTGATTATGTTTACTTCGCGACGTCTTAGCAAAAAAAGGTATTTTCTTCAGATGCATTTTTTTTTAAGAAAGTGCTAAAAATAGTTGATTCCCAAAGCAAACTCCCTAAAGGTATTTAATCGTAGGAACGTAAAACCCCCAGTTGGTGTTCCATCGCTGCCAATAATACGTTGGAAACGACCAATTCCTCCGGCAGCACTAAACGCTAGGTAATAACTTTGATTAAGGACCAAGCGGATAAGCACAGAGGAATAATAACGCTAACCCCATCTCGGCTAAGTCATTGTAGTTTCTGTTGTATCCTTGGAAACTGTAATTTTAATGTGTTCGGCGTTAGGATGCCGTGAGGGAATAGTGGGGGGTCCCGTCGGCGCAGGGGTCCGAGCGGCCGCGGCTCGAGCCTCCATGAAGACGACCGACGCGACGACGTGACGGTAGTACCTACCTTCCTATTACCCCTGAATAATCATTTAATAGTGAGCTGAAAACAAGAAAACTATGCCCTGGATTCATACTAATTATACGTATCAGGTATTATTTGATGAGAAAATACTGAAAATGAGTGAAAGAAGATGTAGTGATGAGGATTGAGAAAGGTATGTTAAGATGGTTCGGTCATGTAGAGAGGATGAATGAAAGAAGACTAACGAAACAGGTGTATGAGGCGAGTGTGAATGGTACCGTTGGAAGGGGAAGACCTCGGCGCACGTACCTGGACCAAATCAGCGAGGTTTTGGAAAAGGGCCAGGTCAAGAGTACCCTAAACCGACGAGCATGCATGAGGAATGTGATGAGGGTGAAGGAAGCAAAAGAAGTATGTCAGGATCGTAGCAAATGGCGATCCGTGATCTCTGCCTACCCCTATGGGAAACAGGCGTGATTTTATGTATGTATGTATGTAAAATACTGAACATGCAAGTGTTTAAAAATACAAAGAATAAATAAGACATTACAAAACACTAAATTCAAAGGTTATTTTCATCTCCCCATCTACCTATCAATTAAAAGTCGAACGTCTCAGCAGCATTTTCCTTAGAGACAGAGTTGAGAGGGGTGTGCGGTAGGGGGGGGACTGAGGGACTGAGGGTCTCCGGGGAGCAGGCGGCACGCGGCTGCCGGGCCAGGTCCCGCGGGACGCCGCGTGGGCGGCGGGTGAGGACTCACTTCCACTGGGACCCTCCACCACCTTCCCACCACGGCAAGGACGCCCGTGATGTTTTTAAGCACTGTTATATGAGAGTGGAAAATTGCTGAGTTACTTATAAATACCTAATCTAATGGGAATCACGCTGCTACCACACTGAAGTTACGGCTTGCAAATGTTTGAATAATACCTATCTAGGTCTACGATTTTTTTATGTACTTAGGGAGGTACCTACTTCGTACTATTGGCAAGGGTACTTCGTATTCGTTTATACATATACTTAGCGATAGATATTTCCAACGCTGCCGGCCTAAATTGGGATTTGGGATGACATTGGATCCACTCTGAGTACGTAAGTACACAACACCCAGCAACTTACCTAAGTAAAGATATCACATATGTAGGTAGGTAAATGTGATATTATACAATAGTAGATAAGTATATACAGTTAATTTGCTGTTCTGAGGTAGATACGTAAGATTCCAGACAACGAGATGAATGAAGACCGCTATGGATTTTTTGCGTGAAAACTCATGAGTGATTTATGACAGTCAATTGGGAATAAGAATTTATCATCTCACTCACATTGTTATTCCAGGTATATAGATTAACCTATCATCACACGAGAAATTTTACTTCGGTAAGTATGCAGGCATAAATGTATGAATTACTAGCTGCCGCCCGCGGCTTCGCTGGCGTGGTACCCGGATAAAAAATAGCCTATATGTTAATCCAGTACTTGTACTATGTATATTCCAAGTTTCGTTCAGATCTGTTCAGCCGTTTAGGCGTGATTGAGGCACAAACATCCAAACATCCAAACTCACAAACTTTCGCATTTATAATATATGGCAGCACCGGTAAAATTAGTACGCGCTATCGTTGCGTTTTGAGCTTTACGCCGGTAATTTCAAGCAAACTAAGACTTTTCAAATTTATAATATAAGTAAGAAGTAAGATGTGTTTTGACAGTCTCATATAAAAGGTTTTTGTCTATCATTACCACAATCCTAAACTTTTCCTTAAATTATCCTTTTGCAATACTCAAAATTAAAAAACTACTTAGATGAAACTAGTTGAAAATACTGTCACAGGTACCTAAGTACATAAAGAAACACTTAAGTTTTTAAAACCTAGGTAGCTCATTGTTTTAAATCTCAAAATCCCGTGCGACGCTGAACAAATTGCATCGATTAAGCAGCTCCGTATCTCGGAGAGGTCAACATCAACATAAAACTGTTATGATATGCCTTTAGCGTATTTCCCAGAGGCGCGGCGGGGGTGCGCCACCCAGGGGAAATTTGCCGGCGACTCCGCCGGGGCCTCTACAAGTTTTATGGACGCGCAACACCCAGGGCTTTCACGGAGCTTTTCAGCACAAAATCAAATATTACACTAAAGAAATGTCTAAGCTTGATACCAAAAGAAAGACTTGATACCTGAAAGTAAACAGCAAGAGCCACAACTGTTACGAAAATACGTTTAACTAAATTTAATGATGATAGAAACTCTACCTTGCAATTTCTAAACGGGCTATTTCTGCACTATAATCTAACCATATAAAGAACTGCTTAACTGGGAGTAAAGAAAAAGCATAGAATGCGTCCAGCTGCTTCTCTCCCCGAGCATGTCGTAAAAGTCGACTAAGGAATAGTATCCTCCAACATGATGGACCTATATGGGCGATGGGCTGATCACCTGTCACCATGGTTCATCATATCCATCTTGGGAGTCTTGGATCAGAAGTGGCTGCAAGTTTTCTTATGATTACTTGTGGATCTGCCTACTCCGTTAGGGATACGGGCGTGATAATATGTAAAGAACAGTATCACTTAGTAATTAGTTTTAGTAAGGTAGCAGCCCTAGAGTCTGCACCCCGCTCACCCTCTCAGGGCCATCAACTTCTTATCGTTACACATAACGGGCCTCTGTAATAAGTACCGCATACAGTTCACAGATTAATTTCAACTGGTTTTAAAATCAGTGTCTGTCTGCTAGAAGAAAATAATTTTAAAAATAAGGACAGGGAATGCAATTCTCAGTTCAGTTCAGTATCAACAGAAAACAGATGAGGGAGTTGTGTTCCGTGGGCGATATCAAGTATGATTATTGAAGTACCTAGTAATGCAATTTCTTGTAATCGTCTTGATCATAGATTGTCCATCTTGGCTTTAGAGAAGCACGTTTGTTTATTTTATTTGATATCATTGGATCATCAACGAGAGATACACTAACATGCTGAACTTATTTCTAAAGACAGGTGTATAATCAAAGGGACTTATATCCAGTTCTCTCTATGTGTGAACATAATATTAACTATTGTAATTGACAAGACAAATGGAAGTAGTATTGATGTTTTGGATGATATGAAAGTAAAAATCGCTACCTATAGAATATAAAGCAGTACAACAATAGCTAGATACGATAAATGCCTACGGTTTCTTTTACTATAGGTACATAATTGTAATCACCGAGCACACGAGTCCAACAAAAAGTTGACGTTCAAATCCAAATTGACTTAACCCTCTTCAAAAGGCTTACAAATACGTCCATCCCGAGCTTTTACCTCGCATAAAACATTCATACGGTTTATTGTGATCTTCACACCTCCCCCCGTCACTGCAGTTTAGTACGAATTTGTTTTATTTATTCTTTCGTTTACATATTAATTTAGTTAAAGCGTTTCCACTTTGCTTCTTGCTGTTTCTCTTGCTAGGCTTTGATTACAGACTCAATGATCTCAATAAAAAAATCATACTTATTTTTACTTTAGGTACTTGAGCAAAGAAAACCATCAATATTTTGTAGCCCTAGGGGATGGGCTATCTTGAGGCAATCATGTTAGTTCTAGTCCCTTAGGCTGTTAGGTAGATACCTAAGCTCAGCGAGAAAAGTTATTTTGAGATAGGTAGTTGTAGAACCAATATATCCACTCCAGATCTCCATGTTCTCCATTCGATCTCCCTTTTTACTAGGAAAAGGATGTTTTGCGATCAGAAAGACTCACTTCAGGTAGCAGCAATGTCAGAGTAAACAATTCAAGATACGGCAATTCGTTTTTATTGTCTGCTTGGGACCAAGAAGGATTAACATTTTCACTGGATGTAAAATTTTAATTCCTCCGCATGACGTCCTGCCCGGGTTGGAAATTGACGTATTATTGGGCCCTAGTGAGTATAGCTGGCCCTCTGATGTTATATACAGGTAGAATCACAGGCGATTACCTACCTAGGTAATCAACAAAACAAAGAAACAATTTTACCTTTCCATTTAATAAAAAGAAAATGCCTAATCATTGAGTTATTAACGTAGTACATATTTATCGATGTGCCTCATAGTTAGTTATAAAAACAGCCTTAATAAAGGTTGCTGAAAGCCATTGAGTTCAGGCGGCACAAGATCAGTCGCTCTCGGAAACTCTGTTCTATCTCTGACTTTGGTCAACAGTCAAATTGATGAGCTGAAATGCCCATTGATAACTGATAGTACTAGTGAGAACAGCTTATACACTGTGAATGTAGCAAAAGCAAAACAAAGCTAATAAACAGAGCAATACAACTGAAATATAAGGTAAAGTGTAAGAACCTGAGAGGTAGGTTGCATTAGGTATCCCTAGCCGACGGGCGTCGCAGCATCCTCGCGGCCCTCTCGGGACGCATTACGAAAGTACCTAGACGCCACTAGATCGATAAGTAAAGTTAGGTAGGTACATTACAACATAGCCATTCGTTGTGCAACATTGTCCTGGGTTTCTAGACCATTGTGCTTGGCTCTATAGTATCGAGCTTCGGTATGGTCCGCTGAGATGCAGCTTTATAGGGATTTTCCGCTCTTGTATTTCTATCTCGCTTCATACCTTATCAGTTCCTTACTACTTACATACATATTACCACAATTAAACATAAGAAAACTTGCAGCCACTTCTGATTTAGTCCTACGATGGACGGACATGGTGAACCATGGTGACAGGTGATCAGCCCATCACCCACATAAAGTGGTCCATCATTTTAGAAAGGATACTATCCCTTAGTCGACTTTTACGGCATGCTCGGGGAGAGAAGCAGCTGGACACATTCTGTGTTTTTTCTTTAGGTACTTCCAGTCCAGCAGAGAAGTATTTTTATAAGTTTTATACTATTTAGAGATATTTCTAATCTTAAATCATCAGTTTTTAATAAACATTCGTAGCCTTCGATTTCGTAACCTTGGACGAATAAACACTTATATTCATCCAAGTTCGCAACTGACTGAACTTACAAGGAACGGCAAAGGTACGAGTAAGTTTTTTACAAACTAACAGCTAAGGTCCGATTGTTGTTAATTTCTATTTGCAAGTCATTGGACCGAATTTCCCTACCTAATGGTCGTTGGAAGGCAATAATTTTCTATCAAACACCGCACCACTGGCCAAACCGCGGCGCGCCCGACCACAGCTGGCCGCTGATAAAACGCTGATATTAGGGCGCGGGCCGCAGTGCCCCGACGCAGCGCATCCGTCAACTGCCTCAACCACCCTGAATAGGATTATGCGGTGCAGCTAATACCTACCTACCTCCATTAGTTAGTAGGTAGGTAGCAGGTTTAACAAAACGATGGTTTAGCGAGCCCTCTCTCTAGCTAGATGTTGGCAAAATTAAGTGGTAAAGTACCTACGTACTCTTTTACATTACCTACATAATTTAAAAAGAACTTAAGTTACATAGAGGAATTGCCTCAGTAAATACCGTACGTGACTCATGGATTTCCAAAAATTTCAAAAAAAAATGTGTGATGAGAGTGAATATAGCGAGAGAAGTGGGTGGGTACCTACCCTTATAAAAGTTACATAAAATTTATTTATTTTTCTACAAAGAATATAACATTTTAACAAATTATGACTTATGACTTATATACATGCACACTATTGAAAAGGAATACAATGAAAATGACCATGTCAGGACTATATTAAATGGAGATCCGCTGTCTCATACTATAAGACACCTAGGTAGGTACTACATTATTTATTACACACCTACTGGATGGCGCTATCGTTATACATAAGAAAACAAATACATGGAAATAATTTTACTTGCAATTCTACTGCAAAATACCTAGTCTAATTAGGTAGGTACATCATTTAAATAGGTACCAACTTAGGTCCTACTCAGTTACTTGAAAATGAGATATTGCACCTTACAGCTATCTGGGTGAAATTGTTTCTTTTACAAAATTTAATTAATTCAATTACTTAGATGTTAGCTATGTTGCACTTACGTTTCAGCGATCTCGGTTTGGCCTGTTTTCTTCTAGACATTATCCCTTCGAATAACAAACTTGAACTAAACTAACACACAAACATGTTTTACTTCATCGATTGTTCCTTTACCGAAGTTTATTTGAAAACTTTATCGTAAGTGAAAGTGCGAGTTCCGGAGCGGACGCACGTGGCCATCGGCGGCGCACCCCGTGCTTACTGAATACAGAGCTGACTGGCGCCCAACAAGTGGCAATAACAACGTAACCTTACGCGCAAACTCATAAGAAGCGCATGTTACCGCCGCCGGTAGATACTTGGGTTTACAGTCTTCACTACTCACATAATTCTGTACCTACCTAATATGATCTGATAGTGAGAGCGAAGGATGAGTGTGAGAGAATTGGACGTCGAAAGAAGTGAACCGCAAGTCATGGAGAGTGCTAGGAGAGGCCTAATAGGTACGTCCAGAAATGGACAACTAAAGGCTAAAGAAAAAGGAGGAATGAGAGCTACTCGTATGATAATGGTGAAAGGATTTTTCAAATTCGTTAGAGCCCTTGCTTAGGTTCTAATAATGGTAGGTATTACTTAGGTACCTCGTATTTATACTTCATGCATTGACTTCATATCGTTTTGTTTGTAAAATCCTAGGGAAAACCCTTTTTGAGATTTGGTCTGTTTAAGACTTTTTTCTGCAAGATTTTGTGCTTTGTAGGTTACAACCTACAGTTACAATACAACATATTCTATGAACTTAAATATTACTCACAACTACCTTAGTAGGTAACAAAATGTTTTCATAATAAACATGCTTAGTGAATAAGTGGGTACCTACCTACAAACTACATGACATACTAGGTAACTGTGTTTCGAGCTGTGTTTATTCGTCCAAGACTACAACAGATTTCTTTTACATGATCATTTGCATGTAAAAGATTTCATTGCATCTGCGTCCGACAGCTAGTGAGCACTCGGAGTGAGCAGGAGTGAGCATAGGTGAGCATGAAATGAGGTAGACCACTGAACAAGTAATCACTACTTGGACTACATAATTATTTGTACCTAACTTAAAGATGACAACACCGTTCCAAGCGTTCGAACTCGTTCGAACCTATAGCCAATCTCAAACCTAACGTACCTAAATGGAAACTAAGACCTAGAGGTACCTTAGGTAGGTCTTAGTTTAAACTCTACTAGTAGAGTTTGTATTGTACCTATTTACAAACTCGAAAAAACCTTTCACCACCTAAGTAGCTCTCATTCCGTCTTCTTCTTCTTCTGTAGCCTTTTGTTGCCCATTTCTGAACGTAGACCTCTCCTTTAATTCTCTCACACTCGTCCATGGCTCTCATTATCTATACTATTTAATATACCTACCTACCTATCTATAGTACATAGGTAGATAACTAGCTAATAGAGGAAGGAGGTATATTTTCCCGAGATTTTTCCTTGCTGTCGCTGTCACTGTCATTCAACACTATCGGTCAGTGTCTGTTATGTCACTGTCAAGACCTATCCATCAGTTCCATCATTCGGTTATCTATCACAAACATTGTGCAAAATTACAATCATATCACAAGACCGAAAGGTGGATCGAAACAAAGTGATGAGTTTTATTTTACTCAAGGAAAACCTAGGAAACGGAGAGAGACCCTTAAAAGAAAATTTGTATAAAAATAGCATTGCACTGAGTGTGACTAAATCAAATCGAGGCAATGGATTTACCGTATGAGGTCAGTACCTACATTTTCCTTTATTTTTTCTCCGTGCGTTTATTTTCTTTGTTTGGTGTTTTCTTATCTAGATTAGGTTTTTCACGTGATTCGTTATTTATTTCTTCTTTTACAAGAGTTTAAAAAAAATACAATGCTAGACCTACAGAGTTTAAGTTCTTAGATACCTACCTAGGTACTAGATACTAAACTTTCACAAATAAAAATAGAATGTTACCTAGTCTAGTAGTTATGGGTAGTTCACATTATTTAATTATCTAAGAATATAATTAAGTATTTTTCTTTTATTTCAGGTATTAGTGTATCTCTTCAAATATTTACCAAATTCAGACAGAAAGGCTGCTAGTGAAACATGTCAGGCATGGTATATGGCTGCAAATGACCATTGCTTTTTGAAAAATAAAGTTGCAGTATTTTATAAGTGCCCCCTAAATGATGACAATTCATCACCTATCCATATATTTGAAAATTCAGCTGTGACACACTACAATTATAATTTTAATGAAGTTGAAATAACCAACAAACTCAATGACTTTTGGGAGCAGATGGGAGAGAACATCAGAAGTCTTACACTCAGAAACTGTGATATTTGTGAAAAAGTATTTGCATTTATACTGAGAAAATGCACTAACTTAGAGATTCTGAACATTCAAAGCTGTAGAGAACTTTTCATGTCAGGAAGACTGCTAGAAGGAAAGACCGCAGGACTTCTACTTAATAATCTTGAACATTTGAGGAGCCTGAGTTTGTCAGGCAACCAATACCTGACTGATGCACTCTTCAACAGATTTATATCAGCTGCACCTGCATTAGAGCAGCTAAATTTGTCTGCATGCTCCCTACAATTTCATCTTGGTTTAGTCAAAAAGTTCTATCCTCCTGGCTCTGATATATACCAAAATCCATCAGAAAGTGTTCTAACATTCTTCTTTGTAATGCAGTTCATAACATCCAGAGCTGAAAATATCAAACACCTATTATTTTCTAACACTCTGATTGATGGATCAGCTCTGAAGAATCTGTCTGAAACCAAAGGTCTAAATTTACAATCCCTAGCTTTACACTCATGTGATCAACTTACTAACCCAGGCATCATGGCATTAACAACATATCAGACTTCTTTGAAGGAACTTGATATTGGCCTGTGCTCCAGAGTCACAGATTCTTCTCTAGTACACATTTGCAAAAATCTAATCAACCTAGAATACCTTAACATCCAGCGGTGCCGAGCTGTTACAGATTTAGGTATTGCAGAAATAGGTAAACTAAAAAAGTTAAAATCACTGAATATATCACAATGTGAGCTGATCACAAAAGAGGGACTACAAAATGGCATCTGTGCTGAAGAGAACCATACACTTAATGAATTGGATATACATTCTATGAACTTGGATCAAACTGGACTCATAATGGTTTCAGAAAATTTACCAAACCTCCATCTTCTGGACGTCAGTTACTGTTTCAATGCAGTTACAGATACATCAATTCAAGTTGTATTCAAAAATCAGCTGCAACTAAAAACATTGAGGATTAGTCATTGTGATAAGGTATCTGACGCAGGGCTTACTGGTATGGGAAAGGTGGAGGCTGAAGGAGATGAAGGTCCCACAATGTCGACATTTGAGGAAATTCCTACGCATCAGAAGATACATCTTGGATCCAGGGCTGAAGAAGAAATAGTACGGGATGCGCGCCGGAAGAGAGATGTAATGCTTATGTGCGAAAAACTTTCCATGGATACTTATTCCGGCTACTCACTAGCACGCATAAAAACCCTGCAAGAGCTGGACATAAGTGGATGCAACAGAATAACAGATGTCAGTCTGACTTACGCATTTAATTTCAAGGAACTAAACAATTTGAACCTGAGCAGATGCCAACAGATAACTCATGAAGGTGTGGAATATCTTGTCAAAAACTGTCCAAGCATTGAGTACCTGAATCTTATTGATTGTTACAACTTAAAGGATGATGCAATTGTAAAAATTGTTCAAGGTCTAAGGAGATTGACCCAGCTGGAACTCAGAGTAAGAACTTTGTACACTATAATCTGTGTAATGTTTGTCTTTATACCTATGTGATTAATTTGAAGAACTATACTGTAGATACACCTACTTACATAAGTTTTTTGCAGGGTTGTAACCAGCTAACCGACAAGACGATTGCCGCCGTGCAGTCACATTGTCAGAAGCTTAAGTATTTGGATGTGCAAGGGTGCCGCAACATATCTCCCGAACTTGCCTGCTCCATCGGGTGTCTGCCCACATTGCACACAGTATTAATGTCAAAGCCTGGACCATACATTTCAGAGGGAGTTAAAAATAGATCCCCTGCGCCAGCTTTTCTCCCTGCATTGATGAGGAAATTACGCTTGCACTAAACTAAATCTAGATTCTAGATAAAAGACAATGAGTTATTTAATGTCTAAGCTAGTTAGCTTGGACCATGCTTATGTACCTACCTCACCTTGTTACGCGTTAAAGTATGTCTGTCTCTTTAATCTGTTCTGGTTTGATGCAGTGGGCGCTACTTCCGTAAAATAACTACGCATAATGTAATTATATTTTAAAATGCCGTAAGTGAAGGGCATGTTTCTCTCGACTTTTTAAACTTACCACAAGGTTAAACTAAAGGTGATCCTGTCATCCATTAGTACCTACATAGTTAACCTTTTGGACGCCAATGTCACCTAAAAGGAACTCTACTATGTAGGTACTTTAGGCCAATTGGGGAGTCATTGATTATACACATTTCATCTTAGATGTTTTAGAGTGTATTTGGTAAATTGAATTGTTAATAAGCAATGGATTTTAGCTTATGTAGGTAGGTACTTATCAGTTTGAGTTTTAGAAGAATAGTATTACTTTTAGAATGTGTAGCATTCATTTCTGTGATAATATTTAATCATTTCAGTACAAAGTGCTTAAATAACATTATCTTGACCTATTTATTTACCCTACAATGTGATAAAAATAAAAACAAATTTTAACATTATTATCTTTTATTACATAGAATTTAAAAATAACTTAGCATGTAATATATTTCTTCTTACAAATAGTAGGTATGTTAAATGTATATCTTACTAAACTTTGTTCATAATGTAATGTATACGTAATTACATTTAATACATTGAATTAGAAAGAAATTAAAAATCGATGTTTCCAGAAAACATGAAACATCCAAGGCAAATTGTGATGAACGAAATAGTAATATTCACTGAAGGCTCACGAAATTTTGATAGTTATCAGTTTCACGGATCTTTAGCGCTGATCTCTCTAGCCCGTGCTAAATCCACCCCCTCCACTGTCACAACTTCCACTAGTCTCATTTAAAAGTTATAACTATTTCAAAGAGTCTTAAAATAACAAGGTACTTGAAAGTTCCTTTATTATGAAACACAAACAGCTATCAGTGGCTCTAAAAATGCATAATTACTACTGTTAAAAATAACTAAATAATACATACTTATGTGACATTATGTGCTGCAACAGCTGCATTACGCTGGCAACAGATTGCGTAACGTTAACAATATTGTCTACATTTATACACGAAAAATACAATAGCCAATATTAATTTAGAATCAACAAACATAATGATATTCTAAAATATAAAACCAACTTATATAGGTATGTTGCTGTGGTATCCAGAAAGGTTGCTCAAATATGCGCTAAAACTATAATGATCGAAGGCTAAAGCACTGCATTATTAACTCTCACAATCCAACAGGTAACATAACTGAAGGGTGCCAACATTACTATTATATAATAATTTGTTTGATATTTTACAAACAATTTAAAACAGACTTTAGGTTCAATATGGTAACAATTCTAACCACAGTTACTATTAACTCTTTCATATACAAGGAAGTAACCATACATAATAATAAGCTATTACTTACTTCAACAAAATATATATTTCACTGGCTAAAGTGTATATTTAGCATTTGTGCTTGTGAAACAATTATTTTCCACATAATTTTATCTCACTTTGTGTAAGGCACCGATACAGTAAATATTACTTCGTGATATTATTATTATTCATAAGAAACATTGTTAGTCTTCCATTATTTATATATGTAGTAGTTACATTGTTCAAAAATAATCACATACACAAAATATTTTGTTAGCTTGGACAAACATCAGTTGAAAAACAGCATTCTTCATTCCTCTAATAAATATTTACCTACTCTATTTTCCACCTTCAATCCCATAAAACAAAGTTCCATTCGAAAACTTCAATTTACATTTACAATTTACAGAAACACTTCTAATGATACTTATATTTTGAGTCAATTTACTCTAAAGAGTTCATATGTAGGTGTCGCAGACTCGAACGATACACGCTGTTTCGTCAAGCGTCCGTTTCGTGATGCCACTTTGGCGAAGGCGTCGCTCATTGTTTTAGAGAATAGGCCGGTGAGTCAAGTTGTAGTACCTTAGGGGTGTTGAGCGTGGAACCACTGGGCGCAGGCGATATAAACCCATCCTGAGAGTTGTTGCACTCCAAATCGGGAATGCTCATATCCTCAAAGTCTGGAATATTCCCTGTATACGAGATTAGCTGATTCCCCTCCACTGAAATTTGCCCAAAAAATATTAAATCAACTGAAGGTCAATTCACGACGGTAATTTAAACCTACTTCATACATCGCTATAATCACATCTAAAGTTACTATGTTTTACATCCATTAGCCACTATCACTTAGGTATATTGCTAACATGCCAACTTGCTATTACTTATTAAAATACCAAAATTCCACAAAAAACTAAACCAAACTCGCATAATACCTACAGTAAAATACATAAACATATAACTAAAAATATTATTTTTACACGCAAAAAAAGAATATACCTTGTACCAAAATATATAGTTATAAGCGTTTCAAAATTATGTATTTATAAATATTATATAAATTGTACCTAACTTTATCACACTTTACAACATAACAGTAAAAATGACGGTAACAAAATGCATAGATAGTACGAAAAAGCTTATAGGTAGGTACTAAAGAATAACAAAATATGGCGCTCATTACAAGCAAAACATATTATCCACAAAACAAAAGCTGGACGTGTCACTGGATGTATTTATGTCTTCCTTTATAAATAAACTTTTTTTAATCACGTCTATAATCTTCTACAAAAGTATAATATTATGTCATGCATAAAAATGCTATAAGTAAAAACATAATAAAAGTTTTGCTCTACTTCTTTATGTTCAACCTAGTAAGATATAAAATAAGCAAAGCTACTGTTCAAAGGTGCCAAATAAGGTAATACCGTCGTCATCCTCTGTAAACAGTGGCTGCTCTCTCTCCTCCCCGCTATTCGTAAACTCACCCTTCATCTTCTTGGCTTTAAGTAACAATACAAAAAACCTTCAATACAATTATAATTGTAAGTATAACATAGGTGGCATTAATCAAAATCTTAAAGAGGACCAAAGTATTTCGTAAGTATTGAGTGAAGTTTAATTTTGGTTTCTGTGGAATTATTATAACAATAGTCTTATCTCCAAACCTTACTACGGTTAAACGCCCTTTTAGGACTGTGGTTTAGGTATACAACAATAATATAACGTCGAAACACGATTAAAATACCTATATAAAACTTAACGCTGATATAATATTTACAACTAACTTAATTTTTTGCATTGTGCATACATTCCATAACTGCACCACAACACGTCATCTCATATTCAACGATAAAAGGTACTTAAAAATACAAATGAGGAATTTATAGTGAAAACTACTCCTAAATAACATAGGCCAGAACCGCTAACTAAAATAAATCCTTTACCAACATGCCGCAAAGCACACGGCATTGATATAAATTGTTCTTGTTGACGAAGTAGCAACAGGCTACTGTGTGGGTGAAGCTTCGCTGTTACCAATCAGCCAATCAAAGTCAATCATCGGATACTGTTTGGTTGTATCTACAATTAACATAAACGTGAAATAATAATATAAAACGTACCTGTAGCTTAGAATGAGTTGACGCGAAGGCGGGTTTCTCAGCTCGTATTTGTGCTTTATTTTTATATAAATACGACTATAGCTGATACGCGTATGGAGAATATTATTTTCTTGGACAACATTAACTAGCATGATTGTCCCACGGACCACAAATTTATTACCAATCAAGAAAAGATAATTTTCAATGGTGTTATAAGTATAACAATAAAATAATATAGTAAATAGATATTTAAAGTGTTAGGTCATACATAACTATATAACAAACCTGTACAAATGGCTTGTGAGATATAGGTTATGTAAATATGTAGTGTAATAACCGACCCTTCGTGTAAATAAATTGAGTTTTTAGTTTTGTTACTTAAGTTAGTTTTATGTGAGTAGTTAAGTTTTATTATAAGTATAGATTAAGTGTTTCTTGTTTTTTTTTTATTTATTTTTGTTTTTATATAGATGATGTTGTCACAAAGCGATGAAAACCTCAAATAAATAGAAAAAAACTACCAAATAAATAAATATTGTCCATAAAAAGTTATTACAAAAGTATACAAGAAGTGTTATAATTTGGAATTGGTAAGACAGTATTAAAATATTAGTACTTAGTAGGTACACTTCAAAATAGTTAATAAATTAAATAGACAAAGAAATATTGAAAACATCCCTTTAACTTATCCCGATTTAGTCTGTTAAAAAATGAAACACAACCTAAATCTAAAGATTTATGCAAAGGCATTAAGCCGAAATACTTGGTCAATGAATGTTGGAATTTCTTGTTTGGATTGTTGATTGGATTCTTACTATTTTACATAGGTTCTATGTTACGCCATGCTCTTGCCGCCAAAATAATTATGTAATAAGTAGGTAAGTACTAAATATTTCTTTATCAACTCAATTGATGCCATAATTCATTTCCTCAAAAGTCATGCATTATCTAATAAATTATGAAATATGAGTAACTCACCATTGTTTGAAGTTTTATTAGATCGTTCATCCACGGGGTTATTGAATGACAGTCCGTAGAAGGGATCATCTGGTCCAAAAAGCTGAAAATTACAAACAAAATCTTTACATTTCTTTAGTTTATTTTCTCATAGACCCAAAAGTTATTACCAATGTACCATAGTATATAGGCATCTTGTTTTAACTACAACTGACCACATAATTACAAACTGAGTTGGATGGTAGTATCTATGTAATACCAGATAGAAATACAAACACCAAAATTAGAGCCTGTGTATCAAACACAATAACAACTCTACTAGGAGCGCTAATAACAGCGGATTAAACTACAAGTACAGAAGAATACGAATTCCTACAATGACTGGTCATGTTGGTAAAGCAATTAATATTACATAATCTAATGTTGGGTGGTGATGAAGAGACATCTGAGGTCCTAATCTTGCATCGGCATTCTATGGACAATAAGAAGCATTTGTTTTAATATTTTATTTATTAGGATGCTGTAAACAGCCTGCAAAAAATAATATCGGAGATATTTGGACCAATATTCATTGAAGGTACAATAAAGTCATCGATTCATTGCGTGTCTCTATAACTATAATAATCACTGGTCTGATACAAAATGACAAAAACGATTTATCAATAAACATAACAGTCGATACCGGCTTGTGTGCAATAAACCGGCCTACATTACGTGGCGCCCGCCTATGTGTGCGTGTGAGAGGCACAAGGCACCGCACGCGGTCCCAACACGTTGGCCGCAACGTGACCCGCTCGAGGCTGCCAACCTGATAGACCCAATATTAGTGTTTACATTCATATCAGTGTGCGTGAGTTGAGAATGTGTGCACTTACCCTCACATAGATCCGGCACTTAGATATAGAAACATAAACCGCGATGATTTTTAATTCTTTTTGAATAGCCTGATCGATTTTCATATTTGTTCATGTTATGTTTATGCATAATCACTATAATATTAAGCGATTAGGTAATTAGTAAAAGTTTACTTACCCCCATCAATGTATTTGTATCTAAAGAATAGGAATCGCTTCGGAGTAGTTCCCTTAGTGATTCCAAATCTGTTTGCATGGCATCCAAATGATCATCAATATCATTTCTGAAACATAAAAAATATACATTGTCTAAAAAAGTCTCAATGCTTAGTCCAATTGTTGGTTTTTGTAACCATTGCATTTTTATATAAAGCGGCTAGTAATATTTGTTGTAAGAGTGAATGTCCTAGTTTACATTACCTGATAGTCAGAATGGATCAAAATACTATTGTTCATGACAAAATACCAATATTCAGTTGAGTAACTTACTAAAATATGTGAAACAAAAACTGACAAAGCATTATGTAGGTACAACTTCTGAAAAGAATCATACTTTTTGAGAAATTATCTTAGAACAGTTAGATTAGAACACATACTTTACTTGATGCTATCAACTTTCAATAAATATTTATAGTAAGCCACTGCAAGGTTGCTTCATATTATTCTAAATAGTAATTATCATATTTACACATACTTGTTTGAATTTGTTCCATAGACAGAAGAAAATTCATCTCGGTTTTTGCTGATATTATCTCTCCTATTCCTGAATTTTTAAAATAAAGTACACAAATTATGTAATGTAAGAATAGCAGAGAGTTGGGAAAATAGGATACTTTGGTAACCAATTTAAGAACAATACCTACCAAATATGATCTTTATTTTCTCAAATCCACTCTCAGGGTACAAATAAGATATTATATTCTGGTGTCGTGATTCTTCGTTCATTGGTTTTTATGGGAATAATAATTGAAAACAATACATACCTAGTTTGAAACCTTGAAACATTGTTGTTAGTGTTCACTGTGGCAAGTGTCATGTTGTTCCAGTCTAAATCGTCCTGTAGCTCAGTCTTGATGTCAGACAGATTCAGATTGAGAGCATGGTCGTCCTTGCCCTTCCTTGACTTTCTGTGTTTGGGAGATTCAGGTTTTTCCAACTTGATGTTTATCCCACCAAGTAGTTTATCCTTTGTGTTTGTTACATCAGTTCCTATGATTGATTCTCCAGCCAGATCTTGGAGTACATTGGTGATATCCTCGTTAGCAGAGATTCCAGTGTCGCTCACGGAATCATCGCTTGCAAAGATTTCAGCAGGTAATTTTAGGTCAGCTGATGGGTTCATCGAATGGAAGTTATTTGTTGAAAGGACCCGCCTTGAAGCTGAATGCTTATTAGCACTTCTTGTTTTACCTTTGAATGAGGAAGATGCGATTGGGATGTTGTTATTAGTTGTGGTGTCCATTGATGTGTTGTCTAATGGAGAGGTTGTTGGAGATGGGGTAGACACAATAGGTAGCTCTTCGTTTGACATTGCCCCATTTATCCTGTTATCGGGGTATCCTAGTCTTGTACCTGCTGTAGACGTAAGAGTATTATTGGTCAGACTTAAATAAAATATTACATTGTATACTTCAGCCAAGCTGAAGATACAATTTATGTAAACAAATTGTCACTACATAACCCAAAACTTACTTTTTTAATACATGTTTATGGAACTTTTAAGTAGTGGTTAAATGAATGTGTAAAACCTAATGTTGTGAGGTTTATTTACCTAAAACTAAAGTGATTTCATCATAATAACGAAAAATACGCGATAGTTTGTTTACACAAATTGTATCCCTAGTTTGGCTGAAGTATAGGTACCACACAAGATAAAATTGTTACCTAGATCAGGGTCATCTCCGTCTTCCATAGTGACATGGTACAGTACTTGAGCAGAGGGGTCAGTTGGACTTTGAGCAGGGGTCCTGGTGTTGGCTGGTATGAGAATTGACACATAGTCTGAGGGCGCCATCAGGTCTTGAGCGATATTATCGTTTTGTAGCATATCATCATGCGCCAGTTCGTGAATGGTTGGTCCATCCTCCTGGAATAGATATTATAATATTTATACTTATTCTATTTGTAAGTATTTTTGTTGAATTGTCATGACTTCCTTTTAAACAACAAATTTCGGTTTCGTAACCACAACAAATGTGGATAAAAATCATTTGCAACCTCTATACATTTAGTGCAAAATGGCAATCCTTTCAACTCACCGTATTTTCATCATTCAAGTCTTCTAATAAGGCATCTTTGTCCAGTTTCACATTCTTAAATCTACCCGGATATGATCCATCAGAGCCAGAGTTGTGAGCTGCATTGTTGATCATCAACTGATACGGTCTCTTGACCCCGACATTATTGCCACTGGGATTGGCACTTCTCCCAGGTTGCACAAGATTGCACAAGAATTGAATAAGCTGAAATTAGGAATTATTTTATCACCATTTTTATGAATGTGTATTTCTATTGCCACTATAACAACAAATAATAAAAACAAAGTTGAGTAACTTTTTGCACACTATTTTTGTAGTGCTTTTGTGTATTTCTTTTTAAGACAATATAAAATTTACTGATTTGTACAAAAATAATAATAAAATTAATAATTAAGGAGGTTCTCATAGCAGAGACATGTTTCATTTTTCATTTTAAGCATGATTTTAATATGAAAGGTATGGAACCCCTTGAGTGCAAATTAGACTCTCACATGACCGGTTTTTATTTATGCGTTAAAATACCCACTTTCCTAGTAATTCAAAGGATTTAACTTACATTGTTTACAATCTGTTGTTGCTTGATGTGCTTCTGTCTCAGAATAGCAACTTCTCTCCAGAGAGCTTCATTTTCCTGTTTCATTGCGCTGAATTTGGCATCCAAACTCTCCTGCTTTCCTTTCATTGATTTCACATCAGACAACATCTTATTCATCAGTTCAGGTTTGATCAGTTTATCTCCACTCTCATTGCTCGACACAAGGGATTTTGGATTCGCGATTTTCCTCTTTATGTGCTCCAAGAGGTAAGCATGACCTTTCATGAAACATGGGTGTGAAAATTCAATCTCATCTTTCTCATATCTCAAACCTCCATTCTCCACCGAAGTGATCTTGTGAAAGCCATACATGTTTAGTTGTCGGATGAAGCTAGCCATGTTGTTGTGTTTGTAGTATAATGGGAGGAGCTCCCTTGCAAAATCTGCTTGGTTTTTGATGACAAATGTTTTTCCTCCCTACAAAATGCAATGAGAATGAACATATTTATTTTTTAAAGAACAAGACTTTGGTTTTAATACAAGTAGAATGGTAAGTAGCTAGCTAAAGTTGGTTTCAACTTAGATTTTGAATAGGGACTATTACATAGCTGTGAACCATAGTATTATGGAATAGATTATCCCTAAGCAAGTATATTAGAATTCTTGTATTGAATTATTCTAATTCTAATAATTTCATATTCCTGCATAATTTTGTAACCAAAAACCCCAGCAAAAAACAATAGCCAATCTACATGGGTTAATTCAGTCCTTTTTTGTTATCTATCAAGGTTTTTGCCCTACCGTCTGGTAGAAAAGCACAGTGCGCCTAATATTATTAATTGCTCAGACATTGTGCTAGTTTTGTTGATTTCTTCACAATTATAAGATTACGAGTGTGACCTACTTTTTTGTTCAAAAGAATCTCAATATCCCTTTGATAAAATGTCACTGGCACTTTCTTGAGATATTAAGAATATGTGATTAAACCCTCAACAGGCTCTAGAAATATGATTGAAAAAGAACCAGTGACCAAGTACCTATCTAGGGAAATAGTGAAAGGTAGAATTCATTACCATGTTCTTAAATTATCTAAAAATCATACACATGACAGCAAAACAAAAACAGCTGTTTATAATCCAACCAAAAGATTATTCCAAAGATTGACAAAAATTTAAAATAACTAAAACTCTCAGAAATTATGATAGCAAACTAAGGAAAATGAATATTATTGTAAACAGCTGTAGCGCATGGTATAAAACGTGACCTGTATTTAACTATTTATACTTCTTACATGTTCCCCAACCGACTGTCAACTTGCGACATTTTAAGGTTGTTTTCGTAATTAGGTACTTTCTAATGATTCATGTAGCAGTTAAAACAACATCCTGCTTCAAAGACGACAAACCAAAAATAAAAGTACAAAACAAAAATACTTACAGGGCTCCATGAAATCAAGTGATTGGTTTCAGTGTCGTTCACTAATTTCCATAGTTTACCCAGAAATGCTGGGACACTTGCCCCAATTTCTACAACAGATCTCATCTTTTTGATTTATCTGCGATGTGTTACGCACTATTTAACACTTTTTGTTGAACAAATAGTTATTTTTGCTGAATAAAACTTCACGTAGTCAAGACTTAGGTTTCAAACGCCATTTTATTTTACTAAAAGCACACACACATACATTACGTACAGTTTGACGTATTTGAACGTTTGTACGTACACTACACACACACATTCACATCGCTAGAAGTATTAAGGCGTAGATATAAAAGTTTTTGGATATGGCATCATTAAAAATATTATGTTGATTTGCCATTCTGAGGCGTCCTAGACTTCTTAGACCAATTGAATACTGGGAATTTGTCCCGCAGTGGGAATCGAAACGGCGCCTCTTGTGTCTTCGCCAGCCACGCCATCGAGATCGAGATCATTCATTAACATCAAACTGATCGAATTTATGATGATGATGATTATACGTCATTTTCATTGTTAACCAAACTCAACCTCACATCCAGTCACAACATTACATGTCTGAGGTACATCGCTGAGGTAAGATGAGGTACCTATAGATCAGTTTTAGAGATAGTATCCTTGCAATGGTACCAACAAAAGAAATAATTCAAACAACTTTCCTGCTTGAAAAGGCTTGATCGGGCTTGATCATGGTTTGATGAAAACAAAAAGCTCGCAAGATTTTGAAAGTGGCAGTACAGTGACAGTTTCTAACAGTTAGCTAGGTACTCACTCACATACATTGTAGACTTGCTTTTTGCTTTGTAGTTTAAGTACTCAGTACTCATTCCGGGTAGGGGGAAGATGTTGATGTTTTTATACTAAACATGAAAATTAAATAAATAACATACATAGGCAATGTACAATCAAATTAAAATTATAAAATATATTAGTAGCCGAGTCAGTTAGCGAGCTTGACAGGCAACAGGTAATTCAAGGAAATCGAACGCCGCGCCCGCCGGCCCTCCGAGTCGATTACGCCTGGAAGAGCTACTTGGACGATGAAGACACACAAAAGGCACACATTATGAAGGAAAACCTTCCACTAACACATAAGCGCAAACTCATCGACTATACTGCCCAAACGCGGTCATTGACTGAGTTACAGAAGTGCAACTCAAGATTTGCCAGAGTGCAATGGAACGCAGCGTCATCCTCTGATTTAAACGTATTGATCGAGTGCGGAACAGGGTTCAGTTACTGGCATTCCGACGTCGTTATGAAGCAGCCCGGCTCAAGTGGGACTGGGCGGGTCTCGTCTGCCGTATGCCTTCGGAAAGATGAGCGAATGCCGTAACATCCTGGCAGCCTGACGAAAGGCAAAGTACCTACTCTAGGCTAAATTAAGAGGAAACATAAATTGAGCGATTTTAGGCTACTTTTCATTGAAAAATTGGCGATTTGATTATGCCTTTACCTGGCAAGCCTAATTGAGTTAGCTTTTATCTGGCAACCCGGCTGATCGCGGTCTGCTTGCTTGCTTTGCTTGCAGCTTGCAGTGCAGCGTCACTATCACTAATATTTAAGTCTGTGCTTGCAGCCATGGAGGTAAGGCGTTTGCGTTTTTCTCTAGTAAAATCGAAATATATTGTTGACTAAATTACAAAATACTTTAATCATAATCTTTGCAGATTGAAATTTTGAGCACTGCTGGGTCCAAGCCACTGGGTAAGATCCAAGTGACTGAGGGATCAACTATTCAGAATGTGAAAGAGAAAATTCACGAGTCTGTAAAAAAGTCCTTATACCCTGATCGCCAAGCTATTAAGTTAGAAGCTAAGGGAAAAACCTTGAAGGATGAAGATACTTTAAAATCCTTAAAGTTAGAAAATGGTGGAAAACTGTATGTAAAAGATCTTGGACCTCAGATTTCTTGGAAGAATGTTTTCCTCGCTGAATATGCCGGACCAGTGTTTGTGTACTTGTGGGCATATCAAAGGCCTTGGTTCCTCTATGGAGAGCATTCTTCAACTCCAGGAGATGTTGTTACGTAAGTTCAATACATTTTCCATTCAAATATTTTAATTAACCTTGTAAATGACTTGAATGTTTGTGATCATACTACTTCTTCATTATTTTATTACATACTAGCTGCCGCCCGCGGCTTCGCTCGCGTGGTATCTTGATAAAAAAATAGCCTATATGTTAATCCAGTACATGTACTATGTATATACCAAGTTTCATTCAAATCCGTTCAGCCGTTTAGGTGTGATTGAGGCACAAACATCCAAACATCAAAACTCACAAACTTTCGCATTTATAATATAAGTAAGATTGTATGGCAGAACAAGCTTTAAAAAGAAGCAAAATAGTAGATTGCAGATTGTCACACAATCTTTAATCACAATCATAATACCAGTAGGTATTATCATTAATGGTAAAGGAAAATATTGTGAGGAAACCAACATGTTGTAGATCCTATTTATAGTTCAGACATATAAGATACACAAAATTAGCCTATTTCAGGGGTATTTTAGTCCTTTTACCACACTGGTATCATAAGAACCAATGACTAGCATCATCTACCTGCCCATATCCCACTCTCTGTGGGGTCGGTGCAGTATGTTCTCTATTTCCTTCTGTCAGCTGTCATCTCTGTACTCTTTTCTTAACCATGTCCTCTTTTACACAGTCCATCAACCTTTTTTCTATAATCTATCTCTAAATCCATCCACATTCATATCCATAATTATTCTCTTTGCAACATGACTTTTATCCTTCTCATAACGTGCCCATACCACACCTATTACTCCTCAATGTTGTTACAATGGCAATATAATAATAGTAGTACCTACTCACCTGGTGATTTAGCCACTTCAATCCTTTCAACAGTCACCAGGCTCATTTCAGGGACAATAGGAATTTTTACTTTAACCTTTAACGGTCATTACTACCTTACTTGGTTACTAAAAAAACCTCTTACATAAACAGCAAAACAGGCATTCTATTTTTAAATATAACTAGTGGAATGCCCTATGACTTTGTTTGCACTAAGTTTTCTTATTTACACCAACTTCACCACTTGCATTCTCTAGGAGTTCAATTTCAAGAATCCCTTTCATGTGGATTTACCCTCTAAGTTTCATGCTTCTAGGGCTTAATGGTTTAGGCTTAGGCTGTGTATCGATTATCAGTCAGTCAGTTAGTAAAAACAGTTTTATAAAATTCACTTTAAACTTTTCAGTGTGGCTGCAGTTTGTTGGTCAGTACACTACATCAAGCGTATTCTGGAGACATTGTTTGTCCACCGCTTCTCTCATGGAACTATGCCGTTAGGGAATCTCTTCAAGAACTGCACATACTACTGGCTGTTCACACTGTATGTGGCGTATCATGTCAACCATCCCAATTACACTGATCCAAGCAACCTTTACTTCTATGTTGGACTCGGAGGGTTCATTGTAAGTAAACTATTTACTAGTACTTAACGGCTCCGCTTACATGTACCTATCCAGATAAAAAGTACCCTAAGTGTTCTTCCTGGTCATAAATTGTATTCCAAGTTAGTGTGTTGTAAATCTTGGATACCCATGGACCATAGGGGGACTCAAAGAAAGAGTAACATAATGTTTTCCTTAGATAGCCTATTAAGTGAGAGATTTTAGGTATTGAAAAGAATCAGACAATATGATTGATTACATTATGTTGAGTGTTTATTTTATTGCATAATCACCATAGCCTATACATGTTGATGTTATACACTATTAGTTATTATAAGCCACTGGGTTTTCATTTAATGGAATTCTGTCCATATTTTTACATGTTTTTAGTCAATAACTGTTCAAAGTCTTGAATTCTTGTCCAAAGTCCATTATTGGCAATGAGCTGGTAAATTTATACATACAGGTAGTTTTTGTGTACATATTTAAGTAAGTAAATTTTTTGTTAGAAGGTTGTATTTATTTTTCCATGTTGTGCTGACTTAAAATTTGTAGGAACTTGTTAGAGATTTATCATCATCATCCAGCATAGCCCAAAGTATCCCACAGCTGGGTGTCTCCTTGCCTCCCTTTGTTTCCACCATTCTTTATTATTTTAATTTTATTCGCTCCAGTCCTACATCTCATGCTTTAGGTATTATAAAGTTGTTATTCAAATCTTTATTGATTTCCAAAGGTCAATGTCAATGTCATGGTCAATGACTGCAATACAAAATGTTTGTTGTTTTCCTTCACACATAAGTTTTTCGAGCAGAATAATCCAGATTTTACCCTTGGGATTGGGAGATGGAATTGGAACAGTTTTACTTACAATATTTTACATATATTTTATTTTAGATTTTGTCTACATATCTTCTTTAGGATCATAGGCTACTCTTATCCAGTTATCATCAGGTGGACGCTACTTATTCAAACTTTCTATTTCTAGCTTTGTGAACTTGGCAACCTCAGCATCCACATTCTGCTGAAGAACCTACGCCCGCCCGGTACCAAAGTGCGTCGCGTGCCCATGCCTGATGGAAACCCCTTCTCACAACTCTTCGACTTTGTCTCCTGTCCCAACTACACCTATGAGTTCGGCTCGTGGCTGTTCTTCACTATAATGACTAAATGCATTCCAGGTAAATTGCATTTAACAATTGCTCGCCTATAGGGTTCATGGATTATCCGGGAAACAATATAAATAACCTTATAGACTGATGACATTGTAAAGGTCGCGGGTGGTCGGTAGATGGACGCAGCTTAAAATCGTTTGTACTAGAAGTATATTGGGGAGGCTGTGGAAGTATTTTCACATTTGATTTATGTAATGTCTAGCTGCTGCCCGCGGCTTCGCTCGCGCGGTACTCGAATAAAAATAGCCTATAATTATGTTAATCCAGCACATGTACTATGTATATTCCAAGTTTCATTAAAATCATTCAGCCGTTTAGACGTGATTGAGGCACAAACATACAAACATCTTTTCAAACTTTCACATTTATAATATAGTAGGATAGGATAGGAGGGTATTTTATTTCAAAGTCACCTATTTAATTTGAATGAATAAAGAAATATGTTGGAATTTTAAAATTAAAATGAAGGACATCAATGAGAGCGTACTTTGTTTACCATGCCATCAAAATTCTTTCCACTCCTATTCTCGGCATAGTGTCTTGGTTCAATATATTTCCGAATTTGACAATTATAATAAATCGAATATTCAGCACGTCATGACTGTTGTTGAAGTTATTATCATAATCGACGTTGCTAATGCTAATTTATTCACATTAGTTGATTCTGTTTCGACATTGCGTGAACTGGTTTCTTTAATAGCGTTTAATGAAATAACTATGCATTAATCATTTGTTTCCAATAATCCAGCTGCGTCATGGATTTTAGTTTTATTTTTCTTAAAATCTTAAATGAGTTCTATTGAACTGAATCATTTTTATTTTCCTCTCAAACATATATTTTTGATAAAGTTAAACTAATGGAAAAAAAATAAGTAAAAAAATAAAGTCTTACTATCAGTTAGTCTGGTGGGAAGAAAATTCCCAGTAGTTCAACTAGTAAAACTACTTGATAAAACTACTGGGGAACTAAGGCCTTTTACCATCTATAATATATGATTTATACAGTGTCAGGAAGCAGCTTATACCTTCACAAACGTGACGCTGTAGTGCCCGGGAAGTAAGATGGAGTAGGCTTGCCCAGCACCTATTCCATCCTCTCAGCTTAGTCGGCCTTGTCCACAGGAAAGACATGGTCAATACTTGCGGAGCTGACTAAGCCGCGGGTTTCCTCACGATGTTTTCCTTCACCGTTTGAGAGTACTGGTATAGCGCACATGAATTTTTCGCATAGAAAAATCCATTGGTACGCGACCGGGTTGAACCCACGACCTTAGGATCGGAAGGCGGGGTCACTACCACTACTAAACAATTGGGAATAGGTCCGTATTTCCCACTACCTACTTTCTAATGACGGAAATGATGGTCACAGTACATTTATGTAACATCATAAGTGAACGCTAGTAATTCTTTGGCTAATTAATGTATCTGAGTCTTCAAGAAATAAGAAAGTAAATTAGTTTACACCTTATTTACTGAGTAGTATATTGGTGTGTCTGTAAGTTTTCTTGTGATTACTTGTGGCTCGTCCCATCACATCTAGGGTACTGGCGTTATATTATGTACTAGTTGCCGCCCGCGGCTTCGCTTGCGTGGTACCGGAACAAAAAATAGCCTATATGTTAATCCAGTACATGTACTGTGTATATTCCAAGTTTCATTCAAATCCGTTCAGCCGTTTAGGCGTGAAAGAGTAACAAACATCCATACATCCATACTTACAAACTTTCGCGTTTATAATATTAGTAGGATGTGTGTCTAATGAGTAATATTTTTAATTTTCAGCGGGAATTTTCGCCGCAGCAGGGCTGTACCAAATGTCAGTGTGGGCCATCGGGAAGCATCGCAATTACAAGAAGGAATTCCCGGATTACCCCAAGGGACGTAAAGCCATTTTACCATTTGTTCTTTAAACATTCTATAGATATAATTAGGGATTGTAAGACTTTCTTGACTAATTCACTTTATAATCTATTAGATACACAAACGTAAAAGATGAGGGCAGAAATATAAAATGCTAAAATGCTTACAATAGAAATGTATGTAGCTGTGTATAACATATTATTGCTTACGTGCATATGGAGTCGAAGCCCTTAAGGAGTCACAAAACCACTTAATGGTTATTACATGTAAGATAAGCTTGGTTCATGGATATATTATTGGGATATGGTTTTATTTATTGAGAGTATGTTTGGGGATGACAGTGCAATATCCCATGTTATTTATAGTCAATGATATATTTTTTCCATTCATTTTTGCATTTATGTTTTCAATAAATTATTAAATACAACATAGTTCTTTATTAAAACAGTGATGCAATTAAACAAACATAGTCTCTGCCTATGCCTACCCCTTCGAGAAATAGACGTAGATTATAAATGCATACATAGGTTATGGTTGTTAATACAGTCAGTGTTACTTAATATAATTGCTATTTGAAGTTGTAGGCCCTAGAGATGGCTAACATTTTGTTAGGCTATTGGTGTGATCCTTCCCAACACTGCCACAGCTTCAGATTTTAACCAGCACAAGCTTAAATAAACTTAGGTAATTGTAGTAAAATTATAGGTTCATACATAAGAATTGTAGGTAGCAGTTATCAAGATATATAAAGCAATGTTGGTGGTGGTACCAGGAAGCATACTTCCTACCACCGCAAATAACCACTTTATGTCGATTCTTTTGCCGTAAATTGCCAAATTTATGTAGATTAACTCTTCATAACTATACTCGAACCCGAGAGTTCAAACATCTAAGGTTCACGAGTTATTTGTATTTGTAAATTTGATAAAAACGCAGTATAACGCCTTGCGGGACTCCGATAACGCTATGTAAAATGTTAGTCGTTTGAGGAGAATAGGCAGACTTTTCGAAAATGAACCAAGGGGATGTATTACGTATTTGCAAATAGTTTTGCCAACATTTTTCAACTTGTGCTGGTTAAAATCTGAAGCTGCGTGACCTGCCCCTTTGGCTTGAGCCAAGACGATTTGCTTCTGAAAAAGTCGCTAAACGCTACTGCAAATGTAACGCAAAGTGTCAGGGTCTTTATAATGGTGATTATCTTTGTTGCAATCGGTGTTCTCTCTTCACATCCTCGCTATAAAATGCACGTGCCTAAAAGGTATCTAGGTTCATCGCAATCAATTATAAACATTAATTTATAATTTATTTATTAATCATCATCATTTGTCTCTGGTTCGGAGGGCAGCTCGACCGCTTCTTCAATGCATCGCACCTTACCCAGCAGTCTGTCGTTTTCTTCTTTTAGAGCGCAAATTATTTCCTCTCGCTCCTGTGGACATAGTTTACATTAATCTTTACTCACTCTAGGGGTTGTCAAAATGTCGACCAAATTGATAGCGGCGTGATTGAACGTGCTACGGCTACTTGTTATCCGGATACCACACGAGAAGCTGTAGACAGAAACTAGTATATAGATCTTCTTTTTATCTGGGTCACCTAGCTTCTGTCCACTTACCTACATAAAATATACTTAGTTTGTGATCTGTACGGTAATTACTCGTATGGAAGTTTGTTGCAAACAGTTTTCATCAGCCTCTTGTCAAATATGACAGCTTTGCTTTACAGTTTGCAACAAGAGTTAATGATCACCTACATACCTTCCTATTCCTTTGTGACGCACTTCAAATCCTTTCACCACACTGGTTTCAGAACTAGTGACTCGACTAGTGCTTTTCACACAGACGCTACAAGAGTATTATATCATACCTCAATCTTCTGCTTGAATTTTTCATCTAACTTCTCCCGGTCTTCAGTAACGTGCTTGAGTTTGGCGCGGGCTGTGGCGGGCGGGATGTATCTCGCAGATAAGCCCAGTATAGACTCCATTTGGAAGCACCGAGACCTGGTCGACTTCAGCTCGGTGCGAAGGTTGTTGATCTCTCCTAGGAGCGTGCAGTTCTCCTGAAAATTTAGAGATGTTAGACATTCTTCGGATAAAATTTTATACAATTTTGTGGTTATGTCATATTTTATAGTCGCATATGGTGCGGGCTCAAAACTAGCTCGTTCCAAATTTTCAGATTATGATTCTGAGACGCTAAAATACTTATGTTCGAAAACCATAGCTCATTAACAGAGAAGTAATGATTTCGTAAGTATCATCAATTCCGGAATTGGTTCCAAGTGAGAACGTTTTGATTTCTAATAGCTTACTAGAATCAAAGTCAATCAAACTCAAAGTAATTTTTGGTGTTGTAATCAGATTTGATTACAACACCAAAATACGCCAGCTTAAATTAACTCCAGACTTCGCGGATTTTAGTGAAACGAATTAATTCGGTTGCGGGTTTGAAACAAAGGTCAACGATCTCTTTGACTGCTTTGTCATGGCTTTGCCTGATGCCCAACATCAATTAATAATAGTGGACACGATTAATAGTAGTTGTACACACTGCTTTGACGGACGCTCGTTTGGTTTGTAGTGCGCAACGCGTGTTTATAATCTCACAAATTGTGAGACTAGATTTTGTATAAACGTATTTGAAACGTCTTACATCCATAATCTTGCCAATATCACTCTTCGATCCTCCTAGAGACTTCGATAACTGCTGTTTCAGTGATGCCACTTGCTTTTCGAGGTGGTCTCTTTGTCGGTTGAATTCCCGAATCGCCTCATCCTCCGCCACGCGACTCCGCACGAAATCTATGTCTTCCACGTATTTGTGGAAAAGTGTCTGAAAACATTAGTTGCCATTGTATTCTATTATACACTAGCAGCCCACCCCGGCTTCGCACAGGTGTTTAACCAATTAGATTAGATTTTTTTTAGGTAAATTTTTACACCTCGGGTTACATTATTGGAGTTTTAGTAAGGATCCCTAATTCCGTAATAATGTAGCTATCTACTGGTGAAATATTTTTTTAAATCGGTTTAGTAGTTTCGGCGCTTCAGTGCTACAAACAAAAAAATCTTTCTTCTTTATAATATTAGTGTAGATGTAGTAATGTTTAATATCCTACTATATTATAATGTTAAAGTTTGTGAGGATGTTTGTATGTTTGTGCCTCAATTACGCCTAAACGGCTGAACGGATTTGAATGAAACTTAGAATATACAGAGTACATGTGCTGGATAAACATAATAGGCTGGGGTGTTATTTATTTTTTATCCGGGTACCACGCGAGTGAAGCCGCTAGTAATGTATATTTTTTAGAATAAATTTGGAGTCATGTTGTATAAACCTTTGATAGAACTCATCTTTCATTTTCTAAGTAAACTTCAAATGTTGAACCTAGTGTAAAACAGCATTAACTCACTTTTACATTCAATTTCAACTTCATAGGATCTTGGAAGTTTGCGGTCATGTTGTGCAAATCTATTTTGATTTTCTTCAGAGTATTCTTCAAAGTGAGATTCCTCTCGGCTTCGTTCAAGTAGTCCTTCTTCGCTGAGGTTAGCTTTTCGTTCAGCTGACTGATTTTGAGCTCTGAAATACAAGACCTTATAATTATGAATTTCAACCCTTCTTCGAAGCTGAAACATGCTCATAAAAATCGAATAAATTCATATTTGTAATACTATTACTAATAATAAATTATAAATTAACTAGATGGCAGCACAGGTAAAGTTATACGCGCTATCGTTGCGTTTTGAGCTTTACGCCAGTAATTTCAAGCAAACTAAAGCTTTTCAATTTTATAATATAAGTAAGAAGTAAGATTCATATTTATAATATAATGGGAAAAAAATCGATTGATAACAAAGCCGATCGATAAAAGCAACATTATACTTTTTTATGCCAAGTAATTAATCTAATTTTGTTTACTGCGGAGCGTGAATGAAGTGGAGACATTGCTAGGCTACATGATTTGAGAAAAAAATTACAACTGAAGAATTAGAGTTTACCGCGGAACGCTCTTTGTTTTAGAAGGTTTTCCAGTGACACTTCCAATTCAAGTATTCGCACTTTTTTCGCTTTTATATCGCGCTCTAAAGGATCGATCTGTTGAATTGACAAATTGTTAAAACAGCTGTAACTTTTTTCAATGTTCTAGGGATGCCGTTACTATTTAGACATGTCTATTCTTAGGAACGTATGAGTCTATGATGAGGTATCTAATTATGAATGTGCTCTTTCACGAAATCGTACCGAGCTCGTGTTTTACATTCAACAGCTTCAATTCCTCATTTTCCATATCGTCAATCTGTACCTTCAACTCACGAATCGTTCTCTCTTTTGGCTCAATCTATATGCAAAATAATCACCTCAATTATATCATACTTCGAATCTATGCATCATTATCTAATCTTTCTACCCACCTGATTTTTCAGTTCCGTAATCTTAAAGTTGAGCACGAATTTGTATTTTTCCAATTCTTGCTTCTTCCTCTTCAGTTCGTAGATTCTCTTTTCTTTGTCCTGAATCGTACCGTCTCTCTCTGATATCTCCTTTTTCAGATCAGCTACATCTCGCTCTAAAGTGGATATGACTTTCTGGAATTGCTTATGTTCAGCTGAAATTAATGAACCAACGTGTAAATATGCTCTACAATTCAATGTTGTCTCTGTCTAACTTTCTATTTTCAGTATTACCTTTCAACTGAGTCACTTGATGTTTAAATTCATCAATTTCTTTATTAGCGCTGATGAGCTTCTTCTTCATAAGTCCAGTTTCTCCCTTCAGCCGCACATTGGCATCTTTTTCCTCCTTCAGTTGGACTTCATACGCAGTTCTTATTTCTATGATCTCACGGTCGGCATCCTCTTCGATAGATGCCTTTATCGTTTCATGTTCTCTTGTCTCCATATCTGCTTGTTCTTGAAGCTAAAAAAATATCACTCTTATAACGTAAATTCAATGTTGGCTGAGGTATTTGGTTTGTTACTCATGAGTTTACCTCTTGTAAAATGAGATCTTTCTCTTCTAATCGAGTTTCAAACATGTGATTCATCTCTCTCAACGCTTGGCGCTTACTTTCTGCCAATTCTTCTAACCGTTGTTCGTAATCTTTTCTCATTCTTGCCGTTTTATCTTCAAGGCTCTAAAACATAACACAAGTTTGATAATTGTTCAGAATAAACAAATACTACAAAGTATAGTAAACATTTTCTTACTTGATATCTGTCGTACTCGCTAATAAGTCTGACATTGAAGTCGGCTTCCAGTGATTGCAACATTCTCTCGTGTCCAGATCGTAGTTTGGCTATGTCTTGTTGAATCATGCCTATTTCGTGTGTATGTTCGTTTTCCATTTGCTATCAAGGTAAATTTTTCTGCCATTAGAATATTAATGAAATGATAAATCAAAATAAAATCAAATACAGTTTTCTACAACAGGTTAGTTGTTGAACTAGAAATTCGATATATTGGATGGTCTACCTCGTTTTTTTCTTTGAGTTCTTCAATAGCAGCACAATATCCTTCATGAACCTCCTTCAGCTTCTCAGCCTGTGTTGCCTCCGCTTGTCGCAGTTGGTATGTATGTTCTGTTTCTAGCTCGCTCATTCTCGTGCTCAGCAACTAATCAAATAATAAGTATTTCAAGGTTTTGTCATTCCCAAATAGGTCACTAAGTTAAGTAGGTAAAGTACAGTACACCTTTCCATTTGAGTCAACAAAACCTTTAGTAGGTCAAGTTATCACAGACACCAATTGTCTAAACAGGCACAATGATACCCACTTACATTGATACTGTTGATTTTCTCCTGCAGATCTTTTTTGCTTATTAATATTTCTTTAGAATACGCGAAATCTTTGTCTAAAGCTATGGCTCTTCCGTCAGCGTTCGTCAATCTCCAAAGGCAGATAGAAGCATCTTCCGCTACGGAGACCAGAATCTGATCATCATACGCCAGGGCAATGCAAGTTACTTTCTTGTTGTGCATATGGAACTCATTGTATATAGCCTTATCTAGTAGCGGCAACTGAACTGACGTCACGCCTCCCTCTCCCCCAGTTATGAACAGCATCATATCTGAGCGAGACAGAACTATAGTGTCCAGAGCGCAACCAATCAGCCCCAAGTTTCTTCGAATTGTATTCGATCCTATTTCCTTTACTTCTCCATCTGTTCCTACGCCATAAGTTGTTTTCCCGATACTGAAATCGTCAGTAACCTTTCATTATCACGAGTTCAAGAGATCAATTTGAATACAATACAATGTATGCAAGCCAACCTGTTGACAGCGCAAGCGTTAAATTGATTTGTTTTAAGTATGACTTCGCCGACTCTCTGTCCCGTTGACATGCTCCACTCGTACACAGCCCCTTCCGTTCCACATGATACCAATGTCAAATCATTCGCTGACCACGCCAAACATGAAATCTAAAACAAAGCCTTTAGAAAAAAATAAGATTACGAAAGTACGATAAACTCGGAAAAACTATTTACTCACCCTTCCATTATGTCCTTTTAAATTGAAGACATTTTGAAACGAGGTGGAAGAAAAAACTTGCACCACTTGACCATTCACAGCCGCAAAAAGATGTCCATTTGTGCTAAACTTAGCCTGTTTGCAATTCCTGATAGGAAACTCTCTCATTACTTCGAAATCATCTATCAACACGACCATAAAACGCAGCTTATCTGAGAACCCCACTATCGAGAAGAGACCTACAAGATATGAAACACATTAGTTAGAGTTAAAGTCAGAGCGTGTCAAGGTCAAACAACAATGCCGGTACGAACCTGTTGGATGTAGAGAGACGCAATGAATCTCTTCCTGATACAATTTAATCATCTCAACGTCGTCCGTCATGTAATTCCATATTCGAATGCTCTTGTCCTGTTCCCCTGACGTCATGAATATCGGCTTCCAAGCACACATTGAAAGCGAATTGATACGACCGTAGTGCATCGCCGGTCCGAGTTCAGCAAATGCGATTTCCGGGTTCTAGAATCAATTTCGAAGATAACTCTCTAATTTACTATTACTTTTGTCCGAATCTCTTCACCCTTCACATTATTCCACATTATTACCATCTACTTAGATGTTTAAAAAAAATCTCTTCATGAAAAATCTCTACATCCACAATAAAATTATGTACAAAATGTCACCTGAAGCATGTGTTGTCCGAACAGCTTCACATAATAGAGTTGTTTCCTTAAGGTTGTTATGAGTAGAGTTTCTTGATTTGGGTCAATCGTAATGTGTTGTATAGCGTCGAGTTCCGACCACATTGGGTACTCTCGTGTGTGCCTGAAAAACTCATGCATGATTTAGGTTTAAAAAGTATGACATGATAATATAATCTGTATCTACAGTCTACACATAGTAGATGTAGGTACCGACGGTGTCTACTGGTTCTTACTTGTAAGACTTCTTTGAGATTCTAAAGACGTTCCTCTTCCTCCAGTGGTGAGGTGTCTCTTTCTCAAACATATGAACGTAGCCAGGGCCGCAGGCGAAGGCAAACCCTGATTGAGCAAAATAAGAGAAACTAGTCTTAGAAAACTTTCAGCACATTCGCTATTCTGAATAGGTATTCATAAATGAGTGAATTTGTACTTCGAATGTACATCAAACCGACTGTCCTAGCAAATAGCTAAGCCATAAAAACCTCTTACTAAGGCAGCTCCTACCATACGAACTAACTTTCTGGTGTAAATGTAGAGTACCTTTCGGAAAGTTGGTGAATGACGTCACGGGGTAGCTTTCGTCAGTAAGGCCGGTCTCGCTACCACCGGGTTCCTGCTTGCTTGAAACGCTCGCTTTGTCGCCACCCTCTTCTGCCCTATCACATTAATGGCCATTATCGTTTTGTTTTCGGACAATTAGGCATACCTACCAACTCGAATATCGGTGTCTAGTATTTCTTTTTAAGGTGTGGGTCACCTATTTGTTGGAGATGATGTAACTCTGTCACTAATGTTTATGTTCCTAAAATAATGTTTGCATATGAATCACCATTACGAATCAAGTCTGCGTTCAGTTTCTTATCGGACAGCAACGTTTTAGTAAATTACTGCTTCATTTAGTGTAGTTATTTTTCTTCCTTGTAGCTTTGGATCTCTCTTAACCATACACATCGTTAAATATTACTGGCCTAGTCGCCATGAAAAAGCTTTGTCGCAAAAGCGAAGAGTTTCACAAAGATTGTCAGGTTCCCTCGGGTTAGATCGGGTCGTTATCAGTAGGCGAGCGCGCACAGGCGGCTCGCCGCGCCGGCCGATCTAACATTCTGTTACGAGACGACAAGCGAGGCACATCGGTGAGTGATTTTGACTTACACAGTGCATGCAATTCCAGATAAGTTGTCACCGATGTTATGTACCCATGTATGAGCTAGTGTACCTAATTACCAGAAGTGTTAACCGATGCGTCGGTCTGTTGCGAACAGATAGATCAGTAATCAGAGAGCGAGGCTCGGGGTGGCTATAGGGGAGGTTGGAGGCCACACGGGGATAAGCCCCCATAATATTTACGTTAAGTCAAGTAATGCTGATGGAACAGCCATCACCTTAAGATCCTGATGGAACAGCCATCACCTTGAGTAAAATCCTAATGGAACAGCCATCACCTCAAGTAAGATCCTGATGGAACAGCCATCAAGCCAGGTGGAACAGCCACCAAGTAAACGCATAACCCGCTAACATAGATTTGCATAAGTACATCAACACAGTATATTCGTCATAACAAGTTTTTTTTTTGTACTTGACGACATGGTGGAGATGCAGGGATCTCTCTTTTATGCAATCTAAAAATAGATTGTTTACTCTGGTTATCATAAACGAATTGCGGGTAGTTGTGTTTTTACATTTGCTTCGTACGACGTAAAGAATAATTGCGTATAAAAATAACAAAGGGTCAAAGAGTGGACATCCCAGTTGCTTGTCAGATTGTTTGACCAGTAGATTAAGATTCAGAAGCAGATTGATTATATTGATTTAGATTGTTACTAGCAGATTGTGGTAAAATAAATGTGTAAATTAATGAAATCGTTTTCGTTTTACATCTTCCTTGGGGGGAATGTCGCAAAAGCGAAGAGTTTCACAAAGATTGTCAGGTTCCCTCGGGTTAGATCGGGTCGTTATCAGTAGGCGAGCGCGCACAGGCGGCTCGCCGCGCCGGCCGATCTAACATTCTGTTACGAGACGACAAGCGAGGCACATCGGTGAGTGATTTTGACTTACACAGTGCATGCAATTCCAGATAAGTTGTCACCGATGTTATGTACCCATGTATGAGCTAGTGTACCTAATTACCAGAAGTGTTAACCGATGCGTCGGTCTGTTGCGAACAGATAGATCAGTAATCAGAGAGCGAGGCTCGGGGTGGCTATAGGGGAGGTTGGAGGCCACACGGGGATAAGCCCCCATAATATTTACGTTAAGTCAAGTAATGCTGATGGAACAGCCATCACCTTAAGATCCTGATGGAACAGCCATCACCTTGAGTAAAATCCTGATGGAACAGCCATCACCTCAAGTAAGATCCTGATGGAACAGCCATCAAGCCAGGTGGAACAGCCACCAAGTAAACGCATAACCCGCTAACATAGATTTGCATAAGTACATCAACACAGTATATTCGTCATAACAAGTTTTTTTTTTGTACTTGACGACAAGCTTTGTGAACGATTATAAAATAAAGCCACAATTGCGGGAAAAAACGACAAGTCTAGCTCAATGTTATTAGCGCGTTTCCTTTTTGACTTTTCTGATAATAAATTATCGAGACATTTAAGCCTTAGAGAGTCTAAGGGCAAGCAGATGGTTGACCTGAGGTATTTATAGCTATCATACTCACTCAGCCTCTACTTTCTTGAGCGACATTTCCATGACCTCGGCGGCTTTAAAGACGCAGTTCTGCCGGAGCTCTCCATTTTCACACATCATGATGAGGCCGGTTGCTGTGCCGAACATTATGCGGTCGGGAGTCAGCCACATGCAGGTAGTTATATTGATCTGATGACGTGAAAAACTCATTAGCATCATAACAAATAACTCGAGCACTAGGAAAAAGATGCTCACGTTTTCAGCCTTGCACCAACCCCATTGTCGCCAAACAGTTTCAGAGACATTCATTATACGGAAAGTGTATGGTCCAGTTATAACAACCAGGGTAGCGTCTGAAGGATTACATTGCACCTGGAAATTCAAATGATAATAATTATACATTTGTTGTATACAATAAAGGTATCAGCAGTAGGTCCATTAAAATATATTTTACAAATACTCACAGCTTCCACAACTCCTTGACCGCTAGGGTTCTGAGCTTTGGCATGACTTTCGACCTTTCCTTTGTCCCAATTATAATAGTACAAATACCAGTCGGGCTCTCCAGTTATCGCGACAAGATACTTCGAATCGAACGTGAACTGAACACATGCGAATTCTCTAGCGGTCGAGTTTTCGAAGGGCACCGTCAGGATCTTGCGACGTTTGTAGGTGGTCAGGTCATATATTGTTATGTAGGGCTTCTGGCCGTCTTCGGCGATCTCGTTCAGGGCTAGCCATCGTCTGGAATACAAATGGTTTAATCGCTATATAAATTCGTTAAGTCACTATATTTCATTGGATGAGATTGCTAATAAAATTGATCTTACCTGTTAGGAGCCAGTACCAGAGACTTGATCGGCTTGTGTTTATCCTGGAGTCTGATGAACTTCTGTTTTTTCTGGAGATGGTTATGAATAACGATGACACCGCCAGCCGGGTAGATGATCTCGGACTCCGACAGGTAGTGGGCATTGTACCTACACAAGATTCTAGGTCAAGAATGAGCGGAAGGACTAATAAAACCTACATATTTATTACAGTAACACGTCGCAGAGTCGTTTATTATAGGAATGCGACAAACGATAATTTATCGCTACATAGGGAAAGTAGACCAAATTATATAACTCTATGTAATGTCACAGTTTTACTACCTAACCACTATGTCACTAGTTCTTTTGAAGCATTGATGTGCTTCTCTAAAACTTAGATCCCCGAGTATCCTAAATAAAAGGTAGGCGTTTAAACATGACTCTAGGAGGCTCTGCGCCCATAGAGTACTCCTATTTCTACAGTTGTTTCAGAGGTAGGTAGAAGTAGGTACTCACTGAATGTCCGTGCGAAGACCATAAAATATTCTCGCTGATATATTCGGCGGTGTTGCCGTAGCCATGATTGTTTACTGATAATATAAAATCCTAAAATAACACAAATGATCTCATTTGAAAAATGTTTTATAAACTTCGTCTATGAAAGATTTTTGGCGAAGAATTGACATGCGTGAGATATCCGGTTGTCATAGAAACTGTTTACCGAGCTGTTTACAACTCCATGGTCACAAAAGCGTTTGACCTATTTCTAGTCACCAAAGTAAAGGTAGAATGTAGCAATCGATCCATTTTATATGACCTCCACGGGACCACCCACACTACCACCCAGTACCACCCCATTGAATTTCACCAAAAAAATAGTTAACTTAGGGAAAATATTTTCTTCCGAGCGGTTCAGACAATATTTTGTTAGCTTCCTTCTAAAGGCTTTTTATTGCAACCCTCAGGGCACTCTTGTCATATCTAAGTCCAGTCCTCGGAAGACGCCTAGAAATGTCATGACCACGCCATTTATCCAGTTGATTGCTGCTCAATGCCGTAGCTGGCGCATCCTCCCTGCAATGTCCGAGACTAAGATAAGTCGCCACTTCCGGCAGCATCCGACACAGCTCATATAATCTTGCGACTTCTCTTTCGTCCTAATAAATGAGCAACCTGGGATCCAATTTTTCCTAAGAATTAAAACGCAATAGGTTCCATAGTTACGCTATAGGTCCTATAGTCCGGTAATGTTGCGTAACCAACTATTTCGGGCTCCAGAGCGTCCGCTATACTTTAGCTCATGTCATAGTCACTGGAGCACCGGGCATAGCCCCCAACCTAGGGTCACCAAAATGGGACTCGGGGTAGACCTTTAGAGGCATGCATCACTTAGGTTCCATTTTTGGCAAAGAATGAAGCCTCATTTCCTCAATCTTTTTGTTAGTATTGCTAGTTAGCTCGTCTGGCTAATTGCTAATTGATCGCAATTTCACTTTAATTTACAATTGTTCGTTTGATTTTGATTGGAGTTGACTCTTTCTCATCTCATCATCAAATTGAATTAATAATTTTAGTAGCTTTTAGTTTTGTAGTAATTAATAACAATAGAAGACACTGTGTGTGTACAATGCTACCAGCTTGGTTCAAGGGTATCTAAGGTCAAGGAATACATAATTATAGTTATAGGTAATGTACCTACCTAAGTACTTATGTACATGAAAGTAACATATTAAGTAGCTTAGCTACAAATAATAAGAAAGATAAAAGTTCATGCTTAGTTTCATCACAACTGATCAAAGTCTCGTAAAGACCAAATTCAATTCCAGATAAAATTCAAACTTAGGCATTTCAAATAACTAGGTACCTAGGTACCATCTATCAAATAACCAAGTGCAAGTCAACCCGTGTCAATGAATCGGCGATCGACTGACCACAATGGATGGTGCAATGCATTGGAAATAATTTTCGAATTGAGAACACAATGCCACTTCTCACATCCTGATTAGCGGTAAGATGGGGGTTTCCCTTTGCAACGACTAACGTTGTTTTTTTCGAGACCAATTTACTTAGGCAAGTGGATATAATATGACGTGCGTTCTTTGTGCATTTGTAGGTGGTCATCGAATTTGCTTAGGTAATAATTAAAGCGTTCCTTCACCTTTGTTCGCAAAAAGTCATAAAAGAACAAAGCAGACGATGACTAAGGCGCAGTAGGCAGGCACCTATCTAGGCAAACAGCCAACTAAACTTTCAAGTTCAATCTCAATAAATATTAGTCGATCTCATTTCTAACCTAGAACACGCATTTTGCGTGATCAAGCTACCACCAGCCAGCATGGGTTATTTACATCAAGCTTACCTTATAATGGATTTATACCTTTGCGTGCTGGATCGATAACTTTCAGGTCGGTCCATTAGTGGTGTTTGTAGCGAGTTATTTTTATAGAGTGATTTATTCTCGAACTACGTTTTGGTATGACTGATTCATACGCTTGAAATGGTCCTCGATATTTAAACTTGCTCGAAAGCACACTACAGATCACTGGTGTAGGTAGGTAGACATCATAAAATTATAATAGGCATGTCAGTTTTCCGATCTAGGTATGAAACTTATACCTAGGTACTTACAAGATTTTCCTGTTATGTTACCGTGTCGTCAAGATCACATGCACGCATGCGATTAGATAAATTAACGAGTAAACTATTAGTTCGCCCCGAACTAAGATCTCCCGCGCGATGTCCACAACCAGTAAAATTTCATTCGCGCCCTGAGGTTTCTTGTAGTTGTTTACACACTTTGTACCAACTTCTGCTGTCCCGATTCTTTTTTCGATGCAACAAAATGCTCATCAGAAGTAAGTAACTGAGTTGATAAGCATTCAAAAAATATTTTGGCAAAATCGCTCATTTTCATGGCGAAACTCACGCTTAGCCATAAAAATTACTATACATAATTCATTTCACAAAAAAGAGCAAATGGTTTTACTTTTCCTGAACTTTCCTGTCACTTCTCGTCTGGTTGTAATTCCCCCATAGGTACTAATATCCAGTTTAACTTGAACTACGAAATAAGAGGTAGCTCAGGTTATAACGGTTTCTAAGTTTTACTTATTTCGCTGTGATTCAAAAACAATTAAAAATTAAATTAAATTAAAATTAATTTAAATTCCCAGAATAAAAATAAACAAGTAAAGCCCTTTCATATGACACCCCACTCGATACAATTGTAAAAGCTTTTTATATTCGTTTTGGGAACCCTATATCTTTACGACCCCTTCGCCGATTAAGCTCATACGCTTCATGGCAAATCTTTATAGCACAATCTATTGACCTACCAAGTTTCATACAAATTGGATTAACGGTTCGAAAGTTATACTCTAATAAACATATCCACAAACATACAACGTCAAATCGCCCAAGTTTGCCACTGAGATCTTCGCTCGCTCGATCAACTAAGTATTCTAATGACTCTACCTCGCACGTTGACAGCCTCGGAAATAATAGTGCATTTGATAGGTAATTAATTTATCTACAATTAAAAGAAACTGAGTAAACGTATTTGGTAAATCAGATGAGATAGAGAATAATCAAAGAGAATTGCATAGTAAATAGAATTTATAAAATAAATTTGCATACTAAAAAATCTACCCAATGCTGGGTGCAAAGCATATTGCCTCTACCATACAATACCCTTCCTCTTCCATACAATACCTACTGGTAATAATATTTGCAAATAACAGACCAGGGATAGAGGGCAGATTAGAAGCAACATAAGTACAAATTCTAGTAATTACGTAGCTATGTATAAAATACTAAGGCAAGATTATTTTCCCAAGTTTACACGACCTTCGCCCATCTGCGGGTGACGTAGCCCTATCATACGAGTACGTAAGTATGGCATCATCTTTAGTAAATAGTCTTTTTACAGTTTTATTTTACTTAACCTCCTACAGACATGTGGTAGATCTAACCAATCAATTCATAATTTCAAATCATCGATGTATTAAGGTATCTACTCTACTAAAAAGCGCCGAAGGTCTCTGAATATCTTTAGAGAAAGCGTAGCGCAATAGTTCGTATGCATGCATGACGTCGCTTGTACATGGATGCACAACAGCTCATGCCGTGCTGCCATGATGCAGTGGATATGCGGCATAAGGTGATAAAGAGCGGTGCGGTGGCGAGTGGCGAAGTAGCGACTGGCTGCGGACGCCAACGAACAGCTAGTATGTCTCTACCCACGACGCCGAGTGCCACGACGACGATACGCGGCAGTTCTATTCACCGCGAAAACAAACACGAAAATAATCTCGCGATAAAACCTATCACGGTGATAACAGTGTGATAAAAGATAACGGGAGTGGCCAACGCCTGTGAAACCTATTATGTAAAAGTGAGATCAAGATCCCAATTATGGCTACGATGGCGGCTTCCCGCAAAAGCGTGTCTATTCACGACTATCCGGAGCATTTGAACCCCTTCCATGAGGACGATAATCACAACAAGATTCGATTCTGGACTCTTGGGAAGAAGCTGCAGCGGTCGAACAGTATCAATTTCTCTGGGATTAAAGACCTGAAGAACTCATGGTAAGAGTTTTATTTTGATCTGATGGTTCATGCAGATCTAACGTGGTGTTAGTATGTACATATTATAGTAGATAAGGTAGCCTTCAACAGTTGATTTCTCTAGCTAACTAGACTTTTTCACCCTGAAACAGTAATTACATACCTAGCGGTTTACCGAGAGATTTAGTGTCGCATTCCTCTTTTGAGGTAATGAAATATTATTTACTTACTGAACTCATTCGTCTTTGCATAGGTATTTTTATTTTACGACGCAGGTAAAGCAAAGAATTTGCAAGCAAGCAAGGTTACTGAATTCATGGATCATTTTAGAAAATACGAGCGGAATTATGAAACAATAGCGATTGTTAAAAATAACTACCAAAGTAGGTACCTAACATCAACATCAAAAGACTGTAACAAATATAATATGTTCTTTTAAACTTTGGAGTTATAATGATTCATTGTTTGTGAATGATGATTAATTTTCATTTATTTCTACGTAATAGGTACCTACCTAATTATAAATTGTACGATTTGGGAACTGCTTTTTATAGCTGTTACCAAAATAATCAGATCGACATCGATTTTTATTGACTATACCTAGGTACCTAAATATTTAATCTAAATACAGAGGCAATCAGCTTAATAGCATTCGGCTCGGGGTCATTAGCTCTACCAAAGACATTACATTTGCTTTTGTACAAAAAACATTTGCATTCATAGGAATGTTTTCATGGTGTGATAGTCGAAAGTAACCGTATGATCAAATAGAGCGTTACCCTGCGTTACCTGAGCTATCGTTTATCACGTGCTAAAAGTTACTTGTGTGCTGGTCTAGCATTATATCTACCATACCAATATCAGTAAACGGCAATTAATTAAATAGAGCGGTAGCCTATTTAATAGAGTGCGATAAATAAAGTTGACAAGTGGCCATTTTTTGCCGAAACTATAGTTTTAAATTAGGCTCTTCTGTGGGCACGGAATGGTTATGGTCTTACCAAAAAATATGAAAAAGCCTTTATCGATCCTGCTACACATAGGGCACTTTCTTTTTAACTTCCTTGAAATTTTATTTCAGAGGTTATTTATATGCTTCTGTAATCGCTTGAGCGTCCGCTTACGCCTTTTAAATGTAAAAGTACCAATGGGTCGAGGTAAAGCGGGGAGTCCATCGAATGCTAAGAGTTCATCCTAGTTGCAGTAGCAATTACAACAGTTGTTGTTTATCGATATCTGAGTAATTGTTGTATCGTCATCGCTTATTTATAGGATTGAAGTAACTATTGTCATTCGCGCTATAGGTATTTTGCATAATTTTATTTTGTACGTGATTGGATGGCCTACGCTTGAGCTTGCTTTGCTTGCAGTGCAGCGGCTTGTTTAGCTCTTTTTGAAGTAGAAAAGAAAGAAAGAAAGAAAACTTAGTGAAAAAGATAAATCAAATTATTACCTACCTACCTAGGTTTGTTTCATTATGATTGCCTTATTACCTATCACGCAATGTCTTAGAATTCCAGGTAAAGTCACACACATGATGTAAGAATAGAAACACTACCTATTGTTTCAACGTACAATATTGCTGTATATTTATTATATTATAGGTAAGTAATTACCTAAAATACCGCTCGATAACTCACCTCGTAATTAAAAAAATATATAGGTACACAAGATTATTAAATTAAACTATCTAGGTTTGTTACTTTACTACAGTAAAGTCATCAAACCTTTGTCATGTCATGCATGATGTACAAAAAAAGAGAAAATGAATATGCTCAAGACAGTAATGCCCACTCTTACTAAAAAAATTAGGCATTTTCTCAGATCTGTGTAAGTATTTTATTTTCACAAAAAAATGTCGGTCTCAGTGCGGGACTTTTATCAGAAGCGATAACCTCAGAATAGAGCAGAAAATAAAATAATGTGATGTGATGCGTTTCTTGTAACATGCGCTGGCGTTTTGGCACGATTTCAATAAACTGCATGCATGATGCTGTTTTATATATGCACGGCTCTTGAACTTTTACAATGAAATAGTAATACATAAATACATTATTATCCTGCCCATATCCCTAATGGGGTGGGCAGAACCACAAGTAATCATAACAAAACTTGCAGCCACACTTGATTCAAAGCCCCAAGATAGATACCTATGGTGTACCATGGTGACAGATGATGAGACCATCGCCTATATAGATGGTCCATCATGTTGTGGAGGATTATTATATTGCAGTAACACTGGATAAAAGGGATAGCCCTTAGTCGACTTTTCCGACATGCTTGATGAAATAATAAATTACAGCTAGAAAGTATCAATACAATCTAATAGAAATCGTATCGTCCTGCTTTCATCATAGTTTCCCTGCTCATTTCCCATTCGTATAGGTACAAATGTGATGAGGAATCATCTCAAAATTATGAAAACAAATGTTCTGGCCGAAGAGAGATATCCTAATATATTATTATAAATGTAAAAGTTTGTGAGGATGTTTGTATGTTTGTGCCTCAATCACGCCTAAACGGCTGAACGGATTTGAATGAAACTTGGATTGGATACATAGTACATGTGCTGGATTGGCGGCTGTAGGTAAGCCATTTTTAATTAAGTAACTTAAGATGGTACAAAACTAAAAACGTAGACTAAAATGGTACAAATTCATCACCGTCTTCAACATCATTGTGTCACAAGTCACAAAATCAAATTATGTCCTTCCAAGTGTCAGACCTACAGTTACTATGCTACCTAAACTAACGCAGTCGGGTTTTTTTTGTAATAAATACTTGTTTGTATTCTACTTACAAATTTCGATCAGAGGTTGGACAAGCGGATAGGCTACCTTTTGTGTTCAAGTGGTTATAGTGGTTCTTGAGATTATTGACGTAGCGATTGCAAAAGAATTCACAGATTACTCAGAAACTGAAATAGAAACTAGGTGGAGTACTTGTTTGTCATGCTGTCAGTCAATAGGTTGAGGAAATTTAGCTCTGAGGCGTTTTTGGATACAGAAAAAGTGTTACCCAGATATAGTGTGTGTGTACATATATGAAAAAACAGAATGCGTCCAGCTGGTTCTCTCCCCGAGCATGTCGTAAAAGTCGACTAAGGAATAGTTTCTTCTCTAACAAGATGGACCATCAATATGGGCGATAGGCTGATCTCTTGTCACCATATCCATTTTGGGACTTAGAATCAGGAGTGCTGCAAGTTTTCTTATGATTACTTACTTGTAGCTCTGCCCACCCTACAAGGGATACGGGCGTGATAATATGTATCTACTTATATGAAAAGACTACTAACCCGCCAGCGGTTTTGCGTGGTATCAGGATAATAAATAGTAAGAAACTCTATATGCTGTGCTTTAGAGTGAATATTCCTTACAACTCAAATAATTACATTGCTCTTTGCAAACGTTTCCATTTTCTACCATTAAAAAATCGGCGCGATATTGCCGATTTTCTTTATATGTTAAAAATCATCAATAATGATGTCGATTGCCCAGATCTTCTCTGTAAACTGCATTTTAATGTTCCAAGCAGAACTTTTAGGTACATTCCTATATTAAGTGTAGCTGGATCCTCCACAAACTATAGGCGGAATTCGTATGTGGTGCGGGCGAGCAGAACAGTCAATGTTTTTGTCAAGTTATTGGACATTGATCTGTTCAATACTGGTATTCCCAAGGCAAGACGATGCTTAGCACAAAATTTCTTTAGCCCTAAAGTTTAACTTATTTACTGTTTAGCATAGTGATAGAAAAGTTTGTTAAATTGGTGTTCACATAGAATAACTATTCTATTACTATAAGTGAAAACCTGTAATTGGCTCTCTGTTTCTATCATAGATTTTAATGACATTTATCATAGCTGTTGGTTTTCCGAAAATAAATAAATAAATAAATAAATATAATTGCAAAATCATGCGAATCCTATTTTAGTTTTGTGCTAATGTCATTTCATCAGTATGTTTCATGCTGCAGAAATTGAGTTTCAAAGTTCCTTAATGTTACCTTCTATTGACAATGCTATTCCTGGCGAAAAAAAAAACAGACAGTAAGAAGTACTTATTAGAATGTATTGCAATAGTAAGATTTCTTTGATCCATCCATCGTCACAAACTGCAAATATTGACGTCAAAACTATAAGTGATACGTTTATCAGGATCTATCTACTAGTTCTTTCGAACCAGTGCGGTGAAAGGAATTAAAGTGCGCCTCAAAGGCTCCTTTCATGCACTTGATCCATATTTTCGAACTTTTAGGTTCTACGATATGCCGGTTTCATCACGATGTTTTCCTTCACCGTTTGAGAGTAAGTACTTACTGGTATTATAACGCACATAATCGAACAGAAAAGTCCATTGGTGCACGGCTGGACTTGAACCCACGAACTTAGAATCGGAAAGCTGGATCTCTACCACTAGACCACTCGTGTTCTTTATCGGAAGATTTTAATTTAAGCTAAATCAGTAGCCTTCTTAACCTTCATAAATACACAGTAACATGCTTCACAATTTGTTTTATTGGTCACATGCATTTGTAACATAACACGACATGCCAAGTCAATGAATTACTAACCATCGGGGGGTATGTTACGAGGATAAATAATTACGTTTTAATACGATTGTTGACCACCATATTCGTATCTATTTTTAAGGTTGACTGCATTAATCTTACTTCTAGGTATTCTACCTACACCTCACTACGAGTATTATTTTACATATAGAGGTAAAACGTTGGTATGTTTGTTTTTTTTACATATGGGGTAATCGAAGCTAAGGGTAGTTCCCATATGTTCTATGGAACATGACGTCATCGGACAGAATAAGTTTTTTTTTATTATTTTGTACTATGGAACATGTAGGTAATACTTTTATTTCTCAAATTGTTCTATACGATTACGATTCGATTTCGACGACCTCTTTACGGTTATCTTATCATACTGGCCTCTAGAAAATAATAATAATTTATTGTGGCACTTTGTCAAAGTGACTAATTTGATTGATTTGATTGTCGCATTTTGAGAAAAGTCCTCTAACTTGAGATTGGCAGTAATGGTTGTTCGCTACTATAGAACCGATTGCCTATGTTATATTCATGGTTATGGTTAAAATAGAATAATTAACATTATCAGTACCTATCATTTATAGCTTCTCATGGAATGATGGCGATCAATTTAAAAAAAAATTGAGAAAATCTGATTCCCATTTTATTTTATGGCATGAAACTCGGGTGAAAAGCTAGTACCTATGTAATTTTTTAGAAAAAATTGGGAAGAAAATGTGTCATTATGTTGGATGACGTCATGTTCCATAAAACAAACGGGAACTACCCGAAGCTAATACGGAACTTATACTGAAAATTATTTTACTGATCTCTAACTGCTTGAGCGCTAGATATATTTGAATCCTACGAGTGAAACACACTTTAATATCCATTTAGATTAAAAAACTTAATGAAAATATATTCAGTGGGTTTAGTTGGGTACATTTTGAAAATGGTTTATTTATTTATCTCACAAGGTTTGTTTGTTCCCTCTAATCAAGTTATGATCCCACCAAAAGTCGTAAGTAAACGTGACCTAGTGAGTAGCTATCCTATATGATTTAAAGAAGCCAGAATAGTTTAGCGGTAGTCAGAAACAAACCCAGTACCTAGGTGGGCTATTCAGTGACCACCCTACGCGCTGAAATAAGAATAGTGTGAATGAAATGACCATTACCTACACAATACCAGTGATAGATAAGCAATGTGTTAATTTAATAATAGCACCACACATCTTAACAATACACAATTGGCTTAGCATAATGCTCAGTTGTTTAACGTAAATGGAAGATAATGGAAAAGGCCTGCCTTGACTAGAGCAGAGCGAAGAGACCAATAAAATATACCATCATTTTCATCGTCTTCTTGCCCTCATTCCACTTTATATGGGGTCAGCACAGCATGTTCACTTATTCCATTCCTTTCTGTTAGCCATCATCTCTGTAGGTGACTCATTCCTTTCCTAATCAATGGTCTTCTAAAGGTCTTGTTTCACACCTTTTCTTTGGCCTACCTCTACCTCTAAATCCATCCACATTTATATGACTCTTCTCACAACAACTAACAAAATGTACCATTGAAATAAGTAGAAGAATTTATATTTCACCTACATACAAACAAGCTGATTTTAAGCCCTTATTGAATCACATACTACTAAAAGTAGGATACCTACTGAGGATATTTGGGATGAGGCAGATTAGTGGATTAGTAGAGTTTTTCCTCGGCTTAGGCTGGTTCAGATGACTCATTAGCTCAAACGTTTTGTGATACAGTTTGAGAATTCTAGGCCATGAGATCGTGAAACTGCGTTACTAGGTCAGTTAGAGCCGTAAATTAAAGAGTTGTAAATTAAAGATTAATGAATCTATGAAGGCCGGTGAACCACCTCTGCCTGCATTGACCCTTGCTTGAAGTATTAAATGGTGGTTATCAAAGAGTGATTAAATGATTATACAAAATGATGGGAGTATGGAGAGTCCGGTAGAGAGATGGATAGACACCTAAGAACTAAAAGTCATAGGCTGTTGGTGGATAGATAAGACAGGACCGTAATTCCTAGCACGAAGAGATGATGCGGATGATGATATTGTTTCAGAGGTATATTCAATAACCCAAAAGTGTACCTATCTGCTAATGGTAGACAGGCTTTTGGTTGATATACGAACGTATATATATGAATATACCTCTGAATATACCTTTTATGATTAAATCATAAAATGTTTGCTATAAATTGTGAGGTGACTTCATAATCTCGAAAACAAAACAGACCTTTAAACATCAAACACCCAAGTTAAATGCAGTTGAATGCACGTAAAAACATGTTCAAACCAAACCGGATTTGATATTGCTTTGTTATAAAAAGTGTATTATTAATAATAACATTGCAATTAGCATCAGTAACTAGAAACAGCAGGTTCAAGTGCGGGTCACACAAATCTTGGCTTATCTGTTCGACCTAGAAGACTTATAATGTCATGCATACTGCATGTACAAATATAAAGGTGAGTATAGACTAGAGCATTTACTTGTACCTAACAGAACAACGAGCCGCTCTATGATATGTTAATAGTGTATCACCCTCACGAACCAGACATCGAGCACGCTCGCCGTTTTGTGACAACATAGTTGTACAAACCCACGAGCGTATTGGTGTAACATTTCGTCGAGCCTTTGCACGGGCGCGGGCGAGGCGCGCGTGACGCGGAGGGAGAGGGACGAACGACGCACGCGGTCGTTAGCTGTGAGCATTACGCCGAACAGAGCGCCGAGCATTCGCAGGAACGTTACATTACATGGAAATGCTTCGGAAACTGAGCTTATACCTATCTGTATTGTATCATTCGTAAGAACGTTACATTACATAGAAATGCTCGAGAAAATGCTCTAGTGTATATCCACCTTAACTGAAATAGCCAACACATGACTGAAACGAGCACTAAACTGAGAAGTTTACGATGCTGTAAAATCTGATGTACAACCGTCACTATTAGTATGGACTGTAGTGATCTTACTCACATAGTGACCTATTATTGGTTTCTGAAAGGAAAATCACGGACAATAAATGCTCATATTAGTTCTGCATAAACTTCCAACTGTTAATGGACTTTAGTTACTTTGGCCGACTGAACCGCAAAACCTTTAGGCTTATGCCGAGTTTGGTAATTTCACATCCAGGTACATTTTTTCACTAGAGATACAGACACCGTGACGGTAGAATTATAATCCTAATTCAAATTAAATAAAAACGAATACAGTTTTTCTCATAGGTACCTTAAGATTAAAAATAATCAACAGTCAATAGGGCTGTTAAGTTCCATCTTCAATGCCATTGAAAGGACTACATAATGGCTCGAGAGGTTCACTGATTCAGTTCCCTGGACCAGAGAATATCAAAAAGTTTGATGGTGGGTGTGTGATGACCGCCCATCTGTCACGGCATAACTAGGACCGCTCAAGTGGAATCAAGTGCAAATCTTAACTAGTATTATAAAGTTTTTCAAAGAGTATCTTAAAAATTTGTTATGTTGCAGCATAGAGGCGAATCGCATGATTTACCAAAAAAAAATCAATCCTATTTATGCTATTTTCAGGGCGTTTCGATCGTTTATGAAGAAAGGGAAGAAGTCGTCGCAGGAGAAAGAGAAGACTAGTCAAAATGGAGACAGCAGTCCTATCGTATATAGGCGAGCAATACAATGTAAGAAAAATCATATTTTTATAAGAAAGAAAGCACCTATTGCCAACTTTGAGACATACTAGGTTAGATTTAATACTCTACCGGCTTCTGTCCGCGGCTTTGCTCTCTTGTTATCAGTCTCATTTTTTTTTTTTATATTGTTCCAAGTAACGAATTTTTATTATTTCCACGTTTCAAATCGGTTTAGCAGTTTGAGCGACTTTTCGGATATTTGCATGACTTATATATAATTGTAGGATCATTCGATGGTCTGACCAAGATCTCACGTTCCAGACTCGCAAACATCATCTACTCTCGGCCAGCGGAGCACAGTGGGATCGCCAGAACGCTACATCTACGGAGGATCTATCACGCCTCTACCGCGATCCCGGTTTCAAGAGCGACTGCGCAGCTCCAGTCAATACGACGCGAACTCACTCAAGTAATTTTACAAATCATCTACCTATATTCAGGCTAGAAAAAATGCCGCAATTCTAAACGTCTCCGATTTCTCCCAAAAGAAACATGAACTTGAGTTCTGGGAATATCAGCGGCTTAAGTTACGGGTTTACACCGCGAAAGAGTAATGAGCGGAAAATGGCTAGCGGAACGGACTTCTTTTTTATTGCAATAGGTTTAGGTACTACCAACAAAGAGTTTAACGGAAAATGAGAAATTACTCCAGTCAATTAAGCAATTAAAAGGGACTACGAGTATGACTATGACGATGACCCTGACCATGACTATAGCTATGACCATGACCCTGACCATGACTATGGCTATGACTATGACCCGCTCACCTCTTTCTCTGTAGAAACGCCACTATGTAATTTGCTTTTTTGCTCTCTGCTGGACTGGGAGTAAAGAAAAAACATAGAATGCGTGCAGCTGCTTTTCTTCCCGAGCATGTCGTAAAAGTCGACTAAGGGATAGTATCCTCCTACATGATGGACCACTTATATGGGCGATGGGCTGATCACCTGGCACCTTTGTTCACCATATCCATCTTAGGACTAAATCAGAAGTGGCTGCAAGTTTTTTTATGTTTACTTGTAGTTCTGCCCACCCCATTAGGGATGCGGGCGTGATAATATGTATGTATTTGGTTTTTTTTAACTTCTACAATTAGGTCAGTCGCATTCGAAATAAAATTCAGTAGTGATATGTCCAGTAAAGGGGCTAATCTGTGTAAATTTTTGGTCGTAAACAGAAAGTGCTTTGGTTGAAAAGTTGGGCTGATTATGATGAAACAGAAAGTACAAAAACACCTACGTAGGTTCACTCTGCATGAGACGAGATCTCAGGTAATTTTCAACAATTTCTACCCACATGAGGCCTTAGGACCCCGTTTAATTTAAGTGTTAGTGTTTCCTTACAACTGCGACACGCATAGTCTTGTTGCTTGAAATATTTATGCGAGATTCAATTTGTTTACGTCGCATCGAGATACCGGTAAAGGTTAATTTCAATTGGCAAAGCTAATAATTACTATTTATGAATGTAACACAAGAACACATAACTCGCGGACATAAAATAATTTTGCATCGTGTTTCAGGAAGAATAAACACCTGACACGCAGTATGCAATTACTTTGGCTATTCATCAAAAACCTACAAGCAACGATGACCTTTATAAATGTTCATACAAGACAATAATTATTATTATGCTTGCGTGTTCTATAACTTGTGTATTTTGAACTCGAATCAAATTTTCGCTAAGACAATTCAACCAAGAACCGACAGAAAGAGTGTCTGCTATTTTAATTCTTTGTTTTATTTTTGAATCTGACGAAAACTTACAGCTAGCGAACAGGATTATTATAGTCTGAAAATAGATTTGCATATAGCATATAGCAAGATAAACTATAAATATAAACAGGTAACGTTTATATAACGACACTAGGAAAAAGAAAATAACTAGAAATAAAAATAAATCATTACTTCTCTACTGAAATAGGAGGAAAGAAAAAAACATAGAATGCATCCGGCTACTTCTCTTCCCGAACAATCAACTCGGCGCATCGCTACCCGAGCATGTCGTAACAGTCGACTAAGGGATTATCCTCTCCAACATGATGGACCATCTATATGGGCGACGGGCTGATCACCTTTCAACATAGTTCGCCATATTCATCTTGGGACTTTGGATCAGGAATGGTTGCAAGTTTTCTTATGACTTGTGACTCTGCCCACCCCATTAGGGATACAGGCGTGATATTATGTATGTATGTATGTAAAAATAAATCACAACTCACGTTATCAGTTGAGTGCCTAATCTATGCAGAAGAATTTAAGGATCAGTCAGACAGATTTTTTTACGGTCTTACGTTTACCATAGTGGTAATTTATTTCCAGTATAACTCCGCGCATGGCGCGTAGCGAAGTGTCGGGCTCTCGACTCAGTGTGGAGAGCACTAACCCCTTCGATGAAGACCCCGTAGCGCCGGTCCGCGCCAGGCGGAAGAAGAAACGCGCGCCGCCACCGCCCGGGGCTGCTGATATCTCGGTAAGAACACCGACACGATAAATAATTTTCCTTTATTCTTCAAGAGCTATTTTGGGATATGTGTTCAACACAATATATTCGCAACAGTAGCTAGAATTGTGCGTGATTTCGCTAAATTTTTACTGGTTTTCTGTACTTCCAAATTGAGTTGGGCAGAATACGACCCAAACATCCACTCTAGACGCATTAAAAAATCCGATTGTCCTTGATGTGCCGTCCTTGGATAAATACGTATTGCAATTTATGAAAATATTCTTGATTTACAGATTAGCAGCGAAACCTCCGACCTGCAAATAAGCGAAGTCGGAGACAAAACCGAAACCAAAGCCGATGGTGATATAGATTTAGAAGAAATGAACCTGAACATTGAACTCAAAATCGTTGAGGATGAAGATGAGAAAAAGAATACTCAGAGAACAGAAGTATCCAACGAAAAAAAAACAATAAAAAATACGGACGAAGCAGAGAACGACAATGAAATAAATGAAGTAGAATTACGACGGGATCAGTCATTGAAAATAGAAGAAGACCCTGTAAAGACAGCTAGTTCAGAAGAAGACATCTTTAATTCTGTATCATTCCCTAAAGTAAACATCGTTACATACCGAAGAAACTCTAGCGTCAATGATGACGACATCAGGTTGAGGCGTGGCAACTTGGAAGATTTTCATTCCCTGTCTAACAAAAGGAGCAAGAGTTTGAACTATAGCTTAGACACAGCTAACATGATTTATGACGTCGACATCAACGAAAACATAGCAAAGGACACGAATGGCAACGAGAAACCACAGAAGGTTGTATGTAAACTTTACGACGAAGCAGCTAGAAAGCAGAGCATTGAAACTATATCGAGTACTGAGAAGGAATTCTTGGAAATCGATAGAGCGACACGTGAGCTTGAGAGAGAGATAAGTAAACTGAATACGGCTTTGCATGAGGATGATATACCGGGTCCAGAGCACCGGCTCTCTGTGTCAGAGATTAAGAGGAAATTCGACGGTGCCTCGTCGCCTAATCCTATACCAAAGCCAAGGAGAAGTCACTATGGGGGATCCAACTCTCCCTAAACACATGTTAGGTAGTAGCTACACAAAAGAGAATGGGTTATATTTGGATGGTACAAATCCGCACTTACCGTAACGTTTTGTGATTGAAAAGATGTAATTGGATCTCGTATAAAATTAATGAAGGGAACATGCAATATCGAACATGTAATGTCAATTTCTATCATCATTGCAAGGCCTATACTCAGTGCCTTAAAAATACTGTTTATCAGAATAAAATTTAGATTATCTTAGCTATAATCGCATTATTAGGTACGTAGGTTTTCGTAAATGTGATAGTTATTTTAAAAAGCATAATAAGTATATGAAAAAATATATATGTAAGTATATTTGAATATGCAGCTTAGGCTGGGGAATATTATCGTAAACTAACTCTTATTGATGACATGGGGTTGAATAAACGTAGAAGATTGTCATTAATTCATGTGTTGTTTTCTAGTAGGTATCTATTTTCATTATGACTAGTCTGTTTTATGAACAGTTATGTCAGTGTTAGTGTTACGCATTTTATAAAGATTCCTATTTTGTGTTTATTCCAACTAATTAGCAAATTATTATCATTGTTGTCCAATAAACTATTTTACTAAACATAGTTTTATTCTATCAATAAAACAAAGGAATACAAATATTTTTATATATTTTGTAAAATAAATATGTTATACAAATATGTAATATCTAATCCAGTTTAACTTTACTTACTCTATCCTTCTTGTATTTGATAAATCTCGGCAGGTTAGTCAATGCAGTGCTTACAAGCACTTTATATTTTTGAGGAAGTTTCTTCTGTTGTCTTGCCTAAAAAAGAGATATACCTACATTATTATATTCTCTCGAGGTCATGTTAATAATAATTATTAAAGATTTGTAAGAATCTCGAATTAACGATAGTACTGCTGGATAGGTAATTTTGAAGACTCAAATGTCGACAAAAATAAATTTTACATACATATCCCATGGGGTGGGCAGAGCCACAAGATGAGTATGGTGACAGATAATCAGCCCATCGCCCATATAAATGGCCCATCATGTTGGAGAGGTTAGTACCACTCTTAGAGATAGTTCTCTTAGTCGACTTTTACGACATGCTCTGGGAGAGAAACAGCTGGACGCATTCTACTCGTATACTGGACTGGAAGTAAAGAAAAATCTTTACATCCAGTCCAGCAGAGAAGCAGAGAATTAAAAATAAATTTTGGGACTTAATAATTAAAAGTAAAACAATTTAAATGTATTTTACCTTTAGCTTCAAAACAGGCAATAAAAAGCTCAGCTTCTGTACTAAATCCTCTTTAGCAGCGATCACATCAGTCTCATCTTCTGAATACAGATCTATTAAAGTATCTATAGCTTCGGCCAGCACCCATACGTCATTTTCTTTGTGTGCCTGTTCCAAGATGAACTGTGTTATGACCTGAATCATCAGGGTGTCTGTATTGGATTCATTGAGGTTGTTGACCAGTAAAAGAGCTAGTAGTCCCATCATGCGGATGAGGTTCGACCTTATTTCTGGCACTTGGCATTCTCTGATGCCTGTGATGAGCGTCTGCAAGATATTAACATAGAAAATAAAATATTTTTTTAGAAACTTGTCATTGGCGAATATCGAAATGCTAGTAATTGAATGTGCTTACCGCTATGTCTTCTAAGCGCAAATCTTTAAAGAAGCTGCCATCACTTGACCCATTCTCATTCAGCTTCATTTTATCTAAAGCGGCTCTCATAACCGCAGTCGCCGACTCTGATAGATTTATGTTATTTTCGCTCTGATTGAAGACTAGTTTCCCCGCTTCTGTCCAGATTTTGTAAAGGCCACTCACACCACCCAGATTCTCGATTGGCATAGCTGAGAGCATGTTGTTTATGCAGAGAAGAGATCTGGTTTGTAAGGTGTAAAGTCTGAAATTTACAGAAAAATAAACAGTGGCAATATAAATACACATTTTGTGAAAATCAACTCTCTGCCTATTACGGTTCATGAGATACAGCCCCCTGACAGACGGACAGCGGAGGCCTAGTAATAGGATCCCGTTGGCACCCTTCAGGTACGGAATCCTAATAAGTAAAACATACAAATGACCTGAAGTAGTTTATGTTTGTCATGGATGAACAAATAATAAAACTAGAAAGGTAAGATTTTCGAAGTGACTTTCCATGACATTTGCTTCGAAAGCCTACCCTAAAAATAGAGCCTTATTCACTATGACCAAACAAAACGAATCCAGGCAGAAGCGTGTTATCGAATATGTTATCGTATTCCATAAGACAATACAAAAATTGCAAAAACTCGACGTGGCGCGTTACAAACAAGTTTCTTTTGGTCATAGAGAATAAAGCCCCTTAATCAGATTGACCTTGAGATAATGATCAAAGGCAGAGGTTATTAGTTCAGACCTCACAATGAGATGGTGAAGAAGTGTTAGGGACTTCAAAATACATTCACTTACTTTTTATGTATCAACTGTGTACCTTCATACTCCTTCAATATGAGCAAGACATTTTGTGCTGGCATTTGAGTTCTAGCCCACACCTTTTCAAACAGCTCCAGTGATATTAAAGCCTCCAAAACTTGTGAAGGCAGTCTGTCTTCCATCAGAATCGTGCCAGTGTCATTTATACATTGATTCTGCTCATCATCAATATCATCACTTTCAGATGACTCATCAGCTTGCATGTTATCATTTTCATCACCATCATTTTCTGAAATAAATATATTGATAAAGAATCTATTTTCTATTCCGATACCAAATATGAAAAGATATGTAAATGATTACTGCACTAATTGAGTCACTAGCTCTTTCAAGCCAGTGTGGTGAAAGGATTTAAAATGCACCTCAATGGCTTCTTTTGGGCACTCATATAACATGATTGGCACCTATAGATTTCCCTAGCAAAGTGGGGATGTCAAGACAAGAGGGGATGGTCTCTAGCAGCGGGAAGAACAGCAGTAGATTGTGGAAAACTAACCTTCACTAGAACAAATATTGGCAATAATTTCTATTGCACTCTGCTGAGCATCCAAAATTTCCAATATAGCTTTTATTCGATTGTCCAGTATCTGAGCATCTTTCCCTGTTGGAGGTTCCACTTTCCCCGCTGCATTACTCAAGGGAACATTGCTGGACAACTGATTGCAGGCTAGTCGGTGATCTACACCTAAAGTACTTGCAAGGATTGTTATAATCTGGTTTATAACATCAATGGGTAAGGATGCAATGTTTCCTCCGCATGCATTTATTATCACTCCCGCAGCTAAGGTCTTGGCCAACAACACGGATGGCTCATTCCCCTCCAATGATAGTAGACTCGTCAGTTGCCTTTCACAATTTGTTTTTATCCTCTCCATGGCAAGAGGATTGTCTTCTATAACAACTATCAGGCATTGTAGTACAGCGGTTACTATATAATTTCCAAATACAGAGAGGTCTAAGTATCTTGGTAGTATGTCCAGTATTTTTGTTTGGCCAACATATTTAATTGCTATTTCTGAGAAAGTCACATAAAAACATTATCATATTTTGACACCAATTTATAAATGAGATTAATAGATGAATTTTAAAAATTATGTTCTCATTCTTATGTTAGTCTAAATAAATACTAAAAGGTTTGTAAAATAGTAGTCAGTAAAAGTAACTTACCAGAACTTTCACAAACATTCAATAACAAATTGATGCATTGCACAAATGTGTCAATATCTTCAGTGTTAGTCTTAGTACCTGGGTCTGGAGTCCATGTTTCCGTGAACTGAAATGAGACAAAAATAAAAATTTAGAGATAGGGAAGAGAGGAAGATATTATTTAGGGATAACATATTATACTTGAAAATGACAATGCTTATTTCTTTAACTTAAAATAAAAACATGACAAGGTTTGGAATCTCCTTTTAGGGCTACCATGGAAGCCCAGCACTAACTCCTATATTTTCATTTTTGTTACCCTACATTGTTATTGTTTTAAGCAATAAATATTATTGTGCTTGTGTTAGGAGAAACCACTCTTTAATAACACTGATAACCAAATCAATCAACTCTAATTTGTTTAGTTATTTAAAGTCGATTGTGGAAGCTCAATTCTTGGCAGAGCTACCAGCATCTTTCGACGTAAGCAACAAAACAATATTGGCCCATTTGCATCCAATTGGCAAGGTAAAAAAACTTTACAAGTTGTTGTGTAAAATGGATTTTTTTTACAATTGTAAGCGCTCACCATGTTGACTGGACCTAGGCAAAGAAAAACTTAAAAAAATAAACAAACTAACTAAAATAAACTTAAGTTGCAAGGACCACTGTTCTATTAAATCTACTACCCTGATGTCCTCCAAAACATATAGTAAGCAAATATAAAAACATATTACCTGATGGAAATAACATGTCAAAGGTGTCATCACATCCTGGTCAACCATAGAATCACAGATTTCCATACTGGCTGCAGACATATTTCTGAGCATGCCTGCAGACGCATTCCTGACGGAGCTGGCAGCATCGAGAAGCAGTGGAGCAGCGACCTTGACAAGCCCCTGCTCAATTATTTGAGGTACGTTGCTCGGGTCTTCAATAAGGAGAGCTAAGGTTTGCAGGCCACAATACTTTTCTTCCACATTTGGTGCCTGAAAGTATGAATGTTAAAATCGAATTACTAGGATAAATAACTAAAAAACCAATGTAGGGCATAGAATTCATGGTAACTGCTAGTATTTTGCCAAGATATAATAATAAATTGATATAAAAACAAACACCTAACCTGCAATTGGTCCATAACAGTCTGAATCGCATTTTCTTTGCTATCAATGGGAATTTCCTCTTCTTGGCTAGTATCTTCGGCTGGCGCATTTCGTTTAGCCTTCCCTGGTCTAGGTTTTCTTATTTTACCCATGGTTTCCAATTTATTTTCACGGAATATGAAACAAGGCCTGCAAAAAAAAACACGAGCCGAACACGCACCGCAGCGCACCGCACAGGATAATGACAATGACAACACAGATCTGGAGATGGAATGTCAATGGTATATTACACGTAGACATTGGCAAAAGAAGAAAGATGACAGTGACACTGGCATACAGTTACTTCAACAATTAAAACAATATCCTTAGCCAATCCTATAGTTTCATTTCCTTCATGAACCACTAGCTGCCGCCCGCGGCTTCGCTCGCGTGGTATCCGGATAAAAAATGGCCTATATGTTAATCCAGTACATGTACTATGTATATTCCAAGTTTCATTCAAATCCGTTCAGCCGTTTAGGCGTGATTGAGGCACAAACATCCAAACATCCAAACTCACAAACTTTCGCATTTATAATATAAGTAAGATTCCGTAACCGATACAATAAAAAATCGGTCAAGTACGAGTAGAATTCGCATACGAAGGGTCCATGTACTCATAAATGTTTCTTGTATGGAGCCCCGTTTTATTTTATTTTTATTGTTTGTTGATATAGCGGCATAGAAATACAACACGGGATAATAATACTTACCTAATACGGTTTACGATTCGATTCAAGAGATACACGGACGACCACAGGCTAGTAGGAATGCGGACGACTGACGGACACACAGCAGATGGACAGCGGTAGGTAGCTTAGTAATAGGGTCCCGCGCGCTGACTGCTATGTTGAAAAGGTTGTTATGTTGGTGTTTTGGTTAATTCGGGTATAGGGTTACCAGATAAAAAATTTAAAAGTCCTGAGAAAAAGCTTGATTTCCATTGAAAAATCCTGAGATTTAGTGGAATTTTTCGAATTCTCGCGAAAACGACGCGTGGGCTGCAATGCAACAGGCAAATCATTATCATTCAATTATAATTTCATTAAAAATCCTTCTTAGATTGATAATCTTGATTGATTTGAGATAGCGATACATTGCGCATTCCGTTGTTGGGCCTGTCATCTCCATTTTATTAAAAATTCCAAAAATGAGATCCAAAAATCCTGAGATTTCCCGAGATTTCCAAAATCCGGCCGCAATCCTGAGAAGAGCCTACAAATCCTGAGATCTCAGGACAAATCCTGAGATATGGTAACCCTATTCGGGTAGGTATCATAGTAACCTCGTATTTAAGCGCTACAGAAACAAAGTTTTACACACGAATATGCACGGAATAAGTTCAAAAAAAGCAGGTAAGAGCCTAAAGGCAACCTGGAAAGTGATTAAAGAGATTGTCAATTTAAATCAAAGAGCTCCCACTTCCTTATTATACTCTCCGTTTTGTAGAGTAGGTACATACCTATAGATTTAGTTTCAAGAGTACGCATTAAATTTGGGCGGTTTGGCGTTGTATGTTTCTGGATATTATTATGTTCATAACTTTCGAACCGTTAATCTAATCTGTATGAAATCTATTGACTTGGCAGGTCAATAGATTGTGCTAAGTATAAAGGTTTGCTGGGAAACATGAACATAATCGGTGAAGGTGTGGTTGCAAAGTTATATAGGGCTCCCAAAACGAAAATTAAAAAAAAAAAAGCTTTTACAATAATTGTATTGAGCGGGGTGTTATATGAAAGGGCTTTACTTTTACATTACAAAATGGTTTTTATTTTTATTCTAGGATATATAGTTTTTGAAATACAGCGAATAAAGTAAAACTTAATAACCACTGTAACCTGAGCTCCCTCTTGCTGGAGTTTCGATGTATTCGTAGTTCTAGTTAGACTGGATATTAGTATGGGGGAATTTGAACCAGAAGAAAAATGGCAGGAAAGTACTTACAGGACAGGTGGCATAACCATTTGCTCTTTTTTTGTAAAATCAATTTTGGCATAGTATTTTTTTTGGCCAAGAGTGAGTTCACCATGAAAATGAGCGATGTTGCCAAAATATTTTTTGATGCTTATTGTCTCAGTTACTTCAAATGAACATAATCGTTGCATCGAAAAAAAATCGGAAAGCAGGATCCGGTACAAAGGTAAGTACCTAAAAAAAACTCCTGCTCATCGTGAATAACCCTCCTACAAATCTTGCGGGTTTGGGCATCGTGCGCGAAATCTCAGTTCGGGGCAAACTAAGTACCTACCTACCTAAGTACTAGTTTTTAATTACAGTACCTATATTTATATTGGTTTTCAAAGTTAAGGAGGTGGGCGTTAGTAACTGCGACATAGTTTTTATAACTACTGCGGTTACCATCGTACATTCACGAATATTGTTAACACTAGTTATTAACCTGTTCCGAAATAGGTTTAACTACTTACGATACGAAACGATTATTAATTTCTTAGATAAAGTATGAAGTTCATACCTACTGTTTATCGAAGTGTATTTAAGTATAAATTATTGGTTTGTTTACATGCTTGATGAGAAGTAATGCTACGAATAAAATTATTCCGATTGGAATTTAATCATCCCGGAGGTGTAGGAAAAACTGTTACCTACTTACCATAGCTTGTAAGTTACAAATTGTAACCAACCAAGTATGTACTGCACTTATCTGTCAGCTATTTGATTGATTAGGCCAGCAGGGGGTGGCGACAGCTATGGACCTCCAGTTAGGAGTGTGGTATGAGTCATTGCTTGCGGAACCCATTAAGATAATTTACTTTACATTCTTCAACACAAGGTTATTCAAAGATTACGAAATATTTTATGATATTTATGATTTAGGATTTCACGGTCAACGAATTTGTATGAAACTTACATCCAAGCATAACGTGTGTTTCATTCAACCGACCTCATGGTGTTTTGACCCCAACTTTGCTATTTTATGATAAAATGGTGAATAAAATTATTGGTACGTAACGTAATCACGGAATATACGGTAGGTAGGTACCTTAGGTATTATTATTTATGTATAAAAATAATATATAGGTACAAAATATACTCCACAATATAGAAAGAGTTTGTAGGTGGTAGGTATCTAAGTTTTGTTTCAAATGTACCTACCGTCTATCCTACCTACCTTGTAGGGGTATTTTAGTGGGTAGGTAACCAACATAGGTACATAAAGTTACAGATTAGATACTATTTTATGAATTTAAATGACCTTTGTTAGCTCCGAACTCAAATAAAAGGATCTCTACTTAACTATCATTGTTAATTTCTCCTCTGAGTAGGATGTAAAGCTCAGTTCGTTCTTGTTCAAATACTAGGAGGGAGGGAATTGGATGGGCAAACATTTCTCCGTCTACCCGGCGCCACTAACTTGGCTGAAATGCAGCGAAATCTCCCTTTTACTCGTTTACTTTGCGAGGGTAATATCCGCTTGTTACCCACTATTTACTGCTTTGCCGTGCCCATCGTCCGAAAAGTTCCTATAAATTTGACCCCGAGATTTGACTGCAATTTAAATGTCTTATGATAAAATGTAAGATCACAGGTCACCTAGGATAGCAATTCTTTTCTTCCTCATCTACCTACAGAATTTTAAAAGTCAAACAACATCTCATGCATCGAATATTCAATAGTTTTATTTTATCTTAATCCGCAATATTTCATTTATTTTTTATATAAATGTAAAATTAAAGCGTGTCTAATAAAAGGCTTGTGCGAGAGGTAGAAGCGGCTTCTTTGAGGCCGACCGCCGCCTCATTTACATATGTTTCAAAATCTGGCCGCGGGTCGAGACTACGGACTTGTCAGCTCTCGTGGTCTCCGCTAGTGATGTCTGAGCGCACCTGTCGATAATTTACATAATATGAGTGAGTTCATCATCAGCCAAAGCAATATACTGAAGTCGATTTAATCGTAATGCGCATAGGTCCAGTTTTTCATATTCTTTGATACAGTTTTTTGCGTCTCATAGAATTCCTAAGCGTACCTACCTATACACCGAACTGTTACACCTAACTACTCAGTGAAATAGCGCTAAGTCCTAGCTGCAAGACGCAAGAGTCTTGCAGGCTATGTCTTGTTCTTGCTCAAGTCTTGCACGGTCAGTCTTGGTCTTGGTCTTGCTAAAAATACGCGGTCTTGTTCTTAGTCTTGGTCTTGCAAAAACGCAAGAACAAGACCAAGACTGAATTTGGGCAACACTAATTTAACATCGTGAAGAAACCCGCGGCTTAGTCAGCTCCGCCATGTCATGTATCGACGATGTCTTTCCTGTGGACAAGGCCGACTAAGCTGAGAGGAAGGAATAGGCGCTGGACAAGCCTATTCCATCTTAATTCGTCCCGGGCACTAAAGCGTCCCGTTTGTTTAGGTAAAAGTTGCCTCCTGACGCGGTATAAGTCATCTAGGTATTATAGATGGTAAAAGGTAATTTGGGCCTAGACTTTTGCACCTAATCTGCTCTATCTCCCCATGACCCCCATGCATTTTTCATAAATTATAGGCTATAGATTGTTGAGTGATAGGTATGGTGGTGGTATACATTGGCAAATTCAGAATCCGCAAAGCTTTGGTTCAGTTACATGCCTGATTACAAAAAATAATTGTATACTCTATTTCTCCCTTACAAATTGACTTTTAGTAAACTTCATTTTAAATAAGCAACTAAACTATAATCGTTAAGAATGCTAAAGGGATGTGTCATCACAGAAACACGCTTTTCTGTAAAGTAGCTTCACTAAAATAAAGGCAAAGGCGGCGAGGCGCGGCGCCCGGTAGCCGTCTCTGAGGCTTTCTTCATAAATCAAAAAGTGGTTTTTGTGTCTTATCGGCGGATAATCGGCGGCTGCTACTGCGTGCCGCTGCCCCCCCACCCCGGAGTGACCCCTCCAACTCCAATGAAGCCGCTTTCGTCCTACATTAACTTTTACACATTAACTTTTTTATTCATATAGAATTAAAGTTAACGAACCGATAGTAATTAAGGTAGAGATACTTGTTGCTATCGGCTTCTACCGATACCCACTAAATGGAAGCTATTAAAGGATTTCAGAGTAGTAGATAATGATTCAAACTACCCACCTAGATAGTAGTTTGTATAGTTATTTATAAACCGTGACTGAGCCCGGAATGCATCTGCCGTTAGGCCGGTCAACCGTGGAACTACTTATGTAAAGTCATTTACAATGGACTATAAAAGTTTATCTAAAACTCCCTACATGCCGATTCTTGGTTTTAATGATTTATTTCCGGAAAAACAATGAAACCTACATACAAGACATTGCGTACATTGTAACCGCGAATCGTGTTGCTCATTAGCTGCAGTGTAATTAGGAGGTGGCACGTAGAGTCCATGTGAGCATTAGCGAGTAGGCTCGACTGCGGCTTGGTGCGGCATCGGCTTCGTGTCAGCACATTTACTCCGGCCTAATTGCACCCCCACTGCGTGATGGATGGACCGGCCCCGCACTCCGCCCCCCGCGGTACACCCCACAAGGGTTGTGTTCCCAGAAATTCCATTATCATCGCGCTGCCTCTCGCTAGCTTCATTTGACATTGACGTCGTCGCCGCTAACAACCGTCGTATTGAACTGGACACGGATTTTCACGAATTCAAAGCGTAGAAACAAGGTGCACTAGCATAAATAGGATTAAATATTAGTGAAATTTTTACTCAGTTATTGTCTTCGTTCTGATTTAAAATATGTTTACTTTGGCATAGCTTTTTTGATCCGATAAAGCAAGATCAAATTTCTACTCGATGGAAGTATTCTTAGAATTTGACTGACCGACCAGCATTCTTGAAAGCATTACCTATACTTAAGCTTAAGCTCAGATTCAATAAAAACTCTGTTGTTTTGTTCTCTATCGTACGTACCTACCTAGTACCTACTACTATCAATGCCTTGAATCTAACACCAGGCCAGTCAAATTCCTAACTTTTGTAAAAATCTATTAGTCCACACTCTCAAGTGATTGTCCATTATGAAGAGCAAGAGTCCCTTGGGTTTAAAAAGAATGAGACATCATAGCGTGATTTCATACTTCTATATCTTTTATTGGGTCATTTTATGTGTAAGTCGTCGATGAGACACTCCGACCCCTAATCGCAATTTTAATGCTTTCTGTTTTATGGTCAGAGATATAACAAAGGTTTCTATAGAATTCCGTGATTTATAATAGTCGTAAAGTTATATTTTACGACTAGCTTTTAAATATAAATTTCTACAAAATGACTATGCATTGGTTCCCTCCCTAACACAGTCCAAAGACAAAATTAAATGCATAAAAGTTATAGGTTAGTCGATACGTAACCTATTGTTATTCGAAAACAGTTGAGATGAAACAATAATGATTACCTATACAAAAGAATTCACATAGAATAAAATTAAGATTCATTCCTTTTGCCATTGCGTGTAAAATGAACATAAAAATCTTATCATGTTCCCTAGTCAGTATTTCACTCCATAAAAGGGTGTATAAAGAGTATTGATTACGACATTGTACACTAAAATCCACCCTTTTCCGGTTGATCGAATTGAACGGAAGAGAAAAAAGATCAATATTTGGACAGAAATGATTACGGAGCGCACGACCGGACGCGAAATACTCTCCGGCGCTAATAAATTGTAAGAACAGGATGCGATTTTCGACGGAATCATGTTAACTCGTCAGTTCTCAGCGTTCTCTTGTCACAACAATGATCAGTTTTTTTAACTGGATGCAGTGAATTGAATCGGCTATCGTAGAGTTCGCATTGATCGGAGCAGCACTTCCGCGGCTAAATCCGATGCTCCGTCTATTCAACACGATCCCATGTTTGCTTGCGTAAAATGTACAAAAAATACTTTAAAAAGAGCACGTAGATTATTTTGCTAAACCCTGACTGAAATAATTTTTAGTTCATTTTCCCCATGCGTCGTGATCTCCACTCTCGAAAACTCAAATACGCAAGCAATTTCCTGCCAAGTTGTAGGTAAATTCAATTACACTTCAAGGCTTCTTGAGGGTTTGCCTCCCCAATTCGAATTGCGGCTTTCAACAGCAGCGATCCGAAGCTTCAGTCGGAATTCAATCAATACCCTTACCTACATTAACCAAGTAGAGTAGGAGCTGGTACTTAAAACCACTAAAGTCAAGTAAAATTAATAAAAAAAACTTATCTTATTTTTTATTCTATCACATACTAAATACCTAATTGTAATTTAGCCTACCTTCTAGTTACATAGGAGCATAAACAGAGCATAATGCACAAAAAATTCTGTAACAAAATCTTGTAAATTACCTCCTGGCTCCGACTCTAGCGCCGGATATAACGTATTTTCCCCACATCCTGTTTACGTCCCGCTGATTGTTTATTTAACCTTTAGAGAGGATGGCAGCTCTTAATTATTTCATTTGCCCTAATGACAGCTACTGGCTAGCCTCCTTATTGTTGTAAAAATTTCATTACCTTACAAATAGCCAGAGTAAACATGTAACTACCTACTTCTCGGATTTTAGTTTCACCACGATAATTTCCTGTTTAGATAAATAAGTACGCTTTAATTCCTGTGGAGTTTACGCTGAACTGATAATAATTCTCTTTTTATTTACACTAAGGCAATGCTTTCGTTTTATTTATACGGGTGATAGATAAAGCGCGATAGGTAAGGCGGTCTTGTCGCGTGAAAGAAAAGTAAACAAATAAAGAAATCTTGCTCTTGAGTCGGCCGTGTAACACCAGGGGTTCTATTGATAACGGAAACAACAATGAGATAATAATAAAAATATTATCTGTAGACAATTTATTTTGTATGCAAGTTTATTTTACGAGTTAAGTATAAAGGATAACTTCACATTATTAAACTGGCAACATTCATGGTCCATGCTTTTGTTTTGCTGTTTTTAAGTTCCCTATATAAATTAATGTCACAAGCAATCTGTCATTGCTTATTGTTTGCATAGTTGCATTATTTGCAGCTTTGGCGTACATTGAGTAAGTCTGAGTAGGTACTACTTATCTGTGATTTTAACGATCCCAGTTTAGATCTAAGGTCTTTATTAGCCTAAGTTTAATTCAAGTGTAAGTCACAGTATTAGTATAGGTAGATGTAAGGTACTAAACTTAGGTATAGAGGTATTTGTTGAGTGCTTTTATTTCAGTACCTACTTAATTACGAGCTAGATCAAAAGTTAATTACATAATAGGACATAACTTGCCCAACCAGATCCACCATAAGCAATTAGGTACTGAATTATATGGATTAGAAAATTAATAGAAAGTGGTATCCCTACAAAAGTAGTTCTTTTGTAGAGATACCACTTTCTATTAATTTTCTGTTCCTGTGCAAATCAAACCTGTAGCCTGTAGATAATAATTTAAATATTGGTAGGCGCATGGCTCTGTTATTTCGATAAAAAATCTCCCACATTGTGATCAACGAAATTTTACGTAAAAAATGTAAAGCAGACTTAAGTTTTGCTAAATATGTTAGGTACCTACTAGGTACCTGGATACATTTCGAAAATGTAAATAACGTCAAATTAAAAATGTGTGAAAAAAAATATACATGCCTACTTACTTGTTCGTTTTTAGGGTAGGTAGGTACTAGGTACCTAGGTACTAGGTACCTAGGTACTAGGTACCTAGGTACTAGGTACCTAGGTACTAGGTATATTTTTAATGGTTTATTCTTTGATACAATTTTAATAAGCAAACAAAATCATGATTGCACTGAATCTAATTTAACTTACATTGTTTGTCGTTCGGTAAATGATAAAGCATCCTGGCTTTGCGAGTGTCACCAAATCGTTGTGTACTCCCGTGTACCAAAGTGAAGAGGACATGTTCCTAGAATGTCGGAAATAGCGCTTCCGAGTAACCACTTGTATCAGATCTCTTGTCGCTCGTCCATTGTTAGGGTTGTCAGTAGATCGTAGAAGCATGAAAGCTACAATTTATTTAGAAATACCAACCTACAGTACTAGGTACTAATATTCTGATGCAAACAGCAAATCCAATAATTTGCGTCAGTAAAAAATAGGAAGATGTGGTAAAAGCTGATAAGAGACAACCCTAGCTTTATATTTATTTATACCTTGTGTAATTTGATGGCAACCACGACTAAAATAAACGTCTTTAATCGTCAATCTTTTCGTTGTGTCATGAGATAGTCTTCAAAACATATAATATAATTACCACGCACTTCCTCTTTGATACTATCTCACGCTTAGAGTTAAATAAAACCATATCTTCAAAGGATTCACCGCTAGCGTTGTTAGCAAAATATACGATCTTTCTGAAATGCGCTTTACTATGTTAACTAAGCTCTTATTGTGAATAATATCATCGATTCTTTTATTATTATTTATAATGACAGCGCTAAATTGCTTTACTGCAATAGAAAGTAGGTAAGTAGGTACCTACTTACCTACATTTTTCTTTAGCGTGGTAATTTTACTAAACTTTGTTTAAAAGGTAGCAATAAAAATACAGTTCTTGCTCCAACAAGCGCAATCATCATTATGGTTCCTTCAATCGTTAAACACATTAAAAGTGAACTAGAAACTCACAGACTTTATTAGCTGGTGACGGCTTTACGAGTGAGTAGTTTCACAGCGTTTCAGCAATGTCTGTGTTAGAACAATCTTTGTGTTATGATATTTAACTGGTGAAACATGCAATGTGATGTTATTGTTTTTACAGGCGTTATAGTAATAATTTTAACATGCAGATGTCCATTTGTCAACTGCGTTGTTTACCTATGCATGTTATGTTACTCGATTTTTATATTTTCACGAATTGAATACCAATAAGTACAAATTTTATACGAGCAAAAATATTAATATATAGGTAGGTAAGCATTAGAAACCCTGAGGTTTAAGAGGTTTTTTGTACAAGAGCAACACAACTGATAATAAAAAGGTCGATGAAGCGAATTTAAATTATTGTATTTTGGATTTACGAGAAGGTTGATGGAAAGTGACATTGGGGTCTGTCGGCAGTTGCGTCCGAGTCGTCCGGACTCGGTGCGGCGAGATCAAAAGCTCGCTGCGGGTCGACGCACGCGGCTCGATCGTCCCGCTCACGTCCCGCGCCCCCGGGCCCCGCCCCGCCGCTATACAACAACACAACAACCAACCTCAGTGGAACTCTAAGGTAGGCTGTGCGTAACCATGGAATATTTAGAAACGGCAGGAAGACCTCGTTCAATTGCATTTATTATGAAACGGAAAAGGGGACGTCACACTGCCAAAGCAACAATTTTCTCAAGATACCGGTGGATAAGGTAATTCTTCTTATATTTCGCTCATTTATTTTTTATTTTTGCTCGTGCAAAATGCTCTAAAAGGAGTGCCTTAAAAGTTGATTCACCCACCTACCTCGTATTATAACCTTGTTATGACTATTTTATTGTTACAATAACATCTTACTTACTTATATTATAAATGCGAAAGTTTGTGAGGATATTTGGATGTTTGTGCCTCAATCACGCCTAAACGGCTGAACGGATTTGAATGAAACTTGGAATACTTACCTAAGTAGGTATACATAGTACGTGTGCTGGATTACCATTTAGGCTATTTTTCATCCGTGTACTACGCGAGCGAAGCCGCAGGCGGCAGCTAGTAATAAAATAGTTCAGTTACATTAACTGACTGTATTGGCTTTCGTAAAATATTTTGTCGTTTTCGACTCGTAATTGACATCATCTGTCAAATCGCTTAAATCCCCACATGAAATGATTGAACAATTTTTATAATATTGAATATCGAATGTTTAGTCTACAGTCATCAACAAGTCTACAGGTTGTATCAACTTATCGTTAAGCCTCGATTCGTTTGTTCGACTTCCGATGCCGCGATCAAGCACTATCCACATCGGGCCGCAAAAATAACGCGCTAACAAAACCTACCTACCATCTTAGAACCGGTTGTTGTTTACCGACGAACACTGTTTAAATGGCCATAAATTACATCGACGAATACCTATAAGGTATTTTATTCGAACCAGTGGAGTGAATTCTCTCCACATAGGTACCTTACATTGTAATTAGGTAGACCTACATTTAATATTCACTCGGTGCGCAATAAAGGGTACATTACTGTACCTATAACTATGTAGATGCTAAAATATTTTCTAAATATTTATTTCAAGGAGATATCCAAGAAGCTAATAGATATGACCAATGACCAAAGGGCTGGCGCTTACCTCGGACAAAGGATAAGTATAGCTATCCAACGAGGTAACGTCGCCAGTCTTTTGGGGACCTTACCTGCGGTCGGTGATCTGAGCTCTGTTTTCTATCTGTAGGCGAACTCAGATAAAAAACTGAGCTCATTTTTATTTCTTATTATTATTATACTGATTACCTTAAAGTTTTTAATGTTATTATAATTTGTCTTTGTAGCATAAAATAAATATATATCCTTTTTAAAAGCCATAAAATATATTTGTAGATGCTATTGGTATTGGTATAAGGTGCAATTTATTTCAAGCTACAGAGTTGTATATTGCAATGATGTAAGCTGGCAGGTAATCAAATCAAAGCTCGGCTCGTGCAGTTGACGCAACATTACCTCGCAGGCACCATGCCATACTACATAACGTCATTTATAAAGTTGGGTATGTAATGTACCTACATAACATAGCAAGCAAAGCAACGAAACGAATTAAATTAATTAGTAGTGCACCGGTCGGGCGGGTGCGCCACTCACTGTCTTTTATAACATAATTTGCACTTCGCGCGGCAAGATCAAAGCCCAGCCGTTCGATGGCGGCGCCTTTGATCATTGCGGGCCTTTGACTGCCGCCGCCTTCACTAGCCACGCCTCGAAATAGTAAATTTGTCGCTAGTTTTTTTAACATGACATGACATGACGCGTGTAGTAAACGAAGAAACACTAATAATAATATTTAAAGTAGGTAATTATTCATAAAACCCACATGGAAACAGGCGAGACTATGTCGCAGATGTTATCAATCAAAGTATTTTTTAATAAAATATGATGTTCGTAGTTGTAAACAGTTTATTAATATTAATAAAGACGAACGAACACAAATTGCATAATTATTTTATCAATGGTATAATGAGTCATTTTCATTTTCCTGGCTTTAAGTTAAGCCATGGGGAGGCCTTTAGGCGGCCTAAAAACTACGTCACGTTACGTGACGTAGTTTTTAGGTTTTATCATCGTCACCGTTACCAATGATATAGGTACGTGACTCACGTATATCATTGGTAACGGTGACGATGATAATGGCGGTAACGGGATTGACTGTGACTGTGACTGTGAGTGACTGCGACTACCGGTGACGGTGACTAAAAACATAAAAAAATGGTATAAATGAAAGTTCTGTTTCTTGAATTAATTTATTTACTGCTTCCTTGCAAATTAGAGAAAAATACATACAAGTCTGCGGCTATCGCCTCATCCTTTTAAAATCACTTAGGAAGGACTCGGCTTCGCCTCGCCCTTCACATTTTACTCGACCATAAATTGTTTTATTTCCGGCCTGGGCAGTAATGTACTATTGTTGACTATAAAAGTCATCTCACACAATCAATCAGCAAATAAAACATACTCTAAATGAGTCTAGTAAAGTATACCTACCTACCTACACAGTTATAGCATTTACCACTTTCTCCAAACCGATAGAAACATTTCAATCGAGAACTCTTCAGAAGCTCTCAACTTGCTTTACTCTTCAAAGGCAACAGTTTTTTTTAGTATTCAAATGTTATTATTGAATGTAATTAACGCGTGTGTAGCGAGACGAGGCGAGCCCGGCGCGGCGGCGGGCCGGCAACATCAAAGTGAGATGGTATCAGCCGCCAGCGCAGGCCGAGGGCCGGATTTTTTGTATCTTTTATTATAACTTGATGTTGCCACCATACTATGAAATCAGTTCAAAAGTAAGCGTCATGCGCTTACGAACGTTCGCACAAACTTCAATGCGTGATCGATCAGGCTAGTTGATCAGGCTAACTCGCTATACCATGATCTGAATTTTGCGATTGTATTGTAACAGAAAAAGACGTTTCACAAAAATCTTAGTAGATTATTTTCGGAGGCGGGCGTTGACTCTGCTACACAGTATTTACTTTTGCAGTTGTCAACGTGTCATATTTTGTTTTTATAGGTAGGTACTGTAATGTTTTTGTTCCAAATAAATACATTTTTATTTTTTTATTTTGACAATAAAATTTGACATTTAAAACAACAGACTGACAACAGCTAATGAGATGTGCATTTCTTTACACCTGCAGCGCAAATATTAGCATAATAATACCTCAGAACTGTTCTGAGCATAATACCTAATGCTCGCGAACGTTTGCGAATGCTCGTCTATCCGTGGGCACAACGTAAATTAGGAGCTAATAAAGCAAGGTGCTAGATTTTTTAAGTTTGTGAAACTACAATGTTTATAGAACTCAAAGCAAACCCACCCACTCAATAAAACATTGTTGAATAAAAAACAAAGTAACATGTATTATATATATTATTCTTATAAAAAGGTTCTAAGTACAAGGTCAGAAAAACTTAGGTAAAATATCGAAATTAGAATGATCTTAATTACAAAGATCTTTCCCAAAATGCCTCAAGTAAATTCTCTACCTGTCTAAGTAGGTATAACTAAATCTTTCATCAGTTTCGACCTGCAATTTTTCATCAGGGTTGTCAAGACTATTTAAATAATGATGATCAAATGAATTAAGGTAAGGTACCACCTATACCTATCTATTTAGATACTTTATCGAAATTAATGAAAGCAAAGACTCACCAATATTTCATACTGTGTGACACTGACATCCGACATTTAATTAATCGCAGCTCTTGACGTTGTAAACTCGTAAAGTCTTGCATTGAAGTGATTGAAGCTTTTAACTTTTCAAAGCAATTTCGTTAACCTTTTTGACATAATTAAACATGGCCTAAAAATAAAGACAAAAATGAATAAAGCTGTGAGAGCATCATCTACACTAATATTATAAAGAGGAAAACTTTGTTTGTATGTTTGTTTGTTTGTACTGAATAGGCTCAAAAACTACTGGACCGATTTTAAAAATTCTTTCACCATTCGAAAGCTACATTATCCACGAGTAACATAGGCTATATTTTATTTTGGAAAAAAATAGGGTTCCGTAAGATATTTGGGTTTTTCGGACACAAGGTGTAAAAAATCAACCAGAAAAGTTACTTATTTTGCGTACGCTGCCTAAACTATAAAAGATAGAACCATAAAATGTTCTAATTAATTGTAGATCTTATAAATATCTACAAAAAAGTCCGCGACACACTATACCCATCTATGTCGAGTGAGGCACAGCAACCATTTTTTTATTTAAAAATCTTGAATTTTTTTGGACTACATTTAAACGCGTTTATTTTACTCATGCTATTAATCCTTATCAAAATAAATGATTTCATCACTAAGAACAGTTTATGGAGATAATATTTGGTCTTTGAATGATTAAAATTGGACGTTTGGTTTTGAAGTTATGGCGAAACGGTAATGAATAATGAGGATAGTAGGTACCTACGTGTGCTGGAATGGGACATAGGGTACTTTTTATCTGGGTACCGCGTGAGCGAAGCCGCGGGCGGCTGCTAGTTAATTATAAAACGAGGTGGTGTTATTTGCCTCAACTAAGGTAAGTTCTGATTCTGATGTGTGAATGCGGAAACTGAAGAGGTCAGTTATTTTTACGCAACGTAAAGGTAAAACAACGTAGGTAAGTCCTCCATTATAACGATATAAAAAAAAAACACTTTGCATTTGCTGCAGAAACTCAGGAGCCTAGATGACGAATATACGAAATAACATATTATGCTGTAATAAAAGTCGGCAAACGCCCTTTTTGCGAGATTATCTAAATGTTGCAAAGGCTGCCAAATGATGGCACGTGACGCAATAGCCCGCGGCTCTTTTGATGTACTCTTTGTGAAGTAATGGATTGGCCGGCCGGCGGCGGGCAGAGTTGTCGCCTCTGATGTCGCCGACGCCGACAAAGGGCTCAGCGGTAGCACAAAGGTATTGATATCGTTTAAATCCCTTTGATCGTCGCCGGCGTGTTTCATCCCCTGTGAAATAGGAACAAATTTATCGTTGAACGAGTTTTATTTGAACTTTTGAAGTTTGGCTTCGTATTGTTTCGGGTTTCCCACCCTGCCTTGCATCATTTATTATGTGAGAGCTATTATTATCTTTTGAAATTAAACGCTTTATTTAAAACGCTGTGTGCTGGTCGGCACCAGGCACTGGAGATAATAACATAATTAAAGCTAATTCGGATATCTACAATTTCACCACAGACACAACATCCCAGACTATTTTGAAAGGTGATTTGTTGATCTTGCTCCCAGCTTTCGCGTGACTCGATCGCATGATTGCCTTCCATTATTTAAATTAAAACTCTACTGTATCTTATTAGAATGCATAGAGGAGTAGGTAATCACACCTCGGAGCTATTAAGTTGGGATATTTTTTACGCTGTTCGCCATGAGAAAGAGCGAGAAGTGAGAAACCAGTTTTGGTACGAGTGAAAGAAACGTTTCGCCGCCGGATAAGGGATACAATAATCGTGGGTTATTATTTCTTTGAAGCGCCGACCGTGTAGATTAATTAATAGTTGCTATACCGGCTGACGGTTAAAAGCTTACACTGATGCGTGAGATCGCGTTTGTGGACTCCAATTGCATGTCTCGTCTCGTGTTCTTTTCCTCTTAATATTGTTGTTTTCTTAGTACTTTACTACAATCTTCGAACGCTGTTGTCTGAGAAAATACTCGGACACCCAATCCTTATATTTTGCCGTTTTAACTCTTCTACCACATAATATTATGTAATCTGCATTATCTACTTACCAGTGTTCACAGAAGTCGAAACTGAGCGTCATTTTATCTTGCCCGAGGCACGACATTTGGTAGAGCCAGGTGGCTGAATTGATGAATGTCGGTGTTCTGAATGAAGTCACAATTTATTGCTTCACTGCAAAGATAATGCACTTAATTGATATTTTTTTTTATTGATTTTTCTAGTGCCTACCTAGGTAATACTTGGGACGATGTTTTTGGCTTTGGGTGTTTTTTGGGAGTGACCCACTTGTTTACGTTACCTAAGTAATAAGGAGTTCGCATTTTACTAATATTGATTCTTAGTTGGTTTGGTACTAACCAAGCATCTAGCTGGGTAGGTACTCTTGTTCAACATGATCGTGGGACAGGCTGGACTACAAGCTTTTACACACAAAAGCTAGATGCAGATAAGGAAAGCTCAAAATTGAAGAGTGCGGTGAAAATACGTGAGTGGGCATTGCCCACGCAATATAATCGAAACGACCGCATCTGGACGAGTGCCAGCCGGCTAAATAGCAGAAATAACGCCACCGGCACAGAACAAACCATACTTCTTTTCTTTAGGAACCTCACTTTGACCTCAATACAAACTATGTACTAATCTATACAAAACCTAGAAATCTCTAGAGACAGATATCAATAGCAATTTTAAAATCGAGGATACCAAACGGTCGTCAGAATCGAGCCATGTTGAACTTTAAATCAACGCAATAAATCTAATTTTACGTTGAAAACGGACTTGCAGTGACACAGATCTGTACTATCAACATTCCAGGTCACTCCGTAAAATTATCTTTTTATTAAAAGATTGTATACAAAGATTTGATCTTGTTATGGGCAGTTAAAATAAACATAACAAAAGCACCAAATGGTTGAGAGATAGCTTTAAGAGCTTTGTGATGTTCTAGTCAAAAATCGCAGGATAGACAAAATACATCAGCGGAGGAAATATTATAGCTTGTGGGTTTCAAATTTCTTCATGTAGGTACATGGGAGCACTACGTTCCTGCCTAATCAATGACTGTGTTCCGATTTCAAAACTATAATCTGCCGTTTTGTTTTGGCTGACTTGCGCGTTGTGATAAGTAAGAAAGAATTATAGCCGAAGAAAGAAAGACCTACGTGTAGGTATGGTAGGTATTGAAATAAAAAATCGTTCTTTTATAAACTTGTAGGAAGGATGTAATTATGTGAAAGGAGAAGATATAGCATTGATGGACAATACGGAAAATAGATAGGTAGGTACCTACATATTTCACACATGACGCTCTGCCATGAAGTGAAACTAATGACTCGTAACTTCTACTTTCTGTGAGGGTGGTCAATCAATTTGACGGATGGTCGTGATTTTACTGTTTTATAACGTCTTTGTAAGGCTTTTACCATAAAAGGGATATGGCGGTTCGTTTTATTGAATATCGAGAGGCAGCGTTTATCGATCGATGAAGACTGGCCATCAACACTATTTCGTGGAACAGTCGCCACCCACGTAGGGCCTGTGTGCGGGAGCCTCCCGCCCGCTATGCATGCTCATTTTGTTGTGACATCATCAGGGATTATTTCCATGGAAGCCTAAAAAATAAAGCCATTCCACTATTTCGATTAATGCAGTCACCGGTTTATGACTTGTAATTATAGAGACCATGAGAGTGCAATCATCCTTCGAATTGTCCGAATCGAGTAAACAAATTCACCTCAGCACGCAGTCGTTCGTTGTTTTTCGATGTAAAGATTTCTTTATTACGCACATAAAACTTGCATAAAACTGTGTTTGTTGTAAGTCAGTTTTGGAATACGACCTCATCTTGGTCGACGATAACTCGCCGACAATAAACCTAACACGAAGAGGCCGTAAAATTCTAATTCGAAGCGCCTGGTAGTCGCCGGCTGGTACTGCGGCACCCCACGCCTCCACCCTTGGCATTAGAAAAGATACTACCAAGAGGAGTCCAACGGCCTACAACATAGTACGAAAAGCATTCTAAGAAAATAACAATGCCTTAATACATACAATGCAGTGCGTTTAGAAGCCGATTTCTAAAGATGGTTCCAACATTTTAACCTTTAGGCAACGCAAAGAAAAGGAGCATTAACGATTTCGAAGCGGAGGACATCCTTAAGGTTATTAGATCGTTGTTTTGTTCTAGGTAGTCAGTGATCCTTGATATTATAGCACGGATGTGATGACTTAAATTCGTTGAGATAGCGTCTTCCCATTACCACTACCAGGTACTACTATCTACCTACCATAATCTTTTTTGTAATCGCTGAGTCAGGGTCGTCGACCGCATGGAAGCTGCCATTGCCAACGTAGCGGATGCGCGGCACCTTTCTCTCTATTGCTGCCGTGTAGGCACTTTTATATTATCTTAGTTCAGTAAAAGTTGGCATAATTCACGGGCAAATGTAACTGGTAAATCGAATGAAGACTGACTTAACAATGAGCTTCTCTATAAACAGAGGCAAATTGACGATGGTAATTATGTCGCATCGCATTTGAAGGTTCAATTCAATTGCAATAGTGCGTAATGAGTGTTTGTCGCCATCATTACCAGTCTACGAGCGTCCATAGCAGCACATAAACCTCGTTAAAGTCACGTTGGCCGCCTGTTCTATCAGCACCCCGCAGCGACCGACGTCACAGATTAAATGCTAGCAAGACTTTAATTCCTTGTAGAATGTAGGTAGTGGGAAAGTTTAAGACGAGGCAAGCTCTAACGAAACGAAAATCTTACCTAGCTACTTTTTAAGAAAGAAAGTACCCTACCTAGTAGGTAGGTACCTAACCTACCTTACCTACTTAACTAGAAACACAAAGTCTGGCCTTTTAGTTGTAAACAACAGCAGAGCATTGCAAAAGAAGGCACAATTTGCTGTAATTTTGTAAGACCAATCAAACCCACGAAACCAAGGGATAAGATAGGGATAAAAAAGGGATAGGTCCTCATTTATTAGGCTTCTAGGTATACAGATCTGTGACAGGTACCTAACCTACCTAATATTTTTTTTACTTTTCATAATTTAATGAATGCCTATGCTTGGAAATTGTAAATTAATACTACTTAATCCAAAAACACTTGCTAACTTTTAATAAATTAGGTAATAATACTTACTCAATTAAAAAAGGAGATCGGGATAAGTTGTTCTATTGGACCATGTAAACAAGCAAAAATAATTAATAAAAGTATAGTTCTTTTGCTAGAAACGCAAGAAAGTATAAAAAAATAAAAGTAGGAGAATTGAGTAGGTAGGTAGATTAGGTACCTATGTTGCGTAGTATAGTGTAGTGGAATAGGTACCTACGCTTCGTATTTTGAATATGAAAAGCACCCAAACATCAATGCGGCGGCGGGCGGCGCGCCGTCCGACAAGCGACCGTACGACACAGCACGCTACGCGGCGAGACGCGAGGCGAGCCCGAGAGACGGGCGCCACACCACACCGCCGCCGACCCTCACCCGCCCCTCCCTTCACTCCACCCTTCTTCATCCATCAGTCAGTCACTCGATGTTCTGCGAGTAGGACGGTCGCACGTTGCCTTCCCCAACTCCAGTTCACGCGGGCAACTGGGTCACAGTTTACGCACAAACAACGTGAGCGGAAACCGATGAGTTTTGTGTTGTGATCGATTTCAGTGTGGTGTTCAAGTTATTACTCGGTGACCTTACAAACTCGCGGCTCTTTTGATGTATAAGAGATGCGTGCGTGAGCGCAGCGCATGACGTGCTACGAAACATTGAGAGCTCCGGCACCGGCCGCAGACGCCCCCATGGCGCACCACTTCGTCAAGTGGTGGCGCAACAAGTTTAGAAATGGATACAAGAAATTCAGCAGTAAGTTCATTCGAGTGTCTCGGTGTCTTGAAATAAACTAGATAGCCTTCAAATACTCTCGTTTATAGCTGTTGACAGGGTATGAAATTGTTGGCAAGAAAACACAACAAACGCTATTGCCTCTGGCAAGTTATTTATTGTAAAAACATTGAAATTGATCAAAAGAAAACATTTTAAACAGCTGTTTGTCCGATTCAAAGGTCGACGGTGGTTTTGTTCCAATCAGTCAAAGTAACAAAATATTGGGTGGGAGTAGCAAACATTTAGGGACTCATGTATGTATTTCGGTTGAAATCCATTATTTGTCGATTTGTTTGTGCTCATTATATAAATTTCCTGGTATCTTATAAAAATAACGTTAAAGTCAGTTGGACTAACAAAATCCAACCTTTTATCGACCTATTTAAAGCTTATGAAGGCCAATATGCGGGCGAATAATTATTACGATAATATGGTATGGTAGTTATTACGCCGTTAAACACGTTACTATGAATTCCTAGAACTTTAAAAAGCTTAACTGATCCTAACAAATTTACAATAACCTGGCGAGGCTAGTCTCACAGGCCTTCAGAGACCATGACATTGTAGTCGAGTTGATAAGATTCACATTTCAACCAAATACTTATGATGTTTTTAGATAGAGACATGCAGCATAATTTCAATAATCAAATGAAAGGGCATAAATTTAATATTCTAAATCTCACTAATTGAATTTTATTTGAAACAGCCGTTAAATTTTACCACAGCCCATTCAAAATACCTGTTGTAGATATGAAGTGAGGTACGAAGGCTAGGTAGGTAGGTACATGTGATTAAAAGATTTTATGATCTCAGTAGGACGTTATCAAAAGTCGGCGAGATCAAAAGCGCCGCCCGCCGCGCCGGCTGGGCTCGCCGCTCGACCTCGACCGACAACGGCAAAAACAAAAAAGAATAAAGACAGATAAACAGCTTTAGCTCCTCAGTTTAGCTTGCACGCCATGAAAAATAATGGTAAATTAAACTCGGAGATATTTGGATGGAAGACTCCATAAGAATCAATGGCAGCAACATCAATTGTTATTAGTATTATAGTAAAGTTTTGAGTGAACCCAAAACAAGTAGTATAATTAGATAAGTAGGTATTATGTCAAGTAATAATCTTAAGCATCTGAGTAGTTAGCTAATTAATGATTAGATTGAATTTGCACAATAGCATAGAGAAGCAGTATTCGCTAAGATCAAAAGCATTTCATATAAATTCTAAGATAGTGATGTGATAATGAACAATAATCTTATTCACATCTAAGTATTTCATACTCATCAATAAGCCTGTTAGCTACGATATAAGAGTACGTAATAATAACAGACTGTTCCTACTTCAAAGCGGACAAATATCACTTTGATCTCGTTCCTTTTAATGATATATATTTTGCTGAATACTTTAATTTACAAGGTGCATAAATTTTTTAACTCACATTCGAGAACATGTTTGAAATCTGGGAAGTGAAGTCTGTTAATTAAGTTTTTGATGCAGTGGAACTACGCCGCTCATTTGATCGACTTCAAAAGGAATTTTGAAGTAGGTACTTCTTACGTCGCGTTGCCGTCGAAGCGGAGACAATGATAACTTTATTATATTTCAAATAAATTCCCGCCCCCTGGTTTTATTATTCTTTATCCATTCTTTGAGATACCGACCGACATTCGTACTTAATTACCACGAAGTTGTAGTAACATAAAACTTGACATATCTTGGAAACTGGAAGGAGATTATTTGCTGTCAACGCCGACTTTATACCTATTTATCAGAGCAGCTATGTCTTTAAAAGATGACTTGACATAACAAACATAGATTGAAACAAATAAAAACTAAGCAATAAAGTTTTAACTAATTCAAAAATAAACCAGCCATTGAAATACTAGTTACGTTGCCTGACAATAAATGAACAAGTTGAGTAGAAATGTCTGAATCACTTAAAAATGCATAAGTTTATACCTATCGTTTTTGCAACAAAACACAATTACAAAAACGTTCCTTACGACACAGTCCAACAAATAAGAGACGGTACGTAGACACCTACTCGGGTGATACATCATTTTAACTTCCAGCATCAAAGCAAACAAGCCGAGACATAAATCTCCAACGCTATTAGAAGTTAGAACTAGCAAGCTAGAACAAATAATTGCATTCCCTGATCCATTAGAATAAATTAGTAATAATTGCATCGCAACCAAATTCCTATCGCCCTGCCATAAATCATACAAACTTGCCTTGTTTGAAACTTCTTTAGAAATGTTAAGATTACGAGTTCATTACAACGAATTATTTTAATAATAATAACTATTTTAAGTACTATTTTTGCATATATTTTTTGATAAATAATGTCAAAGTTTTATGTGTAAAAACAAAACAATAAAATGAGGCAATCAAGGTCGAGGCGCGGTGTCATGTGGGTAACTTAGCACATTCTCCCCTAAACAGAAAACATGCGATCAATTATTTTTCCCTTCTCTAGAAATCCAATATCACCACATGGCATTACGTGGCAAGTTTCGTTATAGGTAAATACAATTTTTCATTATATCTACCGCTATCTTGCTATTTGAGTCAATTAATTAGACGATTGAACAATTAGTAGATAGGTTTTTAGATTTTTCCAAGATTCGGTAGTCGAAATTACTAAGCGAAAAGGCGCAGTTTTGTAGTGGCAGATGTGGCTGTACGGCAGATCTCAAACGATCAAGTCGTCTCGGCCCCGAGGCCTTCCAGGAAACATCTCCGAGGGCCCGTGTCGCTTCGCTTAGATACTTACAGCTCGCCCGCCGTCGGCCGACTCGATTCAGAAAATCTTTTTGAGCTCCGCCGACAAAATAGTTTGGGGCATTCGCCGTATTTCACCCGGCATTCGGCATTGTGCACGCATGTTATTATCTCGGGAGTAATCACAATAACCGAATAGCGTGAAATGCACACATAATAGGAGTTCTCAATTGTATTTACCTGTTTTTTTTTCTGACTGTGGTCTGAGTTTCTCGAAGCCAAGCCACGTTTCACTACCCATAGCCGCAGTCTTCTGAAACCAAATATTTATATTGGTAAAGGTTTTTTTTATAATACAAGGATACTAATCCCAGATCTCTCCATCTCAGTTCCTGCTAACAGGAAAATTATGGCACTACCACCTACCATAAAAAAAACAATTTAACTCGCATGAAATTCAGTTAGAAATATATTCGACCAAGTACAATATAATAAACCCCTTATGTACTTATTCAATGTTCCTCTTACAGTTGGCACTGAAACGGACCGGACCGACACAGAAGAGCTTGTCGGGCGAGCGGCGTCGCAATGCTCGGCTCCACCAGATTTGCTGCCCAGCGAGGCGCGTGCAATGATGCAGACGCCTCCGCCCCAGCCGCGACCCAGGCTCGAGCCGCAGTACAAGCCGCCCGCCGCTCCTGCTTCACCAGTGGATGATAAGCCGAGGCTGCGCTTCGAGGTAAGGGAGTTTGCGGCGTGTTTCCCGCGAGCCGACCCGTAAACGTACTGTATTACACCCGCGGCGAGCACGTTCACAAATCGCATCGAGAAAAATCGCTCGTAAATCGCTTGTGTGATAGCGCTCTAAGCTTAGATGATGAAAGTATCTGGCTAGAAATTCTTCTTTCGCATAAATTACCTGGAGCACTTTTGAGTCAGATGATGTTTTCCAATAACCAAGCTGTTGCTTTCAAGAGACTGTGGTTTGTGGTAGGTATCAGGCAAAATCGTTGATATTTTCCAAAACCATATTTTTGAAGGAGGAAAGAATTTAGAAAGCCCGTTTATGAGCATCAAAGTCGTGACTTGATGATATCACAAAACATGTTATAGACACAAAGTTACAGAAATAGATTAAATCTTCATAATAATACCTCCCACATTAGCGGTAAACCTACTTACCATGAACCTGAATGTTTCATTCGCATTTGCTCAAAGAAAGTTTGTAAGTAAGCCGGTTACATCAACACTTATCTACCTATTCTGTATCTGTATAGCTATAACTTCGCAATGCGAGCGGCTCCACTTTGCCTCATATCTCAGTGATCGTAAAGGCGTTGCTAGTTTCCTTTTAAAGGTTCAGATAAAGAGGACGCCGCCTCGTTGCCGCCAAGCGCGTCGCGTCCGGCGCCTTAGATATCTCCTGCCTACTTATGTGCATGCCCAATGCCCACCATTCCCGACCACAACAAAACCCTGTAAGAAACTGCTATAAAGAGCTCTTAACTGCTCCGAGACGAGAATTACTTTGTTGGAAAAACTATAGGCATTACCGTCGAGTTGGGTCATTTAGCTTGTTTATTACTCTTATATTGGCAGAATAGACCCCCATTTGCATTGTTATTGTTAAGTTTCAGAGTAAACATACAGATACGATCTAAAAACAGTCCAATATTTTGTATGTGAGCATCAGTCTCGTTGGTGATATTAATGTGGCGTGTCCCCATTGCTCAGAATATAAACAGGCGAATGGGGGTCATTGTTTTATGGTCCGGTTCACGATTCACGACGTATTCTGTCCCTTCCTATTGCGACATTAACTGCGAATGCCTGGCTTGATTTATAGATTGTCAGATATTGTTAGCGTGAGACGCGAAGCTACTGGTATTTTTGGATGTGTGGTTACAAATTGTTTTTTTGTTATAGGAGCTGACTTGTGACGTAGAATTGCAGCATCCAGAACCTTCCAAACAACAACCTCTGCAGTTCTCATTCACCTTGTACGATCTTGATGGACACGGTCGAATGACTAAGGATGTGAGTATTGCCTTCTCATTATGAGTTTTATCGTACATTTGCAATTCATTATAATCCATAATCATTATTCTGTTAACGATGCGCGGAAATAATGTTAAATTTCATCTGATTACAGGATATAGCGGGCATAGTTTCAACAATTTACGAGTCAATTGGCAAATCGGTCACTGTCCCACATTACGGATCAAAAACAATCCAAGTGCGATTGACTGTTGTACCGGAAGACGGCAAAGGAAGGAGTCAAAGAGAAAGGCGCGAAGGTCGCAGACGCAGGAGGAGGGAATGCCCTGTGGTGACTGTTGCTGCACCCGACTGTGCAGAACATAGTGACGAGGAACAGAGGGAGAGATTATCCCCAGATGATGACGCGTCTTCAAAATCCTCATGTTCAGGGGACAGACGTCCGGTGCAAAGACCGACGAGCTACCATCACCCAAGACCCCACCGACACCCGCGCAGGGAGCCGCGCGAACGGAAACACACGAAAAAGCGTTCTGGAAGCCTGCAGAGACGCGAGCTGCTAGAAATTATTCAGGCCAACATGGAGAAGAATCATTTGAGCTTTCAAGCTTCAAGGTAATATTTCATACGTATTTAAAACAGCGACTAAATACAAGTAGTTTATCTGTTAAAAATATTCTTCCACAACTGCAAATCTGAGACATTGTTATTTTCCGTTGCAGAAAGCCCAGCGAATCCGTGCTGTACGAAGAAGAAAGCAATCACAAATATCAGAAACACCGCAACAGATCGCACACGGTCAGCGAAAAACCAGTGAACGCATTCCATAAAACTAAAAGCGATAACATCGGCAACGGCTACTTGGATTTGGCGAGCGGAGGGGATTCACACCTGTGTAGATACGACAGGTACTTGCACGCCGTGATATGCTCGTCGGCAAGGCACGCGACGAGTGGTTATCATCAGAAACAAACGCAGCCACCACGCCCGTCGAGACCTCATCATCACCACGGAAGATCCCGCTCTCATGACACGCCCGCTGCTGCGCAAACCCCACCGAGAGTCCTACAGATTATATTCTTATAGAACTTACAACGGGACATCTCCGATGGATATATCCGTTTCAGCTGCTGAAGTTTAGGTAAGGTCTATGCGAGCCGCACAAAGCCAGGGTCACCATAATTATGTAGATTAACTAGGAAAATGTAAAAGACTTGAAGTTAAATGAGTTACCAAGTGCTAAAGTAAACTTTAAAGATTCTCAAGTGAATGAAATAGCACTATGTAGAGTAACCTTAGTCAGTAATCAGTATTTATTCGAATTGCATGCAGTGTAGTGTTACGTAATTGAAGATTCCATGACATGTTGGTAGTATAACTTGACACGTTCTTTATTACAACTTATGCTGCTCAGCTCAATATGAAGGACATACCAGTTAGTTTTGGTCAGCTTGGTGAGTTGAATGTCTAATTACATAGGTATATTTATGCAAGGTAAATGTAGGGTAGTAAGCAGTAGATGCTGTGTGCCTTTACTGGGTATGACAAAACGATGGGGAAGATCTGATTTTCATATAAGCCAATAGTTTAAGATCTTTTGTATGTTATTTATCCATACACTATCAAAATTTTCTGATTAATATAGATACATAAAAATTAAAACACGGCTCCGTAAAAGCAGAGGAGTAAAATAATAACAGTCTACTTAATATTTCTAAAACGTCCTTTTATTTGATACCTGCAAAACATGATATGATTGTATTTTTTTGTGTTTGCGAATCTATAACTAACTCGCAGTTATTGACAGTCTTACTAAACGGTGGCTGAAGTGTATAGATTACGTTACTCTTACCGCCAACACACATCATTGATGACTCATTTGTTTAAATCTTACTAGAAGTTTAGCAGGTACGCAGGAACAGATGAACCATAACTACATAGACTGCTAAACTCATAAACTTCCTCTTGTTTCGCGAAGTCGAATAATTATAATGTCTACTTATTATCAAGATATCTAATAAAGACGGAAGTAAATGGGGAACCACTTTATAAAAAAAAGGAGCAAGTATACTTAGTTGCGAAAGGATCTAAACCTAAGCTATTGAAACACAATTTTATTTAAGATCTGATTTCGATGTTGCCGAATGCTCAGTATAATTATTATATAAGTTAATTTGTAAACTCATTTTCGAGTTAACAGACTGATTTTAGATGTAAGTGTTAGGTGCTGCGCAGTTTATAGTTTATAGCTGTTACTATATTAAGTTGACCCTCTTTTAGTGTGCTTAGAATATAAAATACACTCACCAAAATTAGTTATTCGTTTACAGCAACCAAATCTTCACCTCAGTATTACTACACTTGAAGAAAAAAACGTTATAAGTATTATTAGCTCGAACTTTTGTAAAAGTAAATGTATCAAAGGTTTCTTAACGATACCAATAACTCATTTTGGTGAATTATCGTGTACAATCTATTTTGCATTTTGCTTGGACTTCAATCTATTGTATCAAAATTATGAACTTACCAACATCAGTATTCTTTACTATAAGGTTGATGAATGAATCTCTTACCTACGTTATTGAGTCTACCTCTTATTTTACTTTCATAATGTATTGATAACTTATTTTTGATTACTAAATTCGCTATGAATAAGTAAGCTTGTATACTAAGGTACTTTTGTGATAATTTTGTTAATGTATTTGTATGTAAACTTCAATGAGTTATTGTAAAGATATCGTGATAAAAATTTGTTCAAAATGTACTTAAATTCTCCAATGCGCTCACGATTTCTTTGCTACATACTTATTTCAGTTTAAGGTGTACATAAGAATTTGTAAAAAGCGCTTGATCTTGTCAAATATATTTATTGTCACAATATAATCTCGAGATTAAATTACATCGTCTCTTATTACCTACCGAGAATCCTCCTAGTGCTTGAGTAATATATAACTATGAACAATAATATCAAAGCTGATAGAAGTAGTGTGGTTTCCAAAGGCAGTCCGCATTTGTTGACCGCATATTCATCGGGTGTTATGGTCACCTAGAAATATAATTTTCTGTTAAATCTCTGTAATGTAGATCGTGTAAAATTAACGTGCAAGTTTAGTAGTGTGAGGTACCTACGTGCGACATATTACATTATTTTACCCATTCCCAAAGATATGAAAATATAACATGAAACTAATTTTGAAACAAGATACGTATAATATAAATAACAAGACTAGTGAAAACGCCCTGCTACTTTGCCCGCGTTGAGTTTTTCTTTACAAACTTGCTGCGTTCTCTGGGAGTCGAAATTTCTTAAACCATGAGAACCCCTTAAGTTACATGTTTTTAGGGCTGCCATGACTAGCAGTCTAACAGCCAGTAGCATTGGAGTTTTATATATTTAGTTAGATTATCAAAATTTTTAGCTAAAGCCATAATTCAGACATTTAAAAAGTTGTAAGTTGCCTTACCAGCATATACTTCGGATCTGGTCTATTCCTCCATGAAAACGACGGCACAGAATGCTCCTCAAACTCCAGACCTCCATAGGTATGTCGTAACAAGCAACCGTGATGAGTATGACCTCCAAACGCGACTCGAGGCTGTATCTTTATAGCCAGGAAGTCGGTTGCTTCTTTGGAAAGAGCGTCGATTTTCAGTCTGAAGCGTTTGTTTTTCTCTGGCAGTGGAGGTGAGTCAGGCTCAGTGCATGAGGAATCAGATTCTCTGCTTAGAGGAAAATGCTGGAAATAAATATGAGTTTTTTTAGATAAATAATAAATAAATAACACCCAACAGTCACATACATAGTCCTGACCCCACACTAGGATTCCCTGTGTCGTGGGTAACAGAAACTACGAGTACCATGGTGCCACAACACCCAGACCTGGGAGAAATATTTACAGATCATGCAAACATTTCTTCCGCAGCGGGAATCGAACCCGCGCCTCTTACGTCTCTGTCGAGCAATCGTCCGCCACGCCACCGAGGCCGTCAAACCATATATTCAAATAAAGACTCGGACCAAATAAAATTATAAAGAAGGTAACACCCCACAGTCACATTTCATGAATGTGTTACCTGCATGAGTATAGGACGACTGTAGTTTACTTTCTTAACACCTTCACATGGCTGTGCAGTTTGGGAACAGTTGAGTTTTTCTAAAACAAAAAGATTAGTTTGCTAAGAATCGGAACAAAGCAGGGATAACAGATTTTGATTAGGACTATGAACTGACCTTGATGTACCTAGCGTACAAAGGAATAAAATACTACATACATACATAATTATAACGCTCATATCCCAAAAGGGGTGGGCAGAGCCTCAAGTAATCATAAGAAAACTTGCAACCACTCCTGATAGTCTCAAGATGGATATGTTGAACCATGGTGACAGGTGATCAGCTTATCGCCCATATAGATGGTCTATCACGTTGGAGGATACTATCCCTTAGTCGACTTTTACGACATGCTCGGGGAGAGAAGCAATAAAATACTAATTTTCGCTTCATAGAACAGGTGCCTAGTGCTGAATTTATTGCTAGGTGCACTGTCAATAGGATCATTAATTTGTGGTACATTATGTATTTTGTATACCTATTACTACTAGTTCACAATAGACACACTTTTGCGAGCTTTATAGGTTCTAAGACATGCCGGTTTCCTCACGATGTTTTCCTTCGCCGTTTGAGAGTACCTACTGCTAATAATGTATAATGAATGCACATACATTTTCAAACAGAAAAATCCATACCTACGACCTTAGATTGCAAGGAGAGGTCACTGCCACTGGATCACCAGTTTATTCTGCACTTACTTGAAATATTTTCTATCCTCCTTCTGGCTTCAGTGCAAAGAGCGCAAGAATCGCCCTCCATTGCCATGGAGTTTAATATAACAAAATGATTTCCCTTCAAGGTGAGGAATTGGACAGAAGACGAATTCATTGCTTTCTTGAACCTTTGAGCTGCATTACGTAACATACTGAAAATAATAAGATAAACCCAATGTCATATTAATGTGATCAAACGAACTTACAAAGTGAAGTTCGATCGATATTATATGAGTTTGCTTCATTCGAAGTTGTATAACATTGTAGTTATCTTTTTATCTACATTATCGCGTTTTGTGTCCTTGTCTATCCTGTGACAAATCATATGGTTGAACTTGTGGCCAGCATTACACGCAGTCAGGTTAATAACTCTCATTACACAGATGGACAAAGACTGAGAATCCTATAAACTTGGCGAAACTAAATATTAAGGATTCTCCTATTGGACTTACGAAATTAGTATGGAATACTTAATAATAAATATTTGAGGACATGTCACAACACCATCTAGCCCCAAATCAAGCAAAGCTTGTACTATGAGAACCAGTTGGCTGATAGAATACTTAGGTACCTATATACTTTTTTTTGTAAATACATAGATATAATACAATATTACAACCCCCAGACCCGGAAGAAATATAAATAAATAAATAACATGCCTCTACGCCACAGAGGTCGAGTAAGAGAAAAGAATCCAGTCTCGAACCAGCTTTCGCTTGCGGCTTCGATCGTGTGGTATTAGAGTAGAAAACAGTCTAATGTCAGTTTCAAGTCTTTTCAGCCGTTTCGCCGTGATTGAATCACAAGCATACAAACATCCTAACTTTTGGATTTACTATAGGATGGTAGGATGTATAAGATGACAGGCCAAATTGGGGCAGGAATCTACTTACTAATTATGGAATCCAATATCGTGATTTCCTGCTGCAATATGCATGCTAATATCACTAGGCGTCGCAAACAGTCTATGAAAACGATCTACGTAGTCTTTGAATTGCTTATCATTACTCCACTCTCCTTCGTCGAATACGTCTCCTGAAAAAAAAAGTTTATTCGTAAATGAATTGGCCCAGATAAGCGCGTACTTAATACCTAAGTGTACATAATACCTTATTATGGCTCTCATATAAGTCACAACTACAATGTTTGTGACTTCTTTAATCGTGTAACATACTTAACTACGACCAGGAACAGCATGCTTTATACAAGAAACGACGACGACTTCAGTGGCGTGCGGGCGAGTGTCCGGCTGCGATGAAGAAATATTTATATGTTTTGCAAATATTTCTTTCAAGTGTTCTATGTTCTGGGTGTATCATGGTACTAATTAGCTTTTGACGCCCACAGTATTATGAGTTATGACCATTGAGTGTCATTTATCTATTTATTTATACAGAGTATCACACTTGAATCCTAAAAGGAAGCTAGTATACCTAATAAGAACACCGCGTCTGGTTGGTGCAAAGTAATAATAGTTTGGTAACTGCGGTGCATTTGCCATTCCCGCCTCCACTTGTCCAGCCAATGGCCTTTTCTTGGACCCAAGAGATGAGTGTCGGCAATTATAAGAACTTTTAAAACATCACTGTTCTGTGATTCCAAGGTTGGCCAGTTACACTAAAAATAAAATATTTGTTGTCATAGTTGTGTTATACGTAGGTACCTAGACAGAGGTAAATAATCTATTAAGTATAGAAAAAAATACAATTACAAAAAACATTCATAGCCAAAATGAGAGTAGGTACCTATTAACTAAATGTGAATTTTAACTGAGTATAGAAATGAAACTGTATAGAATAGATTTTAGGTAAGCATACCTATACATTACAAGGTTTAATTACTAAAAATAAGTTCAAAAGTTTACATACCTGTATTATCACCACATAATAAATCAAAAACTCACAATAAAAACCGACAAAAAAAACACCCAAAAGTAAAGACAGATTTCTCTTCGTTACACGCCGCATAGTTATCGAAAACCGTGTTCAAGGAACATAGTGCTCCTATTTCAAGTAGGTCATTAATATAAAATACATAAGTTTTGAGATTGTAAGAGTAGGTATTTGATAAGATATCATTTTGACATCAATGATCTTCTGATATTATAATTATATCCATTCCATGGCACATCAAATTGAAGGTAGAGTGTTGCCAGAAGTAAGGTTCGGCTTTCTACTATGCTTTTACGATGACCTTTTACAAAATGATTTTTCATTTCACAAACGATCTAAAAAAATATAGTAGGTACTGTCTTCCATTATATTACTTCTTCAGTCTTGATTTCCTCCTACGCTGACGCGACGTATCTATCTATATCATACGCGACAGAGACGGTTCTATTATAAAAGGCCCCGCAGTCGCACGCAGTGCGAACTGCGAAACCGATCGCTGCAGAGAACAGTCGTGTGCAAAATTACGTTGTGTTTTTGATAATGAATCTGCCGCGCACGCCAGCGTCGCTGTGCAGTGTCACATAGAACATACGCAACCGACGTCAGCATAGGAGAAAATCAAGTCTTAGTCTTTGCATTAAGCAACATGAAAATAAGTTACAAAATGTGTGTAAGCCTCATTTATTGTAAAAAGCGAGAATTCATTATTTACAAATTAAATTGACATAAAGTATAACCTTAATTCTATTAAATCATAACTATTAATATTGTAACTAATTCATAACATTATCAATTCATAAAAAGAAAAAAAAAATGATTATGAGTTAACATTACTGATGATCATAATTTAGGTAACACAATGTTTTCAATTCATTATAATAATAAATGCACTTACATACATACTGATAAAAATATTTGGTATTTTAATACTTCACCTATTCATGTGAATTTTGTACTGAAAAAAATAGACGGACCAATACCTCTGTATATAACAGAAGTGTTTAATTAAGACTTACCATAAAATTTACTATTAAGTAAAAATATCAAAAGATTCACATTTATTTTTGCCTTTCCAAACATGTCCATGATCGCACACCCTTCATACTGCTTCTGCAATAAATCTTGTATGTCTACATCAACAGACTCCATCTCAACTCCCATGAACTTTCCTCTAATTGTGAAAACTCCATTATGATCTGTAGGTGTGATGTCAAATTGTACGTTCTTGAACTGTGAAGGTGATAGACCATCTATCTCAAGCAATACACCCCGTTCTAACAGCTTTGCCCCTGAGTATTTTACCGTGAGCTTCGATTTCAGTTTCTGCATGTCTTTGCCGGATCGACGTAAGCATGCGTGGACACTCCTAAAAAGTGCAAAGGTATTTTAGTAAATTAAATTGATTTACATCTTGAACAGGAAGACATAGTTTGTTTTGTTGGTCAAAGGATCCCAGAGATTTTAAGGAATTGAATATTTTTTAAATTTGAAGTTTAAAGTGAGTAGACCATTAAATTCAACATGGATTTCTAAACGATCCCAGTGATTACAGTGAATATCAGTCTATTACTAGTAATTCGTACATTACACACTTTTAAAACCAACGTTAAAAAGTACATTTTAAGTCTACAATGTGATTCGCCGTGATTATGGTCGATCTTTGCCTTGTTTTCTTTAATTTTTTGTTTTCTTTTAGTTTTAGTTTTTGATAGGTTTTTAATTTTTGATTTTGATTAGAATATTTGTTTTGTTTGTTGAGTATCATTTTTATTATGTAACATAATATTACGAATTGTAAAAAATATGAAGAGTGTGTGTTGGCCAGTGACGCGCTCTGAGGAAAGGTGCCACGGAAGAACAGCACTGTAGTTGCTTCCGGGCTCCTGCAGCACACGCTGAGTGGTTGCCTTTTTGGCTCACAATTTATTATTATTTTTTTGTTTTAACTGTGTAATTTTATAATTTTTTTTATAAGTATTTGTGAACCAAATAAATAGTTTCTTTCTTTCTAAACCAGGTCGAGACTATTAAGTAAACTTATGACTAAAATAGAGCTAATAAAACCTTACCTTTTCCCAGCATGAAGATTAGCCAAGCAGGACTTTATGTACTGATCATATGACTTGCACTTTTCTTCGTAATACTTCGTCTTTTCCGTGAGACTCTGCTTAGTCCGGGTGAGAGTAGCCAAAGCTCTTCGTTGCGCCTGTCTGTACTTCCCTTTGTTACACAGATCGAGTGCTATGGATGTTATCAGGGCTTGGTAGCCGTCCTCCCGGGTAACGTAGCCTTCGTCTTCGAGTAACTGAAGGTTCTTCCGTAGTTTCGCAATGTGTTCTCGTAGCGACATTGCCTCGTCTTGTCGCGCTTGTCCGGAGTAAATGCGTCGTTGAATCTTTTTTGCGTACTGCTCTTGTTGCTCCTTGGTAGTGCCGATGCATAGAGCCTCTAAGAGATGTTCGCCTGAAATAAAAGTATAGTTCTACTTAATAATATAAATGCGAAAGTTTGTGTGGATGTGATGATGTATGATTGTGCCTTTACCACGCTGTAACGGCTGAACGAATTTAAATAAAGCTTGGACTGTACATGGTATGTGTGCTGGAATAACATATAGGCTACTTTTCGTCCGGATACCACGCGAGCGAAGCCGCGGGCGAAAGCTAGATGAGAAATATAATCGAAAACAACAGTGTTTCGACAATATAAAAATATTCTCATGGACTCTTTTGCTAAATATGAACCAGACTTTTAAATAACTGGGCTTGGGACAACCTCGTGTATTGAAGTGTAGAAAATACGTACCATTCAAAAAGGGTATAATCGCGACACACAGCTCTTTAGTCTTGATGAAGAGTTTGTTTAGATCTGTCATATCATCTGCAGGAGTCTGGAACTTGTTGACGAGTGCCAAACACACTTCAAGTCGCGCATTCTCTTCAGAGCTTTCTCCCATGTACTAGAAAAAAAAAGGAAAAATAACACAGAATAAGTTTTAGAACTTATTTAGTGGAAAATCGCATTTTTTCCTTTATCATTTGACTCAATCTTGGTCAAAATTAAACAACCCTCCTTTTGCTTTGCGTAGTCAGATGAAAAATGGAACCAATGGCAATTAGTAGTCGAGTTGATTAGTCAATTTGCTTTTAGGACCTTACGGATGGACCTCCCAACCCAAGTGTGACCAAAAAGAACCATTGATATGAATAGTAGAACAAACAGTGGATGTTACCTGATCAACATCTCGTGATGCCAGTTGCGCCACTGTGGGCACATCTCCCAGGTCATCCAGTAACTCGTTCAGCCGGTCCCTCGGATCTGGCGCGATGATATCTTGATACTCGACGAGTAGAGCGTGTGTGTCTACGATTTCCTTAAAAATACACATGCTTGTGAATACTAGCTGTTACCCGCGATTTTGTAAGCATTTAACTTTTTGAGACAAATGGTATCCTTACCAAAATTTATCGAAATCTGTTCAACGGTTTAGACATGAAAAGGTAAAAAGGCAGAGTTAAGTAGGTATTTTCAATACCATTGGTAAGGATTGCACTCGCGAAGAAATTGATATCACCCTCATATCCAATTAGTAGTTTTTCCATGAATCTTACACATACAAACTGAAAATACAGACAAACAAGCAAAACTTTCCATGCAAGTTAATTTTCTAGTATTTATTAATCTAAACACATACCAGGGTATCAGCGAAGTTCAGAAAAAAAAACCGAAGACACCGGGACTGTGTATCACGAACCATATTGAGCTACTTTCCCATAAGTCCAAACTATCAGGCCTACAACTTGCAATTTGCATCACAATTATACTATCATTATACCTATTCCTGCTAATCTGACATATTTTATACCTAATTACCTGAACAGTGATATAAATATGTGGATGGTCCAAAAGCGTAGCTTCAGTGTACTCGTCGACTGCAAAGTACTCTTCGAGCGTGGGCCCGCGGCAACACTTCCTGAACAGTTCCTTCATCCGCTCGTGGCATTCGATGATGAAAGGATTCAGACAGCGCAGGTGACTCGACTCTTCGCCAAACTGAAAAGACATGAAATAAAACTGAAGTTTGGCGGCTGTATTAAAAAAAATGTTTTAAAACGTGCAAAACTCCACAGAACATCAGTTAATAGCACTTAATTCAGAATGGACACTCAACCCCTCTTGTCAGTCTTACCTCAACGATGTCGTAGAGGAATTTATCCTACTAATATTATAGATGCGAAAGTTTGCGAGGCTTTGATGATGTTTGTGCGTCAATCACGCCGTAATGACTGAACGGATTTGAATGAAACTTGGAATATACATAGTATGTGTGGTGAAATAACATATAAATTACTTTTTATCCTGGTACCACGCGAGCAAAGCCGCGGGCGTAAGCTAGTAGTATTATATAGTCGCTATCGAGTTTAGTCTGGATAAAGTCATAACCAGTATTGAAACACTCACCCCTTTCTTAGCAGCTGAAAAGTGTAGGATCTTAGCGACAGACGCAAGGTTTTTACGCTGGTCCGTGGTTAGTCCTGCGCCGTTTGGCAAATTGATGATGTGGAACGCATCCGGAGCCACTATAGCAGCATTTAGGAACTGGTAGTAGACCAGGTTGCCTATTACCTAAAAATAAAGAATAAAACCTTCGATAGAATAAGATAAGTGAGCGAAAAAAATACGTATCTCAGTTTTTGGCGAATACTAACAATGTGAAAGACTATATTTGAATAATTTTGGATATTACCAGTTTATATTTATGATTGAGTATTTGTTTGAGCGTGGTGGGGGGGATGTGGGTGTGTGGTTGTGTGTTGGTGTGAGAGAGTAACCTTGTTTGTAGTTATAATCTGTAGTTTACTTGAGTTGAGCAAAAAATAAAGGTAAAGATACTACTTCCAAGACTTTCAAGTAATAGGTACTAATGGAAGCAAATTATTTTCCAAAACCTACATAAGCTGTATTTTCTTTCTTGAAGGTTAAAAGAAATGAAGACTCTAATAACTGTGTCATGCATCACAGGACACTTAACAGTTTTGGGCTATTATAGGACTTACCTTTAGAATATCCTTCTCTGGCGTGTGAGGGAATTTCGAAGTCAGAGCTCGGTGTAGGACCCGCGCCATGTATGTGATGCAGAATGGTAAGATTTCAATGGAACTTGTGATTTTGTCCAGGAACATGACAACTATGCTCTTGAGTTGGGTCAGTGCTGTCTCCAAGCGGGATGTCACTTCTGAGTATGTTAGAGCTTCTTCTTGAGTTACATTGTAGGGTAGATTTCTAAAAATAATTAAGAGTAAGGGACCAGTCACTTTAGAAAGCACATAGTTTAGCGTAGCAATAGAGTTGCCATTTTGTGAGGGCATCTCTCACATTTTCCAACAGTTATAGCGGGAAGTCAAAACAAAATGGAATATTCAGTTCTATTTCAGTAACGCGAAGGCATACTTACGATATCTGCCCACTCTTCATCTCAGTATCATTTCTCCAAGCTTTATAAATCTCAACTGGACCAGTCTCTATATTCAGATCTTTATCTCTCAACATCATCTCAACCAAAGGTCCTATAATAGTCTGTAAACTGTTCAGCCCTGACAACTGACGCGAGAGACTGACCGCCATTTTTAGCACCAACGGCGTCGAGGCGATTATATCAAAAGGTTTCACAACTTTGCAACTAATTTCCTCTTCAAGGGTAAATCTAAATAGTTTCAGTAGCAAGTATTCGTCTCGTGCGTAAGCCCCGAAGTTATACAGACTCAGCACGACATTCTGTAGGAAGAAGTTGGTTTTGTTTTGAGGTATGCAGAACAACAGTTTCGATAAGTACGTGGGATTAGTTTGTAGCTCATAAAACAGATGTTGGTACGAATCCAATAAGTGTTTGCTCTCCTTAGTAAGAGACTTGAGACCTTTCACTGCAGTTGTAACGGTCATCAGACTTTTACCATCAGCACGATTTTGGAACACCAGTTTCGTCATTGAGTTATGTTTTACTAGGTTGTTTAGCTTCAAACCGTGCGCTGCCACTTCTTGTAACGCGATTCTGTTCTGTACAAGCAGTCCAATCTTCAGATCCATGTCGTCAATCTGCTTCGATAATTCCTGGTTTTTGCGAATCGATTGCACAACTTCGGATTTTAAGGTCTGTAGTTCTATCTCGCGGTCGTAATCTTCAGTAGAGAAGTCCAGCATCGGTACGAATTTTTTTATAACTTTGAGAGGAGGATTGGGTGAATGGAATAAGGAGGTGAATGCTTCACGAGCGCGGCGCCCACGCCAGAGCGCTTGTATTTTTATTATCTTGTGCTCCTGAGACAAAAAAAACACCGTAAAGTAGGATGACCAAATAAAATCCGCATTAGGAAGCAGAGTATCTGACTGTGCCAGACAGTCTGCTAACAGGGAGAGATGGCGGGAGATCGTGCGGAGAGCTGTCTCCACCTCTACCACCAACGAGGATGCATCGACGTGACCACGACCGCTCTGCCAAGAGCAAAACTACAGAGAACAAGAAGAGGATGTTACGACTTTGCTACTATGATTTTAATAATGAACCTTCTACAGCTAATATTAATTAAACGTATTCGATATTTTATATAAAAGTATGTCTACCTGCACTTTATACCACGCCCAAGGATTCTGCTTCCTCTCTCGCTTCAGTTTAGCTTCAATAGCCTTCATCTTGATTAGAGTTCCATGCTTCCGCTGTATCACCACTCTCCTCCACCATGCTTGAATTTTCACCACATATTCTTCATTCTCCTTGAAGTACTTTAATCGACGTATCAGGCGGTCTCTTAGTAAATATCCGCGGCAGTATGCTTGGATGATAATAATCGACTTTTCCATAATCATTTGCTTGTATTTATTTACGTGATGCTTGTTTGTCTTGTCTATTATGGAGTTTATGTCTTTCCTTGTTAGATACCGCGCGTAGGGCACGAAATCTTTCGGAGTTGTCCAGCTGTATGTGTAAGATTCAACGTCAATATAAACCGTATTACCAGCGTCGGTATGGCATACAATCCATGGGCAATTGTGATGGCCTCGCTTCTTCAGAGCTTTCGAAAACATTTGAAAGTACATATCCTTACAAGAACTTTCTATTGTGTCAGCAGATGTGAGGATCGGACTAGACAGAGCATCCCAAAACTCGTCAACGTTGTTGTTTATCACGGCCAGATTAAGTTGAACTAGAGCTTCAGTGAGCTCCTTTACTTTCGACGATTCTTCATTGACTTCACATATTGTTTGTATAATATCGTCGTACCAAAGATTTTGAGATTCCTTTTGTACTAAAGCTTTTTTGAGCATTCGCAGGTAGAGATGGTTCTCCTCTTTATGCAAAGGGGCAGATAGTTTCAAGCTCGTGTTTTTTAAGAGACTTATCAGTGACTCTACATTTTCATCAGCCACTGCCTTATTGATGTCATTGATCACTTGAACCACTGAAATAATAGAAATAGTTTTAGCTAGCTTCTGTCCGCGGCTTCGCTCGCATGATCGCCCGGATAGTAGTTTATATGCTATTCAAGGTCATATACTTATATCTATACCAAATTTTATCCAAATCAGTTCTATTTGAACATAATTGAACCAAAAACTTTCAAACATACAAACATTTGGTTTATAAGTAGAGCGATGTTTTTTAATTGAGGCAACTTACGTTCTTCATTGTCATCATCCTTCATATTGACCATTTCAATTGTATCGCGAATGTCTTCCAAAGTCAGTAATGGGCAAGCGCATTGCCTAGACTTGACCTGTAAGGCTGTGGCCAATGCAGACAAATATCGCCGACGACAATGCGGCCTGAGCCCCTCCAAATGTATCTGCTGCGAATTTAAGGAGTTCCACACAACGGCATCGTCACCTCTTTCCACCGCGAGGGATATGTTAGCAATCGCCGTCAGATACGCCAACGACGCGGCAATTTCACTTTCATTGAGATTCTTTTCCAATTCACACTTCTCTAACTTCATCTCCTCATAGAGAAGAGGGATAGCAAACCTCTCTATCTTCATGTTTAGCTCTAGATGTGGATTATTCAAAGCATTATACAAGTCTTCAGGTGTCCCTTCGTCTAAAGCTTTGTTCACATTAGCTATGGCAATCTTGTGGTCTGAATGCTCAAGTGACTTTCTGTTTCCTTCATTTATTATGTTCTGGAATATCTTATGCCAGTTGGTTACGCTTTCCACGTCAATATCTTTATTGCATTCAATGATTTCTTTAACAACATCACAGTAGAAGTCTAGATTTCTGCTGCTGTAATCTTTGATCTTGACCCAACCTTCATTGAATATCTTGTGAAGACTGTTTACATCACTGTTGATGGTTGCTTTGCATAAGTTTTTCCAAAGGTACTTATAGTTGACTGATGTGATGTGTCCTTGTAACTCTACTACAGTCAGTAGCTCGTCATATTCATCGGGAATGTAGCTATCATTCAGGGACCGATTAAGAGCAGCTTGTACTTTTTCCTGCTTGGCACTTTGTAGGACCTTTTTATACTCATCAATAAGTCTGTTCTGAACATACTTCAGCTTAAGATGAGGATTCAGTAAAGCTGATGTGATCGACTTGTCTGCATCCAAAAGCTTGTTTAATTCCACCATAGCTTTGTGCATATTATCCCCATTATCGGTATTGCTCTTGGATAAGATACCACTAATTTTTTGGAACATTGGAAGAGGGTGGGTACAGTTTTGAAGATCCTTTGTTACTAGGTCCAATTCCTCATCTGAAAGCAAGAAAATGTTCTATAAAATACTCTAATTAGAAAAGGAGACATATCTATATCCTGGACTGAAACCTTTGCCTGATTCTGATACAGATACAGACATGGTGATACAGTCAAAATCAAGTGATGAGATGCCTCAACAAACTATGGTCATTAGAATATCAAACTACAAAACTTATTATGATAAAAATTTCTGAATATTATTCTGATAGTTGAAATGAGAAAGGTCATGAGTGCCTCATTCACACTGTGATGGTTTAACGAAACTTGATATACATACTTAGTACCTGCTGAAATAATATTATTTAACTACACGACCTCGATGGCGTGTGCTCGGCTGAGACGCAAGAGGCGCGGGTTCGATTCTCGCTGCGGGAGAAATGTTTGCATGATCTGCAAATATTTCTTCCGGGTCTGGATGTAGTATTACGTATTATAAATATGTATTTACAAAAAAACGTATGTAATTATTCTATCAGCCATCTATTCCTATAGAACAAGCTTTGCTTAGTATGGGGCTAGATGGCGCTGTGTAAACTACTACTTTTTATTAATGTATCAAGCGAGTAAAGCAGCAGGTTGATAGTCATCCATTAGTCTTACCAGTGAATACTGCTTTGCCAAAGACATCATGTATTAATGGAGCCTTGCCCAGTTTGAAAAGGTGAGAACTCAGAGCATGAATGCAATATATTACTCTGGGCATATTTTTTTTGTCATAGATATCAGTTGTTTCTGGCTGGAATGTCTGAAATACAAGGTAATAAATGAATAAATAACACTCAACAATCACATACATACTGACCCCACACTAGGATTCCCTGTGTTGTGGATATCAGAAACTATGAGTACCTACCTACCACACATAGTTACATTTATATTGCTTTGTCACTTACTATGGGGAGTTCAGTTTTCTTCAGTATTTGCAAGAATTTGTTTATGTTATCTGTGTGTTTGAATTGGAGTCCCATTATCTGTAAAACACAATTTATTCCATGTAATCCAAAATTCAATAAAAAAAATGTTTTTCTAAATATTATTATCATTAACAAATAATTAACAAACACATCAAGGGTATTACTAAGTGGGTACTGATTGAATACTTATGTAAATAAGCAGATACCTAAATAGGTGCCTAAGTAGTTACCAACTTAAAATACATTATAATTATACAGACATAATTATCACAACCATATTCCTGATAGGGTGTCACAAGTAATCATACAAAAAGTTTGTGCCACTCCTGATTTCAAGTCCCAAGATGGATTAAAATGTTAAATTAATTAAATTAAATTAAAATTATTAAAGTATTCCCAAAGAGGGTTGCAGTCAGGCAGGCGGCTGGTCATAAAACACCTTAGCCAAAACTTTTACAGCATGATCCAAGGATCATGCTGTGCCGACCCCACATAGAGTGGGATAAGGGCAGGAAGATGATGATGATGAAATTAAAATTATGATGAACCATGGTGACAAGTAATCAGCCCATTGCCCATACAGATAAATAGTGTTGGAGAGAATACTATAAACTTTAAAAAGCACAATGTACAGTAGTCCCACAAATATTGTGCGCGTCAGCTAACTTTGTGCTTCATATGAAAACCAAATTTGTCCGTATATAAAATTAAAATAATAACTGAACCAACCCTTTATAAAAAATAAGTTGTAACATCTCTATATTACATAATCATCATCATGTTAGTTCGTATTTCAGAAGCTAGACGAAAATTGCTGAGATGCACAATATTTGTGGTACTACTGTACCTACTTACTTTATAACGCTTCTGATCAATATCATAGATCTTGTTCAGGGGAAGTAAATCTGGGGCAATAAAGTGGCCCAACTTCGCTAAGTAAACACCATTTCTTAGGCTCTCTTCAAACTCTGTAGCTTGAGGGAGCTTCTCCTTCAGACATGCTTCCATCCAAGTTTTAGCTTCCTCTAGTCGGCAAAGATACTCATAAGCAATAGTTCTTTGTCTTATAACGTCCATTTCTTGTCCTGTTTTGCGAATATCTGAATCGCCTAAAAAAAATAGGTAGGTACCTATGTCATGCACCTAACAGCTGCTATAAAATTTACATAATACTAGTAGCTGCCGCCCGCGGCTTCACTCACGTGGTACCTAGATAAAAATAGCCTCAATCACGCCGTAACGGCTGAACGGATTTGAATGAAACTTGGAACATACATAGTATGTGAGCTGGAATAACATATAAGCTACTTTTTATCCTGATACCACGCGAGCGAAGCCGCGGGTGGAAGCTAGTTTATAATGTAGTAGGATTTTGAATCTGTAACATGTACGATTATCATTTACATACAAATATTAGCATAAATGTGTTCAACTTACAATCGTCAATCCTTCCTATGCGTGTCTCTTCTGAATCATCGTTTCCCATTTTGATAAGTTACCATCCACTTTATCTAGTAAATTATTAATATATTCTTCCAATTTTTATCATTAAACAAATTCATCACTTTGAAATCCGTAAATAATATTCAAATCAAAAGATCAAAACATCCGTCAACTACCACCTTACGCCGGTTACCATTTGAAATGTTTTGACAATCACGTCAAGGTCAAGACCTGTCAAGACAAATGATGAATGACATTTGAAAATTCCACACTACAACGACTCAAACGAAAAACTTTTTGGTTTGCAATTCGGCTACCTTTTTTTTGGAAAATTATGAAAACCTCATCGGATATTTCCTTTTTTTTTTAGATTATTGCCAAAGAGTACGTAAAAGTGTTGGATTTGTTTTTTTACTTTTAGTTTTCATATAATTATTTTCAGTGGATATTTTCGTGAACTTTTCCTTTCTCTTGCTTTTCAATCAAGTTTTATTAGGAAGAACTCTTTAATAGTAGAAAAACAGGCGTAAAACATGGAAGAAGAATGTTTTGAACCTGTTTATAAACATTACGAACCAATTTACGTTTGTAAATGTTTACGAGATGACGAATCTTCCGAAAAAGTTGAAATTTCAGCTCGTAAACAGCAAATACTTACAACAGTATCAAGAACTGAATCATATTTGCGCGAGCGTCGTATTCCTGAACTCATAAGATTTCTTCTAACTAAAGTGATTGCTCAAGGCTCTGATAAGCCGATAGAGTATCTAGAAAAGCTCTTAAATGATTGTATGTTGTATCGTGCAGGCCATGGTTCAGCTCCGGTTTTATACGAAAACAAGTAAGTGTACCTACCATACCTATTCATAAAAATCCCCAAAATGCCATAATCTATAAACATATCATAATAATACCATGGTTTTTGCTTTACAGACACTTGGAAGCTGTCGTCAAAAGCTTTGATCCAGGCCAACGTGGGTGGCTAAGTGCGGGCCAAATGCGTCGTGCTTACATTACTTTAGGTCTTACTCCTGATGAAACTTACGATGAGAGAGTTTCAACTGATGCAGCACTAACTAATTTACGAAAAGCTCAAGAGACTGAATTATTTAGTTTAATAGCTGCTGGTATGAATTTAGATGAGGGTAGTACAGAGTCAAATTCATCTTCAACATGAGCTATAAAATAACTGTTCTATATTATAACATTATTTGATTGAGTCTGTTATATTCTTCATCTGGATTAATAGATATACCAAAACTGGTAGTTCGCCTCGAACTGAAATCTCGCGCGCAATGTCCACAATCCGCAAGATTTGCATTCGTGCCCTGAGGTAGCTGAGTTGATTAACAAAAAATTTTTTTGCCAACATCACCCATTTTCATAGCCAACTCACGCTTGGCAAAAAAATATTATGTAGATACATTAAGTCCAAATTGATTAGTTTCACAAAAAAAAAGAGCAGAGGTTCATTCATAGGCCACTTTTCCTGTACTTTCCTGCCACTTTTCTTCTGAAGTACTTAGTTCAGTGACCTGAACTAGACATCGAAACTTCCGCTAGGAGTAATGTGTTCTGTGATCGAAACTCTAACAAGAGGGAGTTCAGGTTACAACGGTATTCTAAACTTAACTTTTTTACCATAATTATTTCAAAAACAAAAACTATTCATACTAGAATAAAAATAAAACATATTTTACGATTAGATAAAACTATCGTTGTGGTGTTAATAACGAAACCACAGACAAGATGTTTGCCGACTTGGCCAGAGACAATACATTTCACTGTCAATTACACTCAGCAATTATTTTCTCTGTGGAGCAAGTAAAGTACTCTGTGGGAGCAAGTAAAGTCAAGACGAGAGTCAAGCAAGAGTAGTATTGTACTCTAGTGTTGAGTAGGACACGGTTTCAAAATGAGTTTGTATGAGGCCCTCATTCTATTTCGTGAGGTGGGACAATGTCATGCTTCAAATGTCATGTCACATACTGTAAAATGTCATGTTGCGAGCTCGTGCGAGGTAGTGAGGTATTATTGTTAGCAACTTCCCCACCAGGAGGCAAACAAGGCGACCGCCTATAAATAGCGGGCCGAATCGAGGCTTGCGGTCACTTCGCTCGTGGTGCTCGACAGTGCAACATCTCATGGACAGTAGAGTTTTATTGTTTTTGTGTAATTTCGGTGTGAAGGACGCGTGAGTCATATTGTGTTTTGGTTATGTCATTTTCATGTGTAATCTAGATCATTTTCAATGTGTGTGGTCCAATCTGATTGTAGTAGTTTTGTTTAATTTTGATTAAATTGATTGTTAATGTTTAGATAAGCCTGTGGTTTATTTTTTTTAATGAATCAGATCCTTTTTACCTAAAATCAGAAGTGAGGGATAATAAAATCCATAAAGCTCACGAATTTCGAGTAAACAGATTGGAACTACCCACACATTGAAAAGATAGCCAGATTCTGTGCAGTTTGTTGTTTTATTCTCTCAGTTGCATTCTCTTTGTTATTCTTGTTTACGTAACCTTGGTAAATTCTCAGCATGCCTAGAAATAAAGACCGTGGTAGAACGAAACATCGTACACAAGGTGACTCACGTGTCCGAACACGACGCCGTTCTCGGTATCGGTTTCGTAGTAGAACTCTGTCATCCATGCGATAACTTTCGCGCTGTAAGTTACGGTCTCTGTCACCTAGTGTCTTTTATGGTCGAGCACCACGTCGGAGCAGAACAATGACGCGCAGTAGGTTCCGTGTCCGATCACGAAGCGTCTCCCGCTGTCAATCTACCCAAAGACGTTCTTTTGTCAGGGTGCGTCACCGTTTGCGGACTTTGTCGCGCAAAAGGGGTAGTTCGCGCCGTAGTCTATTTAGATCCCGATCTGGAAGTTCATTAGTAGGTCGAATGCCACGACGCAATTATGGGGGTAGGGTTCGTTCTCTGTACTAATCTCGATCACGCTCATCAAGCGTCGATCGCCGTTGCTATCGCTGGTCTCGTTCTCGTAAGTCATATGATGGTCAAATATCTTGGCAGGGTTTGTGAGTCAGGGTCAGGTAAAGCCGAGCCCACGAAAGGTCGAAACTTTGATGTATACCTCTCCACTTAACAGAGTTAAACAGGTACCGAAGGGACGACGCCTGTTATTCGCGCGTTTTGACGTCGCTGCTCGGAACACAAGGCCGAATCGTGAGGGTCTACGTGAGATCACGCGGAGCAGAGCTCTACGGCTGTGAAGGATAACCAGGCCATATAAGATGAGTATTCAAATAGAGAAAGACTCTCACCTCGTCAATTTGTTTACGTAATAAAGTGTTCTCAGTCCACAGAGAAGCTGGACTCTGCGGTCGTTACGAGCTGAAGCTGTTGAGCGGAGGCTACGGGAGAACGACTCTGGCTGCCGTGCAGTACATGGTACCGTGGCGAGGCGAGTGGTGCTCGGAGACGTGTGCCGCGTTCTTCGATAGCGAGTACCACAATACGACTGCTTGAGTAAAAGGGCCCTATTTTCATTATTTTGAGACGTCTCTGAGGTGAAGTCTGTAAGATTGAGTTTGAAATTTATGAATGTTGTGCGATGTATGAATTAAGTGAAAGAGATATTATGAACGGAGGATGAAAAATTAGGTGGCGGTTTTAAAGATACTGAGCGCCTATTTAAATATGTGTTGTTCTTTCACAGATGAGGGATCAAGTGTTCTGCGATCCATGCCTCTGTTAGTTGCAGACCCTGAAGCCGGACCCTCGACAGCAGCTGGCGCTGGTCTCTGTAGATCGACACCGTACGACCGGGCCGAGGACGACCCTTCGTCAGGAGAGGCCGTGTTAGCAACTTTGATGTAGGTATACCTCTCCACTTAACAGAGTTAAACAGGTACCGAAGGGACGACGCCTGTTATTCGCGCGTTTTGACGTCGCTGCTCGGAACACAAGGCCGAATCGTGAGGGTCTACGTGAGATCACGCGGAGCAGAGCTCGACGGCTGTGAAGGATAACCAGGCCATATAAGATGAGTATTCAAATAGAGAAAGACTCTCACCTCGTCAATTTGTTTACGTAATAAAGTGTTCTCAGTCCACAGAGAAGCTGGACTCTGCGGTCGTTACGAGCTGAAGCTGTTGAGCGGAGGCTACGGGAGAACGACTCTGGCTGCCGTGCAGTACATGGTACCGTGGCGAGGCGAGTGGTGCTCGGAGACGTGTGCCGCGTTCTTCGATAGCGAGTACCACAATACGACTGCTTGAGTAAAAGGGCCCTATTTTCATTATTTTGAGACGTCTCTGAGGTGAAGTCTGTAAGATTGAGTTTGAAATTTATGAATGTTGTGCGATGTATGAATTAAGTGAAAGAGATATTATGAACGGAGGATGAAAAATTAGGTGGCGGTTTTAAAGATACTGAGCGCCTATTTAAATATGTGTTGTTCTTTCACAGATGAGGGATCAAGTGTTCTGCGATCCATGCCTCTGTTAGTTGCAGACCCTGAAGCCGGACCCTCGACAGCAGCTGGCGCTGGTCTCTGTAGATCGACACCGTACGACCGGGCCGAGGACGACCCTTCGTCAGGAGAGGCCGTGTTAGCAACTTTGATGTAGGTATACCTCTCCACTTAACAGAGTTAAACAGGTACCGAAGGGACGACGCCTGTTATTCGCGCGTTTTGACGTCGCTGCTCGGAACACAAGGCCGAATCGTGAGGGTCTACGTGAGATCACGCGGAGCAGAGCTCGACGGCTGTGAAGGATAACCAAGCCATATAAGATGAGTATTCAAATAGAGAAAGACTCTCACCTCGTCAATTTGTTTACGTAATAAAGTGTTCTCAGTCCACAGAGAAGCTGGACTCTGCGGTCGTTACGAGCTGAAGCTGTTGAGCGGAGGCTACGGGAGAACGACTCTGGCTGCCGTGCAGTACATGGTACCGTGGCGAGGCGAGTGGTGCTCGGAGACGTGTGCCGCGTTCTTCGATAGCGAGTACCACAATACGACTGCTTGAGTAAAAGGGCCCTATTTTCATTATTTTGAGACGTCTCTGAGGTGAAGTCTGTAAGATTGAGTTTGAAATTTATGAATGTTGTGCGATGTATGAATTAAGTGAAAGAGATATTATGAACGGAGGATGAAAAATTAGGTGGCGGTTTTAAAGATACTGAGCGCCTATTTAAATATGTGTTGTTCTTTCACAGATGAGGGATCAAGTGTTCTGCGATCCATGCCTCTGTTAGTTGCAGACCCTGAAGCCGGACCCTCGACAGCAGCTGGCGCTGGTCTCTGTAGATCGACACCGTACGACCGGGCCGAGGACGACCCTTCGTCAGGAGAGGCCGTGTTAGCAACTTTGATGTAGGTATACCTCTCCACTTAACAGAGTTAAACAGGTACCGAAGGGACGACGCCTGTTATTCGCGCGTTTTGACGTCGCTGCTCGGAACACAAGGCCGAATCGTGAGGGTCTACGTGAGATCACGCGGAGCAGAGCTCGACGGCTGTGAAGGATAACCAAGCCATATAAGATGAGTATTCAAATAGAGAAAGACTCTCACCTCGTCAATTTGTTTACGTAATAAAGTGTTCTCAGTCCACAGAGAAGCTGGACTCTGCGGTCGTTACGAGCTGAAGCTGTTGAGCGGAGGCTACGGGAGAACGACTCTGGCTGCCGTGCAGTACATGGTACCGTGGCGAGGCGAGTGGTGCTCGGAGACGTGTGCCGCGTTCTTCGATAGCGAGTACCACAATACGACTGCTTGAGTAAAAGGGCCCTATTTTCATTATTTTGAGACGTCTCTGAGGTGAAGTCTGTAAGATTGAGTTTGAAATTTATGAATGTTGTGCGATGTATGAATTAAGTGAAAGAGATATTATGAACGGAGGATGAAAAATTAGGTGGCGGTTTTAAAGATACTGAGCGCCTATTTAAATATGTGTTGTTCTTTCACAGATGAGGGATCAAGTGTTCTGCGATCCATGCCTCTGTTAGTTGCAGACCCTGAAGCCGGACCCTCGACAGCAGCTGGCGCTGGTCTCTGTAGATCGACACCGTACGACCGGGCCGAGGACGACCCTTCGTCAGGAGAGGCCGTGTTAGCAACTTTGATGTAGGTATACCTCTCCACTTAACAGAGTTAAACAGGTACCGAAGGGACGACGCCTGTTATTCGCGCGTTTTGACGTCGCTGCTCGGAACACAAGGCCGAATCGTGAGGGTCTACGTGAGATCACGCGGAGCAGAGCTCGACGGCTGTGAAGGATAACCAAGCCATATAAGATGAGTATTCAAATAGAGAAAGACTCTCACCTCGTCAATTTGTTTACGTAATAAAGTGTTCTCAGTCCACAGAGAAGCTGGACTCTGCGGTCGTTACGAGCTGAAGCTGTTGAGCGGAGGCTACGGGAGAACGACTCTGGCTGCCGTGCAGTACATGGTACCGTGGCGAGGCGAGTGGTGCTCGGAGACGTGTGCCGCGTTCTTCGATAGCGAGTACCACAATACGACTGCTTGAGTAAAAGGGCCCTATTTTCATTATTTTGAGACGTCTCTGAGGTGAAGTCTGTAAGATTGAGTTTGAAATTTATGAATGTTGTGCGATGTATGAATTAAGTGAAAGAGATATTATGAACGGAGGATGAAAAATTAGGTGGCGGTTTTAAAGATACTGAGCGCCTATTTAAATATGTGTTGTTCTTTCACAGATGAGGGATCAAGTGTTCTGCGATCCATGCCTCTGTTAGTTGCAGACCCTGAAGCCGGACCCTCGACAGCAGCTGGCGCTGGTCTCTGTAGATCGACACCGTACGACCGGGCCGAGGACGACCCTTCGTCAGGAGAGGCCGTGTTAGCAACTTTGATGTAGGTATACCTCTCCACTTAACAGAGTTAAACAGGTACCGAAGGAACGACGCCTGTTATTCGCGCGTTTTGACGTCGCTGCTCGGAACACAAGGCCGAATCGTGAGGGTCTACGTGAGATCACGCGGAGCAGAGCTCGACGGCTGTGAAGGATAACCAAGCCATATAAGATGAGTATTCAAATAGAGAAAGACTCTCACCTCGTCAATTTGTTTACGTAATAAAGTGTTCTCAGTCCACAGAGAAGCTGGACTCTGCGGTCGTTACGAGCTGAAGCTGTTGAGCGGAGGCTACGGGAGAACGACTCTGGCTGCCGTGCAGTACATGGTACCGTGGCGAGGCGAGTGGTGCTCGGAGACGTGTGCCGCGTTCTTCGATAGCGAGTACCACAATACGACTGCTTGAGTAAAAGGGCCTTATTTTCATTATTTTGAGACGTCTCTGAGGTGAAGTCTGTAAGATTGAGTTTGAAATTTATGAATGTTGTGCGATGTATGAATTAAGTGAAAGAGATATTATGAACGGAGGATGAAAAATTAGGTGGCGGTTTTAAAGATACTGAGCGCCTATTTAAATATGTGTTGTTCTTTCACAGATGAGGGATCAAGTGTTCTGCGATCCATGCCTCTGTTAGTTGCAGACCCTGAAGCCGGACCCTCGACAGCAGCTGGCGCTGGTCTCTGTAGATCGACACCGTACGACCGGGCCGAGGACGACCCTTCGTCAGGAGAGGCCGTGTTAGCAACTTTGATGTAGGTATACCTCTCCACTTAACAGAGTTAAACAGGTACCGAAGGGACGACGCCTGTTATTCGCGCGTTTTGACGTCGCTGCTCGGAACACAAGGCCGAATCGTGAGGGTCTACGTGAGATCACGCGGAGCAGAGCTCGACGGCTGTGAAGGATAACCAGGCCATATAAGATGAGTATTCAAATAGAGAAAGACTCTCACCTCGTCAATTTGTTTACGTAATAAAGTGTTCTCAGTCCACAGAGAAGCTGGACTCTGCGGTCGTTACGAGCTGAAGCTGTTGAGCGGAGGCTACGGGAGAACGACTCTGGCTGCCGTGCAGTACATGGTACCGTGGCGAGGCGAGTGGTGCTCGGAGACGTGTGCCGCGTTCTTCGATAGCGAGTACCACAATACGACTGCTTGAGTAAAAGGGCCCTATTTTCATTATTTTGAGACGTCTCTGAGGTGAAGTCTGTAAGATTGAGTTTGAAATTTATGAATGTTGTGCGATGTATGAATTAAGTGAAAGAGATATTATGAACGGAGGATGAAAAATTAGGTGGCGGTTTTAAAGATACTGAGCGCCTATTTAAATATGTGTTGTTCTTTCACAGATGAGGGATCAAGTGTTCTGCGATCCATGCCTCTGTTAGTTGCAGACCCTGAAGCCGGACCCTCGACAGCAGCTGGCGCTGGTCTCTGTAGATCGACACCGTACGACCGGGCCGAGGACGACCCTTCGTCAGGAGAGGCCGTGTTAGCAACTTTGATGTAGGTATACCTCTCCACTTAACAGAGTTAAACAGGTACCGAAGGGACGACGCCTGTTATTCGCGCGTTTTGACGTCGCTGCTCGGAACACAAGGCCGAATCGTGAGGGTCTACGTGAGATCACGCGGAGCAGAGCTCGACGGCTGTGAAGGATAACCAAGCCATATAAGATGAGTATTCAAATAGAGAAAGACTCTCACCTCGTCAATTTGTTTACGTAATAAAGTGTTCTCAGTCCACAGAGAAGCTGGACTCTGCGGTCGTTACGAGCTGAAGCTGTTGAGCGGAGGCTACGGGAGAACGACTCTGGCTGCCGTGCAGTACATGGTACCGTGGCGAGGCGAGTGGTGCTCGGAGACGTGTGCCGCGTTCTTCGATAGCGAGTACCACAATACGACTGCTTGAGTAAAAGGGCCCTATTTTCATTATTTTGAGACGTCTCTGAGGTGAAGTCTGTAAGATTGAGTTTGAAATTTATGAATGTTGTGCGATGTATGAATTAAGTGAAAGAGATATTATGAACGGAGGATGAAAAATTAGGTGGCGGTTTTAAAGATACTGAGCGCCTATTTAAATATGTGTTGTTCTTTCACAGATGAGGGATCAAGTGTTCTGCGATCCATGCCTCTGTTAGTTGCAGACCCTGAAGCCGGACCCTCGACAGCAGCTGGCGCTGGTCTCTGTAGATCGACACCGTACGACCGGGCCGAGGACGACCCTTCGTCAGGAGAGGCCGTGTTAGCAACTTTGATGTAGGTATACCTCTCCACTTAACAGAGTTAAACAGGTACCGAAGGAACGACGCCTGTTATTCGCGCGTTTTGACGTCGCTGCTCGGAACACAAGGCCGAATCGTGAGGGTCTACGTGAGATCACGCGGAGCAGAGCTCGACGGCTGTGAAGGATAACCAAGCCATATAAGATGAGTATTCAAATAGAGAAAGACTCTCACCTCGTCAATTTGTTTACGTAATAAAGTGTTCTCAGTCCACAGAGAAGCTGGACTCTGCGGTCGTTACGAGCTGAAGCTGTTGAGCGGAGGCTACGGGAGAACGACTCTGGCTGCCGTGCAGTACATGGTACCGTGGCGAGGCGAGTGGTGCTCGGAGACGTGTGCCGCGTTCTTCGATAGCGAGTACCACAATACGACTGCTTGAGTAAAAGGGCCCTATTTTCATTATTTTGAGACGTCTCTGAGGTGAAGTCTGTAAGATTGAGTTTGAAATTTATGAATGTTGTGCGATGTATGAATTAAGTGAAAGAGATATTATGAACGGAGGATGAAAAATTAGGTGGCGGTTTTAAAGATACTGAGCGCCTATTTAAATATGTGTTGTTCTTTCACAGATGAGGGATCAAGTGTTCTGCGATCCATGCCTCTGTTAGTTGCAGACCCTGAAGCCGGACCCTCGACAGCAGCTGGCGCTGGTCTCTGTAGATCGACACCGTACGACCGGGCCGAGGACGACCCTTCGTCAGGAGAGGCCGTGTTAGCAACTTTGATGTAGGTATACCTCTCCACTTAACAGAGTTAAACAGGTACCGAAGGAACGACGCCTGTTATTCGCGCGTTTTGACGTCGCTGCTCGGAACACAAGGCCGAATCGTGAGGGTCTACGTGAGATCACGCGGAGCAGAGCTCGACGGCTGTGAAGGATAACCAAGCCATATAAGATGAGTATTCAAATAGAGAAAGACTCTCACCTCGTCAATTTGTTTACGTAATAAAGTGTTCTCAGTCCACAGAGAAGCTGGACTCTGCGGTCGTTACGAGCTGAAGCTGTTGAGCGGAGGCTACGGGAGAACGACTTTGGCTGCCGTGCAGTACATGGTACCGTGGCGAGGCGAGTGGTGCTCGGAGACGTGTGCCGCGTTCTTCGATAGCGAGTACCACAATACGACTGCTTGAGTAAAAGGGCCCTATTTTCATTATTTTGAGACGTCTCTGAGGTGAAGTCTGTAAGATTGAGTTTGAAATTTATGAATGTTGTGCGATGTATGAATTAAGTGAAAGAGATATTATGAACGGAGGATGAAAAATTAGGTGGCGGTTTTAAAGATACTGAGCGCCTATTTAAATATGTGTTGTTCTTTCACAGATGAGGGATCAAGTGTTCTGCGATCCATGCCTCTGTTAGTTGCAGACCCTGAAGCCGGACCCTCGACAGCAGCTGGCGCTGGTCTCTGTAGATCGACACCGTACGACCGGGCCGAGGACGACCCTTCGTCAGGAGAGGCCGTGTTAGCAACTTTGATGTAGGTATACCTCTCCACTTAACAGAGTTAAACAGGTACCGAAGGGACGACGCCTGTTATTCGCGCGTTTTGACGTCGCTGCTCGGAACACAAGGCCGAATCGTGAGGGTCTACGTGAGATCACGCGGAGCAGAGCTCGACGGCTGTGAAGGATAACCAGGCCATATAAGATGAGTATTCAAATAGAGAAAGACTCTCACCTCGTCAATTTGTTTACGTAATAAAGTGTTCTCAGTCCACAGAGAAGCTGGACTCTGCGGTCGTTACGAGCTGAAGCTGTTGAGCGGAGGCTACGGGAGAACGACTCTGGCTGCCGTGCAGTACATGGTACCGTGGCGAGGCGAGTGGTGCTCGGAGACGTGTGCCGCGTTCTTCGATAGCGAGTACCACAATACGACTGCTTGAGTAAAAGGGCCCTATTTTCATTATTTTGAGACGTCTCTGAGGTGAAGTCTGTAAGATTGAGTTTGAAATTTATGAATGTTGTGCGATGTATGAATTAAGTGAAAGAGATATTATGAACGGAGGATGAAAAATTAGGTGGCGGTTTTAAAGATACTGAGCGCCTATTTAAATATGTGTTGTTCTTTCACAGATGAGGGATCAAGTGTTCTGCGATCCATGCCTCTGTTAGTTGCAGACCCTGAAGCCGGACCCTCGACAGCAGCTGGCGCTGGTCTCTGTAGATCGACACCGTACGACCGGGCCGAGGACGACCCTTCGTCAGGAGAGGCCGTGTTAGCAACTTTGATGTAGGTATACCTCTCCACTTAACAGAGTTAAACAGGTACCGAAGGGACGACGCCTGTTATTCGCGCGTTTTGACGTCGCTGCTCGGAACACAAGGCCGAATCGTGAGGGTCTACGTGAGATCACGCGGAGCAGAGCTCGACGGCTGTGAAGGATAACCAAGCCATATAAGATGAGTATTCAAATAGAGAAAGACTCTCACCTCGTCAATTTGTTTACGTAATAAAGTGTTCTCAGTCCACAGAGAAGCTGGACTCTGCGGTCGTTACGAGCTGAAGCTGTTGAGCGGAGGCTACGGGAGAACGACTCTGGCTGCCGTGCAGTACATGGTACCGTGGCGAGGCGAGTGGTGCTCGGAGACGTGTGCCGCGTTCTTCGATAGCGAGTACCACAATACGACTGCTTGAGTAAAAGGGCCCTATTTTCATTATTTTGAGACGTCTCCGAGGTGAAGTCTGTAAGATTGAGTTTGAAATTTATGAATGTTGTGCGATGTATGAATTAAGTGAAAGAGATATTATGAACGGAGGATGAAAAATTAGGTGGCGGTTTTAAAGATACTGAGCGCCTATTTAAATATGTGTTGTTCTTTCACAGATGAGGGATCAAGTGTTCTGCGATCCATGCCTCTGTTAGTTGCAGACCCTGAAGCCGGACCCTCGACAGCAGCTGGCGCTGGTCTCTGTAGATCGACACCGTACGACCGGGCCGAGGACGACCCTTCGTCAGGAGAGGCCGTGTTAGCAACTTTGATGTAGGTATACCTCTCCACTTAACAGAGTTAAACAGGTACCGAAGGGACGACGCCTGTTATTCGCGCGTTTTGACGTCGCTGCTCGGAACACAAGGCCGAATCGTGAGGGTCTACGTGAGATCACGCGGAGCAGAGCTCGACGGCTGTGAAGGATAACCAAGCCATATAAGATGAGTATTCAAATAGAGAAAGACTCTCACCTCGTCAATTTGTTTACGTAATAAAGTGTTCTCAGTCCACAGAGAAGCTGGACTCTGCGGTCGTTACGAGCTGAAGCTGTTGAGCGGAGGCTACGGGAGAACGACTCTGGCTGCCGTGCAGTACATGGTACCGTGGCGAGGCGAGTGGTGCTCGGAGACGTGTGCCGCGTTCTTCGATAGCGAGTACCACAATACGACTGCTTGAGTAAAAGGGCCCTATTTTCATTATTTTGAGACGTCTCTGAGGTGAAGTCTGTAAGATTGAGTTTGAAATTTATGAATGTTGTGCGATGTATGAATTAAGTGAAAGAGATATTATGAACGGAGGATGAAAAATTAGGTGGCGGTTTTAAAGATACTGAGCGCCTATTTAAATATGTGTTGTTCTTTCACAGATGAGGGATCAAGTGTTCTGCGATCCATGCCTCTGTTAGTTGCAGACCCTGAAGCCGGACCCTCGACAGCAGCTGGCGCTGGTCTCTGTAGATCGACACCGTACGACCGGGCCGAGGACGACCCTTCGTCAGGAGAGGCCGTGTTAGCAACTTTGATGTAGGTATACCTCTCCACTTAACAGAGTTAAACAGGTACCGAAGGGACGACGCCTGTTATTCGCGCGTTTTGACGTCGCTGCTCGGAACACAAGGCCGAATCGTGAGGGTCTACGTGAGATCACGCGGAGCAGAGCTCGACGGCTGTGAAGGATAACCAGGCCATATAAGATGAGTATTCAAATAGAGAAAGACTCTCACCTCGTCAATTTGTTTACGTAATAAAGTGTTCTCAGTCCACAGAGAAGCTGGACTCTGCGGTCGTTACGAGCTGAAGCTGTTGAGCGGAGGCTACGGGAGAACGACTCTGGCTGCCGTGCAGTACATGGTACCGTGGCGAGGCGAGTGGTGCTCGGAGACGTGTGCCGCGTTCTTCGATAGCGAGTACCACAATACGACTGCTTGAGTAAAAGGGCCCTATTTTCATTATTTTGAGACGTCTCTGAGGTGAAGTCTGTAAGATTGAGTTTGAAATTTATGAATGTTGTGCGATGTATGAATTAAGTGAAAGAGATATTATGAACGGAGGATGAAAAATTAGGTGGCGGTTTTAAAGATACTGAGCGCCTATTTAAATATGTGTTGTTCTTTCACAGATGAGGGATCAAGTGTTCTGCGATCCATGCCTCTGTTAGTTGCAGACCCTGAAGCCGGACCCTCGACAGCAGCTGGCGCTGGTCTCTGTAGATCGACACCGTACGACCGGGCCGAGGACGACCCTTCGTCAGGAGAGGCCGTGTTAGCAACTTTGATGTAGGTATACCTCTCCACTTAACAGAGTTAAACAGGTACCGAAGGGACGACGCCTGTTATTCGCGCGTTTTGACGTCGCTGCTCGGAACACAAGGCCGAATCGTGAGGGTCTACGTGAGATCACGCGGAGCAGAGCTCGACGGCTGTGAAGGATAACCAGGCCATATAAGATGAGTATTCAAATAGAGAAAGACTCTCACCTCGTCAATTTGTTTACGTAATAAAGTGTTCTCAGTCCACAGAGAAGCTGGACTCTGCGGTCGTTACGAGCTGAAGCTGTTGAGCGGAGGCTACGGGAGAACGACTCTGGCTGCCGTGCAGTACATGGTACCGTGGCGAGGCGAGTGGTGCTCGGAGACGTGTGCCGCGTTCTTCGATAGCGAGTACCACAATACGACTGCTTGAGTAAAAGGGCCCTATTTTCATTATTTTGAGACGTCTCTGAGGTGAAGTCTGTAAGATTGAGTTTGAAATTTATGAATGTTGTGCGATGTATGAATTAAGTGAAAGAGATATTATGAACGGAGGATGAAAAATTAGGTGGCGGTTTTAAAGATACTGAGCGCCTATTTAAATATGTGTTGTTCTTTCACAGATGAGGGATCAAGTGTTCTGCGATCCATGCCTCTGTTAGTTGCAGACCCTGAAGCCGGACCCTCGACAGCAGCTGGCGCTGGTCTCTGTAGATCGACACCGTACGACCGGGCCGAGGACGACCCTTCGTCAGGAGAGGCCGTGTTAGCAACTTTGATGTAGGTATACCTCTCCACTTAACAGAGTTAAACAGGTACCGAAGGGACGACGCCTGTTATTCGCGCGTTTTGACGTCGCTGCTCGGAACACAAGGCCGAATCGTGAGGGTCTACGTGAGATCACGCGGAGCAGAGCTCGACGGCTGTGAAGGATAACCAAGCCATATAAGATGAGTATTCAAATAGAGAAAGACTCTCACCTCGTCAATTTGTTTACGTAATAAAGTGTTCTCAGTCCACAGAGAAGCTGGACTCTGCGGTCGTTACGAGCTGAAGCTGTTGAGCGGAGGCTACGGGAGAACGACTCTGGCTGCCGTGCAGTACATGGTACCGTGGCGAGGCGAGTGGTGCTCGGAGACGTGTGCCGCGTTCTTCGATAGCGAGTACCACAATACGACTGCTTGAGTAAAAGGGCCCTATTTTCATTATTTTGAGACGTCTCTGAGGTGAAGTCTGTAAGATTGAGTTTGAAATTTATGAATGTTGTGCGATGTATGAATTAAGTGAAAGAGATATTATGAACGGAGGATGAAAAATTAGGTGGCGGTTTTAAAGATACTGAGCGCCTATTTAAATATGTGTTGTTCTTTCACAGATGAGGGATCAAGTGTTCTGCGATCCATGCCTCTGTTAGTTGCAGACCCTGAAGCCGGACCCTCGACAGCAGCTGGCGCTGGTCTCTGTAGATCGACACCGTACGACCGGGCCGAGGACGACCCTTCGTCAGGAGAGGCCGTGTTAGCAACTTTGATGTAGGTATACCTCTCCACTTAACAGAGTTAAACAGGTACCGAAGGGACGACGCCTGTTATTCGCGCGTTTTGACGTCGCTGCTCGGAACACAAGGCCGAATCGTGAGGGTCTACGTGAGATCACGCGGAGCAGAGCTCGACGGCTGTGAAGGATAACCAAGCCATATAAGATGAGTATTCAAATAGAGAAAGACTCTCACCTCGTCAATTTGTTTACGTAATAAAGTGTTCTCAGTCCACAGAGAAGCTGGACTCTGCGGTCGTTACGAGCTGAAGCTGTTGAGCGGAGGCTACGGGAGAACGACTCTGGCTGCCGTGCAGTACATGGTACCGTGGCGAGGCGAGTGGTGCTCGGAGACGTGTGCCGCGTTCTTCGATAGCGAGTACCACAATACGACTGCTTGAGTAAAAGGGCCCTATTTTCATTATTTTGAGACGTCTCTGAGGTGAAGTCTGTAAGATTGAGTTTGAAATTTATGAATGTTGTGCGATGTATGAATTAAGTGAAAGAGATATTATGAACGGAGGATGAAAAATTAGGTGGCGGTTTTAAAGATACTGAGCGCCTATTTAAATATGTGTTGTTCTTTCACAGATGAGGGATCAAGTGTTCTGCGATCCATGCCTCTGTTAGTTGCAGACCCTGAAGCCGGACCCTCGACAGCAGCTGGCGCTGGTCTCTGTAGATCGACACCGTACGACCGGGCCGAGGACGACCCTTCGTCAGGAGAGGCCGTGTTAGCAACTTTGATGTAGGTATACCTCTCCACTTAACAGAGTTAAACAGGTACCGAAGGGACGACGCCTGTTATTCGCGCGTTTTGACGTCGCTGCTCGGAACACAAGGCCGAATCGTGAGGGTCTACGTGAGATCACGCGGAGCAGAGCTCGACGGCTGTGAAGGATAACCAAGCCATATAAGATGAGTATTCAAATAGAGAAAGACTCTCACCTCGTCAATTTGTTTACGTAATAAAGTGTTCTCAGTCCACAGAGAAGCTGGACTCTGCGGTCGTTACGAGCTGAAGCTGTTGAGCGGAGGCTACGGGAGAACGACTCTGGCTGCCGTGCAGTACATGGTACCGTGGCGAGGCGAGTGGTGCTCGGAGACGTGTGCCGCGTTCTTCGATAGCGAGTACCACAATACGACTGCTTGAGTAAAAGGGCCCTATTTTCATTATTTTGAGACGTCTCTGAGGTGAAGTCTGTAAGATTGAGTTTGAAATTTATGAATGTTGTGCGATGTATGAATTAAGTGAAAGAGATATTATGAACGGAGGATGAAAAATTAGGTGGCGGTTTTAAAGATACTGAGCGCCTATTTAAATATGTGTTGTTCTTTCACAGATGAGGGATCAAGTGTTCTGCGATCCATGCCTCTGTTAGTTGCAGACCCTGAAGCCGGACCCTCGACAGCAGCTGGCGCTGGTCTCTGTAGATCGACACCGTACGACCGGGCCGAGGACGACCCTTCGTCAGGAGAGGCCGTGTTAGCAACTTTGATGTAGGTATACCTCTCCACTTAACAGAGTTAAACAGGTACCGAAGGGACGACGCCTGTTATTCGCGCGTTTTGACGTCGCTGCTCGGAACACAAGGCCGAATCGTGAGGGTCTACGTGAGATCACGCGGAGCAGAGCTCGACGGCTGTGAAGGATAACCAGGCCATATAAGATGAGTATTCAAATAGAGAAAGACTCTCACCTCGTCAATTTGTTTACGTAATAAAGTGTTCTCAGTCCACAGAGAAGCTGGACTCTGCGGTCGTTACGAGCTGAAGCTGTTGAGCGGAGGCTACGGGAGAACGACTCTGGCTGCCGTGCAGTACATGGTACCGTGGCGAGGCGAGTGGTGCTCGGAGACGTGTGCCGCGTTCTTCGATAGCGAGTACCACAATACGACTGCTTGAGTAAAAGGGCCCTATTTTCATTATTTTGAGACGTCTCTGAGGTGAAGTCTGTAAGATTGAGTTTGAAATTTATGAATGTTGTGCGATGTATGAATTAAGTGAAAGAGATATTATGAACGGAGGATGAAAAATTAGGTGGCGGTTTTAAAGATACTGAGCGCCTATTTAAATATGTGTTGTTCTTTCACAGATGAGGGATCAAGTGTTCTGCGATCCATGCCTCTGTTAGTTGCAGACCCTGAAGCCGGACCCTCGACAGCAGCTGGCGCTGGTCTCTGTAGATCGACACCGTACGACCGGGCCGAGGACGACCCTTCGTCAGGAGAGGCCGTGTTAGCAACTTTGATGTAGGTATACCTCTCCACTTAACAGAGTTAAACAGGTACCGAAGGGACGACGCCTGTTATTCGCGCGTTTTGACGTCGCTGCTCGGAACACAAGGCCGAATCGTGAGGGTCTACGTGAGATCACGCGGAGCAGAGCTCGACGGCTGTGAAGGATAACCAGGCCATATAAGATGAGTATTCAAATAGAGAAAGACTCTCACCTCGTCAATTTGTTTACGTAATAAAGTGTTCTCAGTCCACAGAGAAGCTGGACTCTGCGGTCGTTACGAGCTGAAGCTGTTGAGCGGAGGCTACGGGAGAACGACTCTGGCTGCCGTGCAGTACATGGTACCGTGGCGAGGCGAGTGGTGCTCGGAGACGTGTGCCGCGTTCTTCGATAGCGAGTACCACAATACGACTGCTTGAGTAAAAGGGCCCTATTTTCATTATTTTGAGACGTCTCTGAGGTGAAGTCTGTAAGATTGAGTTTGAAATTTATGAATGTTGTGCGATGTATGAATTAAGTGAAAGAGATATTATGAACGGAGGATGAAAAATTAGGTGGCGGTTTTAAAGATACTGAGCGCCTATTTAAATATGTGTTGTTCTTTCACAGATGAGGGATCAAGTGTTCTGCGATCCATGCCTCTGTTAGTTGCAGACCCTGAAGCCGGACCCTCGACAGCAGCTGGCGCTGGTCTCTGTAGATCGACACCGTACGACCGGGCCGAGGACGACCCTTCGTCAGGAGAGGCCGTGTTAGCAACTTTGATGTAGGTATACCTCTCCACTTAACAGAGTTAAACAGGTACCGAAGGGACGACGCCTGTTATTCGCGCGTTTTGACGTCGCTGCTCGGAACACAAGGCCGAATCGTGAGGGTCTACGTGAGATCACGCGGAGCAGAGCTCGACGGCTGTGAAGGATAACCAAGCCATATAAGATGAGTATTCAAATAGAGAAAGACTCTCACCTCGTCAATTTGTTTACGTAATAAAGTGTTCTCAGTCCACAGAGAAGCTGGACTCTGCGGTCGTTACGAGCTGAAGCTGTTGAGCGGAGGCTACGGGAGAACGACTCTGGCTGCCGTGCAGTACATGGTACCGTGGCGAGGCGAGTGGTGCTCGGAGACGTGTGCCGCGTTCTTCGATAGCGAGTACCACAATACGACTGCTTGAGTAAAAGGGCCCTATTTTCATTATTTTGAGACGTCTCTGAGGTGAAGTCTGTAAGATTGAGTTTGAAATTTATGAATGTTGTGCGATGTATGAATTAAGTGAAAGAGATATTATGAACGGAGGATGAAAAATTAGGTGGCGGTTTTAAAGATACTGAGCGCCTATTTAAATATGTGTTGTTCTTTCACAGATGAGGGATCAAGTGTTCTGCGATCCATGCCTCTGTTAGTTGCAGACCCTGAAGCCGGACCCTCGACAGCAGCTGGCGCTGGTCTCTGTAGATCGACACCGTACGACCGGGCCGAGGACGACCCTTCGTCAGGAGAGGCCGTGTTAGCAACTTTGATGTAGGTATACCTCTCCACTTAACAGAGTTAAACAGGTACCGAAGGGACGACGCCTGTTATTCGCGCGTTTTGACGTCGCTGCTCGGAACACAAGGCCGAATCGTGAGGGTCTACGTGAGATCACGCGGAGCAGAGCTCGACGGCTGTGAAGGATAACCAGGCCATATAAGATGAGTATTCAAATAGAGAAAGACTCTCACCTCGTCAATTTGTTTACGTAATAAAGTGTTCTCAGTCCACAGAGAAGCTGGACTCTGCGGTCGTTACGAGCTGAAGCTGTTGAGCGGAGGCTACGGGAGAACGACTCTGGCTGCCGTGCAGTACATGGTACCGTGGCGAGGCGAGTGGTGCTCGGAGACGTGTGCCGCGTTCTTCGATAGCGAGTACCACAATACGACTGCTTGAGTAAAAGGGCCCTATTTTCATTATTTTGAGACGTCTCTGAGGTGAAGTCTGTAAGATTGAGTTTGAAATTTATGAATGTTGTGCGATGTATGAATTAAGTGAAAGAGATATTATGAACGGAGGATGAAAAATTAGGTGGCGGTTTTAAAGATACTGAGCGCCTATTTAAATATGTGTTGTTCTTTCACAGATGAGGGATCAAGTGTTCTGCGATCCATGCCTCTGTTAGTTGCAGACCCTGAAGCCGGACCCTCGACAGCAGCTGGCGCTGGTCTCTGTAGATCGACACCGTACGACCGGGCCGAGGACGACCCTTCGTCAGGAGAGGCCGTGTTAGCAACTTTGATGTAGGTATACCTCTCCACTTAACAGAGTTAAACAGGTACCGAAGGGACGACGCCTGTTATTCGCGCGTTTTGACGTCGCTGCTCGGAACACAAGGCCGAATCGTGAGGGTCTACGTGAGATCACGCGGAGCAGAGCTCGACGGCTGTGAAGGATAACCAAGCCATATAAGATGAGTATTCAAATAGAGAAAGACTCTCACCTCGTCAATTTGTTTACGTAATAAAGTGTTCTCAGTCCACAGAGAAGCTGGACTCTGCGGTCGTTACGAGCTGAAGCTGTTGAGCGGAGGCTACGGGAGAACGACTCTGGCTGCCGTGCAGTACATGGTACCGTGGCGAGGCGAGTGGTGCTCGGAGACGTGTGCCGCGTTCTTCGATAGCGAGTACCACAATACGACTGCTTGAGTAAAAGGGCCCTATTTTCATTATTTTGAGACGTCTCTGAGGTGAAGTCTGTAAGATTGAGTTTGAAATTTATGAATGTTGTGCGATGTATGAATTAAGTGAAAGAGATATTATGAACGGAGGATGAAAAATTAGGTGGCGGTTTTAAAGATACTGAGCGCCTATTTAAATATGTGTTGTTCTTTCACAGATGAGGGATCAAGTGTTCTGCGATCCATGCCTCTGTTAGTTGCAGACCCTGAAGCCGGACCCTCGACAGCAGCTGGCGCTGGTCTCTGTAGATCGACACCGTACGACCGGGCCGAGGACGACCCTTCGTCAGGAGAGGCCGTGTTAGCAACTTTGATGTAGGTATACCTCTCCACTTAACAGAGTTAAACAGGTACCGAAGGGACGACGCCTGTTATTCGCGCGTTTTGACGTCGCTGCTCGGAACACAAGGCCGAATCGTGAGGGTCTACGTGAGATCACGCGGAGCAGAGCTCGACGGCTGTGAAGGATAACCAGGCCATATAAGATGAGTATTCAAATAGAGAAAGACTCTCACCTCGTCAATTTGTTTACGTAATAAAGTGTTCTCAGTCCACAGAGAAGCTGGACTCTGCGGTCGTTACGAGCTGAAGCTGTTGAGCGGAGGCTACGGGAGAACGACTCTGGCTGCCGTGCAGTACATGGTACCGTGGCGAGGCGAGTGGTGCTCGGAGACGTGTGCCGCGTTCTTCGATAGCGAGTACCACAATACGACTGCTTGAGTAAAAGGGCCCTATTTTCATTATTTTGAGACGTCTCTGAGGTGAAGTCTGTAAGATTGAGTTTGAAATTTATGAATGTTGTGCGATGTATGAATTAAGTGAAAGAGATATTATGAACGGAGGATGAAAAATTAGGTGGCGGTTTTAAAGATACTGAGCGCCTATTTAAATATGTGTTGTTCTTTCACAGATGAGGGATCAAGTGTTCTGCGATCCATGCCTCTGTTAGTTGCAGACCCTGAAGCCGGACCCTCGACAGCAGCTGGCGCTGGTCTCTGTAGATCGACACCGTACGACCGGGCCGAGGACGACCCTTCGTCAGGAGAGGCCGTGTTAGCAACTTTGATGTAGGTATACCTCTCCACTTAACAGAGTTAAACAGGTACCGAAGGGACGACGCCTGTTATTCGCGCGTTTTGACGTCGCTGCTCGGAAAGCAAGGCCGAATCGTGAGGGTCTACGTGAGGGTCTACGTGAGATCACGCGGAGCAGAGCTCGACGGCTGTGAAGGATAACCAAGCCATATAAGATGAGTATTCAAATAGAGAAAGACTCTCACCTCTTCAATTTGTTTACGTAATAAAGTGTTCTCAGTCCACAGAGAAGCTGGACTCTGCGGTCGTTACGAGCTGAAGCTGTTGAGCGGAGGCTACGGGAGAACGACTCTGGCTGCCGTGCAGTACATGGTACCGTGGCGAGGCGAGTGGTGCTCGGAGACGTGTGCCGCGTTCTTCGATAGCGAGTACCACAATACGACTGCTTGAGTAAAAGGGCCCTATTTTCATTATTTTGAGACGTCTCTGAGGTGAAGTCTGTAAGATTGAGTTTGAAATTTATGAATGTTGTGCGATGTATGAATTAAGTGAAAGAGATATTATGAACGGAGGATGAAAAATTAGGTGGCGGTTTTAAAGATACTGAGCGCCTATTTAAATATGTGTTGTTCTTTCACAGATGAGGGATCAAGTGTTCTGCGATCCATGCCTCTGTTAGTTGCAGACCCTGAAGCCGGACCCTCGACAGCAGCTGGCGCTGGTCTCTGTAGATCGACACCGTACGACCGGGCCGAGGACGACCCTTCGTCAGGAGAGGCCGTGTTAGCAACTTTGATGTAGGTATACCTCTCCACTTAACAGAGTTAAACAGGTACCGAAGGGACGACGCCTGTTATTCGCGCGTTTTGACGTCGCTGCTCGGAACACAAGGCCGAATCGTGAGGGTCTACGTGAGATCACGCGGAGCAGAGCTCGACGGCTGTGAAGGATAACCAGGCCATATAAGATGAGTATTCAAATAGAGAAAGACTCTCACCTCGTCAATTTGTTTACGTAATAAAGTGTTCTCAGTCCACAGAGAAGCTGGACTCTGCGGTCGTTACGAGCTAAAGCTGTTGAGCGGAGGCTACGGGAGAACGACTCTGGCTGCCGTGCAGTACATGGTACCGTGGCGAGGCGAGTGGTGCTCGGAGACGTGTGCCGCGTTCTTCGATAGCGAGTACCACAATACGACTGCTTGAGTAAAAGGGCCCTATTTTCATTATTTTGAGACGTCTCTGAGGTGAAGTCTGTAAGATTGAGTTTGAAATTTATGAATGTTGTGCGATGTATGAATTAAGTGAAAGAGATATTATGAACGGAGGATGAAAAATTAGGTGGCGGTTTTAAAGATACTGAGCGCCTATTTAAATATGTGTTGTTCTTTCACAGATGAGGGATCAAGTGTTCTGCGATCCATGCCTCTGTTAGTTGCAGACCCTGAAGCCGGACCCTCGACAGCAGCTGGCGCTGGTCTCTGTAGATCGACACCGTACGACCGGGCCGAGGACGACCCTTCGTCAGGAGAGGCCGTGTTAGCAACTTTGATGTAGGTATACCTCTCCACTTAACAGAGTTAAACAGGTACCGAAGGGACGACGCCTGTTATTCGCGCGTTTTGACGTCGCTGCTCGGAACACAAGGCCGAATCGTGAGGGTCTACGTGAGATCACGCGGAGCAGAGCTCGACGGCTGTAAAGGATAACCAAGCCATATAAGATGAGTATTCAAATAGAGAAAGACTCTCACCTCGTCAATTTGTTTACGTAATAAAGTGTTCTCAGTCCACAGAGAAGCTGGACTCTGCGGTCGTTACGAGCTGAAGCTGTTGAGCGGAGGCTACGGGAGAACGACTCTGGCTGCCGTGCAGTACATGGTACCGTGGCGAGGCGAGTGGTGCTCGGAGACGTGTGCCGCGTTCTTCGATAGCGAGTACCACAATACGACTGCTTGAGTAAAAGGGCCCTATTTTCATTATTTTGAGACGTCTCTGAGGTGAAGTCTGTAAGATTGAGTTTGAAATTTATGAATGTTGTGCGATGTATGAATTAAGTGAAAGAGATATTATGAACGGAGGATGAAAAATTAGGTGGCGGTTTTAAAGATACTGAGCGCCTATTTAAATATGTGTTGTTCTTTCACAGATGAGGGATCAAGTGTTCTGCGATCCATGCCTCTGTTAGTTGCAGACCCTGAAGCCGGACCCTCGACAGCAGCTGGCGCTGGTCTCTGTAGATCGACACCGTACGACCGGGCCGAGGACGACCCTTCGTCAGGAGAGGCCGTGTTAGCAACTTTGATGTAGGTATACCTCTCCACTTAACAGAGTTAAACAGGTACCGAAGGGACGACGCCTGTTATTCGCGCGTTTTGACGTCGCTGCTCGGAACACAAGGCCGAATCGTGAGGGTCTACGTGAGATCACGCGGAGCAGAGCTCGACGGCTGTGAAGGATAACCAAGCCATATAAGATGAGTATTCAAATAGAGAAAGACTCTCACCTCGTCAATTTGTTTACGTAATAAGGTGTTCTCAGTCCACAGAGAAGCTGGACTCTGCGGTCGTTACGAGCTGAAGCTGTTGAGCGGAGGCTACGGGAGAACGACTCTGGCTGCCGTGCAGTACATGGTACCGTGGCGAGGCGAGTGGTGCTCGGAGACGTGTGCCGCGTTCTTCGATAGCGAGTACCACAATACGACTGCTTGAGTAAAAGGGCCCTATTTTCATTATTTTGAGACGTCTCTGAGGTGAAGTCTGTAAGATTGAGTTTGAAATTTATGAATGTTGTGCGATGTATGAATTAAGTGAAAGAGATATTATGAACGGAGGATGAAAAATTAGGTGGCGGTTTTAAAGATACTGAGCGCCTATTTAAATATGTGTTGTTCTTTCACAGATGAGGGATCAAGTGTTCTGCGATCCATGCCTCTGTTAGTTGCAGACCCTGAAGCCGGACCCTCGACAGCAGCTGGCGCTGGTCTCTGTAGATCGACACCGTACGACCGGGCCGAGGACGACCCTTCGTCAGGAGAGGCCGTGTTAGCAACTTTGATGTAGGTATACCTCTCCACTTAACAGAGTTAAACAGGTACCGAAGGGACGACGCCTGTTATTCGCGCGTTTTGACGTCGCTGCTCGGAACACAAGGCCGAATCGTGAGGGTCTACGTGAGATCACGCGGAGCAGAGCTCGACGGCTGTGAAGGATAACCAGGCCATATAAGATGAGTATTCAAATAGAGAAAGACTCTCACCTCGTCAATTTGTTTACGTAATAAAGTGTTCTCAGTCCACAGAGAAGCTGGACTCTGCGGTCGTTACGAGCTGAAGCTGTTGAGCGGAGGCTACGGGAGAACGACTCTGGCTGCCGTGCAGTACATGGTACCGTGGCGAGGCGAGTGGTGCTCGGAGACGTGTGCCGCGTTCTTCGATAGCGAGTACCACAATACGACTGCTTGAGTAAAAGGGCCCTATTTTCATTATTTTGAGACGTCTCTGAGGTGAAGTCTGTAAGATTGAGTTTGAAATTTATGAATGTTGTGCGATGTATGAATTAAGTGAAAGAGATATTATGAACGGAGGATGAAAAATTAGGTGGCGGTTTTAAAGATACTGAGCGCCTATTTAAATATGTGTTGTTCTTTCACAGATGAGGGATCAAGTGTTCTGCGATCCATGCCTCTGTTAGTTGCAGACCCTGAAGCCGGACCCTCGACAGCAGCTGGCGCTGGTCTCTGTAGATCGACACCGTACGACCGGGCCGAGGACGACCCTTCGTCAGGAGAGGCCGTGTTAGCAACTTTGATGTAGGTATACCTCTCCACTTAACAGAGTTAAACAGGTACCGAAGGGACGACGCCTGTTATTCGCGCGTTTTGACGTCGCTGCTCGGAACACAAGGCCGAATCGTGAGGGTCTACGTGAGATCACGCGGAGCAGAGCTCGACGGCTGTGAAGGATAACCAAGCCATATAAGATGAGTATTCAAATAGAGAAAGACTCTCACCTCGTCAATTTGTTTACGTAATAAAGTGTTCTCAGTCCACAGAGAAGCTGGACTCTGCGGTCGTTACGAGCTGAAGCTGTTGAGCGGAGGCTACGGGAGAACGACTCTGGCTGCCGTGCAGTACATGGTACCGTGGCGAGGCGAGTGGTGCTCGGAGACGTGTGCCGCGTTCTTCGATAGCGAGTACCACAATACGACTGCTTGAGTAAAAGGGCCCTATTTTCATTATTTTGAGACGTCTCTGAGGTGAAGTCTGTAAGATTGAGTTTGAAATTTATGAATGTTGTGCGATGTATGAATTAAGTGAAAGAGATATTATGAACGGAGGATGAAAAATTAGGTGGCGGTTTTAAAGATACTGAGCGCCTATTTAAATATGTGTTGTTCTTTCACAGATGAGGGATCAAGTGTTCTGCGATCCATGCCTCTGTTAGTTGCAGACCCTGAAGCCGGACCCTCGACAGCAGCTGGCGCTGGTCTCTGTAGATCGACACCGTACGACCGGGCCGAGGACGACCCTTCGTCAGGAGAGGCCGTGTTAGCAACTTTGATGTAGGTATACCTCTCCACTTAACAGAGTTAAACAGGTACCGAAGGGACGACGCCTGTTATTCGCGCGTTTTGACGTCGCTGCTCGGAACACAAGGCCGAATCGTGAGGGTCTACGTGAGATCACGCGGAGCAGAGCTCGACGGCTGTGAAGGATAACCAGGCCATATAAGATGAGTATTCAAATAGAGAAAGACTCTCACCTCGTCAATTTGTTTACGTAATAAAGTGTTCTCAGTCCACAGAGAAGCTGGACTCTGCGGTCGTTACGAGCTGAAGCTGTTGAGCGGAGGCTACGGGAGAACGACTCTGGCTGCCGTGCAGTACATGGTACCGTGGCGAGGCGAGTGGTGCTCGGAGACGTGTGCCGCGTTCTTCGATAGCGAGTACCACAATACGACTGCTTGAGTAAAAGGGCCCTATTTTCATTATTTTGAGACGTCTCTGAGGTGAAGTCTGTAAGATTGAGTTTGAAATTTATGAATGTTGTGCGATGTATGAATTAAGTGAAAGAGATATTATGAACGGAGGATGAAAAATTAGGTGGCGGTTTTAAAGATACTGAGCGCCTATTTAAATATGTGTTGTTCTTTCACAGATGAGGGATCAAGTGTTCTGCGATCCATGCCTCTGTTAGTTGCAGACCCTGAAGCCGGACCCTCGACAGCAGCTGGCGCTGGTCTCTGTAGATCGACACCGTACGACCGGGCCGAGGACGACCCTTCGTCAGGAGAGGCCGTGTTAGCAACTTTGATGTAGGTATACCTCTCCACTTAACAGAGTTAAACAGGTACCGAAGGGACGACGCCTGTTATTCGCGCGTTTTGACGTCGCTGCTCGGAACACAAGGCCGAATCGTGAGGGTCTACGTGAGATCACGCGGAGCAGAGCTCGACGGCTGTGAAGGATAACCAAGCCATATAAGATGAGTATTCAAATAGAGAAAGACTCTCACCTCGTCAATTTGTTTACGTAATAAAGTGTTCTCAGTCCACAGAGAAGCTGGACTCTGCGGTCGTTACGAGCTGAAGCTGTTGAGCGGAGGCTACGGGAGAACGACTCTGGCTGCCGTGCAGTACATGGTACCGTGGCGAGGCGAGTGGTGCTCGGAGACGTGTGCCGCGTTCTTCGATAGCGAGTACCACAATACGACTGCTTGAGTAAAAGGGCCCTATTTTCATTATTTTGAGACGTCTCTGAGGTGAAGTCTGTAAGATTGAGTTTGAAATTTATGAATGTTGTGCGATGTATGAATTAAGTGAAAGAGATATTATGAACGGAGGATGAAAAATTAGGTGGCGGTTTTAAAGATACTGAGCGCCTATTTAAATATGTGTTGTTCTTTCACAGATGAGGGATCAAGTGTTCTGCGATCCATGCCTCTGTTAGTTGCAGACCCTGAAGCCGGACCCTCGACAGCAGCTGGCGCTGGTCTCTGTAGATCGACACCGTACGACCGGGCCGAGGACGACCCTTCGTCAGGAGAGGCCGTGTTAGCAACTTTGATGTAGGTATACCTCTCCACTTAACAGAGTTAAACAGGTACCGAAGGGACGACGCCTGTTATTCGCGCGTTTTGACGTCGCTGCTCGGAACACAAGGCCGAATCGTGAGGGTCTACGTGAGATCACGCGGAGCAGAGCTCGACGGCTGTGAAGGATAACCAAGCCATATAAGATGAGTATTCAAATAGAGAAAGACTCTCACCTCGTCAATTTGTTTACGTAATAAAGTGTTCTCAGTCCACAGAGAAGCTGGACTCTGCGGTCGTTACGAGCTGAAGCTGTTGAGCGGAGGCTACGGGAGAACGACTCTGGCTGCCGTGCAGTACATGGTACCGTGGCGAGGCGAGTGGTGCTCGGAGACGTGTGCCGCGTTCTTCGATAGCGAGTACCACAATACGACTGCTTGAGTAAAAGGGCCCTATTTTCATTATTTTGAGACGTCTCTGAGGTGAAGTCTGTAAGATTGAGTTTGAAATTTATGAATGTTGTGCGATGTATGAATTAAGTGAAAGAGATATTATGAACGGAGGATGAAAAATTAGGTGGCGGTTTTAAAGATACTGAGCGCCTATTTAAATATGTGTTGTTCTTTCACAGATGAGGGATCAAGTGTTCTGCGATCCATGCCTCTGTTAGTTGCAGACCCTGAAGCCGGACCCTCGACAGCAGCTGGCGCTGGTCTCTGTAGATCGACACCGTACGACCGGGCCGAGGACGACCCTTCGTCAGGAGAGGCCGTGTTAGCAACTTTGATGTAGGTATACCTCTCCACTTAACAGAGTTAAACAGGTACCGAAGGGACGACGCCTGTTATTCGCGCGTTTTGACGTCGCTGCTCGGAACACAAGGCCGAATCGTGAGGGTCTACGTGAGATCACGCGGAGCAGAGCTCGACGGCTGTGAAGGATAACCAGGCCATATAAGATGAGTATTCAAATAGAGAAAGACTCTCACCTCGTCAATTTGTTTACGTAATAAAGTGTTCTCAGTCCACAGAGAAGCTGGACTCTGCGGTCGTTACGAGCTAAAGCTGTTGAGCGGAGGCTACGGGAGAACGACTCTGGCTGCCGTGCAGTACATGGTACCGTGGCGAGGCGAGTGGTGCTCGGAGACGTGTGCCGCGTTCTTCGATAGCGAGTACCACACCTCTTATAAGACCAAAACGTCATTTATGGCTTTGCCGGTTGTTATCCTTTCCCATAGTTAGATTAACCAACCAACCCCTTAGTGTTTTTCGTAGTAGGTAGGTATAGTCCCCCCTAGGATAGTAGATATGAAAAAGTCCCCCCTCTTGTAAGTGGATAACAGACGACATTGCTATATATGTCAGGTCGAATAAGGTGGTTGGCTGGTGTTGGATAGTTACCAAGGGTGGTGACTGGGCGATTACTAAAGGTGGTAATGCGCACAGGTTAATGCACAGAGAGTGTGTTAACCTGAGGGAGATGCTTGGTGCGTCTGGCGTCAGAAGTGCCGAAGACAGAAGCCGGCGCGGCTGCTGCTGAAGACGGTGCAGTAGGCGACGTCCAGAGATACGACTGCTTGAGTAAAAGGGCCCTATTTTCATTATTTTGAGACGTCTCTGAGGTGAAGTCTGTAAGATTGAGTTTGAAATTTATGAATGTTGTGCGATGTATGAATTAAGTGAAAGAGATATTATGAACGGAGGATGAAAAATTAGGTGGCGGTTCTAAAGATACTGAGCGCCTATTTAAATATGTGTTGTTCTTTCACAGATGAGGGATCAAGTGTTCTGCGATCCATGCCTCTGTTAGTTGCAGACCCTGAAGCCGGACCCTCGACAGCAGCTGGCGCTGGTCTCTGTAGATCGACACCGTACGACCGGGCCGAGGACGACCCTTCGTCAGGAGAGGCCGTGTTAGCAACTTTGATGTAGGTATACCTCTCCACTTAACAGAGTTAAACAGGTACCGAAGGGACGACGCCTGTTATTCGCGCGTTTTGACGTCGCTGCTCGGAACACAAGGCCGAATCGTGAGGGTCTACGTGAGATCACGCGGAGCAGAGCTCGACGGCTGTGAAGGATAACCAGGCCATATAAGATGAGTATTCAAATAGAGAAAGACTCTCACCTCGTCAATTTGTTTACGTAATAAAGTGTTCTCAGTCCACAGAGAAGCTGGACTCTGCGGTCGTTACGAGCTGAAGCTGTTGAGCGGAGGCTACGGGAGAACGACTCTGGCTGCCGTGCAGTACATGGTACCGTGGCGAGGCGAGTGGTGCTCGGAGACGTGTGCCGCGTTCTTCGATAGCGAGTACCACACCTCTTATAAGACCAAAACGTCATTTATGGCTTTGCCGGTTGTTATCCTTTCCCATAGTTAGATTAACCAACCAACCCCTTAGTGTTTTTCGTAGTAGGTAGGTATAGTCCCCCCTAGGATAGTAGATATGAAAAAGTCCCCCCTCTTGTAAGTGGATAACAGACGACATTGCTATATATGTCAGGTCGAATAAGGTGGTTGGCTGGTGTTGGATAGTTACCAAGGGTGGTGACTGGGCGATTACTAAAGGTGGTAATGCGCACAGGTTAATGCACAGAGAGTGTGTTAACCTGAGGGAGATGCTTGGTGCGTCTGGCGTCAGAAGTGCCGAAGACAGAAGCCGGCGCGGCTGCTGCTGAAGACGGTGCAGTAGGCGACGTCCAGAGATACGACTGCTTGAGTAAAAGGGCCCTATTTTCATTATTTTGAGACGTCTCTGAGGTGAAGTCTGTAAGATTGAGTTTGAAATTTATGAATGTTGTGCGATGTATGAATTAAGTGAAAGAGATATTATGAACGGAGGATGAAAAATTAGGTGGCGGTTTTAAAGATACTGAGCGCCTATTTAAATATGTGTTGTTCTTTCACAGATGAGGGATCAAGTGTTCTGCGATCCATGCCTCTGTTAGTTGCAGACCCTGAAGCCGGACCCTCGACAGCAGCTGGCGCTGGTCTCTGTAGATCGACACCGTACGACCGGGCCGAGGACGACCCTTCGTCAGGAGAGGCCGTGTTAGCAACTTCCCCACCAGGAGGCAAACAACAAGGCGACCGCCTATAAATAGCGGGCCGAATCGAGGCTTGCGGTCACTTCGCTCGTGGTGCTCGACAGTGCAACATCTCATGGACAGTAGAGTTTTATTGTTTTTGTGTAATTTCGGTGTGAAGGACGCGTGAGTCATATTGTGTTTTGGTTATGTCATTTTCATGTGTAATCTAGATCATTTTCAATGTGTGTGGTCCAATCTGATTGTAGTAGTTTTGTTTAATTTTGATTAAATTGATTGTTAATGTTTAGATAAGCCTGTGGTTTATTTTTTTTAATGAATCAGATCCTTTTTACCTAAAATTATTATTTCGCTCGTTCAATCTACTCATTTGTCATGTCATGTCACAAGAGAGGTATGAGGTGTCTTGATGAGTGTCATGTTTTCATTTTGTCACTAAAAGTGAGGCGTTTTACTTGATGAGTAAGTATAATTCTTTTTACTATTATTGTTTGTACCTATGATAGATTAGGTTAGATGACAAGCAATGTAGGTAGGTATGTCTTGGTCAGTTTTTTTTTTTAAATTTATTTATCATAATAAAAGTTTACAAAAATGTAGCAACTAAAATAGCACCACGGAAACCACTAAGGTTTGTAAAGTAGATGCTATATGAGTCTTAGATTTACTCAACTGTTAGGTACTAACTAGGTAGGTAATTAAATTAAACTAATGGTAATAATGTAGGTAGCTGTAAAGTGACTATGTAAAATATTGGAGCAAGGTAAGTACATTTAATTTAATGAACATTGATATTTTTCTAAATTATTTAAGAAGTATGACTTTAGTTTTAATTTAATATTATTGTGTGTTATACTATCGCGTAAGTCAGTGGGTAAGTCATTAATTAACCGAGGAATCATATGCCTGCCTGTGCGCTCGCCGTACCCATTGTTCGCGCGCGGTGCGCATAACCTGTTTTGAGCAACTGCACGAGTGTATACAGGGTGCTTTATTTCTTTTTGAAGTGATTCGTTAAAAAATTGTTCTTTCAGTAAACTATATTTAACCAACGTATGAACTGGTAAGATTTGGCAATGCCTAAATAGGCCAAGGTCATTGCCATAAAACTGCTGTTTGATTTTATTTGAAACAATGTTTTTTAATATTTTTAATTGGAGCTTGTATATTAGATTAAGATATGTGTTAAATGTACGACCATAACTACTGATTCCATATTGGATATAGGATTCGGCCAGAGAGTTATATAACATTAGCTTGACTTTGAATGGGATACGATCTTTTAGTAAAGAAATATTTGCTAAAAATTGTCTTAATTATGGTTGTAGACAATTATGGTTATGGACACATATATTTATGATAGAGAAACATTTAATAAAAGGGGATTTAATGAGAAGTAGTTTGGTTTTATTCGGATTTATTACGAGGCCAGCATCGTGGCACCATCTTGATACGGCGTTGAGGTCTTGTTGCAAGAGAGCACTAGCCTTTATTGGGTCTTTGTCCGCTATAAGGAGGCACGTGTCATCGGCGAACTGATAACAGGTGCAATAGTTAATGCAGTTACTCATTTCGTTGACATAAGTCAGGAAATGAAGAGGTCCTAAAACAGATCCTTGTGCTGTGCCCTGAGTTGTTGTAATTGGTTCACTGTAAATGTTGTCTATTTTAACAGTAGATGATCGGTTAGTTAAATAGTTTTCTCACCACTTAGTTAAGTAGGTTAGGTAGATATAATTTTAATGTTTTACATTAGATACCTACTTATCCTACCTATTAGTTTAGGAGTATAGTACCTATTATATTATCTGTGGTTCAGGTATGTAGTGTTTAGTAAGTACCTAAATTGTGTTATATGAACGATAACTGATTGATATTGAGGTAATCAAGTAGTAAAATGGGTACCTAGGTAGGTAGGGAGGTACCTACCTAGATAATTTTGATGTTTTGTATGTAGTGATGGGTAGGTAGGTATTAGTAGATTATTTGGGTACCTACCTGGGCAAGGGGTAAGTAGGTACCTACCTCGATACCAATTGCAATGTTTTTTACCTACTTATTAGTTCAGTAGGTACTTACCTAAGTATCTAGTAGGATTAGGTTAGGATGAGTAGGTAGGTAGATAAATTAGGTAGTAGGTACTATCGACAAAAATTGTAAAAACTATGTACTTAGTTGGTAATTCGAAAACTATCAAGTGCACGAAAGGAGCATTTTTGAGGCGCACTTATACTATAAGTCCTTTCATCACACTGGTTTAAAAGAACTATTGACACGATAAGAAAAAGAAGAACAAACATATTATATTACTTACCTACATAAATGTACTTACTTAATGTACTCGTACCTACCTACAATGTGAAATCTATCTACTTCATATTTACAGATATAAACAAAAGTTTTGACACTTTTTCACCACTGAGACGGTTACAAAACTAATTTTGTTGTAGGTTTCTATCAATCAACTTCAAGCAATTCATTCAATTTTTAGCTACGTCAATTACCTACTTACGTCATACGCCACTGTGATGTCATTTCAACGTACGATCTGTCATTCGATCACGCAATACATCAGCTCACTCACTCCTCACTCGCTCGAATGAAACATTTGTATTTCCCTCGTTCGTCCCGCTCGCGCTCGCACGTTACGTCGTTTGGTGAGTGTGACACGAATTGTGAGGTGGTACAACGATTGAAAATGAGGTCCATGACATTTCTGAGCGAATGTATGGGACAAACGAGGTGCCTCACGTTATCACGTATGTCCTACTCAACACTATTTTACTCTTTGGTCAAGTCAAAAGAAAATAAAGTTGGCGGGTGCTCGTTGAATTAAAATTATGAATCGTTTTTAGTGATAGATAACTTGAATGTCAGTTATTTTATTGTGCTAACTTAAATATTAACTCTTAATGATTGTTAGAATTATAATTATTTATTGTAATCTATCTGGGGCGAGGGCGCTATGTTTATAGTGGGGATTTTTATTCACCTTACATTTTTATTTTCGATTTTCGATATCTACTTTAAATCTCCGATAGTAAAGGATGTTATTCCATATCACCCACATCATGAGGCAGTGGCGGATAGGCTTGTTCTATTTGTTGTGGATGGACTGCGAGCTGAATCATTTGTCAACTACACCACTATGAAATACCTAAGGTAAGTACCTACCTAACTATTTTCTTTTACCACTTATTTTTTTATTAGAATAGTTATCTGCCTAGTGGCTTGTCGTTAATCTAAAGTAAGTATGTTATTAATTATATGTTATCTTCTGTTTTAGATCTATAGCCAACTCAAATGGCAGATGGGGAATATCTAACACTCAAGTGCCTACTGAATCACGTCCCGGTCATGTTGCCATCATTGCTGGTTTCTATGAAGACCCTTCAGCTATTGCCAAGGGTTGGAAAGAAAACCCTGTTGACTTTGATTCTGTATTCAACCAGACTGCATACACTTGGTGTTGGGGAACCTATGACATAGTCAATATATTTACAAAAGGTCTAACAGATAACCACATTGTGGTTAATGATTTTGATCCATATGATCAGAGCTTCAGTATGGATAAAAACACAACACATTTAGACTTGTGGGTCTTTGACAAGGTGAAAGAGTTCTTTCAAGGTGCAGAGCATGATAATGACTTGAAAGAGAAATTGCAGATGAAGAAAATAGTATTATTTTTGCATTTGTTGGGTACTGATACTTCTGGGCACACTCACAAACCAAAAACAATGTAAGTTGGAACTAATATTTACCAACACATGATTTTCTATGAAGATTAATGTAGTTTGATTTATCTTGTATGTGTCTTGCAGCAACTTTTTGAACACCATCTCGCATGTAGACAATGGTATCAGAGAAATTGAAAAAGTTATCAGAGGTTATTATAATGATGATGGAAAGACTACTTTTCTCATGACTTCGGACCATGGAATGACAGACTGGGGTAAAATTTTTACAATATTTTTTTTATAAAAAAGTTTAATAATTACTTATCATCAAAGATCATCCTACTACTTAATATAATAAATGTGAATAATGATTTTAGGATCTCATGGAGCAGGTGAAAACCATGAAACCCAAACTCCCTATGTCATATGGGGTTCAGGGGTGCTGCAAGTCAAAGCAGCTCAAATAGACCCCGAGAATATTGACTTGTCTCAGGAGCACAGATTAGATGTTAATCAAGTAGACCTGTCACCACTCATGTCCACCATTCTCTCTATTCCTGTACCTGTCAATTCCATTGTAAGTTATTTTCATCTTTATGGGCCGTTCCCATTGTGTTTCAACAGTTGTATTATCATACTAATATTATAAAGAGGAAAGATTTTTTGTTTGTTTGTAACAAATAGGCTCCGAAACTACTGAAATGATTTCAAAAATTCTTCCACCAATAGAAAGCTAAATTATCAGGGGAATATATTTTCAAAAAAATTAGGGATCCGTAAGAAAATTGCAATATTGTAACCCAAGGTAGAAAACCCAAAAACAAAGTTGCGGGCAACAGCTAGTACATAATATACATGAAGCTGATGATGACACAGTTTCATAAGATTTACCTAATAAGGTCTGAAGAAAACCTGTAATTATTTTATAATAGCACTAATCAGTTTCCTCATACTTATCTTTATATTACGTTCCAGGGTCAGCCAATACATGGATTACTGAATATGACTCTATCAAATAGAGCGAAAGCCACATACAGCATTAGCAGACAGCTAGCCTCTCAATATGACAAGAAGAGAAATGACATTGAAAAAAATGCTATATCATATCTGTACCAGCCTTATAAACCATTCACTAAGAATAAATATGATGAACTTGTTAATTTTACTGAAAAGTTGATAAACGATCAGAAGTATGATGAAGTGATACTTTTTAGTGATGAAATTATCACCCTCAGTTTAGGAGGACTGAGATATTATCATGATTACTATCAAAAACCCTTATTGATACTTGTTACTCTATCATTTATGGGATGGATAGCAGTTTTACTGAAGGTGTTGTTAGAACAGAAAGTTAATGCTCAAGAAGAGGGCCCCAATAGTCTGAATAGTTATACACCTCTTATTTCTAAACAATCAATAGCCAGAAATATAGTCTTTATATTATTGTGTGCTATAGCTATATACCTAGTTTTTGGTAAGTATCTTTCAATAACTAGGTATTTTTACCCACGATGGAATGGAAAAGGTATTTGCGTTTGGCCTATGTTTATTTATTTGAGTTTGTCTGTTACCATTTTCCTCAAAAAATACTGAACTGATTTCAATACAGTTTTGTGCAATTTATGATTTATTTATGGAAAGGTTCTCACATTATGTTTTATCGTCGTGGGTATAAATAAAATTTGTTATATTATAATTCCTCATTGCCACTTTTTTAATTTTTTCGTAATTTTCAGCACAAAGTTTACCATTCCAGTATTATTTGTACTTCATAATGCCCATAGTTTTATGGTGGTATACCATATCACCATTAGATGTTTGGATATGTGCTTTCGAACAAATAAACAATAATAAAAAATTGTGCTCATTGTGGATTGAGGTTCTAAGTTATGTTTTGGGGTCTGTTGCAATGGTGAGTGTGAATTTCTGTGAATTGACTATGAAAAAGAATCCTAGAGCATTTTTAAATGTTAATTATTTTTATTTTCAGGCTCTATCATTTACCTACAGATGGATGCTCAGTATTCCACTGCTAGGTATGGCTCTGTGGCCGTTCTTATCCACAACAAGAAGTCATCTTTCTAAAAATATTCTATTTGCCTGGTCTATGGGATGTTTACTATTGAGCATATTTTCTTTTATGCCTGTGGTTGGAAAAGATGTGTTCATTGAATTGGTGTATGTATAGCTAAATTAAAAAAAAAATAGGGTTTAAAAATGTTTATTTTTTGTAAAGACAGCTGGTGTACACTGGCTTCAGTTGGCACTGGACCGGAAATAATGGTGTGCTAAAGAGGAGGTCTATACCCAGCAGCATCCCAGCAGTGAGTAGCAGCAGGATGTGGGCTGATATGATGATGATGATGACTTATATTCTAATTATATTTTCAGGCTCTTTTCAGGACTTTTATGGTTACTAGCTCTAGTCATGTACATTACGAAAATGATATTACCTCTCTATTATAATAGAGAAGAAAATCAAAGAGAAGTAATATTGAGTGGATTACAAATAATCCTACTGATTATATCACTGCAAAATATTTATGTGCAGTCTAAGAGGTTTGAAAGAGGCACTCCAGTATCCTACTTTGATCAGGCTACTGCTTGGTTTATTGCAGGTACCTAAGTCTAAGAATACTTACCTAGTTTTTTAAACCCAAGATACTTCCAACTGAGTATGATGAAAGGTCAGCATTAAAGTGCTTATGATTAAGGTACAAAATGTTGAAATGTTTAGTAAAATAATTGTCAATTTTTCAGTGCTGTCTCCAGTTTTACCTCTTGCCTTTTCAAGAAGGATGCTATGCCGTCTAGTTGCGATCAACACTTCAGTATTTAATTTTTATTTATTAATGTCTGTATCACATGAGGGTCTATTCATTGTAACCCTCATTTTCAATTTGATGTGTTGGATCTTCATAGAATTTCGCCTGATCTATTTGGATAAAATGAAGGTAATGTTGGAACAGGCTGATATTTTTATAATCTGCACTACACAAGCAAATAAAAAAGAAACTAAAAAAAAATTAAGTTGGTAATAAAACTTCATGTTAAAACTGATATATAAATGAATGATGATAACTATTATAAATTATTTTAAGTCGTTGGTACATGCATACATACATGTTTTTTTTTCAGATTATAGAATGCAGTTTTGATGAAAATGTGCAGAAAGAAAAAGTTACTCTTATGTCTATTGAGAGGAGTATTAGCAACCAAGATTTTAGAAGAGCATTCTTTTTTGTATCCTTTACAGAAATCAAAATATATTTACCTACACTCACAACAATCACCAAATATAATTTTCTTAGCATTTATTAAGGTATTATACATTATTTTAGCTTTTTTCGGCACAGGAAATATAGCGTCACTGAACTCATTTGAAATCCGATGGGTGACTTGTTTCTTGACATCATTTCAGCCTTTTCTGATTACCTTTTTGATATTATTGAAGACTCTAGTTCCATTCTTATGTGTGGCATGTAGCTTTAGAGCTGTTCAACGTTTGACAAAGGTGACTATTGTACTACACTTGAAAGTTTTTTCATTACCCAACTTTCAAGTTACTTTATTTGATTTTTTTTTCAGGCGCCCTTGGGATACCTAAATGTTATTGTCCTGATCTACTCAAACCTCATGGGCATATTGCTTCTCTTCAATGTCAAAAACACAGGAAGCTGGTTAGAAATTGGTACATCAATATCGCAATTTGTTATAGTACAAGTCATCACTCTATTCATAGTTTTAATCAATCAAATAGCTAAGTTACTTACAGATGTAAGTATCCACAATGTAGCAGTGACAGTTTTTAAAAGCAGAAAAAAATATGTTTGAAAGTAAAATGTGTTTCATTTACTTGCACGATTTACTATTTACAAATAGGGAAATCTATACTAATATTATAAAGCTGCAGAGTTTGTTTGTTTGTTTGAACGCGCTAATCTCTGGAACTACTGGTCCGATTTGAATGATTCTTTCAGTGTTGGGTAGTCCATTTATCGAGGAAGGCTATAGGCTATGTTTTATTATTTTCAAAATTAGGGATCCGTAATAAAATTGCTATTTTTTAACACAAGGTGTAAAATCGAAAACCTATTTTTGCGTGCGCTGCAAAAACTATTGACAATAGAACAAAATGATGTACTACGGGTTTGTAGATCCCATTAAGACCTACAAAAAAGTCCGCAAGAACATATATCTAGCTATCATGGTTTAATCACAATAACCGATTTTGTGTTCAAAATAATTATTAAATCGTCTGAAGAAAAAAAACTACGTTAAATATGTATCGTAATATTAATCTTTATCGAAATTAAGCATTATGTTATCAAGAGTATTTATGTAGAAGTAAAATACTTTTTGTTTCATCTCAATCGGATATTTCGTTTAAAAGTTATCACGTGTGTAAGATGTTAAGAGTTGGTACCTCTTAATGAGTTATGGGCCATAGAGTTTTTTATCAACATAAAATCCTGTAATAATCTTTTTCAAAATATATTTGTTGATGATTGTAAGTATAAGATCTTTGAAGAGTATAATAAATACATTTCTAAAATAACTCTGCTAAGGAAATCCACGCGCGCTTGATGCAAGCAAGACGAGACGCTGGCGGCGCGGCGGCGGGCGAGACGAGGAGGCCGCGCTTGCTGGCCGCCTGTGAGAAAAACGCGGGTGAAACCGCGGAGCACAGCTAGTTACAAATATAATTCAAAATCCATTCTGTTTGAGCTGTAGAACTGGCTGTCTTCACCATGTTTTCTGACCCAAACCCCTGTTTTGAAGTGGCCTTCTGTCATCCACTTGTGCATTTGCTCAGTGGAATGTGGTCCAGACAGCTCTGCACTGTCTTCCTGGCTCCGTTTGAATTCCCATTTGACTTCATTTGAATTTGGCTCTTCTACTTCTTGTTTGGTTTCACTTTCAGTTATACTTCCTCCCAATGTTTGCTTTTCCTTCTGATCAAAATCATCTGCATACATATCTAAATCAGGATTTTCATTTTTGCTCTTGTTTTTGTTAAGTATAGCCTGAATTTTCTCATATGATTCCTGGTAAATGTCCATGTTACCGGTCTTAGTAAGGATTTGGTTTGCAAGTTCAGTTACCCTTGTGACAATTTTACCACTTTCATCAACAATGCCAGCCTTCTTTCGCTTCCATCTCTCAGCACTGGATATTTTTGTACTTATGCCTGTAACAATAATTTTAGATAAAACTTACGGAATTCTGAAAAGTTGTATACCTAGGTATCAAATAATCGTATCTTACAAACAGACAGCAGATAGTCAAATTGGGAGAACATCGTAGCGGTTCTCGAACAATCACCTGTGGTGTACCACAGGGATCAATTCTTGGACCGCTGCTGTTTCTTATAATATATAAATAACATATATGAAGCTGGCCTTGTTGGACAGATAATGCTATATGCTGACGACACTTGTCTCTTTTACTTTGGCAAATCTATCCATAACATAGTCCACGAAGCGCAGAATGACTTAATACTAATAAATAAATGGTTTCAAAATAATTTGCTTACTGTTAACATTTCAAAAACTTCATATATGATATTCAGGGCTAAAAATAAAATAATAGACCAGTACAATCCACTGACATTAAACAATGAAAATATAAATCTGAAAAATAGTGAAAAATACCTTGGACTTATCTTAGATGAGCACCTAACCTGGAGACCGCACATAGACAGATTAAGAACCAAAATCTCATCATTGATGGGACTCCTTCGTCCAGTAGTTTCTTGTTTCCCAAAAAATGTAAGATTAATAATCTACAATTCACTTGTCAAATCTAATTTAGAATATCTTATTGAAGTATGGGGAAACGCTCCAAAAACCAACTTAAAAGAACTTCAAACTGCACAGAACAAGATTATTAAAGTCCTCTTCCACTATGACTTCATGATGCGGACCCAAAAACTTTTCAGTGAAACTCAACTAATGAGCATAAAACAAATCTACACCTATAACACTTGTTGTCTCATACACAAAATAATTAAGACAGACATACACACAGACATAACATTCAAACGAAAAAATCAATTACATAAATTAAACACAAGAAGGTCAAAAAACATCGTACCACCGCTACCTAGAACAAACTATGGAATCAAAAACATAACCTATGAAGGAGCACAACTATACAACAATTTACCTAACAATCTTAAAGACGCCCCTAGTGTAACGTTATTTAAGAAAAAGCTAAAGGATTTTATCCTAAAAAATATTCCAATTCTTTAAGAAAAGTATATCTTGTCATTTTTCTATGTCACTTTACTGGCTGCAACCAGTACACTATGTACATACTTACAATAACTATATTCTCTGTAAGTGAACTTTGTTCTTTGAGAAATAAATATCTTTAACCACAAATAATACTTTGGTGTGTTAATAATCTTACTTATATTATAAATGCGAAAGTTTGTGAGTTAGGATGTTTGTGCCTCAATCACGCCTAAACGGCTGAACGGAAATGAATGAAACTTGGAATATACATAGTTCATGTACTGGATTAACATATAGGCTATTTTTTATCCAGATACCATGCGAGCGAAGCCGCGGGCGGCAGCTAGTCTTACTTATATTATAAATGCGAAAGTTTGTGAGTTTGGATGTTTGTGCCTCAATCACGTCTAAACGGCTGAACGGATTTGAATGAAACTTGGAATATACATAGTACATGTACTGGATTAACATATAGGCTATTTTTTAACCGGATACCACGCGAGCGAAGCCGCGGGCGGCAGCTAGTAGTCCATAAACCTTAATATGACTAACAATAGAATTTTGAAGCAAGTATCAGTGACACTGCAACCCAACAGAGCTACACTACACAAATGTATCGAACATCATTTATACTGCTCTTATATAATGTTCTGCATGCCACTGACGTTTGCTTCGAAAGTATACATTCCTTCCGGACCCAAGGCACAACTACTTGTTGATATTGGACTTACATAAATATATGTAATGTATGCTCCTGTGATAAAGAAATCATGGATTATTATCACTTACCTAGCCTTTGTAGAGTTTTAGCAATGGTTTCTTTAGGCTTCATGTGTTGGAATATCTCTTTGTAGTTCTCCATCAATTCAAATGTTTCCTCTGCCTCATCATCTTCACTGCTGGATTCATCGCCGAGTCCTTTCATATCATCATCCTTGTGAACTTTGTATTTATTTTCAGGCCTTCCCTTGACTTTGACCCAGTCAATGTTGTCCAACCAGCCATCTCTAACTTCTTTTTCTTTCTTCCAATGGTAGTGCCCTTGGGCATCAAAGTGACCCTCTTCAAGTTCCTCTTTCATGTTGAATGGAGTTATAGTAATCTGAACAGGAAAGTAAATAGGTATAAAAACTAGAGTAGATAAAACTATTCAGACAGTTCATTTACTTTTTGAGCATTCTGGACCTAACTATAAAAAAACTTAGTAGTAATAACTATTTTGGCTGGTATCTACTGAAGGTATATTAAGGTTTCTATGCAAAGTTATGAATCTCACATGCTGACAAGAGTTTACCTATTGAAACCATGACTTTACTAACGCGTGGTAAGTATAAGTTTTATTTCTATAAGTCTTACTTCGTTTCACAAGGATTTAAAAATTGGGCTCTCAATCCAGATGTACACGGTTTGAGTGTGGTAAAGCATAATGACAAGGTCAGTGTAGGTAAGTATTAAAACAAGCGAGATAAATGAAATTTGCTCCTCTAGCCACTTACTTCACCTTCCATTCCACCATCTCCATCCTCTTCGCCTTCAATATCGTCAGCATTGAGGACATTGCGTTTTTCCTCTTCTGCGCCACTGTCCTCTTCGTCGGAATCTAAGGAGTGCTTTTTGCCTTCAGTTTTCTTCTGCACATTTTGTTCATCGTCTTCGACATCGAATGCTACTGAGGCTGAACGTTTAGCCATCTCTAGAATAGCCAACAAATCAAAGAAGATAGGTAGACCGTTTTCTAAAAGGAAATAATAAACAAACAAAGAGGATATAATAATAAACACTACATTAAAACCTCGGAACAATAAATGTTAAAACCAAAGGTTAGAACAAACAGCAGAACGGTTTTGAAGTTTAGAACACAGTTGTTTTTTTATTGGATCTTATCTAATTTCCCCTTTTGGGGAGGCTTATGGTGGTATCAAACACTGAATACATAATTAAAACTCCTGAGAATTAAAACTATGGTATCAAAGACCTTTATGTAGATACCTACTGCCCAGTCTCTCGTTACGTTACTAAGTACATTATTTTTATTGTTACGCCGCGCCGGCTCCACACGTTGGCCCTAACGCCACTCGCCCAACGTGTAGTGTAGATCTAAAAAATAGTATTGGCCCCAACGTTAGGGCGTGTGTTGGTAGATGGACGGCGGGCGCGTGTCTGTCGGTTTTATCAGACTGGAACACGTTGGTCCTACCCAACACTGGTACCAACGTTGATCGGTTAATTCGGTGTGGGGTACACATGTTGGCTGTTATACTAGTTCTGTCCCATCAGAGCCTATGTGAAGATGTCTGATACAGAAATCAAAATACTATTATCGCTTTTACAGTACCTACAGTACTGAGCTAACCAATTCAGCTCAAAATATCGACTGTTGATGATCCAGAACGAGTAGAGTCACTAATTTTCTTTCTAAAAAGACAATTATGTGCTCATCAATGATTCTCGTTTTTTTTAAATCTTCAATTGAGTAAATAATCTCATATTCTTTTGAATTAATGATGCACCATGCATCAGCTCATACATTTTTGTTTTTATAATCCTTCCGAGATGCGTTCCATATTATTGAATGTGCCTGGTATAATTCAAAAATTTATTCGCTTGATGTGTGTCGCCATAGGACTGGGTAAATCGCCACATAATTGGCGATTTACTTGGCGGATCGCGAGCGTTGGCGCAGATTCCTTTGATAGCAACGTGTGGAGGCGGCCTTAAAAAGTATTCCTTTCGCAAGGCGCCATTTTTTTTTACAAACATAATTATACATACACACACACATAGTTTTGACAGTTTGTTTTTATTCTATGTACTTGTATTTATTATTCCGACTATTTACCATTATCTACCCATCGGGAAGGCCTAGTCAGGCCTAGTCTACTTCTCGTATTTTTAAGTCTTTCACTCACTTAGGGTGTCACTGTCATATTTTTTCACACTGTGGCAGATTTATAACTTTTTTTTTCAATCAATCGGTTAGTCAGCAGTTCTCATTTTCTTGCATGGTTGCGGGTAAGGGCATCTAGCTGGTTCTATTTTTCTGCCTGCAATATCCTTGGAGCACGCTAGATTCTTGCTGACAGTGACAAGTTATTTTGTTTTTGGGCAGACGATAGTTATATGGCCATACCTATTTTTAGGGATAAAGTGATTTGAACACTAACTAATAAAATAGAACTGGAGCGGCATCGGCATGTGGTAGTAAATATTATACTTAATCACTTCGTTAGGGTAGAACCTAAAATGTTCGAAATTATGTAGGTAATAAAATTCACGAAGAGCCTTTGAGGCGTACTTTAATAAAAAAATGATTGCTAAAATTGATTTCACAAAAAAATGAGTAATGGTTCGTATGCCAATTTTCCTTAATGTATCTAGATGCAGTATGCCCCCATGGGAATCGAACCCACAACCTCCGTTCCGGATTGACCATGGAAGCAGTTAAACATTATATAAAAATATAGGTACTTATTAAACATTTTTATTGAATCGCTGGAAAATTATACGTACTTAATAAAAAAAAAAACCCTATCAATTAAAGGCATTTTAATAAAGAAAGTTGCTATCTCTTGCTACGGAAGGCTCCACTTGCACTCAGTTTGTGTTACTGCTTTTCCCTTATATAAAGTTACTCTGTGCTTTTCCTACCACTTCTCTTCTAGTGAACTACGAAGACATTGAAACTCTTAACTCCTTTTTTGCTGTATTAAAAAAACTATACATCTTAGAATAAAAATAAAAACCATTTTGGAATGTACAAGCCCTTCTATATGACACCCCATTCAACACATTTGTATAACTTTTTTACCCTCTTGGGAACCCAATATCTTTACAACCCTTGCACCGATTAAGCTCATAATGCATCCCAGGAAATCTTCATAGCATTATTTATTGACCTATTGACATACCTACATAGGATTCAAAAATGAGTCATCATATCATAACTTCTTTGCTGAACTTGAAATAAAGAAAAAGCATAGAATATGTCCAGCTGCTTATCTATGTACAGTAAATAAGTTCAATTAAATAGTTCCTCATAAGAGGTTTTCAGTTGAGATTTCAGTTAAAACATGTAGCATGAAGAATTTACACAAAAATGTATAAGCCCATTAAATAGCGCAGTAGTAATGCCATCCTAGCATTTTCTAAGTTTGATATAAGTACCTGCATGAACCAATTCTTCTTTTTAATCAATTCTTTTTCCAAACCAATGTCTTATTATTAGCAGGCATTTCTATAACATCCATAAGTGAGAGATTATTTTGCTCAGCTAACTTTGTAAGGTCAGTCAAGTCACGGAGGCCCCAAGAAGGGTCTCTTGATCTAAGTGATGCATCAAATTGAACATTACTTTCAGGTGTTATAACACCATCTTTACTATAAGGCCCATAAGTGATCATAAGAGCATCTGGTTTCAGATAACTACCAGCATTTTCAAACAGTCCAATAGTACACTCATAAGGACTAATGTGCATCATATTAGCATTATAAATGTAGTCTATGCTATTTTCTTTAAAACCATAGACTGATAATTTGTTTCTTATGTCTAGTAAAATAGGTTGGTTTATGTTCCGCGTGGGACAGTTGTCAGCATAGTATTTAATGCTTCCTAATAAAGTTTCATCAACTTCAGTTGGTTGGAATTGAACTGTTGGGAAATGTGTAGCAAAATGTGCTAAATGCTGTCCAGATCCAGACGCTATTTCCATGAATAATGCATTTTCTCCTTCATTGTCTTCTTCACAGAATATGAACCTCTGTAACACTTGCAATATTGGTTCTTTGTTTCTCGATGCTGCCGGATATATGAGTTTTTCATTTTTTATGCTGAAACAGAAGGGGCTTAGATGTAGAAATATTTCACCAATTCATATTAAACTTACAACTATAATATAGTCTAATAAAATTATGAATTGAGAGTACAGCATAAGCCATTCGAAACTAGAGCGCTGCACATATGGAGAAGATACTATCCTACTAATATTATAAATGCGAAAGTTAGTGAGGATGTGATGATGTTTGTGCCTCAATCACATTGTAACGACTTAACAGATTTAAATGAATCTTGGAACATACATAGTACCTATGTGTGCTGGAATAACATATAGGCTACTTTTTATCCTGGTACCACGCGAGCGAAGCCGCGGGTGGAAGCTGGTATATGATATTTTATCAAAATATAGGTACAAATCAATGGACCATCAAATAAATCTGCCACAGTGAAAATAATATTGGTTTTGTGAACTGCGATATTGATCATGTAATATCAAAAGAATTTGTCATAATTTTCCTGTCCTTATCCTGGTAGGAAGGGTCGCCGTGTCCGATGCGCTTTATACCTAACTCACTCACCTTTCATTAGAATGAAATTCACAGGCGATATTTTGAGTTTTCGACATCGGTCTACTCAAAAGTTTTCCGGTGAGCGAGTTTAAGTAATGTGCGTTCGGCCGCCCGACGACACGAAATGTGAGTCTGAAGAGCGCGAGCGTAGTGATTGATGTCTGTATGATCTGAAGGTTTAAAATAGAATAGGTACATAAATAGGTATGGTAATATTGGTAATAACTGGCACCACCAGGCACCACGTCTAAGTTCACGATACGATTATTCGTAAACAGAGCAAACTAGTAATAATACGATGAACACAATATTGATGGTATTCCTTTAGTTTATTGTAATACAACTTCAAATAGGTACTACGTAAAATTGTTCACCATTGTAAATCAAAGAGTAGGTAACTAAGTACCTACCTACCTACGCTACTTGCAAATCTTTGCAAATGCCTGCAAATGCACACACATTTCATGCTTGACATTGACAATGGCATGACTAGAGAAACACACGAATGAGTAGGTAATTCCCGATTCAGAAAAGAATCTATGAGAGGGCTACCATTATATTTCAAAAAATATACAGCAAAATACCAACAATGTTAAATTCTACCAGTACCTATATAAATACTAATATTTTTTTCATATTAGCAGCTGTACAAGATCCATCGATATCAACCGACTAAGTAGTTTACTAAGTTTGGTCACATCACACTGCTCAGGTTCTCAGGGTTTCTCATTGGCTGACTGGCAGTCCTGACAGTGACATCTGATCTGTTTTGGAGTTACAAGGAGTTACATTAAGTTTTGTTTGTTTTGTTTTGATTTTGCAAGCTTTCTACTTGCGATAGCTACTTCTTTATAAAATCCTTCAAAGATAAAATCATAAATATTGTTTCGTCTCACTTTGATCTTCAGGGAGAATTTAATATAGAAAGAACCAAGCCATAGTGGGAATGCCTCAATAGCGTAGAGCTTTGCCTTTCTAATGAAATGGACAGCTTTCAAAACGAATTTGTTATGGGATTTTTCTTGGATGATGCTAACGAAAACATAGTTAATAAATCAGTAATGGCAATAACTAACTTACTATTGGAAAATGTCGAAAATGAGAATGACTTTGCCGAAGCTTCTATAGATGAGGAAATGCCATTGGTAGTAAGTGATGCTCCTGTTAAGGAGCCACCTCGAAAACTCAAAAATTATTATGAAGAAGTGGTTTTAAACTTTTCTGACGAAGACTATGAAGCCGTCTTTAAAGCAAAGAAAACTACTGTACAGGTATGAAGCAAATTATAATTAGAATAATGTAGGCATTTATTGATCAGACGAGTGAAGCGAGCGAAGATCTCAGTGGCAATTTGCCGTTGTATGTTTGTGAATATGTTTGTTAGAGCATAACTTGTGAACCGTTAATCCAATCTGTATGAAACTTGGTAGGCCAATGGACTAAGTTTGATAGGTAGGGCTAAAATTGAAATGTAAATGCACCCTAAAAAGCAATAAAGAAATTATTATTATCTATACCTACAAATTATACTATGAAGATTTGCTGGGAAGCATATGAACTTAATCGGTGAAGGAGTTGTAAAGATATTGGTTTACATAAATTGTATTTCCAGTTTGGCTGAAGTATAATGTATGTTTAATAAAATGGTGTACTCGGGTACCTCACCCGAGTACATGCTTTCTTATTTGAATAATTTTTTTTTTCAGGCACTTCGAGGGTACCTTCAAGCATTTCTTCTTCCTGGAAATATACCTCTAGATATGAAAGTTCATGTCTTCCTAATGTTTATCACAAGCGATCTATCCTACAATGAAATCGGAAAACTGTTTGGAATTCACAAGTCATCTGTAGGTCACATATTTCAAGAAATTAGCACAATTTTAGCTGAAAATCGATGTAGTTATATTAGCTGGCCTTCAGTGGAAGAGCAGCATGTTACCAGGATAAAAGTAAACAGTAGATTTAAGTTTCCCAATTGTGTGGGGTTTCTTGACACATGCAGACTTCAAGTTGGACAGAGAAAAAGTAGGCATAGTACCATACTTCTACAAGCAGTGTGTGATGAATCATTAATGTTTATTGATATCCACATTGGGGATCTGGGAAAAACAAGGAAAAATAAGGTATTCAAAGATAGCACTCTAATGAAAGAGTTGCAAAATTTTATCAATTATGAAAATCATATATTGGGTGATTCAGAGTATAAATTGAAAATTAATTTGATAACACCATTTACTAGTGAAGAACTGCTGACAAGTGAAGAGATGAAGTTCAATGAGATACATTGGAAGGCCCGGTCATACATTGGACATGCATTTGAGTTGCTTAAAGAAAAGTTCAGAAAACTAAACCACATTGAAAACTTCAAGTTGGAACCTATTCACAAATTAATTTACTCTGCATGTGTACTGCATAATTTGATTTTGATTCATGAAGGTTGTGCTGAAGTAAAAGAGGAAACCATCAGCTGTGATGATGGTATTACACTAAATACTGATGATATAGTCATGTCAGCAATAGAAAAGAGGCAATTTCTTTGCAACTATATTAACTACATTGAATCAGATACTGAAATCTGGATTTCTTGATGGTGAAAACTAAATGATGGGATTCAATACTATGAGTGCAAGGTATGTTAATTTTTTCATTATGTCTAGGAAATAAAATACCAAATAATGTTATAATACTTATATTTTCTCCACTAACATGGAAATTAATAATTTCCCTAGATTTAAACGGATTCTTCTTAATATAAAAATATAAATAAAATTATTTTTGAGATAAGTATATTTTTTCCAGGACAAAATTAAGTTAAAAATTACAGTATATAATAAAAATTGTGTAGCTCAAATAAGCCAAAAGTATTTTTGTAAACAACTGCTAGTTATTAAAACTGTTTTATATAATAACTTAAATTTATTTCCTACTTATTATTTCCTTACAAAATAATATATACAGTTGAGATACATTTTTTTAAAAGATAAGGATACTTTGATTCTTTTACGGTGGGAACACTTAATTTTTTATTATTTCTCTGGTGGTTACTTCAGCCCAATATTTTATAAGAATATAGTTAAAAAATAGGTATAATCATGTGGAGATATCATAAATTAATTAATGAATTTTTAATATATTAAAAAAATTGCAAACAAAATGCTGTGTACATATCAAGGTTTAATCTAAGATTTTGTCTCCTAAAATGAATGAACTATATGTAGGTCATAAATATTATATTCTCTGTCCTAACATTAGGCACTAAATTGGCAACCTACAAGGCACTATGCATTAGCACAGCAATATTTGCTATAACTATAATAATATTTCACTTTTCAACAAAATCTAATAACTTTTATATTACATGCTATGATAAACCTCTCATTTTCATAATGTCACCCTTTTATTTGAAAATATTGCAATTTACAAACTTGAAAATAAGTAGGTTAAGTGACTGTAGGTATGAGTAAGTAGTAATTAAATTTCGAAAATTGGCGAGATAGAAACATCATCACCATACAATTAGGTATTACCAATATGAAGAAGATTAGTATACAAGTTACAAGAGCATTAGTCATAAGGAGACACTACAAAATTTGTCATGATAGTTAACTGACCATTTCTAGTTTGTTTGACTAAGTCAAACTAATTTCTTGAGCCCCGTGGCTTTTCAATTAGCCCTATATACACATTTAATTATATTTACAATAGCTGCACTGTATATAACATCTACCTATGGAATGTAACAAAATTTACGCCTCAACAAAACTTGGGTTTAAAGCTGAAGCAGAACATAATGCTACTTGTTTATAATTAATATTTACATTTTCACATGATATTTAGTATGGTTTGTAGTTAAAGTTGATAACATATAAATGCTATTTAAGAACCTACTTAAAAATTGATTGACTACACCCTATCTAGCTTCCACATTTAGTTCTGCTTTAGCTATAAATACATTTATTTTCAGATACTTATCTACCCATAAAAATATAAAAAGTTATACTTAGTCGAAATATCAGTGGTAATTGATATCCTACTTTTAAATGCATAGTCCTTTGTTTACTATGAAAACTGTTATATCACTAGGATATCTAAATTATACAGCCACTCTGCGATATTTACAATTGAAACCAGCACTTAGCGTTCGTTCACATGACACTACACAAGTACACATTTACTAACATAGTCTCGGCCGATATACTCTGAAGACTTGGCACACGCGGCGCGCTGCATAGTTCCATAGTTCCAATCACTTAGAAATGGACCCGTACACAGTCTGTTTGGGTAATTCTCATATATAAGTCTTTTTTACTTTTTGTAAAGTGCCGCACTTGAGATCTTTGTCTAGGGATTCCGTAGAATTTCGTAGATCGAGTGTTCGCTCTTTGCCGAGCTCGAGATGCAAATTGTCTGGCTTTGAGCACACATTCGCTACCATGTTGACATTCTTGGACCGCGGTGGCATGTATGCTGAATTCGCATTCAGGGGCGTTTCTAAAGGACCCAATCTGTAAAGAATAGCTATAGGTTAACTTATGCTTTGCATAAAGTAGTTAGATAGCGTTCCAACATTTGACTTAACATTTTCTTTAATCGAATATTATGTATAATTATTTACATTTAAAAACATTGATTTTTGTGCTGTGGGTATCAACAATTAGTGAGTAAGCAACACATTACGATAACAAATAATGGCACGGTGATTGCTGTCATGCTTTAAAATTAACAAAGTGATAATAATAATGCGAGTGTTTTCGACTCACTTCCAGAAATCGTAAAAATTCGACTGCAAAAGGAAAACTGTATCGTCAATATCTTCCGTCACCAAGAGTGATTTAAAAATCTTATTTAAAAAATCAGCATTACCATACCTGTTTAACTGATTGTGTTGTTCATTGAAGGGTGAGGTATCCTGAAGAAAGGGGTGGCGAAATCGCCGAGAGAATAGGTAGCCAATGACAAATCCCACCATGAGGGTCACGAGGCACGAGGCCACCACAGCTGTCATTAGTGCCTGTGCACTGTATATGTTACCCTCTGCTGCTTCCACCGTTAAAGAATCTATGAAATATGATTTCAAATTAATTTTACAATAGCAAAAATAACAGCTTTATCATAAAATTATCTCGTTCGAACATACCGGTTTCGTGTTTATTGTGGTTCGTGCTTTTTTCTTCGGATAACACGTTCGTTTCTACAACTTCTATCAAAATTTCATTTTGAATATCGTCTGTTTTCTGTCGATCTGATTCGGATAGTGTGGGTTTCTTTGTCCCTGGATTTCTATTACTATGTCGGTCACCCGGCAGGAGGGCTGGCAGTTTATTACATATTTCAGTCTTTCCATACTCTACATTTTGTAGAAACCTCTCGGGATTTGGAAATTGCCTGTTTCCAACCCAAGAGCATTGCTGTTGTTTCGAGTCCCACGCGCAGTGAGGATCTTGTAACGCAACACATTCTCTAAAATGGAAAATAATTGTGACAAACAATAATTAAAAAACCAAGCACCATATTCATGATAAAAAGGATAGAGTCACACACATACCTGCATGATTGCACGTTTCCACAGTGAGAGAGCGTTACTGCTTTTATTATATCACCAGATGCTACTATTAATTTTTCTGTAGTTAAAGCGACATGCATTTGTTTAATTGGTACCCCTTGAGGTAGGACCTGTACTTCTGAAATCACGGCTGTTCGCACAGGGTTCCTGCTGTATTCGTCTACGCTGGCATCGAACACGCCTTCATTTGACGCTACATTCACTGCCTTAATGACTCTACCATCATCAGTACCAATGTACATTACGTCGTATTTGTTTCCATTCATTGCTTGAACTTGAGGATGTACAGCGATGGCTGAAAATCTGTATTGGAGACTAACTCTAACTAAAATTGGTCGTGCCAAGAACGAGGGTACAGCTTTATCCATTAGTGGATGGGTTTTTACGAAGTTAACAGCTGCATCCGAAAGAGTTCGGCTGTCTTCTACGCACGATCCTGGTCTATCAGTTGGAATTTTCTCTTTTTCAAGAGGCAACCAATTTGAGTTCATGCTTTCTTGTCCTTTAAACGTCCCTTCAAAAGCATCTAAAATATCTCTCATAGCAAAAGCGCATACTGCTGATCCTCCTATAGCATTTTGAGGTGTTGTAAAGACTGCGTACACTATGTCGTTTCTACTGCCTCCACTACCATAAATGCCGTTGATCAGATCTGTTGTAGCCTCTGAAAATACATATTATTTTCAAACAGCGCTATTTAACTCCTTTTCTAAAAAATGTACCCACACGAAAAATGCATCCTATTATTACTTACGTATTTCATCAAAATAGAACGGGTATTCTCCAGGCATTGAACAATTGAGTCGAGTCTTCAAAAAAGATGTCCATCGATCACTAAACGTATGAGGACCACCTTTGTCGTTCAAGCATATCCTTGCTACCCTTGAGTATACAGCCTGTTGGAAGAAAGTTAAAGTTGTTTTATTGAACACATTGAATTAAGTAAATTAATTTAAGAGATTGTGTTTTAGTCATTTTTATTTACCTTGCCGCAGTTCATGTATTCCACTGCTGTTTCCCGATAAAAAAAGTATACATGGCTAGTTGACGCTACAGCTCCAACAAATGATGGGTCATTTAACAATCGTAGGTCCGAACGCTCTGTTCGGACTGGCTCTCTATAAATCAAAGGATCAGTTCCAGAAAAGTCAGCAGCCGTTGCCGTGTAAAGTTGGCCATCTGAAAACGATGAACTCATAAGATACGTGTAATCGGTACAAGACAGTGTGTTAGTGGTTCAAGTTTCGTGACTTATATTTGGGAATCAGGCGAGTTTCATGATGCACCCATTAACGTGAAAGTTGTAGACGAATTAGGGAGTCAATCGTGATGATGCTAATTATGCGGTTTCTTGAAGATATTCGTTCGTGTCTAAATACCACATGGATGTAATATTCTTATTATAACTGTACATAATGATGTAAAAACAATGTTTTCGTTCTTTCCTGTTGTATCTAACTGTGAAGGTAATAAATCGACCAGTATCGTGTTCATCGCGCAGTTGTGCTTCGTGCAACCCCTCTGCCAGCAAAACGGGCGCAGCATCGTGCCGTGTTTCCAGATCATCACCACAATATGTGTTCACGACATTACCAGGAAGCGGCGCTAAAGGTCAAATAACACATCTTGAAGGAAATGTGAAAGTGTAGTATGTACCGGCGAAAATAGCTGTAGAGTTATGTTGCGGATCGTACGGACAGCGGCCAGATCCATCGTATTCTTCCAAATGGTGGTTCGGTGGGTGTCTGGCGTACCGCCTGCATAGGGGCTTGAATGCGTTCGTTCCACATACTAAAAGTCTCCCATGGGACCTCGCTGCTACGCGGGGGTAGTTCTGGCATTCATCTGCCGATTTTCCCTTCAGTTGACATAATTCTCTATGAGCGTCTGTTGATTGCCACTCTATACGCTGTGAACAAAAAGTGTACATTAGTAGATTTTATCGATTCGATAACCATACTATGTTATTTCGAAAACGTGTCACATTGAATGGAAGCTACTGTCAGGTAAAATCGTGATAGGGATCGTTTATTTTGCCGTTCGTGTGGATATTGTATTCGTTACCTAAAGTATTTTATTTTTATAGCTTTTAAAAAGTACCTCAAAATGGAGTGTTATGTTTGTAGAAAATTTATTTATAAATCGAATTTGAATGGTGTCAGTGACAAAAAGTAGTAAATGGCTGAGGAAAAGTAACCGTGCTCAGTGTATTAGTATTCTGGGGAGGCGGAGTGGCCGCCGTGCACTGCCCGTGAATAATTCAACGCATCACTGGCCAGCCCTAATATGTGACGAGTAATTTTAAACAACAACCTCGACATAAAACTCTTGGTAGTTTCGTGACTACGAGTCTTTTGGTAAAAATAACAGCTTGAATTGGAATTCACAATGCCATCTTTTGTCCCTGTAAAGGCGCTTACAAATGCTTAAATTCCCGACTAGTGTAGCTAGTGGATACAGTAGGTAATCCAGTCTAGTACCTATATCAAATAATTAACAAGCAACCAGTCTAGTATATCAAATAATTACCAAGCAAAAGCTCAACGTGCTCAGCATTCTTATTTGGATCAAAAACTAAGTAGGTAAATTATAAGATAAGGACATTGAACACATAATGTAAAATACATTTGGAGAATTTACATGCATAGTATAAATATAGGTAAGCATATTTTGATGAGTGAAACGTTGGCGATATCTGGCTGCGTGCCAACACCAGCGGGCCCTATGTCCGTCCGTCTCGTATTTTTATTTCATGCGCAGATTGTGATGCCATTAATCGTAGCCTCGAATGAATTATATATTTTTGCTCTCACGGGAGTCAGATTGAAGTTCACCGGCAGTGTGGACGAGAAAAATATTTTACTACAATGTCCATTCACCTTTTCCATTGTTTTTTCATGTTTTGTTTTGTTTAAGGCATAAAGCTTTTATAAGTTAACTAAGCTTAAGTCTGCTTAAAGCATAGAGTTAACTAAAGTCTACTTATAACATAATAAATGCTTATTGAATTTACTTAGGGAACGTCATGCATAAGATTAAGTAATTTCATGTTTATAACTACTTGTTAATTCGCATTAAAAGCTTTTAAAATCTAAAGTAAATACGGTGTGTGCTGCAGATATGATTGTAAACAAAATCAACAGCATTCAGAAAATAAACAGTGAGCCGGGCGAAATAGGGTCGTAACTAAGAATAAACAGTAAGTGCAGAAAGCAACGGGGTTGTGTATTGTTTGCACAGGATTAGATACATAAACCTGCAGTCAAGTGTTATTATCTATTAGGGATTTTCATTGAAGGTGGTTTTGCGGGACTAGGTTATCGAATAGTTTTTTTAAAAACGTATTTTCACGCGATAAAGACCCGTTTCTATAATCTAAATTATTGTACTTATCTATCTATAAATATCGTCTACCGGTTCACAGTCCTCAAATATTATGATAGTAAATGTTTAATTTTTTTTTCAAGTGTGCGATATGTTTTTACGACTCTTTTTGACACCGTCTGGCAACTTCTGGTGTTAACCTTTTATGTTTGCTTAACCTAGTTTGTGCAAAATACTGCATGCTAGTTGGCATGACTAGTTTTAAGGCAATGTGAGATGCGTGATCACAAGTCATATTTTTAACTGAGCTACAAAATTTATAACACAGTAAACGAAGGTGATAGATTGTATTTAAACCTATTCGTTTTCGTGTGTATATTCAACGTGAAACGTGTTAGGCGGTGATGTAAGGCTAGGTTTTAAATGAAAACGTACCTGGTCTATATTTTCTGATAAGTCATACAGGCTGAGGTTGTACACAGTATTCCTGAAAAGAAAGCAGATTTATTAAAAAATATCTTTAAAATACTTACCTACCTATGCTAAAAATATATTATTTAGTAAAGGAATATTCTATGAAGCATGGTAGGTTCAGACTGGACTATGCTTGTATTTTTGCAAATAAATAAATAATAACACCCAACAGTCACATACATAGCCCTGACCCCACACTTGGATTCCCTGTGTCGTGGGTATCAGAAACTACGAGTACAATGGTACCACAACACCCAGATCCGGAAGAAATATTTACAGATCATGCAAACATTTCTTCCGCAGCGGAAATCGAACCCGCGCCTCTTGCGTCTCTGTCTAGCAATCGCCCGCCACGCCACCGAGGCCGTCACAAATAATTTAGTTTAACAGCAAAATGATTTAGTAGGTATTCGTTCAAAATAGTTTAAATTCTAGCTAAATACGAGAATTAGTCTTGCCTATTATATTTATTAATAGAGCAATATTTACCTGCCACCAACTATGATGGAGAAGTCATCTTTGTCTAAAATACGGAAGTGGTCTGTTGCCGTCGCATTGCCCACGAACTGTTCCGAAGTTTCATCGCCTGTAACAAACCAATTAATTAAAAGTTTTCTGCTGCTTGCGAATTGATAATCCTTACTTATAGTTATGAACTCGTAATTATCGAACAGCTCGTATGTTATTCGTGTGTTGAACTCATATTAACATCATACGTATTGCGTAGACTATATACCTACGAGTAGTGAACTTTATATTTGTGATAGGTACCGATATTTCTACCAAACACTGTTCAATGTCGTATATTAGTAGGTACTTGGTTTTTATTAAACTTAGTAGTCAAAAATCTCAATCCTATAGAAATATATTTAAGCGTGGATCAAAGGAACAATGTTCTATTGTAGAGCGATTAAACAACAATGAGTGTTTGCGATTTCATAACAATTGGCTGAGAAATTCTCACGTGTGGGTCCAATCCGAAATCTCAGTTTCTCACACCTGCAGTGTCGCTTGGCATGAGATTGGAAGTTTTTGGGAATTGTGATTCATTCCTTGAACGCTTCCTTTCTGACACATTTTTGTCTCAAAATAACTTGTTATTTGCTTTTTAATTTTTGATTAAAACTAGTGTTTAATTTTAGCTTTTACCCTCTCCTTTAAATTGATTTTAAGATTTTATCTACTTACTAGAACATCTTTAAAGTCTTCGGGATTTAAGTACCTAACCTACATAAGGACTAGGAAATCAGCACAAAACTGAAGTATATGTATAGTACCTATAATAATTATGTATGTAGAACGTTTTCACGCCCGTATCTCTAAAGAGGTGGGCAGAGCCACAAGTAATCATAAGAAAACTTGCAGTCACTCCTGATTTAAAGTCCCTAGATGGACAGACGATTTCATTGTGTTATATCTATTTATTAACGATCATTAAACTTTATTATTACCATTTTTGATATAGATCCGTGCGTTTGCGTCTGGCATCCAGGCGTGTGCCGTGGATGCAAGGAACAAGAGGACCGCTCGAGCGACGGCCATTTTGATTTAGTGCCTTCTCCTTTCCACGCCCGCCATTTTCTCGCACCTTTCTCTGCTTTCTGTAACAAATGATAAGGACTCGTCAATGAATAATAGAGGTACGTTAAGTCAGATTATAAACACTGTAAAAAGTATGCTTATTTCGAAAATATATAAAACATCTACATAATATTATAATACATATTAATATTAGGTATTATAAAGTATGTATTTACAAAAAAAAAACATGTAAGTAAGTACTTATTCTATCAGCCATCTGGTTCCCATAGTACAAGCTTTGCTTAGTTTGGGGCTAGATGGTGCTTATGTAATATGTCCTCAAATATTTATTTATTATTTATTTAATACTAGCTGCCGCCTGCGGCTTCCTTCGCGTGGTATCCGGATAAAAAATAGCCTATATGTTAATCCAGTACATGTTCTATGTATATTCCAAGTTTCATTCAAATCCGTTCAGTCGTTTAGGTGTGATTGAGGCACAAATATCCAAACATCCAAACTCACAAACTTTCGCATTTATAATATAAGTAAGATTTGAGTGTAATATTTGAACTTTTTAGAATCATAGAAATCAAGTAGGTGTATCTTGCCATTCAATTTTGTTTTGTTTTGAGAAAATTAAGCAAAACAAAGTGACAGAGTGCTCATATTATAAATCCTTAAAATTTTTAAAATTCTATCACTATCTAATTGGCTGGATTTGTTTACTGTGTTATTACCTAAATATCTTGTTGACTATGTTATAGCTAAGGTGTTGTAAAACAAGATCGCGGCATCTTACTCTTTAATCCTACGCTGTTTCACTTATCCGTATCATTATTTTCCCAAGATTCAACCTCGTTCACAGTAAAAAAACTGGCTTACTTCAAACAGATAATAAATGAAAATGACAGAGTAGATGTTGTTTACTGCACGCGGCTATCGGATACTTGTATGGTTGGTTCTCGGTCACACGGGATGCTCGACACGCACTGTGCCTTTATCCCGCAGAGCCTTGTACTGGTCCATCGCATTTATTTTTTCATACCATTTTTTAACTATAATCGTGAGAAGCTGAACTCGATCAACTTGTCCAGTCCGTGATCTTATGCCATCCGCTCAATTGTGATCTCATTTCAATATATATATTTTTTTACATCTCGATCTGAATAGTTTATTGCGAGTCGATCACGTTTTTATTAAAACGCTTAAATTTGTATCGCTATCGTAAACTGTGTAGTTATCTATAGTTTAGCTATAAATATTTAATAGACTAATTAAATAGTTTAAGTTGCATAATAATACTAATAATAGATATATGTTGGTTTATCTCGGATGTGCTCTATTCGTTCTTTACTGACAGTGCAAGCTTTTATTATCCAAGATCTTTGTAACCTATTGCCAAACCATGCTTATTACAGTGTTGGCTTGCATACCAAGCCTTAAAAGTGTTATTACGTCACTAACCAGATGCAACAATAGTATAATCAATAGATGCCAATTTTAATAGGTATCTTAAGTTATTTACGAAATTTTACGTTTAGCAGATTGCAGAGTTGATTAAAATGTTGGTGAAATGCATTATTTGGTAATTATGAGAATAAGTAGGTGACCTATGGACATGCTGCCTCGTCAATTATAAATTACTCGAACTGCAACAGGCTTGAATAAATTTGAATGAAATTTAGCGATTTAAAAATTCATCAACAACATCCATTTTAATGCAACAGGCACAGATGTTGAGCTACATTTGCATCTGACACTAAGCAGTAATATTACTCAAAAGGGTTGGGAGTTTTGCTCATTACAGGAGGCGCGATGTTCGTTGCACAATTGCACAGATGTTTACAAAGGGGCATGAGGGGTATGTGTGCTAATATCATACTTTCCTTTATCCATGTTGCGTTGCTATTTTAGCAGTAGACTCCATGGGCAAATGAATATACCATTACCGCGCTACATTTCGATTTTCGACTGGTGAATTCCACTGCGATATAGGTATTGCGATTTGAATTTCAATTCATCGCTTGAATTACCTACCGGTAGGTATCATAATCTTTGCTGGTCTAAACAAGTGTGGTTACACATGTAGTTATTCAACTGTATTTTAACACAAATGCAATATCTCAACTTTTTGATGGTTCTCCAAATAAGATATACCTACTGACAATTGTAAGCTTAAACAACCTTGGCTCGGAAGGAACCTTCATTTAACATGTATAAAAATTGAACCCTGACGATCCTACCTTACGCAAAATAATGGCAGTTGAAATGGTAGGTGCACATTGCAATTTCTATCTTGTATTGTTTGTTATCCCTGCTAACAATTTAAGCTTATTATATTAGTGTTACCAACCGGCCTACGCCGAATCGAGGATGTTGTTTACCTGTGGATAGTAATAAAACCAATCCAATAAAATCTGTTTTTACGGCATCTCAGCGTACGGGGTTTTATTAAAGATGGCGAGAATATGTTGGGCACAGCCAGCAATATGATAGCCAGTAAATTACACAGATGCGGTTGTCATTCAAGCTGTTCGTGACTAGACGAAGACCTACATGACCCTATACTTCGGGAAGCTGCGGTTCTTTTAGCCACGATACCCATTGCACAGAAAATGTTCAAAGTACTCGATTACTGTAAATATGATAACACCTACAAATCTGCCGTTGATTATAAAAATATGCGGACCGCAGAATTATAGAGCCCTTTATCGCACAAGCCTCTAACCCCGCAAATGGCACGTTGCCAGGCACACAATAAGGTTTTTTGAGACGATAAAAGACAGTTTTCGCGACATTTTTCCATATCAACGCACGATTTATAGCCGCTTCCGGCGATGTCACGCCTGAAATGTGTGTCTTTAAATGAAACGCGATAGAGATAGGAGGGGTTAAAACGTGACGCGAAGAATAAAGATTGATATTTTGTATTAAATAAAATTCCAATCAGTCAATCAAAAGTTATTCATGAAAAATACTTAAAATTTAGGCGTTTTTATATACAAACTCGTAGAGAACAAACTTTGAGGAAATCGATACGTAAGTAAACTACATGTAGTCCGTAAAATTGTATGCTAGGATTAGAACTAAGTTAAGTAAGACCTTAACAATTACGTTAGTGGCACTGCAACCGAGTTTCAAGGTCACCTTCTTAAAAAAAAAAGACAGAAAATTACATGGTGATTTGGTCCTCTGTGGTCAAAAGCTTGTATCATTCTTCAAATCCATTTTTTTACTGATGCTAATCCATATCATATCGTTATTTAAGTTTCTTTTTGAGCCAAATGAATATAAATTATTGGGCAAGGAGCTAATGATCAACCATTCCATGTAACCTTCTCAAAATCACTCGCAAAAACTTGGTGCTATGCAGAATATCAGAATCTTAGGATTATATATACTTAGAGAATCGTTAACACAAAAACCACATTTTGATATTATACCTAGTAGGTTTCATAATGAATTGATATGCAATAGCGGGAATAGTAAGTTTACTACAGACTTTACAATAAATTGTTATTGTCTGGCACGTTTTCAAGGAATTTAACATCGGTAGTAAAACGTATTCTTCCAATTTTATTATTATTAATAGTATTGTCATGATCCGTTAGTCATCATTATCGAGTTCTATTTTATACCTTCAGTGGTTTTTATTTGCAAATGTAGAAAACTTCATCATTACACCGACAAGAGCTAGCTCTTAAATAATCCTGTAGCAATTTTGTTGAAGTTGAACCTAGTAGGTAGTTACCTCGAAAAACTCGAGATTTTTAGCTTTAAAAAAAATAAAAAAAAATAAAATGTATTTATTTCAGACCATTGATCCATATTGTCAAGACATGAACGACTTTAGACATTCAGATATAGATTACACGGTTTCCATTGTCGTCATTATCATTAAGTGTCCCACCTCTTTGAAATCGGTCCTGCTGATAATACTATCAATAATACTATCGATAAAACTATCGTATCGTGTATCAATTTAGTAAGTACCCCCATTAAAAGATACAAAATATAGGTAATAGAAATTGTTACCTAAGAAAAAACATACTAAAGACACTGTTATTTTACTAACATAAAAGTTAGCTTGAAACTAACCTACCTACTCCTAAAAGTACCAACCTTAGGTAAATCAGTTTCGGCAATACGCTCATGTCAAATTTATAAGTTATGAACCTAGTGTTTTTCGGTAATATTGTGTTCGCGATATTTTCGGAATACCTATGCTTACCTACATCAGAGTTTAATGTTCGAGGTTCTATCTGTAATAGCCCAATTTCAAAATTTGCCTGTTCATGATAGTTATATTACCACAACTTGGACCTCAGTCAACGCGTTGGCGGGGCGCGGGGCAAGATGCAAGGGGACGGGCAGCTTAGACGATTTCCCAGATCATATTTTTAATGCGAAAATTGGTATAAGAATAGGGACCTCAATGTAAAAAGTATAAAGTCACAAATTCCGAACAAAATAACCCCCAAGCGCATCGCAAGAGACTACTCTAACTTGAACGGTTCTAAGAGACAATGACGAAATTGTAATTCAAAGGAAGACCTAAACAAATGAAAAAGTTAATAAGAGGCCATTTAGGACTAGGACTTAATAAATAGGAAAGCTGATATTTCCCGTTCATATTTTCCTCAGTATCTTTAAATGTGGACAAATTATATAAGTCAGGGTGATGAATCGTAATGGTCGGGGATCTCCTATTACGTTTGTCAACAATAATAATTTTGTATTGTAGTTTATTTTCACCATTATTAACCACTGATTCATATATTTATTGGTACCTTTATGTAATTTTATTAGATAGTCAATTAGGGTTATTAATATGTTTTGACAACTAGGATACAAATAGGTACACTTGGTGCTTATACAAAAAGGTGCTTAGGTAAAACTAAGGATAACTATATTTAAATTATTATGTCAACGATTAGATTAGATTTGTTTTGTTTTAGGTAGGTGCCTTATTCTAAGGGTACCTACATATTTTTATTAGATGTGACACTTTAATTCACTAATCGCTGTTTTGTTTGCGATAGTCACATTAAAAACTTTAAGGCAATCTCGGTGTAATAATAAGAAATGAAAATGAGTTCAGTTTCTCTAATCTAAGTAAACCTAAGTTCGCCTACCGATAGAAAATAGAGTTCAAACCAACGACCGCAGGAGACCCCAAAATGGCGACGTTACCTTGTTGGAATTTGCGATAGTTATTTACTTTCAGTTTTTAATTTAACCAATGTATTATTTTTTTGCCCAACTCATTAAAGATACGGGCGTGATAATACGTATGAATATGTATGTTGGTTTCTTATTGTTTTTCTCTGTTAATTTCGTTTTAAATCAATAAATATCTTTATGATTTGAAATAATTTAATTAAATTCTTCGAATTGGTACTGTTTGGTAAACGTTGTTCATTAATATAATTGGGTCTAATGTAGGTCATAATTACCTATCAGCCACCATAATCAGGTAATATCTTCCTAGCTATATCATTTATAGGTACATACCTACATACCTTTTGATATCACGAATCCCAAGTAAAAAAGTCTAAAATTGAGAATCATGAAATCCTTTGAGTAATTGGTTCGATTCGAATGAAGGTGCATGTGTAATGGAAGCCACATCAAATAAAAGTAGGCTGGTAAGTAAAGTACCTACTTCCTTAGATATTACCTAATGTAATTCTGCGATGTTATAAAATTGTAATTTTAAATATGAAAAAGTAAAATGGGTATGGGTATGGCAGAAGAAACATCAAAGTAGAGTGAATGCAGTAGAAATGCGTGCGTTGCGAAGTAAGTGTGGGGTAACTTTGAAAGATAGAATGCGAAACAGCGTGATAAGAGAGCGATGTGGAGTGAAAGAAGATGTAGTGATGAGGATTGAGATAGGTATGTTAAGATGGTTCGGTCATGTAGAGAGGATGAATGAAAGAAGATTAACGAAACAGGTGTATGAGGCGAGTGTGAATGGTACCGTTGGAAGGGGAAGACCTCGGCGCACGTACCTGGACCAAATCAGCGACGTTTTGGAAAAGGGCCAGGTCAAGAGTACCCTAAACCGACGAGCATGCATGAGGAATGTAATGAGAGTGAAGGAAGCAAAAGAAGTTTGTCAGGATCGTAGCAAATGGCGATCCGTGATCTCTGCCTACCCCTATGGGAAACAGGCGTGATTTAATGTATGTATGTAAAATATGAACTAATATAAAGTATATAAAGACTTCCTTACCTACGTCAAAAACAATGATTCGTTTTCCCAATTAGATTTACTTGTCCTGCTTAGTACAAATAAATATAATATGGACTTTTTTACTTAATTAACTTATTATTATGTCCAAAGTTATCCATCAAAAGAAATGGTACCTACCTTACCTACTAATTGACTGTTTTTGTTAGAAGAATTACCTATAAGTAATATGACACTGTTGATGATTGATATCTTTCTTGTTGATAAAGCGCTCTGACTATTTCAACTGTCCTTCAGACTTATGGTTTATGCGCTTGTTATTAAACATTCTATATTAAATTTGGTTAGAGTATAGATCGCATTACGTCTGCGTCAACGCATCTGTTATTTTTGTCTATTCATTATCAGGATGACGCATTAGGTGTGTACGCAATTACACCAGGATGTTGATAATGTCTTTCATAAACTCATTGTAATAAAACACACTTCAATAGTGTTTCTTCTATTTATAAACAAGACCTAAAGATTCCGAGATTGTGTAAGAATCAGGAACTCATAAATTATGTAGGATTGAACGGTATTGCTTTTGTCTCTGTAGGAGTTTCTATGAGAGACATTAACGTATTAGGGTAGGTAGAGAGTATCGTGTGCTGACTTCAGTCGTCTCACAATACTGGGTCGAATATTGTTTACCTACGAGCTCTTTGCGACAGTGATTACATTATCTTGTGAATTGTGATTAGATAAATTAGACAAAGCAAACATCATTTTAGGTTTGGCTGGGGTGAGGGAGGTAGAGCTGAAATCTTAAGTATTAGGGTGGAATTTATAAAACATGAAAGGTAAAAGTGCTAGTTGGTTCAGTTTTGATCGAGTTCGTAGGTAAATAAATAATAACGCCCATATATAACGCCAACACATAATAATAATAACGTCACATACATTTTTCTGACCCAGAAAAAGTTTGCAAACATTTCTTTCAGCTTGAATCGAACCAGCACCTCTCGCGTCTCAGCCGGGCACTCGCCTGCCACGCCACCGAGGTTGTAAATGTGTGTGGTCTTTATCATACATAATCAAGCCCATTGTACTAATTACTCATAGGTACCTACTTTATCAAGAAATCATCTATAAAGATAGGTACGAAGCCTTCAATAAATGCTGAGTTTACAGTGTAGTAAACCTACAGCTTCTCCATTTGGCTCAAGAACTATCTGTTAAAATAGCTTGCTCTGTTTGTTCAATTAAAACAATTAGCAGATACCGTTATTTCTGAACAAGGAAATTAGACTTAGACGTTCGATACAAAAGAAGGCCTGCTTTGTACTGATCAATTTACACCGTTTAGCCCGAAGTCTTGTGCCCGTCCGTAGCGTCGGGTTTGTCCATTCGTTCGCTAGTTACTTGCCCTGAGTCAACAATCGCTCTCTCCTTCGCTCCCCTATTCCTCTGTGCTTTTGTTTGTACCGCCTCCACAACGTACGGGGCCCGTGACCGTCAATCTAAGCGCGCTATAACGGTTACCTTTATATAATTTAGCAAAAGTTGAACTCACCAGTTGAAAGTATCCTCAATTTGGTAATCCAATTACGGCACGTTTCCAACTCCCGGGTCATGGGGACAAAATCCAATTTTGGTGAACACAAACACAACACAACGCCTTTCTTTCCGGTCGGTAGAGTTGCACAGATATTACAAGATACACAAATCGGTCGGAACACTGTATCACAGCACTAACCGGTTGGTAAGTAGGAGAATGTAAGTTGTGTTTACTGCGGCGCGTTGGCGGAGAAGTTAGAGCGAGTGGAGTAGCTCTGCGTTGTCGCGTGGTGTCACGACGCACTCGGCAGCGGCACTGGCGCGGCGGGCGCCCCCTCCATCGCTTCGCTCGAACTCGCTCAACAGGCTTCTCCTCGATATGCGTGTGCGCCGCTGCCACGTTTACCACTCCTCGCTCGCTACAAAGCAAGCGTTGCCAGTTCTACCTACTATTTTTTTGTTTAGTGTCGACGCTTCTAAATGAGGGGTCATAAAATAGAAACGAAGTTCGACGAATAGAGGAGAGAAAAACCGAAAGACTCCGATAAGTAAAAGGATATTTAATGCAGATGTTTTCGAACTTTTTAGGTTCCTTCTACTCTACGACATGCCGGTTTCCTCACGATGTTTTCCTTCACCGTTTGTGAGTGAGTACCGTACTGGTAGATATAGCGCACAGAAATTTCGAACAGGAAAATCCATTCTTGCACGGCTTAATTTGAACCCACGACTTTAGGATCGGAAGACGGGTCCGCTACCACTAGAGTGCTTTCGAGTATACGATTTTTATTAAGTACCTACCTACTTATAATGATTTTAAGATCAAACATTTAACGATGTATTCATACTTAGTACATTCAGATGTATTAGGGAAGGTACCTACCATTTATTTTGTATTAACTTATTACCAAAAACCTGAAACTGAAACAGCACGGAAACCTCAGACTGCATAGACAATTATCTACTATTAGGTATCATTGAATTTAAATGCAAAATGTGGCTATGCATCAAATGGCACAGCGCACACCACATGTGGCGGTCCTAGTTTATTTTCATTATTATCCCTCGTGCACCCCTCGCTGAGTGCCAGGTAGGGAGCGATGGGCGAGTCGATCGAAAAAAATGGTCGAAAAAGTCGTAGATTACTAAAACTACGTCAGTCTAAAATAAGGTGCTTTACTAACGGGTCATTCATTTGGTGTTAAAAACTAAATTAAATTTTAAAAAATAACACCAAATGAATCATCCGTTACTTCACATCAATCACATTTCACATCATAAAAAAATATAAACTATCAGGACTAATGTCTCGAAAGTATTAAAACATACAGTTTGAGTTATATAAATAATCAATTAAACAAAATGTACAATTGATTCTTTATATGTATCAAACTCGTTTCATCATTTCGTTTCGGCATTTCATCTGTTAGAAATGACCACGGAATGTATTTATTGTGGGAGTATTTGTACGTGTCAGGTGCTACCTGAATGAGTAGGTACCTGGGGTAATGCCGGCCATAATTTTCTGTCAAACTGCGCCTGTGCGTCCATAGATGCCTGTTCGTATTCGTAATGGCTTGAAATATTTCGGCCGGTTTAGATAAACGTAGCATCAGCATGCACTAGATAGTCTTTGTTGCAAAACTCATTTAGAGTTTATAATAGGTATAATTACTTAAAGTAGTAAAACTAACTTGCCTTCTTGTTATCGAGATCTCAACCAATTATGTGCTTAAAGACTACCCGTATCTTTCCAAATCCACAAAACCAAGCTCCCGAAAAGCTCTTCCTCGGGTTTAAATATAAAAGAAATAAACAACAGATTGCCTCTGGTCATGTAATGTCCAACTTTCTCCAGAATAACATATTACGGAAGATAAATACGAAGAGGTCAGAGATCTCCGTTTTCCGATACGCACAGGTAGTGGAGCAAGCATAACGCGGTGGGTTATCAAAGGCATTTGTCACAGGCTCGACCATTCAGCTTATGATAAAATGCTACCCAAACTGCTTCGATAGAAATATATAGTTAGCTACATTGTGCTTATAGCGCCTAGAGCAGCCAACTTACTATATCTACAAAATTATAATACAAAAATAGTGACTGAAACAACGTCAGATTAACAAGGTATTTTAGTGTCGTGACGTAGTATACTTGGCTCCGAATTACCTTATCAGATATAAACGGTTTACGATCTCTCTGGAACCTATTTGCATATCAGCGTTCTGGGCTGCGGGTGTGTGTCGAGTGCCGCAAGCTCGGAACAATATATTTCAGCAAAAGACGACGTCGCTATCTCTGCCTATTGTACGAAACAGCAAGAAAGGTGCCTTTGCAACTGGCGTTTTGCCACAAGCAAACAAAAGTCTTTGGGTTCAGTTCCATTCTTTTACATCTCAGGCGTGCATGCAAGTGAAGGCTGCGAAGTTTTTCTGTTCTAAGCTACTTCGCGTTCTAAATGATTACGAGCGCTTCGTTGCTTCCAGTCGGAAATAATAGGAAAACTTAATTCATTTCCCGTATTTGCAAAGTGACTCTTAATAATCCAGAGCTGAATAAAAACCTAAAGTTTTATAGGTTGCACATTTGCAATATCAACGATAAAGCAAAAATATGTATCTTCGACGTTACGAGAGGTGAGAGCTTGGATAGGTATACAGTTAGATGGAGCTGGGATTCGCTAACGACATCGCTGGCATTTCACTTCGCCGACAAAACGGCTACATCTTTTCTCCCTAGGCCGCTCTGATAAGGCAGATAGTGCGCCATTTGTCATTACCATTTCTCTCTTATACCTATTTTGTTTGCTGATTTTGCATTGCCATTTCCACAAAGATAAACCTGTTATGTTAATTGTCAAACAAAATTTAATTCAATCAATGTCGTTATTATAACCACAAAAGAAAATTAAAAACTTCTTTTATGTCGTTGGTTTTCTCTGCATCAGCATACATTCCTATGCTTAATGCCATATCGCTAGCGATCTATTACTATATCTACCTATAGGTACTAATACGAATTCAGTCCAAATATGCCCCACTTTTAAAGCTGGTCCGTAAAATAACAAACATGAACGGACCGAGTCGAACGAACCCGCTTAAAAATTTTACGTCGAACCGTCTAATCCTCTTGAATTTTCTAAATTCGTCTCGGCTCACGTCTACGAAACGATAAAATTAGAGCAAAGGAACGCGTGTGTTGTGTTTCTCTTTCGTTATAATGCCCATAATGCTAGTTGCGTGACTTTGGAATTAAAATGTTATGGCGTGGCGTTACTTGCCTAACATTTCCGAATGCTATGTGATACGTCATAAAACCTATCTTGGTTATTTATATCATGGCTGATACGAAATAGTTAAAAACCTATATTGTATAGCGAATAATTGCTATTGGGTAAGACCCATCGTCTACAATTAATAATAATGTATTACGTATTATTATGTCTTCATTGTTGGCGGCGCTGACCGATATATCCCGTTATAAGTAGGTATAATTAAAACCAATATTGTCCATACCGTATGATCATAATAACAGCACATACCTACAATCATCGTACAATTGAGTGTTTGTTTAATGGAACGGACGTAAACGTTTAACAAGCTTTTATTGCTCAGAAAATAACTTTGGATGTCCACATGTCGCACACCATAAATAATATTTTTGATACAACACGTTCAATAATTCATGTTTGAATCTGTGAACAATGGACGATTAGGTAGACCGCATGGTCCGCATGAATTCAGGGACTTGTATGAGGTTATTAAAACGGTCTCGATACATAGAGCGAGGATTGCCCATCAGGTACAAAGCTATACTCATTTCTAAACAAATGCAAATTGAGCGGGCGCGGATAGGTAGAGTGGACATCCGCTTAATGGCAGCGTATTGTGCTCGGTGCGCTAATGGGCAAGTAATTGGCACGAGGTCAGCCGCGGTCAGCCGCCGACCAGCTCGCCGCCGCTGCCAGCATCCACGGGACGAGGCCCGTGTTCTCGCATCCAGCTAGATAACTCGATCACTCCGCCGCACCCGCTGACGCCGACCGATTCGTCTTTCAACCGTAAGATTTAATTACACACGTAATTAATCCCAATCGAGACTTCAATTTCATAACTGTTACGCTTGTTTACTAGATCACGATCACGTGGAATGGAGCGTCTACTACACGCTTGGTTAAGTCAGCCTGAACTGAAATGTGGACGAGAGCTGAGATTCAGTTATCCATATAATATTCTTGAAAATATTTTACCCAAAAACCACTCAAACATCTTGTATTATACCTGAAAGCAATAATACTGTCGTCTAACACTTAAAATGGCAATGAAAAGTGAAACTCAAACCTGAAATATAGGTACCGTTGCAATTAAATCAAAAGGTAGGTAGAGCAGCTTACGCCAAGTTTTAGATCACGTAAGCTCTGTTGTGGGTTTTCGGCTTCGAAAGGATACTGTGATTTGGGATGTTGTAGAATAAGGTTTAAAATGTGGTACAGCGATCGCAAGATAAGTGAGTGGTCTCGCGTGTCAGCTGGATTGTCCTTGTTCGCCCGCTGGCCGCAGGAAGTGGCTCATTGTGTAGCGGTGACCCGTGTCCACTGCGTCCACCGTCCCCGCTGCTGAGAGTTGATACTGATCCACTATTGCGCTTACTCTGTTAACTGTCACCTAATTTATAACAATAGAAATACTAGGACAAAGTGCCATGCACCCCAAATGATACTAAAGAACATATTTGTAACAGTTTCCGTAATAATTTATGAAAATAGTGTGTTGTTTCATTTGGGTGTTACTTCGGGTTTAGTTTCTGTATGAATGCATAAAAATGTACCTACTAGGTATGCCAAAAAAGTTTTTACAAAAAAAGTGCAAATGGTTCGTAGGACAACTGTATCTCTTCTGGTTTCGAATTTTCCCATACTGTCCCGCTTAAAAAAATACTGTACATAAATAGTATGCACATTTTACTGAACGGAAGTGATTTCGCGTTTAATTAAGGTTGGACTTCCTATCTAAGTATTTACCAGAACAACAATAGGTGGCAGTATCTTTTGTTTTAGCCTCTTGGCCAGGAACAAAACGTTTATCCGAAGTGCGTAGGTATTAGTGTGAGAAAATGAAGTTACGGGTAAATAAGACAGTCGTGAGATCGAGGGGAAAACAAAAGTCGAGACTGGCGGGCGCGGGGCGTTCGCTTAACGCGATTTCCCACCACAAGTTATATTTTTGTTGGGAATTGCTTTGTGTCAACGATAAAAACACGGTGTTACTTACTAATCAGTGAGGACAAGAATGAGGTAAGGACAATAGGCAATTTTTGTTCAAGTGTTCCCAAAGCACCACAATGAGCGAACTGCAAACGTGCATACAGAAGTAAAATTTCGCACGGCTTGCATTGTGTTCATGGATTGTGTACCTGTGTTCTTCTGTATGTTATGTAGTCGTAGGTAGGTTTAGGTACACAAGACTCACGTTCAGGGTTGTTTTAGCACGGCTGAAGGAGTTGGAAACAAGAAAATTTAGTTACATTGTTACAGACAAGAGTAACTTCGTAATACATTCTTAACTCCTTGGTTTGTACGAAACAAGACTGTGGGCACTATTTCTACGAAACGCTAAGATGGCATTTTTTCAAATCGAATTCGGTAGTTAGAAGTTTTTAGTAGGTACCTACCAACTTGCTATCTTACCGTACTTTGCTAGCTAGATTATTGTTTTTAAGGGACTGACCTTATTACCTTTTTGCATTGTCTCCAGACTCAAATAAGTACCTAGGTAGGTACATTTGCCGAATCACACATTAAATCAAATATGCGCTGGTGTGTGATGTAATATCATTGAATACCTACTCATGTCTCATGTAAAAGATTTGTCAATTTGGTAATAGTGTTCGTTTCGTAGCGACTTAACTAATCACTATTTAAATGATTGTATCTAATACAATAACTGCATTACGTAGTGAGCACTTTCACGCAATTTATTGAAGTTAGTTTTTGACTTTTCTTTACACCATGCTATCCTTTTGGGTTTCCTCAAGTTACCATTAGGTACGTTCCACACTGGGGCGCTTTTCTTTTCGAATTGGCACTTCCTTATGTAAATTAAGTATCTAGACCTACCTATCATAAAATACTTTGCTACCAATGGACGGTTAGAAGCAGCTTGTAGCATTTTCAAATTGCGAACAGAAAAGTAGAGTGGCTAGGCGTCTACTATATTATAATTAGTTAGTGTAATTGGTTCTGCCGTTCTAATTAAATAAATGAATAAAAATTTAACACTTGTTGGAAAAGAGGGATGTCAATACCTAAGAAGGAACCACTATCTGCTCAGTAAACTAACTGTCCTATGAGATAACATATTCTAAATAAACACAATATAATGTAGGTAGGTACCTAGTTTTTATTACAATTTAGGTAGGTACCAATAATTTCCTAATAGTGTTCAAATGAATGATACAGACTTGCAAAATATTAATTAGTGCCTAGGCGTGTCGGCCGGACGTTTAGGTTAGTTTTAGGATTAGCGTCCGCTGCCGTGCCTGGGTTTAAATTAAGGTTAAATATAGCGCAGACACGGTCTGTAAAGCTACTCAGTTCTAAAGTCACAAAACCTCATTTGACATGTTTTGTTGTAATGTTTAACATCTTGTGCACCAGTTGTCCTTTTTGTGTGGAGTTTCGCGATGTTTTGTGCGCGGCGCCGGACACCGGACTTCCGGAATGTTGCGAGATGCGACTTCGCACACTAAACGCACGCAGTAAATTACTCTCAGTTCGTAGCTAACCTTTATCATGAAACGAGGTTACAAGGTTACCTATGTAAGAACGTTCTTTGAGATCGAGCGCAAATTACATTTCCCATTAACAGCATTATCGTTCTCCACAATAAATCAAAGCTGAACAATATAGAATCTGGATTCCACGTACCTAATTAGATGGCTGTAGTTTATCTGCCTGATAAAGTGTTTAAAAAAGTTTGATGAGTCACGTTCTCGCTGCAGCTCTTCAGTCGTTCTCCAATCGTGCTAAAAAGTACCAATCAGTCGTCTGGCTTTTTCATTTTATCAGGTAGCGAAATGTAAAATATTTCACCTTATTAGGTTTTTCGTTCTGACTGTTGTGGAGTAAGTTTTATACTAAGTTTAATAATAACTACCTACTCTAATAAATTCTCCAATGAGTTTACCCTTCGAAGATGGTTTAAAACCACTTCGAGCAGTTCACGTTACTGGAATAGGAAACTTACTGTTCGCAATGAAAACATTCCCATTGAATATGGAAAACACAGGTTTAGAATTCAATATCTTGTTTGTTCAAGCACTAAGGTGTTGCTTGTACGAAAATTTTATGCTTGCCGATTTATGTGATTCGGCACTTGCGTTTGTAGTGGGCTATTCTATGAAAATTAATTAAGGTAAGTACCTAGTTATTCTATGCAATTTTAGGAATTGAACAGAAAACATCGTATTTGGAGGAGGAAAACTAGTGACAGTCTCAGTAGGTAACTCCGATCTACCCACGCGCCCAAAATTGCTATTTCGTAGAATCATTTATTAGTTTTATTTCGCATGAGCTTTAAAAGGTTAAACAGATATCCTCAAATAAAAAGGATTTGCGTATAAACAAAATGAAAAAACTACCTTACGCCGCCGTGACATTAGGTAATCTGTTTGGTAGTACTTACTTAATCAATAATTGAATTGTAGTTGTCACTATGCGGTTTATTTTGTTCAAATGAATAAGCCATTTCAATAATTGTTAAAGTCATTACCTTTACCTAAATATCCAATTGGGTAATAATAATTAATTGCAGAGCTGGAGCTCCGGACGGACATTCAACTTTACCATCGGCGAAAAAATTTTTATCTGAGAGTTGCTGGCTGCGTATTGAAAAACAGTGGTACCGAGACGGATTGAACGAGCAAGACGTTTAACCCGAATTGTTTGATTGCCCATCACTCCTGTCCAGTGGCCCCTAGAGATGTTCGTGTCCGTCGCACGACCGATTTCGACTAGGTATTTCCTGACCTAGGTACAAGAACTGTAATGTTTTATGCAAGTTTACATACATATGTAGGTACAAAGATCACGTCTGTTTCTCATAAGGGTAGGCAGAGACCCCGGTTCTCTATTTATTACGGTTCTGACATACTCTCGCTTCATTCACTCTCATCACATTCTTCATACAAATATGTATAGGTACCTACTCTTCAGAAGTCACGGAATGGGTAACTATGTTTTCTGTTGCTCTGAATTAATAAAATATTTAGCTCTTAGATAAAACCAAAAAGGAAAATGACAACTGCATCAAATTTTTATATAATAAGTAGTTTACCTATAATCTTTACTGATAATTATAATGTAGGCAGATCTTTTCTTGGAAGAATACTCTCTTGGCGTTTTGTTTGTCTAACCTCGAAAAGCTTCTAAACAATCGAATGACTTATTTGCATAAGCAAATTCGGCGAACGACACCACCCGGGGATTATTTAATGAGGATTTAACCAACATGACAACCAGGTATTTAAAACTAAAGTTTCGCCTGCATTCATGTAAGAGTAATTTATTATTTTGTTAGACATGGATAAGAATTAAACGTAGGTTAAAGAGCTAAATTTTATTATCAAACAGCCATACCTAGGTTAATAACTTTACAGAACTAAATTGATCAACTGACCGTACTTCTAGGGTGTCCGTTCGCAAGTAGACCAAAATAAGTGAATTCGCGTCGTTTCCTTATGAACAGTGACTGTAGGCGTTGCGTGGTTTGGTACCACTTGCCTTTGCCAGTTTATGCTTCCCGAGCCCGAAATACTCCACAATCGACAGCATCCGTTAGGTACACACGCGGGCATGCAGATCTTATGATGGAGCAACTGGTATGTTTCAAAAATAACATTCGTATTGACGTCGATTGTATTGCATTATATCGATGTGCGGTATTAGACTGGGCGTTTGCTCGCCTACTACCTACAGCATTGGAATGTTTCTTTATGCAGGTGTTTGAAAACTGGTTAACAAGTCTGTTTAACATATTGAAATTTAGTAAGAAACTAATTGCTTTTGAGTTTTCTTCACGTTTTTGTTTCACAATACAAGTATTCATGAATACAATTAAACTTAGGCAACTAACTACGTAAAGCTATTTGAAGAATTTAGCAGAATAGACCGTAGAATGAATGTAATGTTGGTAATGTCGGCACAATTCGCGTTTCTCAAGGCACACGATTTACGATTCTCTCGGAGTCATCCCGAAGACGCGCGGCAGCGTCGGAAGTCCGACCGGTTCCGAGCATTCCTATAAATCCTGCCAGCAGGCTGTCTATTTCTCCGCATCCATTAACATATAAAGAGGCAGAAGAGAAAAACTATCCCTCATTCGTGATTAAGTACTGGAACTATCGTGGTTAGAATGGGCAAGTTGCAGTTTTTATCAGGTACCTAAGTATCAACAAACTTTATATTTCTTCCTTACTAACTTTTGTTAATACAAAATTCAAATAAATCGGGTAGGTACCCTATCATTATTCATTACGTAAAAGCTGCATCTTGTCTAGGTCCATGTTTACCGAAAATCTAGACTATCGATTGCCAGACCGCAGATGTAGATGTTAAGACGAGGGTGTTCGAGATCCATTTAGTTTATTACCCTCACCATTGCGTGACCTATCTGCCCACGTTCCGATACCGCGACATTTATAATTCGGGAGAAAGTGATTGGATACGACTCAGTATAAAACGTAACTTTCATAATTCACATTCAGTCGTTTCTATATGAACAACAGCTAGATAGAGCTTTTCGTTGCATGAATAACGGACATTTTTCAATTACTAACCAGGCATGTTTTATCCAGCGTTAAATAGAATTTAATGCAGCTTTAATGTTTGTTGTGAAGCGGAAAGCCGATTAGCCGTAACTTTGCACATAGGCACAAATGGTCGCGTGCTTGTTTGTATTGCGATATATAAATTGCTGTTAGAGACAATAGAACCACATCATTCTGTTCTAAGACGAACCTTTGTAAGAAAAATACTACTCATTCGGTAACAACCGTGTACAATGTGAAGTTGTATTGGTGCCGAAATAAGTCAAATGCAATTTTAATTTTGTTGTAGTGTGTGGCCAAATTAACTTTCCGTGTACGAGGTGACTAAATGTTACTTGCCATACTAGGTGGGGTCTGAGAAACCACCAAAATAAAAATTAAATAAAATGAGCAGATTATATTCTTTATGACAGTTTTTAACAGTATATCAATTATAATCCTAATAATTAATGGGTTCGAGTAAAACATGTACTTATTTATGAATTTTAGTAGACTTTTATTAAAAAAAACCAAAAAAACAACATTTTCTCCAGCTTATAAACTATTAAGTCTTTTCTTAGGCACTAAATTTAAATGGCACAAGTTGCAATCACTGTCTTTTCATATTATAAAACTACAGTATGTCTACTAATACAAAACAAGAATTTCAACACAAAAACACTTAATTTTCGTCGAGATCATCACCTTCAAAGTGACTGCATTTTTCACATGAAAAAGTTGCGTGTTCCAAACATATCGGCGTGTAACATTTTTTACACGTGTAACTAGTCTTCCTATCTTTTTTTCTAGGGCACATTGAACATCTCTGCACTGTATTAATTAATATTAATAGGGTAAATCAGCATCAACTTCACTGTTAGTATTGCTTTGAATACTCATATGATCTGACTCATTATCAGAAAACTGTTCTATATTCACATACTCTGAGTCAAAATCATCTTCTTCGTCCAAAAGTGCTTGCAATATATCACATTCTTCTAGTTGAGACATGTTTCATAAAAATATTACCTGAAAACAATATATTCTACGTTAAATACATAAATATAAACAAATGAATACATAAAACCCAAAATAGTTTAGCATACCTTTTCAGCCGCGCGCCATACGAGGTGGGGTTTGTAAGACCCAAGCGCACTTTGCGCACGTACTACACACTGGATGGCCGTCGCCGAACTGAATAAGTGGCATTGATCGGAGCGGCAACGTCACATTTGCAGCTACTGAGAAAACGAATTCCCGCGCGTTTTTGGTTTAGTAGTTATTACCGAAATTTTAACCGCTGGGGTATGTCAAACCCCACATAGTACACGGAAGGTTAATTACTAATAAAATTTCATTCTTATTATAGAGTACCTAGTGGATATGTACTATTTATGCTACACAAAATTTTGAAATCGAGTTATTTTACGAGACCATTTGGTGCAATGTATCGTGATTGTCTCAAGTGGCCTTCTTTTAGATTGAAGTGAGCTGATTACTGCCTTTTATTGCCTATGCTATTACATCATGTATAGGTAGGTACACATAGCAAATGTAGTATTATGAAACTTGTGGTATCTACATGAGGAATACAATATGAAAATCTATAGCACCTATTATACCCTAGCAGGCATGAGGAAATTTGTTTATTTTATTGGGTCATCACGATGACTCGCTTGCGTGATGGCAAGATTTATGAGGTTATTAGATACATTTAAACTATAATTCAACTACTAGTAATATTGGCACATTTCACAATCAAAACAAGACGTATGGTCATAACGAGGAAACTGAAATAGCCTGGAATTTGTTCTTGTTATTGATGGCGGTAGCTTCTCGCTGAGTGCCGACACAAATTGTTGATTACAAAAGAGCACCAATTGAGACGTCACAGACGCAGGAAACGTACAGATTGAAAATTATGTCTGCATCGCACGATCTCAGCTCATCTAGTCTACATTGTTTAACAGCCATAATTCCACCAGTATCAAGCACAACCACACTGCATACCTGGTAGGCAACTGAGAAAACATTAATTATCATCATCATCATAATGATCAAAATATTTTTATCTAACGATGATGTCAATCATTGTAATCATATCGCCAGAGAAAGTTACATCTACTTACGAGTTCTTAGTACACATCGTTTCCGGTTGGCTATTGTTTGCAAATGACTCGTAAACTATTGTTCTTTAACGAATGTTTTGCATTGATGTTGGCTGTACTATTGCGACAATACAATTTGTGTTTGTAGAGATGGAGAGGCCTGGGAGAATGAATTAATTAAATGGAAAGCGATGAGCCTGTGGGCAGAGCGAAGGTGAAAGCGCGCGGTCGTAGGTCGCGGTCGCAGCCTGGGGGACTGTGTCATCTGATTGGATGCAATCACTATTGATGATACACCATATTTTCGGTTTCCCCTAACCAATAGTGACTAAGTTCAAATTGCTTTAGCAGCAGGACATAGTTATGTAAGTCGTGACAGTACCAACGTTCGCTAAAATTACACAATGTTCACTATCTCAGTGCCACGTTCGAATCGACTGAATGGATTTTATTCCTTTGACCATAAAGTAAACAAAGGTTTGACTAACAATAAAAGTTGATATCCCGTTGTCAGCAATTCATGGTGACTACGGGCCTTGGTTTTACGATTGTCACAGTAAAGACAAAGATCTTAAAAAGGTTTCAAAGGACATGAATTTTTTGCGTTAGGTTCGTGTAACGAGTTCTCCGTAATGGAAGAGAGCTATTAATTTACTAGATGATTGATGCTACAGATGAGATCAATGTTTACGACCTCTTCTTTTAACGAACCTACCTACCGGTGATAGGACGAGGTGTTATGAACCATGGCGATCGATGAGCATGTGTGTGATGTAGGTAGGTAGGTACCTATTTAATAAAAAAAAACTGGGGATGTTTTATGATTAGGTACAGCAAATAATAAGAATTAGTATTTGATAGGGAAAAATGTATGGGCACCTTCAAGGAAATGCCTAGAATTATGACTGATGGTATAGATAATTATGATCAAGTCATAGGTTATTTGTTGCGTCACTTTGTATTTCATTAGCAAGTTGCGACGTGGTGCAAATTGGTGGACGCGATCGCGCCAGCGTGCCACCGGGCGAATCTCATTAACGCCAGATTGATAACCCCCAGGAAAATGTTTTAAATTATTTTACGCTACATTAATATTGAATATCATGCTTATATTACTTGCTGGTGTCAGACACCTACTTAATTATATTCCAAGTGTTGTTTATGATAAAATTTATCTTGGATAGATAGATAGCCCATAGGTCTATCTATCTAGTCATGCCACTATTTCTTTCGAACCAGTGTGGTGAAAGGATTTCAAATGCGCCTCAGAAACTCCTTTCATGCACTTGACACATTTTTGAATTTGCTACGGTTCTACGACATGTCGGTTTCCTCACGATGTTTTCCTTATTGTAGAGTACTTGTATAGCGCACATAAATTTTTCGAACAATAAAATAATTTTTTGCACGACTGAATTTGAACCCACAACCTAAGGATCGGAAGACTACCGCTACCACTAGACCACTTGATACCATAGGCCCTAGGTACTATATATATGTAGGTCATCATCATCATCATCATCATCATCATCAACCTATAGCAGTCCACAGCTGGACATAGACCTCCCCTAATGAGCGCCATCGCACCGTATCTTTGGCTTGACGCATCCAGTCTCTGCCAGCAGTCTTTTGCAGATTGTCTTTCCACCTAGCCGGAGGGCGTCCGTGTCGAGTCGCGGTCTCCACTCAAGAACTCGTTTACCCCGTTGTCGGTTCTTCGGCAGATATCGCCAGCCCACTGCCACTTCAGTTTCCTAATTCTCTGAGCTATGACGATGACTTTGGTTCTCTGTCGGATAACATCGTTACGAATCCTATCATTCAGAGAAACACCGAGCATAGCTCTTTCCACAGCTCGCTGAGCGACTTTAAACTGGTGGACTAGCCATACTGTAAGTGTTCACGTTCCGTCTCCGTATGTCATGACAGGTAGGACGCACTAATTGAACACTTCGATTTTCAGACATTGTGGTATGGGTGACGTGAAAACTTGACGTAATTTTCCTGAGCTCAATTCTTTCCCAAATTTATTTTTACCCAACTGCACAATTTGCGTGAGTTATGTGTATTCCAAAGCAACTTCAAGAAGGTGACCACTCACGACGACAGGTTCTGGATCAATGCAATCATTTAATCATAAGTAGGTATTCTTTCCTTTTCCGGAAGTCTTCTGTTTATAAAATGTAATTACCGATTGTGAGTGTTCTGTTTATCTTTTCCATACTTATCCATTTCCTAGACTTCGCGTCTGAGTCATACCTAAAGGCACCTACTTATGGTAGAACTAAGCAGGTATTCCATTCTGGTCCAGATGTTCGAGTGTGATATGCTGAGCATAAATGGGTGATTCACTGCCCAGTGATTTACATCCTGTTCCCCTACTAATAATTCATGTTAATGAGAATAAATCTAAGTATTTAGCTTAAAAAAAGTTCAAAAAGAATATCATTTTGTGCTTCTATTAAAGTTTCGGCTTTCAAAATGCACCTTTGCGATAGCTTCAAAGGCTGTGTCGTAGCGGATGACATAATTATTGAAAGAACCGATCTAAAGTCACGTACTGCCGCGTAATCTGTCGGTTATTGTGGAACCGAACGAATTTTGCCGCATGAGAGCTTGCCCCCAGGGTGCTTCATCAAATCAATCCAAGCCCAATTTAAATAGGTAACGGTTTGTTGCGCAATGGAACATCGACCTACGGCTAGTGAAGTCCATTTGATCACTTATGCATCAAACGCGTTCCGACACTCTCCCCACGTAGCCGACACCATAACTACGCAGCCAACGTCCCGGTCTTAGTAACACTTTAATAGCCCCAGTCAAGTTCTAAAATACTTAAATTTAATATGCGGTTGTAGCCACTCGGACTCGCCTAACATCAATCAAACAAGCTTTAGTGTTTTTATTGCTTTGACAAAAACTTGTACATAGGTCGTTACTTTAAAATTCTCAGTTAGGTTAGTTCATAGTCATCTTAGTAGACTACCATTGTACGAGGATCATGCAATTTTTATTTAGCTCTTTATTCTTAAAGTTGTCTTATCAAGAAAATGTCGGCGTTCGAACTGAAGTAAAATGATAATTAGCTTAGATAGACTGCAACCACAGATGGCTATCGCAGCCGTCTGGTAAAATGTTTTCGCTAGATCTACGGCAATAAACGTAACTTGCAAAAGACCACCGAGCTACACAGATATAAGAATCAGTCGTAAGTAAGTATATCAAGATGAGAGCTTTATTCGAGGAACTAGGCTGGTACGTGAGAGTCTCCATGAAAAATGTTTTCGTACAATTTACCTTTGCGTTCGCTAGAACGGGACCTACCGCATTATGGGAATTTCTGTGGTGTAAGAACCGTTTCTAAGGTTAATTGATGGTCTACGGTTTACGAATGCGTGCTGGAATGTTGCTCTTGCAGATTTGCGTTGTAATAAATGGTCCTTGTCTGAGCCGGCAAAGGCCGCGTACTACTTACTACAGTACCCTACTGGCAGGGATCTTGAGGGTAGCTAACACTTGACTTGAACCAGCATGTTTGATCCCACGTTCTTATTATAATTTTTCGTTTGATCCGGAAATATACTTTTAAATATACTTATTTATAATGCTTCCGATCAGAGAGAGAAAGGACAGCTTAAGATCCATGCCGGTGTCTGTAACTTCGATTCACAGTACCTAGCGGCTTGTAACGTACAGTTAATTTCCTTACCGGCCGGTAGAGCGACATACATCGGAAATTAACCACGATTTCCTGGCTAGAAATTAATTTTACGTTCTAGTTAAAAATCAGCCAATTAATTTTACAAATGGTCGCACAGAGCTAACGGTCGCACCGGCTCGGTGGGTAAATGGAGCGTGTTGTTATTAATTCGATTTAAGTTGTATATTTTACTTAAGCATTTATCGAGAAGAGACTTAGGTACCTGGTTAGGTAACTTTAGTTGGCGTTGGTTATGGTTGGTTGGTATGTAGGTATATACCCCATATTTTCTTAAACGCAAATCTGTCTGCAATTAATGTCTACGTTGTTGTCGAGTTCTATAATAATGAATGAACCTAGCCTAAATCTCATTTTGAAGATGAATTCTCATAGGCGTGTATGCGAATCTATTGAACTTTCAACTTAAGGTTACTATTCGCACCAAGGACAGAAGCGACATGTTCGCACTTAGATATTTGGGTTGTCATAGGGTAAAAGAGGGTATCCCCGGTCAGGCGACAATGGCGGTCAAAACAACATTTTCCAAATGAAAGCGTTTATACACATAATATTGATAAAAGTCGGCGTGAGTGTTCCCCACGCCAACACACCGAGCCCCGCTCAATTCCAGGCAGGTTAGGGAGAACTGCACGTCTGTTTGTTTAGCACTATTCTTTTTGTAACTTTTTGGCCGCAGAACATAAAATGCGAATGTTTCAATTTTCATGTTTAATTCACGTCGGGCAATACCGGTCAAGGTAATTTTATTTCTTTGATTTCAGTTGATTTTGCCAAATTAATAATAATTTTGTTCTCAATGGTTTTGATTGTGTTATCGAATAATTCAACTTAAGTTTTATTAGAGTTTTTCGTCGAAGTGCTTGTGGCGTAGCTTGCTTAGACATTCTTGATTGATCGCCGAAGTTAAGCAACGTTGTGTGCGGTCACAATTGGCATTACGAGCTAAGCGCTTCCGTGCTTCGGAGGGCACGTTAGATTGTTGGTCCGGGCTTTTAAGTCGTTAAGCCATGACGGAGGCCTTTAGGCGGCCTAAAAACTCCGTCACAAGGGTTGGCCACTAGCTCATACGAACTTACTTTATTAGTTTTTATATAAACGTTTATTTTTTACTGAATTGTAGTTATTTTTGCTTAAGTGACTGGCATTTCCCTTCCTTACCCTAATAATACCTACTGATGATAGATTCCAATGAATCGATTACGTGATCAGCCCTCTCGGGAAATAATATGAATGTGCTCATACTGCCCACTTCACGCACGTCTAACAGCTCATGTAGGTAGATTTGAATATAACCTTTAATATATAGGTATTACTATGTTGTAATAGTTGACTCCACAAAATTGTGCTTGGGATTTTGTAAAGATGCGTGAGGTCAGACGACTCACGACATGCTTTCTTCATAATAAATTTGCGTAAATTGTAGACATTCATCATTGTAAGTCGTCGTAATTATTGTGATGTGTTAAATGTTAACAATTAGTATCAAAAGCATTTTTAGAAATCTGTCAAAAATCGTCATTTCAGACGTGCTCAACTTTGAGATGCGTTTGAGTATTCGAGGGTTAGAGATTCCTAAAGTTGTGAATTATAAAGAACTAGCTGTGACCAGTAACGTTATTATATGCACAACAAAAAATTTTATAGCACTAGGGTCTCTCCCTTCTTCTTACCCACAGCCCTGCACGAAAAAGAGAGCTGCTGAGGACCCGATTGATATGAATAACATTGTCAATTGTAAAATTGATATAAATGACAAATTAACTGTCTTTTTATAAATTAATGTCTAAGGAGGATTTATGCGTTATCTTGTTTATCCTTTTAAATCCTTTTTCCATTTTGGGATCGTGTATCATCGTGTATGATTTTACAGGATAAAAAGTAGCCTATGTCCTTCTCGGTGATGGAATCTATCTCCTTGCCAAATATCATCAAAATTTATTTAGCAGTTTAGGCGTAAAAAGATATACAGACAGAGTTACTTTCGCATTTATAATATTAGTATGGATGTAGGTTTAAATTGTTCGACAACATAATTATGTCGTAGCGATAACCTCTCTAATTCAGTTTATTTAAGTCTGCTGCTCCGTAAGGTCAAAGACAAAGTTTAAGGTTGCAAACTTCCCAAGTAGGTACCTAACATTGATGGTTGTTTACATAGAGACTTGGGTTTATGGCACAGCTAGCGCTCATTGATTTTACGACGACAGAGAAATCAACTGGTTAGGTTTTTGTTAACTGTAATTGACTTCTTCCTTGATGGATTTAAAGGATAGTCTCTGTCGAGAAGGCCCAAAGTGTCACGATGTAAGAAAAGTCATCAATCAAGCAGCAAAAAAAGAACCCGCAACGGGAGACATCTCAACCAAAATTTATAAAAATGATTTTTTTTCTCCACGCTGACATGAATAATTGAAATGTAACTCAGTGTTTAGACAGAAATTAAACGGGAAGAGAAATTATACGTTTTTGTTGGAAGTTCATAAGGACTTGATTTGATCTTATGGTCAGTTGAACTGGTCGTGGATGGTGCGATGCTTTTAAGGATTCGTTTTTACTATAAGCTTGCCATTGGCAATGTTTGTAACGTTACGTATTTGAGTGAAGAATTACTAACGTAGGCAATCATTGCATTGAATAATATTGTTGCGAACATAGATCATGGTTGCATTAAATTGTAGCTTTTGCTATTTTCAATCTGTTATCCATTATTATATAATAATAATAACACCATATTATATAAGTAGTAGCTGTGTAGGTTATTTTCATGAAAGCTTCCATTATGTACACGTACTGACCTATATTAACAACAAGTCCCACTGTGTACAGAGTATTTGTTTTTATTAGATACTAAGTACTAAGTAGTTCGCTAGGTATTATTATAATTCAATACCGCACGTAGGTTATTTCATTAATAGACTGTTACTAGAACTCACCAAGGTTATGTAATTATTAGCGGCAAACATGCTAGCGATGTCGTGTGTGTTCGTATGTATCATATTTATCATACAACCGATATGTGATAGTTCGCAGTACGACGTAGGTACTTTGTAGGTACTTATGACACTGCACGTGGGAAATGTGATCGGAATAAATAAGCACTTGTTCACTCAACGGACGGCAATGTCATTTAGATAAACGCTTTAGTATTTTCATTAGGTACCTACCAACAAGTCTGTGGTTTTCCTCCAATCTCCATGGATTTTGCACAGATTTTGAGCATTCTGAAGAACAAAATTGGTCTAGCCTTTCACTTCTATAAACGCGGGTAACGCAAGGTACATATGTAATAAACAATTCTCAATTAATTGTCAATTTCCTCTTTCAAATGCAAAACTTTAATTAAAACTTGGTTTTTTGACCAAAACTATGTAGACCGAAGTCATTTTGGTGGAATTAACTTAACTTTTGCTCATGCAAACACAAACACACATACACACACACCTAAGTACACTTAAGTCAACAAAGCAACAAACTCTTGTACCCGTAAGTTCATCTCCGGTGGGGAGCATACACGCCATCTTACAGGTTATTCTTGTTTGGGTGCTTATCGAATACTCAAACGCATCTCAAAGTTGAGCACGTCTCAAATGACGATTTTTTTTGACAGATTTTCATCAGAAACTGTCATAAAACCGTGAGTTGAGACGTGCTCAACTTTGAGATGCGTTTGAGTATTTGGGGGTATGTTTTCCAACCAGGACTGAAAACTAACCCCATCTTACTGTAATCCCTGTAGTACTACGGGATTAAGTGATGTCGGTAAAAAAATAAATTTATCCTCATCTTATTTAATAAGTAGGTAAATATAATGTACCTTTAATTTAGACTTTAAACAAATACAAGAATAGTATGAATGAAAATGAATCATACTTGTGCGAGATAACTAAATGAATCACTGTAGGTATTCGTATAAAAAACACTCCTCCATTTAGTTATTCGAGGAGGCCTAATAGTACGGAAGTCTTTAATGTTTAACCATTCGTCTATCGGTGAGATTTATGCGATATGTGTTTATGTACATATAATAGTGCCTAGTTATTTTGACTATTCTCGTTAGCATTATAATGCATAGGCATATCATCCACAAATCATCAACATCCTCTCTGTAGCTGTTAGACAGCAGCAGGCACGACATCGAGATAAAAATCATTAGATTAATGATGGTCCGAATTCTGAATTGCCAGCGGACGCGTGGTCCCGCAGGAACCCTCACCATTTGTTACGCACTAACGTTACCCGAACAATGCACCATTTTATTTTTGAATGGCATACAAAATTTATCTGAGAATTTTTATAAATATTTTCTGAAACAGACAATAACATTACTAAACACTTTCAGGACTGCCACACTGCCACTTGTATTTATAAAAAAATAAAAATATTAATTATCTTCATGTATTCATCATCATATCATCATCATCATCAAGAGCATTGGTGGTCTAGTTGATATCCCTACCGGGTTCAAACCCGGTCGTGTACCAATGGATTTTTCTGTGCGAAAAAATTATGCGCGCTGTACCAGTAGGTACTCTCAAACGGTGAAGGAAAACCTCGTGAGGAAACCCGCGGCTTAGTCAGCTCCGCACGTATTGACCATGTCTTTCCTGTGGACTAGGTCTACTATATATAGATGATAAAAGGCCATCATATCAGTCCACATCCGCCCATTACTGGGTATAGGCCTCCTCTTTAGCACGCCATTCTTTCCGATCGTGCGCAAAAAAAACATTTTTACAACAGAAAGCTGTTGTTACCTACGGCCTATTTATCAAACCCAAACCATTACGATCTATTTTCCTTTACCTAATCTCCGCTATCTGATGCTGCCGCTTAGGTTGTCTAATTATATCTTCTATTAGCTGTATCCGCGACTTCGTTCGTCACGCCATTTATAATGCTTCTGTTTATACGATGTTATTAGGTACCTACTAGCTGACCTCGCGAACTTCGTACCGCCTTAGAATAATGCAAATTTTCAAATGCTTTATTAGGTAGTTATTCTGCTATTCGGGGCGGAGACAAATCCAACAAGTCAAAAATCATGAATCGGTCCAGCTAAAGGCCCTTACCCACAGCCCTGCAAGAAAAAGAGAGCTGCTAACGACCCGATTGATATGAATGACATTGTTAATTATCTACTTTGTATATTTTTTTATTTAGAAATTTAATGGGATAGGTAAGTGGTGGGCCTAGGGTTACCATATCTCAGGATTTGTCCTGAGATCTCAGGATTTTTAAGCAATTCTCAGGATTGCGGTCGGATTTTGGAAATCTCAGGGTTTTTGGAATTTTCAATAAAATAGAGTAGATCACAGGCCCAACAACCGAATGCGCAACGTATCGGTATCTCGAAACAATCACGATTATCAACTTATGAAGGATTTTTAATGTTAATGTAATTGAATGATAATGATCTGCCTACTGCATTGCAGCCCACGTGTCGTGTCGCGGGCTACATAGATGTAAATTACGTTTTAGCGACCATTCAAAAATTCCAGTAAATCTCAGGATTTTTCAATGGAAATCAAGATTTTTCTCCGGACTTTTAAATTTTCTATCTGGTAACCCTAGGTGGGCCCCGTCTTGATCTATAATGCGATTGATAGATACCTAATCTATATTGTCTCTATTGCGTAGTAAAACGTGTTAATATTACTTAGCTGTTAATGGTAGCGGTGGTTGCGAGCGGTAAGTATTTCTCACTCGCAAAGCCAAAAGCCATAAGTAAGTTAAGGAGTAAAATAATTAAGAGTATGCACAATTTTGTAAAACTTTACTTTCGCAACAAAAAATGACTGAATATCAGTTGAACACAGATTAATACAAAGTTAGTATGGAATGTCATTTTCTAAATTGTAATCTTGTGTTGTTTTTTTTGGCAAATAAACTTTCTTATTATTTAATTAAAAATCGATTTTCAGAATCTGAAATACAGCTAACGCCATCTACACACATACATACATATTATTACGCCCGTATCCCTAATGGAGTGGTCAGAGCCTCAAGTAAACATATGAAAACTTACAGCCACTTATGAATTAAAGTCCTAAGACGGATAAGTATGGTGAACCATGGTAACAGGTGATCAGCCCGTCGCCCATATAGGTGGATCATCATTTTGGAGAGGATACTAACGCTAACGCCATCTATTGGTTCAAAAACGGAAAGAAGCATTCACGTCTTTATTTTTGTTTAGCCATTATATGTCTAAGCTGTATCAGGCTCCAGACATATACATTCTTCACCATCCTCGACATGTTCCTCATGAACACCTTCAATGGTATTTAGATTGTAAAAGTCTCTAATACCACAGTACCTAGTAGTTTTTCTCAAATATCTTCCAAAGACAGACATCGATAAGTTACTACAGTTTTATTATATGATGTACTTATAGATTTTTCATAGTATTTTGGCTGAAATTTTAAATATTTCTAACGCCGCCATCACCATCCAATAGTGGCGAAACAGAAAAGTGCTATGCAGTATTGTGTTGATCAGAATTGCTTTATTTAGTCAAGTTTTTGTTGGTTAAATCGTCCAATATGCAAATCATGGTGAATCGACACTGCAGTAACCCTATTCTAGTTTTTAGAAGCATGTGCCAACGGCAATGGTTCGAACGTGAATGGCATTTTAAGGCTCATGGTACACAGGCTCAACGATCTCGAATGAAGATGGCTCGATCTGTGCTCGTGCAGGGTTGCATCATTCAGTATTTTGCGTAATACCACTTTATTGCTAGTGAACCGAGTTGAATGTCAACCGCGAGGCCAAATCTCAGTCGCTAGACTCATGCCTATTTAAAATACAGCCAAACTTCAGCCTCGTATAGAGTTTAAAGTTGTTAAATTGGTCCTTGTTACGGATAAAGGCAAAAGAGAAAATAAGCGGTCTAAACGGTCTGGTAGTTTCCGGGATTATCCGGAACTTTTTTGCAGTCGAGCTGGAGACCTTACAGATTTTATGCTGAAAGCGACTGCCCGGGGCTTAGCTCGAAAACTAATTTCGATTCTTGTTTAAATTTGCAATATCTCGACCGCCACTACTACATCACCACCAATCGTTTCAATATTGTTACCTTGTGCCTGATTTCTTTATCAATGGTTATGATCTTAAAACAATCAAAATAGTAAAAATAATTAAAAACCGGTCAGCTGCGAGTCCAATTCGCCCATGAAGGGTTCCGTACCATTTATTTTATGTAAGTACATAAAATAAATGTTTTTAGTATGGGTCCCCTTTTTATTTTTTTAATTTTATTTGTTGTTATAGTGGCAATAGAAATATGAAATTTTCACTCCCTACCTGTTGTGGTCCATAAGATACAACCCGCTGACAGACGAACAAACGGATGTACGGACGGATGGACGGACAGACAGCGGAGGCTTAGTAATAGGGTCCCGTTGGCATCCTTCGCGTACGGAACTTTAAAAAGTGTTACATTTACATAGCTATTTCTGTTACCTTTATCAAGGCGGCATTATTGCATCGATAGATGAAGTCAGATACAGACAAACAAAAGAATTGCACACCTATGTGAATAGATGCAAATGGATAAGAAATAGAGCAAATTATCGGGAACAATCGAAGATGAAAACAGTGACTCACAAGCCCATGGTACTAACTGACTCACGAACGCCGCTAACAGACTATTCTGAGAATAGCAAAATAACCTTGACAAACACACGCAGAATTTGTTCACTTGGACCATGTTTAAACAAAGTCACATAAAATTGACAAATACTTTTTAGTACCTATAGATATCTCCATTCATTCCATAAGTGCCAATTTATTATTTTTCGTTATCAGAGAGCATCTCAGGCTCAGGTACTCGAAATACTCTCTAAATCCTTGACAAAAGGGGTAGAACCTACTTTAAGATATGTTAAAATATTGGTGTGTCAACATTTATGCATATTTTTGTTTATATTGTTATGACTACTTGCTGCTCCACCCTATTGGGGATAGGGGTGTGATATGTATGTATGTTTATTTTGTTTGCGTTTTTCTCTATCTTGTATTCCTCAAATGTTATTCCCAATACATACCATCCAGCATTGGTGGATACTAAGCCATGCGATAGACGCAAGATCAATTTTATTGAATGTTTTAACTAAAAATGCAAGTTGAGTGAAGGTGATCAGAAAAAGGTCGCTTCGAGTAAAAGTACCTACGGCTTCGACCGTTCGACTTAGCTGATTGAATTTGGACTGACCTATGGATGCCAAGGAACTAATAGTCTAAAAGTATCTAAAGGAATTTTAGATTGTTTTGAACAATTCCGATAATGATGCCATGGAAAGGTAAACAGAAAATAATTTAAGTTTGTTTTGATAGACAAAGCGTAAAGATTGCTTCGTCTCATGAATTATGAACATAAATTACCAATTTTACGATGGCGCTTTAAATCTATAGGCAGTTAAATTTCAAAAATACACCTCTGACTTTGACGAGGATCATTTATTTAAAAGGTCATAAATTTTCCCGATCATTGTACACGTGTCACAGACACGGCCGAAAGTTCTGAGCTTTTGTAAGGAAGCCTCAATCGGAATTGGTTTGGTATCGCCGTTCGCAGGGATCGAGTGCGTCGGTCGTGCGATTCTATCGAATAAAGATAAATGGGTGTATGTCAGGGTTGTAACCGGGGTTGGAGTCGGTGAATAGTTGTCTGATTGTTTTATCGGCCTCGGACCCGGTGTCGGGAGTACCTAACAAAGGTTTTGAAAAAGTTTTCAAATCCGTCAAGTTCACTTGAGGAAAACTGCGTTAGATACGGGGTGGAAACTTCGTCATGTCATCAAACTCACGGGTCAGAATCATTTGCAGAATTGAATTGAGAGTTAATTTTAGAACAATAATATTTTGTTTTAAAAGGCATTTAAGTTCTACCCTATTTGAAGTTTGAGTAAAACTTACATCCCTATGTTGTTTGTCAGAGGGATGTGAACCTCACAGTCGGGGCACGGGATCACCAGGCTAATTGGTTGTCAGTGATGGGTCCGGCTGTACTCGAGTTTCGTCGCGCGAGTGGTATGACGCTGACGCCCGGAGGGCAGCTCTCGACATTTGCCCCCCAAACAAAACATTGACGCTTGATTGGCTAGGGAGTACAGAATCACGCGATATGTACCTACGTTGCAGTCTAGATATGAGCTTGTTACTGCAAATGCCTGGGTAGCATTTACATAGACCAACACTGCTTCTAATTACTCAAGGTACTAATTATGTCGAATAAATGAATATGAGAGGAACTCTATGTTATAATGAGCACAAATAAATCAGCCTCAATTTGAAATTCATAAAGGCTAAATTAGACAGACTTTAATGGAATAACTGATAAGTCCAAGATAGGTTTATTCAGGTAGAGTCGAAGGATAAGCTCTTGGGAAATAAGTGTTCTTTGAAATATTTTCACTAAATAATTTAATTCTTAAAAATCTTTATCACCTTATTCATAATGGTTTTCACGGTGGACACTACGTATCTTATAATTTCGCTAGAATTACGTGCTTTACTATTGATACTAACTCTATACATAGTTAGAGTACATAATTGCTTATGGTTTAAGCATAAGCTTAGTGCTAACATAGTTTAAGTTTACTCGTGTTATGAGAGATAAAGTTAAGACGGAAATGATGCATTGCCGGACGAGTCGTCTCTCGGGCCACGGCCGCGGCCGGCAGGTGTGCCTTCATTAGCATTATACACTCATTAACGGTACACTCCGGTTCAGAACCACATCATAAAACATGTATTTATACTAAACTTGAACTTAACATTTCTCACCATAAATATAAAGTTATTATTCCAAAATGCAACAGAAATCAGACGCGCGAGACAAGATGAGACTTTTTGTAGTTATTTGTTTTTATCACTTGTCGTAACAATAAATTCAAGGTCCAGCGGTTCCATTTGCCAAGGTATTAAACCACAAAAAAAGCCTGATATTCTTCGCTACGGATTTTCAAGGTGGACATATTTTGTTATTTAAATTAAGCAGAGCACAGATTTCAATTACGCTAGGATAACTTCGCTCGGTATATTAATTTTCTTCTAAAGACCATTTTTATCCTTATTCATTGGGGTCTATTACCGCATCCGTATTTCAGCAATTTATATGGGAAGTAAAAAACGCAATTTCGTATTCCAGCCCACAGCAAAACACAGAGGCTCACATAAATCTGCGGAGACATACAAAGCGGGCGAGGAGCGTCCCGGGACAAAGTAATGAACTAATTACATTAGTCTCACGATACTCGCGAGAGATGCCACTGAAATGGCTAAACCGACCGACTATTAGGGGCGTGATGCTCTGAGAATAATGATGATTGCGTCTTAACTTATCTCACAATTACTGATTTAGTGCGTATCAAAAAGCATTTATCTACGCAGTGGTTTTCTAGCAAAGTTTACCGAAGCCTCTTACTTAACAGCTTTGCAAAACTTGCAGAGCTGTAAATCTTAGTTATAATATCATGCGAAACATCTGTAATTCTATTTTATAACTGCTTGATAAATTATTATAGAGATAATACCATAATCTCCATAGAAATGAAATTATGGTTAAAATGTATTATCAATTCCAAGTTTATTTAGCGTTGTAATAGGAATTGTGATTTTGATTTCTTGTCATGTTTTTGTTGCGGTTTGTTTACGCTAATGCTGGCGTTCCACTGCAAATGCGGAAGACAACTAGATGCCGTTATCCTGAGGCCAGGAGTGGTCTTGTGGGTGCTTTTGACCGCATACTGAGAGCTACTTTGCTTGACAAAGCTCTTGTTGCGCTCGGTACATGCATACATACATATTATCACGCCCGTATCCCTAATGGGGTGAGCAGAGCCACAAGTAAACATCAGAAAACTTGCAGCCACTGTTAATTCAAGTGATAGGTAGCGCTCGGTGATAGGTATAAACTTACCATTTATAAAATCACAACTAATACTCTAGAACTAACAGGTACGGCTATATAAGGTGTTCTTACTCGATTCTGATACCACAGTCCAATGGCATCATAGCTAACCGTCATTATTTCCAAAAGTATAAATTTTATCTGAGCTTTAATTGCTCTGGAAAGGTTAAGGTTATCATCTTTGAAGAGCTAATAGGCAATTCAACTGACACTATATAGATTAATTTTATTTCCCTTATGATTCGGCTATTACCAATTAACTCACTTTTTTCACTCGTTCTATTGAAATATTTTTAGTCTGAATAATAAAAGATGAATAAATTACATTTATTGGTTGCCGGGTTCAATTTTTTTTTTGCGAAACTGGTCTGTGGTTTTTTGTTATTAATCAATTTTGGATTTGGAGTGAAGTCGTGACCTGTGTGCGTGAGGACCCGCGGGCTTCCGAGCTAATAGAGGATGACGGTTGCATAGCCTATGCCTCTGTTGCCTTTGTATTAATATGAGCTTTGATTAAAAGTAATCTATTGCAGGTTCGGTCCTTTCAATCATCATTCATTATTTCCTTGCCCTTGTCCCACTTTATGTAGGCTCGGCACAACATGTATTCTTCTATACCACATATTATATTCTATCCATTTTCCTTTATCAGAAGTCTTTTCAACACTCACTCCTTTCTTACTCATGTCATCTTTCACACGGATCCCTCATTGACCTAGGTACTTTTACCCACATATCCTTCCACATTAATATCTAACACTCTTCTCGTCACATGACATTCTTCCCTTCTCATGACATGTCCATACCACGCTAACCTATTGCTCTTCCGTTCGGTCTTTTCAATACCATCATATATCACTTTCAATACTATTAGGCATCTACTAAAAAAAAATTAAACATAATATCGAGATTAGGAAATCATCACGCAAATTAAATGTAATTAGTATCTGGTACAAATGTTTTATTTAATTCCGCATCTAGACATAAGTGGGCTTCTACATGTACCGGCTCGGCAACATTGACTTCCTGTACCACCTACTTTATCGCAACACTTTTATAGAGCAATTATTATTCATCTGCAATTAGCTCTGTGAAAAGCTCTACCTCAATTCCACGTTTAATTTATGGAACATTCTTGCGATTTGCATATAAGAAAAGAAATAGTGAGAGAGTGCGATTTATAACTAGAACGTTTATAAGTTGTAGAAAAGCGTGGAATACACAGTTGAGTAAAATCCCGGACAAATTGTCGCCGTGGCTTTTGCGGAGCGAGGCGGATCTTAGAGGATTGTTATTGATGTGCAGAACGGGAGGCGCTCGGACAATCTGGTAGTCTTCATTATGGGCGATCATGCGTACAGGATCCGTTGCGTTGGAAGCGGAAAAATCGTGAAATATCGTCCTCGATGTCCGACTTAACGTGTATGAATTGCCGCAAATCCAGCCATATTGGATACGGTATTGAGTTTCCGTCCCGAAATATCTCTCTCGGTAACTAGTGAGTTAATCAACGCTTTTACACGATATTCCCTCGGCTGCTCTGTATGAATTGACGTCACATATTAATAATAGGCGTCGTTCTCTGTTCAAATACTTACAATTGTTTTTAAAATAGCATTAACTGATTTGGTGGAACGTAGTAGCGTATGTAGGCTGTTGGTTGCTATGAGTACCTAGGAATATGTACAATTGTACAACGATAATAGCAATAGAGTCTCCACAAAGTGACAAAATAAATAGGGTTGGTGATACATAATTTGGAATAAATACCAAACTTACTTCTCTGCTGGACTGGGAGTAAAGAAAAAACAGAACGCTTCTCTTCCCGAGTATGTCATAAAAGTAGACTAGGTACATACATACATTCATATTATCATGACCGTATCCCTAACAGGGTGGGCAGAGCTATAAATAAGAAAACCTGGAGCCACTCCTGATTCAAAAGTCCCAAGACGGATATGGTGAATCATGGTGACAGGTGATCAGCCTATCGCCCATATAGATTCAAGTCCATTATGTTGGTGAGGATACTATCCCAAGTTATGTAAAGGTTAGCCCCTTTTTATAATGGCTTATTTCGTTTAATAAAATGAAAATATAATAAGAGCAAAGTTATAAAATGGCCACCAGCAATATGACCGTCGATAGGCGCATGGGCGTAGGGGCGCATGTTATGAATACATTCCTGTCCTGCACAAACGAGCGTCGCTCTCAATTATTCCACTGGCTATGTCCCGGAATGTCTAATTTGTTCACGTAATTCTACCGGAATCCGTCCTCTCCCGCCTCTCAACTATTTTTATTACTTGTTTCCTATTTTCTCCTGTGGGAACACTATAACTTGAAGTTCGCGAACTCTAACCAACTTGTCTTGTAACAAGTGTGTTGTGAACTGCACGTAGACTCTGCAGACGGGTGCGGCGATGCTAAACGTCGTGTTTTCCTTTTCCTGCTGCCCTCGTGGGAAATATTACATTGTCGCTCAACGATCTTAATCACAATAGACTATAAAACGCTGAGATAGTCGTAAACGGTAAATGGAACTGAAAATTAGAAGACAAAACGAATACGGCTTATTCGGAAACATAACGTTCGTGAAATAAAAACAGCAGTCCTGGAACGAATAAACTGATCCTGCTCGGACCATAAATCGCATCGGCAGTAACGGCACAGTACAGTTTATCTATACGTATCACCATTGCAGTTCCTGTTAACAATAAAGCGAGATAAGTGATTTTGGACTGATGCCAGGACGTGGCCCGTCTAGCCACTCCACTTGCTCTTTACATAACTCAGTATTCAAGGGATCATTAATCTTCCTAGTTCCGCGCCAGGCCGAGTTTAATTTTAATAAACGGCTTCAGTCTTACTACGGTATTAATTTACATGCCATAATTAATGGTACCTACTTGTTTGAAATCGTAGATTTATTTAAAATTTAAAATGTGTCATTTCCATATCAAACTTAATTTTCTGTTCAAGTTTAAGCATAATTTAAGTTTATCTTATTGTCTCTTAAGTTACATTGTAAAATCGTTATTTATTTTATAGTTGTGATCTTATTTTACTTAATCAGGTAAAATCTAAGTTAGTCATACTTTAAGCATTGTTATTATCGTATTCTCCTCAGCATTTTTTGCTAACAAGCCATAAAGTTTCTGCAAAAAAATATTGCAATCTTATCTTACTTTTTTAACCTAAAGGCTTCGTGGTTGAGAAACAGGTTGGAGTAAGTTCTGAATTTATGATTTATATATTTTTTATTCGCGTTGCCCTCTAGATTTCTCAGGTTCTACAGTCGTAAATGAAAGCATAACTCACGTAAAAGCGGCTCGCTCGTAATCCAGTAGTGGCCGCTGATGTGGCACGTAATACAAGATTTTAGACGCTCTCAACCCCTGGGAATGACCCCCGAATGTTCGAATTCGTCCTTCATCACACACGCGCTGTTGTTTTATAGCTAACGGTCAAAATTTTACTAGTGCCTACTCGAACACAGGTGCTCCTACCGAGACATTAAACTGAAATTCGGCAAAGATCTATAAGAAGTACCTGCTTAGCTATTTGCTACACGTTTAATACCCACATTTTACTGTTATTGCTGCTGTGTAACAAATGTCAGGGATTGAAATTGAAATATTTTCATTTACATAGGTACCTTCATACAATTGTTTACCTACAAACGTTATGAGAAAACTCATTTTCAAAAGCAGAACAATGTTTATAAATGCCCGCATATGAGTGGCTGTTATTATTATAGAATACGATTTCTATTTACATTTTGTAAGTAGATGCTGGGCGGGAAGCAGATTTCATTTACTACATTCCCGAGAATATCATGACGCGTAAATTCTCCATATTAACATCACCTGTGCTTCTGCGCTCGCAATTTGTGCCTACAAATACAATACAAATATCTCGAAGCAAAGGAATACGACGAAACTGTAACCATGAAAAGCGTGATTTATCCGTCTTCTGGGAAATCCTTCGGATGCCGTCTGTCGGTGTCGATGCGGGCGTAATACCTTAATTCGGATAATCTTACTCTCGACTCGAGCCCGTGGTTAACCGACTTCGAGATACTCCCCTAATGCTTTGCCTAAATATCTCCTTGTGAAAGCTATTTGTCATCTCTGAATTATTCATTCGCTTCAGCTACTTAACGCCGCAAGCAGGAGCTATTATTAGATTGTTGCTCAAAAACATTTCAAAATGTATTTTGTACTCTTTGGTTTATTAAAACATTGTCGTTAGCGCTATTGTTAGACACGTTTGGCTAGCGAATATCAATCGTGTTTTAAATAAAAACAAAAGGAGTTGGTTATGGTTGACTTGATGAATAATACCTACGTGAAAATATGCTTTTTGTTTATAACTAATCTGTCCAGAAGCAAAGTGGTATCGTGCATTGTTCATTTTTATCGCGTATTTAGATCGACATGCAAATCTCTATCACGACACTCGCTGTGCTCAAACTTGTTTGTTTGGAGAACTGACTCAGAACTGAGTAAGGAGCAGCCTTCAACTTATTCTTACTTGTGAAGAATTTTGTAACAATATCAGTACTTACCTAGCTTTCTAGTTTTTTTAATCTAAAACATACATCAACCTTTTTACAAAAGATAGTATTTTTGTTACTTACAGTTTTACTAGGAAATTATTTAATTTTACTGGAAAGTCTGGAAAGTATCCAAATATTCTAAGCCACTAGATTCGAATTCAAATAAGGATAGTGGCAAATCGAGTTGGAAAGTGCATTGAAAGGGACTTTCGCTAGCGCCATTCCTTATTTTGTAACTGCTATTTATATTGCCCACTCCTTTGGGTACAGTAAAGCAGGGGAGTGAATTTTAAGTACGTGAATTTCATTGGTAATGATCACGATGACTTTCCAATACCTCACCATTGTTTGGTTCAAACAAAAATGCCTAAAAATACTACGCTACGATAGCCACTACCGAAAATCTAGAAACAAAGATTCATATTAAGAAGTTTGTAAATTTCACTAGGTTGTTGCGTTGTAGAAATCTCTTCCCAAAGACGATTTGATTACTGCATTCTTATGCTTGGTTCCGAATTCCTTTGAATGTTCATTCTTTTGTTTACATAAATCATTAGCTGAGGCGTCTGCAAAAAGCGTTTCACCAACTTCGATGTTCAAAGGCTCGTTTCAGAAGAAAACGATCTGTATAAACGCGGCGATGAGGTTTGTTTTCCAAATAAATATTGCGTGTAGGAAAACTCGTTTAGAGAGCTTATCTCTTGCAGAAAATTGCTTTGCATCTCCAAGGAAATATCGCGAGAACGGAAAGCGTTTTTTCGTGAGTTACGGACGCGTTTGGAGCAGATTATTTGGTATCCGTTACTATTTGAACTTTTTTGTTGGTACAGAATGAGCTTTTTATGGCCCTCTAGAAAAGACCGTTTGAGCACAATAGATTTCTGTGTAAAAAAGTGATTGAACTGTCCTAGACCGTTTTATACATAGGTTTCAAGATCCAATTAACAAACAAATAATTGGTTGTCAAACACTCTTATTATTTTGTTTATTGGTTTTTGAAATCTTAAAAGCAATAACCAATTCGAATTACATTGATCTATGAAAATTGATGTAGCCTAGGTACAGATCTCATACCCAAGTTACATACCTTTTACCACTATGTAAAACTAAGTAAACGATAAGTAATAGTAACTATCTACCACAGAATAGTAACAGTAGGTAAGGTACGTAGGCTCATAGGAACTGTATTAGCTCTGTTCTATCTACTGAAAAAGTGTAAGTTTAAGTAAATTAAGGAGTTAAGTTAATGTTTCTACGGGCCGTAGGTTAAGATAATTAAGATCAGTAATTTTCCTAATGTTGCCTGAAATAAAGTTATTTAATTTAATTTATTTATTTAAAGTAAGCTAATTATTTGTATGTAATACACATAAATCAATTCTGAGTCTGACGATAAAATGTTACCTTGGACGAATAAACTTATTCGTTCAAGAATGTAACTGAATGAAGTAAAAATATGAATAGATATAGGTTCAAGTTTAAAGGTTCAGTTCGAGGCGGGTGTGGTAAACATCCAAAGTCCGCAGTAGATGCTGACATTTTAATAAGCGGGGTACGTTAAATTAGTTTCCTATGCGGGAAGGGATGCAAGGGCGCAAGTCACGCGACTACTAGCATTTACATATTCATGATACAAATTCTGTGTACCTAACCATGACTTTGCCAATATAAATTAATATACGAAACTTTTAATCAATAATTCAAATTGTCATATCTGAGCATCGACAAAAGTTGAAACACTTTTCTTCTTGTCTATTCTAATAACAAATTCTGTAAGCGGGGCCAGTTGACCAATGCAAAACATGCATTAGGTCAACTGAACTCTAGGGGCCAGTTCGAGCGGGGCCAGTCGACTAAAGAGCCCTCAAATGATACTTGGTCTCTCACGATATTATTTTTTATTAATATCATCTTGCCAGTATTTTTTCTATTGAAACTGGTCAAATTACCTACAGCATGTACCTGTCTATCTTGTTAGTATAGGTATGCTGCTTACCAATTAAAAACATGAATAGTGTGATAATAATTCTAATGACACATAAAATATTCTAATCTTTACTAATGGACTCTGCGGTGACGTGTATTTAATTAGCGCAGCAATTCATATTTTTAATGATTAGTACTAAAACCATGCCGTGGAGTAATATCGCATCAATTATGGGGTAAAACGTCGCGATGAAAGGGGAGTACGTAAGGCATGGAGAGTCCAGTGAGTCATCCGACTCGACCAGACGGCGCCATGTCACGGGTACCACGGCCATTGGAGACACAATAGTTAATCTACAAAAGTATCACTCTACTCAAACTTTTTTTTTGTAATAAAAAACAGGTCAAGTGCGAGTCGAACTCGCACACAAAGGGTTCCGTACCATCGTACATTAATTTTGAATATGACTACTACATGTACTTTTTAAATATGTAGCTGCGATGATCAATCACGCACGTTAAAAAAATGTTTCTTGTATGAGGACTCCTTTTTATTTTATTTGACAAAATTAATAAGCGGCAATAGAATTACACACTGTGAAAATTTCAACTCTCTACCTATTACAGCCCGCTGACAGACGGACAGACGAACGTATGGATGGACGGACGGACAGCGGAGGCTTAGTAATAGAGTCCAGTTAGAGCCCTTCGGGTACGGAACCCGAAAACGAGCGCTATCTATGAAAAAAAAATATTCAACCAAACTAAATTCTTGACAAATAAAATTCACTTTGCGCTGATACTAAATTTGAAGTGACAGAGGCGTTTACGTGCTTCGGGCGGTTTTAGCGCTCACTGTCTTCACCCTCTTTAAAATTGTACTAGGCACCGTCACTGCAGTAATACGAAAAATTATTATTTTCGCCAATGGAAGTCGGTTTAGCGTATAAAGAGTTTCATTGTTAGCCATCAATGCCTTCGATAAATGTTACTGACTTTACGCTAAAGAAATAAATACGATAAATGTTACTTAAGTACTTAAGTGGTGCGGTGGATGGACAGCTCTACTTTCGTTTTTACTCGGTTTGATATAAAGGTGACACGATAGCAAAAAATATCCAGAGAAAAGACATCATCTTTAGATACAAATCTGTAGTTATGACGAAACTTTCTTAAGCGCATTATGTCAACAACAAATCTAGCAGAGTATGTTGGTGAACTGGTTATTTTTATAGAACAGTTAGTTTATTTGAAATAGATTCGCTTTGATACCATCATCATGCTTACATTTAATTCAGCTCGTAAAACCGCATCTGCAATCATTTTATTATAATTTGATATTGCAAAACATCTCGTTCCTGTATCTATGCAGTACGTTAGATCCGTGAGATTGGTAAGTAGCGGGCCTCTATACTGGCCACCGGGTGTGACCACACTCACATCAAGATAATATTTCGAAGTACAGCGGGACCGCTTCGTGGTTTGGCTCCGGTACAGTGATGCACCATCGAAACCATCTTGTTTAAACAGTTCCATAGACTATTATTCCGAACGTCTATTGTTCTCAAGATGAAGGGGTAGGGATAGCTGTTTTGACTTTGGAATACACATACGGGTACAAATCAAATATTAACAGAACGCACGATTTGCTTACATCGAAAATCGGTCATGCTTGTTTTGAACGTCTAATGTTGGTCCAAATTTAATGTGTCCTTGACTGTTTATCTACAAGTACATTATTATTACTGTGCACACATTGGTTGCTCAAATTATGGTAATTTATTTAAGAAAACAGATGTTAGGAATTAAAATGAGTTTGAGTGCAACTGGGAGGAGCCGACGCGGCAGACGGTTCGCGCTATGTAGGTAGGTAGGTACCTATGCAATCTTTTTATAGAAGGCGCCGTCGAATGTGCCAGGATCAGACGACTTTCTGGCGAGGAGGGCACGCGTTGTAAACAAAACTTCGACATACGAATTGAGAGTTGTTTTTGGGGAGAGTTTAAAGCCTTTTGTATTTACCAAAATGCTTGAGGTTGTAAATTGTTTGTGTTTTGTAAATGCCACAAATGATAAGGTTTTTCTTTCAGTTATAAGAACTTTTGATTGGGCTGACACTTTTATTTCGCGTACAGTAAAGTAAACAACACTATATGTTGCGCAAAAATAAAAGACAAAAACACCTGTCTTGCAAATAAGGCAATCATTCAGCTGACCGTATGCTGAGGCGTAGGCGGTGTAGAACAGCTTAGGATGGAGACTAGTAGCCATTCGTCATTCGTTTGAGAGCTTATCTGACAACATTATTTTTTAACATAGCGTCTTTGATGATGGAATACCACCCCTATCCTGCGAATGTGCTTGGCATGTCGTGTTCTTCTTTGTTCTGAGATTGCGACCAATTGGTAAGTAAAGCTGGTGTTCCCATGTAGACGATAATGCTACGGACAGCCATCGGCGTATGGCTATCGCGTAATTTGATGGATAACGAATCACCTAGCGGTCACTCACTGACGGCCATCCACGAAACTAAAGCTTAAAACTCAAATATAGTTTAAAAAAATCCTATAATAGGTAGTTGTGCACATCATGGTGACAATCTTCGTAGCAAACATATAAAAGATACAGTCAGTGTAGTGTATCGTGGTGTGTACACGGACTCTTCGAATTCTGAAGATCAAGTGAGAGTAGTTAGAAAAACTGCATCCACTTCTTAACGGTAGCGCCTAATACCTGCGCTCTTCAGTTGGCCTGCGACCACAGACCACAGCTGTTGGAAACTTGCAACACAGTCGAAACGTCGAGAAAATAACAAGGTATTTTCATAAACTCATGTAAAATCCATAGAACTGGAACTTTCACTGAAGTCTGAGTACGATGCCCGCAGAAGCAAACTTAGGTGAAAATAGCCCAAGGAGCCAAGGAGCAGTTTGGCAGTTATACTTAGTTTAGTCTGACTGGAGCAAGATCTGTAGTTTCTTGGCCTACCTGTTTTAGTTTGAAAAGTTGGCTTGAACTTGATAGTTTGTATTTAGTTAGACTTTTAAAATCATAGATGTTGATGGATTATTTAGAATTTCTTCATAGATGTATGTAGATGGTTTATTTAGAATTGACAAAGTTCTTTAGCTGTATGAATAGGCTGCTTAGAATGGCATAACTGGTGCCTTCTTCTCTTCTTAAAACAATACGAAGGTAAGTCAAATTTGCAACAGAGCTTAGGCAAAAAAAATACTAATGTCCTGAGAAGTCTACCATGCTTGTTTACCTACTTCACTACCTATTACTTTTGTACCTTAAATAAATAAATAAATATTTGAGGACATATCACACAGCACCATCTAGCCCCAAACTAAGCAAAGCTTGCATTATGGGAACCAGATGGCTGATAGAATACCTACTTATATACTTTTTTTTTGTAAATACATGCTTATAGTACATACTACAACATCCAGACCCGGAAGAAATATTTGCAGAACATACAAACATTTCTCCCGTACCTTATTATAATCTAGTATTTTCTACTTTTAATAATTTTGCACTAAGTATTAAGCATATTACATAATTCTTGGCATTTAATTTATACTATGTATATCATATTATGACGTAAAAATTAATCGTCTAGTCTAAATGTAGCGTTATAAAAGGAGCAGCGAAGCATCGCCGCTGTCGCGAGTCGATTTATAGCGCGAGATGTTCACGCCACTGTTGCTCCATTTACATTCTACACTATGTACTTCGCGAACTATAATAACTCGACATACAACTATGGCGAACAATGTGTGGATAGCTCTTACAATAAAAGGCTTGAGGCTAAGCTATGGTAATAATGAGAAATATGGGTCAATGAAAGCTTCTCTCTTAAGGCCTTGTAATGTCCTCTGCTTTAAATACCTACCTGTGATCCTTGACCTTGACATAGATTATTGTCTATAGCTCTGATTTCCTTTAGGCATAGACAAGTCCAAACATCACATTGTGGCCAATGTAATAACGGTATACTATAATAAAAGTGGGAATGTGGACCTACAACAACAAAATATGCCCTAACCCTAAGTGACAAAATAAATGATGAGTGTCATAAAAGTTGGGTAAAGCATTATCTACGTGTTGTTTTCGTCTTTCATTCCTTTTACCTTTCATCTTTCTTATCAACACCAATTTCAATACAAATTGGATACCAAGTAGGACCTCCCTAATTGAAATTCCATGAGCTGTTTTATTTCAAAGCGATGACTTAGTAGGTACCTAACAGACAGAGGCTTGAAAAGAAATGGAAATTATATTTATGGCCAGCTTTGGCAATTGAAGTACCTCTTTATATATTATCGTTTACTATATTTTAACTTTTGTAACCCTTTGTAACCCGAAAATAAATTACATAACTTTCAAAATAGCATCACGAGCAGACTGGCAACTTGGCAAGCTACCCTGACTTTATTGGGACCACCTCTAGATATCATTTACACTTTTGATGCCGAATTATTGACACGCAATAAAAATCCGAAGAACTATTAATTACTTTCTTGTCTCATTTCTGCGAAAAAGCGTTGATTTTGTCGTTCTAGAGCTGAGCAAAAGTTGTGGTATATTAGTGTCGACCTCGGGCACCTAATGTACCCGGGCCATTACTCGCCTACCCTAATGGATATTTACTTTAGCAGCAAACATAAAAAGTCACATCTTTCAGACAAGTCAATTGTTGTACCGCTCTGTAAACCCGAGACGTTTACCTAAGTGAATAAAAATATCATTTCGTTCACTATTTTATACGTTACTTTTATAACTACGTTTGTAGTTATTTTGTAAACGCAGGTAGATAAAATCCATTTATAACCTATTGTATCAGAAAATTCTAAAGCCTCGTAATCTTTTGTTTTCGTTTTTAATTAAATAGAATCGTAAAAATGGTAATGTATTGTTTATACAGAATGGTCAGAAAATAGCTAGCTACTGTTATATAAACTAATGCTAAATAGAAAATTGCTAGTGGGCGGCGCCGATGCGTCAGCTGGATTGTGTTTTCAGCGCCTTTGAATTTAAAAATATTAAAAAATACAGATTTGGTTGCTGTCTTAGACAATTTTTTGACAATGACCAATTAAAAAGCATATTATTACTTAAGACTATGATACACGTCAATATAAAATAAGGGTCACGAAAGTTATGAGTCTGAGCTCATTTTGACTCAAATTATGATGTCTTATTATTGCGTCGTGTTATTAACTAGGTAGTACCTTATTTTATGTCTTTGATGTTTCTGAACAAAACAAGCATAAAACTTGTAAAATAAAAGTGGGCTTTATTGTATTTTCACCGGTAATAGTCATTACCTTTTAAAAGTATTCATCAGAACCTATGATTGATGTGTTTCCCAAGCCGCAGACTAGGCGTTAATAAGATTTGAAATTGAATAGCTTCTAAGAACTGCAGCCATATCAATTATGTGTTCAATGCAGCTTTGATTACGTCAACTACAGTAGGTTTAACGGTCACAACACCGTTGCTCGTTCCACCTACAGGATGCACGCTTTAAACACCGCCCCTAAACGCACACGCAATTACTTGTTTAGAAAAAACCCAGTAATGATGCCGTATTACCTCAGTAATGTAACTAGGGAACTACGTCAAGCGTAGTCTGTAGGCACTATGCTTTTACAAAGTTCTCCCTTCCTAGGTTGACAAGTCTGCATTTATTTTGAGTAGCAAAACTTTTTTAAATTCACGATCATAGATTTTGATAGTTAAGGCCGGATTAATATATCTTACTTGGTCGTAGATTACAGACGTAAAATAGCAATGGTGTCTCGTGATGGAATATTGTCGGTTACTTCAGAGTGACATTCTAACGGCGGTGAGCAGCTTAATGGTATCTATCTATTAACATTCTCACATGAGCCTCTATGTTAAATGCATCCATCCATTCCATGTAAACGGAAAAGGACAAATGACATGGCATGTCGAGAGTGCTTCCGTAATGGAATTAAAGTACGTACTTAAATATATACTTAGCTGCGTAGCAGAAAAGTTATCATGCTTTTTGTAGGCTAGATTTTGCAAAAAACATACGACAACCACAATAATTGGAGACCTAGAGCTACTGCAGTTAGTTCTGAACAACCATCTTGTAATGCAAAAGCTTTGAATTCATTAGTTGCTTCACATCTTTAGAAGTAGTTAAAAATAAGTAAATTAGTAAATGAGTAGGTATCCTTACAAGAAGCGTAACAACACCCACTCTCTCTCTTTATGTTCCCCATTGTGCAATGAACTAAAGGCAACACTCCTTTTTTATTAGATCGGCTAATTAATATAATGAATTGGTTGGCTATCCTTTTTTTTTTTTTTTTTTTTTTTAACGTGTGGAAATGCATTTACGCATCCCCACCCGCCGGGGAAGCGGGTGGGGTATGTCGGACTCGCCTAAAAAACGGCCCTACCGACTAAAACCACACGATGTCCCTCTCTCACGGTAGTAGATGGAGCCGCGGGTCCGTTTGCACACTCCGCGCAGCTCCATCCACCGTCGTCCGCCCTTAGCACTACAGGGCGGACCCGCCTCGGGAGGGGAGGACCCCTCCATTCGGCTCCGGCGACGCACCGGGACATCCAGCGCGTCACCCCACTCTCGGAGGGCCTACTCTAGGGAGCGACGGGTGCCCCCACACCCATCGCCCCAGGCCCTCCAAGCGGAGACGGAGTGCGAGCTCGATTAGCTCGCCTCCGTGTCCGCGCCCTCCGGAGCGGGGGAGCGAGAGAATCTCTCTCCCTCTCCCGCTCCTCCGCCTCCCTCTGCGACATCACGTCCTCGCAGAAGGAGACCACCGCCTCCCAGGACCCCTCGTCTTGGACCATCTTGGCTAAGATGGTCGGCAACGAGAGGTCCGCCCCCACGACCGCGACCAGAGCTCGTCGCGGTCCCTCCGCCCCGGAGCATGCCTCCAGCACGTGCTGCGCCGTCTCCTCCGCGCAGCCGCACTGGTGGCATACCGGGGAAGCTTCCCTCCGGGCAACGTTGCACAGGTACCTCCCGAGGCAACCATGCCCCGTGAGGACCTGCGTCAGCCGGAAGGAGAGCGCCCCGTGCTCCCGGGTAGCCCATTCCCTCAGAATGGGCTGTATCGCCCCGAGCAGGCGGGTGGCCCCAACTCCCCGGCGAGAGTTGGCTAGGGCCAACCGCCTACTCCAGGATGCCAGGGCTTCCTCCCTGGCATCCATCCTCCACTGCAGGACCTCCCGCGCCACAGGCCGGAGGTCCTCCTCGCGGGCTCGCCTCCTCCGCCAGTAGACCGAGGACAGAACCTCGGCCTCCAACTCCCACGGGAGCGAGCCCGCGAGGGCGCACGCCACCTCGTGTGAGAGTGTGCGGTAGCCCCGACACACTCTCACCGCCATGACCCTCTGGGCCCTGTGCAACACGGCGGTCTCCCTGGAGTTGAGGGAGTCCGCCCACACAGGGGCACCATAGAGGGCCATGGAGCGCACCACCGCCATGTACAGGCGGCGGCAGCTCCCTCCTCCACCTCCGAGGTTCGGAAGGAGGCGGCCTAAAGCGGCGGCCATCCTTACGAGCCTCGGCGTAAGGGCCTCCAGGTGGGGCCCGAATCTCCACTTGCTGTGCAGCAGGACGCCGAGATATTTCAGCGTCGGCTGCACAGCAATGGAGACCCCCCCAACCACTATGCTGCTGCCTGCGGGCGGCGCCCTCCGAGGACCATAAAAGCAAATGGCCTCGGATTTATTGAGCGCCACCCCCAGGCCCAGCCGCCGGATCCTGGCCACCACTGCAGCGACCCCAGCGGTGGCCAGCAGGGACGCCTCTCTGTACGACGCCCCCCGGGCGGTAACCAAGGTGTCGTCAGCGTAGCAAACTACGTCGACGCCACCAAGGTTAGCCGCCCGCAGCACCCAGTCATACCCGATGTTCCATAGCAGGGGGCCCAATACGGACCCCTGCGGAACACCGCGGTTGACCGGGCTCCGGCCCTCCCCATCCATCGCCGGGTAGACTACCTCCCTATCTGAGAGGTAGTCCCCGACGAGACGTTGGAGGTACTGGGGCACCCTATGGTACCCCAGCGCCCCCAAAATCGGGCTCCACGGCAGGGTGTTGAATGCATTGGCGATGTCAAGAGACACCGCCAGCATCACCCCGCCACTGGAGCACGCCTCCTCGGAGAGGTCGCGGACGTAGGATATCGCATCCACCGTCGAGCGACCTCTCCGGAACCCGAACTGGACCTCGGCCAGGTCGGGTCCCACCTCCTCCAGGTGCTTGACAAGGCGGGCAGCTACAACTCTTTCGAGGAGCTTACCCGCCTCGTCAAGCAGCACAATTGGGCGGTAGCCGCCGGGCTCGTCGGCCGGGCGTCCCTCCTTCCGGAGCAGGACGAGCCGACCGGCCTTCCATCGCATGGGGAACCTCCCCTCCCGCATACAGCGGTCGAAGAGGTCCCGCATGCGAGGGGCGAGAGCGTCCTGGGCCAGGGCCCAGGCGAGACCGGGAATGCCATCCGGTCCCGGCGCCGTGCTCTTGGCCCTCATCCGCAGGACCGCGGCACCCAGCTCCCCTTCGGAGGTCTCGGGAGGCTCCTCCTCCTCCTCCTCGCCCGGCCCTTGAGGCGCCACCACGGTGGGAGGGACAAAATCGGTTCCCGGGCTATCCGGGAACAGTCCCTCGACCACCCTCTGGAGGACCGGAGGCTGCAGCGTGCTGGTAATGGGGGGGGCCCAGGGGCGAAGCTTCTGCCTCGCCAGCCTGTATGGCCTACCCCACGGGTCCCGCTCCACGGACTCCAGCAGCTGCCGCCAGGCCTCCGCCTTCGCCTCCGAGATGGCTAGGCGGAGGGCCTTGGATGCCTCTCTATACAGTGCATAGAGGGCATCCGCTTCGGCCTCCACCTGGCGCCTCCTCCTTCGGTACCGCTGGTAGCCCCTGCGTCTGGCTACACAGCGGCGCCGCAGCTCCGCTACGTGCTCCGACCACCAGTAGACCTGGCGGCGGAGACGTGGTGCCCCCGCACGAGGCATGGCAGCGTCACAGACGTGAGCCATTGCCCCGCACAGGGCGTCGGCCTCCGCGTCCAGAGCCACTGGCTCAGAGGGAGGGGCATTCCACGACTGGACTATTGCCGCCTCCCTCAGCACGTCGCGGTCGAGCCGGCCGAGCACCCACCTCGGGCCCACCACCGAGGGCGAAGGGGCCCGTGCGACCGTCGAGGACGGGGAGACGCTGAACCTGATGTATCTGTGATCAGACAGCGTCTCCTCGTCCACCAGAACCTCCCAGTCCCGGACACGCGGTGCGATCTCAGGTGTGGCGAATCCGATGTCGATCACCGATCCGCCATTCCACCGCACACACGTGTCCGTTGACCCCCTGTTCAAGATGCACAGGCCCGCCCCCACCAGCCACTCTCCCACGGCTTCGCCTCGTGCGTCCGTCCTCGAAGATCCCCACGCCAGTGATTTGGCGTTGAGATCTCCGACGACGAGCACTGGCCGGGGTCGACTCTGTCCGACCAGGGCCCCCACCTCGTCGAGAAACGTCTCGAACTCAGCGAGGACCCGGTTCGGAGAGAAGTAGACCCCCACGACCACCACCTCACCGATAACCACAGCGACCAGTCCCCTGCCCCTCACCACTCCCCCTAGAGGAGGAGAATGGGCAGGCGACTGTGTGGTGATCGCCACCAAGCCGTCCAGGTCCCCGACCCAGTCTGCTCTAGCCGGGACCCGGTAGGGCTCGGCTACCACCGCGACGCTTATCAACCGCTCCGCCAGAGTCTGGAGTAAAAGATCCTGAGCCCTGGCGGAGCGGTTGATGTTCGCCTGGAGGAAAGTTAGGGACATCCTAACTTTCCTCCATGTTCACCGCCGGCCCCTCTGCGGGGCGAGTCGGCTTGGACTTGGCCTTGGCCTCAGTCCCAGCCTTTCTCCTACTCGCCCCTGTCTTGGTCGGGGGCTTGGCACAGGCCTTGCCCCCGGAGAGGTGGTCAGCCGCCTTTCCCGCTGCTGCACATAAGGTGCAGTGCGGGGCGGCCGAGCAGCCACTGGCCATATGGCCTTTGCCACCGCAGCGATGGCATTCATCGCTGCGGTCCACCTCAGACTTGCACTGGGCCCGAACGTGACCCAGTGCAAGGCAGCGGTAGCAGCGGCGGGGGCGCGCGTCCAGCAGCTGCACCTGCGCCGCCACCCAGCCCACAAGCAGCCGACCGCTGCTTGCCGCCTTTTTGGCTGCCGTTAGTGGGCACCGCACAAAGGCCGTGCCCATTCCCGCCGCTCCCTTCCGGATCTCGCCGGACTTGACGTCCGACGAGTCGCAGCCCCCGGCCTTGGCGAGGGCTTGCACCAGCTCCGAGGTGGTGACAGAGTCATCGAGGCCGCTCACCCGCAAGTCGCAGGTGATGCTCGGCCTCGATATCTTCACCTCCTCTGCCGCCCCCTCGAAGACCTCCCTCAGCTTTTCAGCTAGGGAGTCCGCCTTCTCGCCCCTGTCCACCCCCGGGACCTCTAGGACGCGGGCTCCAGTGGCCGCTGTCCTCATCCTCAGGGGTGGCACCCCCAAAGCCCCCAGGTCGATGCGGCCTTTTGCCTCCGCAAGGACCTTGGCATATGAAATGCCCTTCTCCTCCGCCCCCGGCAGCAGTGTGATTACCACAGCTGCTGTGCGGGGGGGTCGAAGACCTGCCACGCCGGTCCTCGACTTCGGCTCACGCCTCGGAGCTGCCGCAGTGGGCCTCGCTGGCGGGGCCTCTCGTGCGGGGGGGGCCTCCCGCGCCTTCTTCTTCCCCCGCTTTGTCACCGTCGTCCACGCCTCTTGCAGAGGTGGGGGGGGCGGTGGCGGTGCCGAGGGACCTGCCTTCGGTGGTTGGCTATCCTGAGTTAGACCTTTTCAACACCAAATCAACACCAAGCGTGCTCTTGCTAAACATTGGTTTGAATCGGTGCGCTGCTGTTTGGTTAGATTTACTAAATTGTTTAGCTATGTGTTAATTTCTTACTTGTTTTTTTTCTGTCAACAAACTCTTTTTAGTTTTTTATATGCGAAGACATTTAATTGGTAAGTTGTCTTTTTAAGTTGTTTAGTAACTAATCTAGTTAGTAATACTGTTTGTTTAAAAAAAATGTCTATTGGTTTTAAAGCAACTAACGCTGGGATTCCATACCTTGCCATGTGTTTTAGGAATTCTTATCATAGAGACGCGTTGTTCCAGTTATGCGTTCTAAAAATGCACTTACAATAAAACTTGGACCACAGATATCAATTCTACCTGCCTTCGAAAGACAAATAAAAGGTATGTCTTATCGTATTTTTTTGTTACAGCAAGGGCAGACAACATCTGCTCCTGAGTGTCAGGTGTTTCTACCATCAGGTCTGTTTCACTTTGAAAGTAAAATATAACTCTTACCCCCGATTACTCAAACGCATCTCAGAGTTGAGCACGTCTCAAGTGACGAGTTTTTGACAGATTTTCATTTAAAACTGTCAAAAAACCGTGACTTGAGACGTGCTCAACTCTGAGTCGCGTTTGAGTATTCGGGGGGTAGAACAGAAAAAAAAAAATTTCGTGCTGCCGCTTATAGTTTAGCTTTGTCAAATTAATATGATCCGAAATCGCACTCAGTACGATTGCGTAAGTATTATGCTCTCGAGCGTATAATGTACGAGTAGGTATGCTGGTTTTGTGGTGCAGTAATGAGAAACAACTAGGGAGATTTCTAGTGAAACTTTGATGCGATACTGTTATTTTTTCTATGCTGCAGCATCAAATATGGCTGCCAGAACGTTGTGTGGAAAGGTCGAATAGGTTCAGTGTCCCCTGATAAGGCAGGTGTTTGGGCACAGCTGCGGCAGGCACGTGCCAATTTAGAAACAATTGCATAAATAATGCATTAAAAATGTATTTTGCAAAAAGATAAATGACCATAGGTAACCTTTTGAAAAAAGGCTAAATACATACATAAATACTTACACATAATTATGATGTAAGTTTCTATAAAAAGTTAACAGTTAGGTCTACCCAGAGGTTATGTAGATTGTCATCTTACGGAATCTGGGGTCTTAGTGTCGTGATTTCAGTGAAGTATTTTCTTTTTCAATCGAAGTCAAAGCAATTTACCATAATTACCATAGTGTTTATCAGAGCCAGTGGTAAATACTATTCCTGCTGAGTTATCAACAACTTTTTCATCAAAACGGTACATGTTTTCTAAGGCAACTCGGTTAGCAATTCAATTGGAGATTAGGATATATTGGGTCACGCATCCATCCGAGAGGGGACGATCGGGCACTCTCAGAACTTTCAGTCCTCAGTCATCAATCATCTTAAATCCATATATCGGCTCATACGAGCTCCCATTTCACACGCTTCCAAAGCTTTCACAATATAGAATAACCGAAGAGACCGTAATATATGGATTGATGCTTTCACATAATCTTCGATTTAGAGGCCGTCAATACTAATCCATCCATAAAAGCAATAGATAAGAACGATAATAAGGAGTTGCTCGATAGGTGCCTAGCCTTAACAACGGGAAATAGAAATACAATCATAAATTCCATTTAACTAAACACCTATTCATATCTAACATTTTTATTATTTATTTTTATTTATATCTAATTCAGCTGTTGTGTGCTGCTTCAATTAACCCAAACAATTAATTTTACAGTTGAACGAAACTAACTAGTCACGTGGATTACTGTCTTCTGTGAAAAATAGTGAACAATTTCTTGGCACCGGTTACGGGCATGCCATAAAATTGTTATATTTTGACACTGATTGGCTCAAGGCGTAGTGCAGGGGTTTCTAGCGAAAGGTCAATGAACTAGATCAATGGAGACGTGTTTTTATTGTCCCATGAGTGAAAGAAGGCCAATGCTGCTCTTGGGGCACGCAACAATACGAATGCTAATTCAGACATTTCGGTGCGACCTCCACTTTTTATTTCTAACTCGTAGTCCTCCGATCTAAAGTTTCACTGGCGACACGATTTCGCAGTTATCCAACCAGAATTGATATTTATTCCGATTTATAAACATTATTCTAAATGCTGTGTTGTAAAAGGATTTGTGTCTAAGTAAGCAATTTTACGGTCTATTTTGTATTTCAATAAATCTATTACTGCCGCCGGATAGTCTGCCAGTAACAGGGCTATAGATTCCTTGGGTTTTCTTAAATAAGTATATGAGTTTCTTGAGCAATGATGTCAGCAGCTTGCCTTGAGCTCAACATTCCTCATTCCTCCTCAATTCACAGCACGTGGCATTCTAGTCAATAGGTAATAATTATAGGTGCAATTTGCGGCAATTGAACATGCGTCAGTATACTGATTAGTAGGAATCTAGTAGTAGGTATACCTAGGACCTAGTTTTGTGTTTTCCTTCTCAACTCAAAGCAGTTGGTTTTGTCTCTACATACACTCAGTATCCTACACTTTAATTTCAACCGAAAGTTATTAGCTTTGGTTCTCAGAACTAACACGTCCACACATCGCTCTCGGATGTCTTAAATCACTAATCCATTCGCTGTCAGTCGAAAGAGTTACGAGTAGTTAAGTATAACTCAAAGGCTTTTAATCTTGCAAATAATGTGCACAAGTGTTTACTATTCTCGATAAATTCTTAGAAAATAAATAACTAAGGTACATTTACCAATCGTTTATTTACGCTAATCGCACAAAGTTGTTTAGTCTGACAGCAAGTTTATTCTAGGTATTTACAAAGATTTTGAATAGTTGTTGAGGATTATTGAAAAGTGAAAATCACTTGGGCTATTAAAACGTCTTTGAGAAGCTATTAGTCTGGAAAATATGCTCAAAGTTCAATAATGAATTGTTAGGGGATCGTTGTTCTTTATACAAGCATGACTGAATAGAACAAAAATATTTTCACTTGATTGGGCCTGCAAACGAAGATCCTTTTAGGTACATTTGCTTAGGCATAGATACTATAAAATATCTATATTTAATCTAAGTTTGTTATTTAGATTTATACATTTATGTATTAAGATTAACTTACCAATTTGAGTTTAACTACCCAACCTATTACCATAATATCATCGCAAACAAACTAAATTTATCAGCACAGAATTGATACACAATCCTACTGACAAATTTTGGAGCGATGTGATTTAACCGATGTCCCAGCCGGAAGCCTATGTAGGCGACAAATATATCGATGCGATACGGCCTCATGAAAGTCTAAAAACACTAATGCAAATAATTCATGCAATTTGCAACCACATGACGAATATAATCTTTCGTGTCTATGTTATGTATGTCTTTATTAACGACTCGTATATTTTAAAAGATGTCTTTGATGATTCGATGGCCAATATTCAGGTTTACAGAGGTGAGCAACGACAATTATTTATTTTCTACGATCGCTCGTTATCTGTCTCAAACCACGTCTATTTATCGCGTCGCTTCTCACCTAGAGCAGTGGGCTAGCGTGGGCGTCCTCCCCCCGGATTACCTTCTTATGAATGAACAGGTGCCTCCCACTCCTACGTGGTATTAATTTATATCAGACTGCGATGCTTATCGACATCACTTTATTATCTCCCGCTGAACTGTCGTAAACAGGGTAATCGATAAGTTGAACGTTCTTACTATTTGTATATTTCGCTCACCTTTGCTATACTTAACTTTGTTTGTGGAATTGCATGGATTTTTTACGTAATATTGAAATGTAAAATCTGTGAAAGAGGTACCTTAACACGAATGGCTAAGGTTTACCACATATGATGGTAAAATTTGGCATGGTCAATAAAATTACTAATGTTTACTGTTAACTGTCCGTTTGTTTGTAAAGTAATCGTTCCAGTAAGCTATCGAAATACATTCACCTGGTTCCCATAGCAAGCTTTGCTCAGTTTGGGGCTAGACCGAGCAGCGAAAAAATGTCCACCCATAGAAAAAAATATATACAACTTTTAAAATTCTCCTTATTGTTTCGTAGACCACATGAAACAGTTTAAGTTCTTTTATAAAAGAAAACACCAAAGAAAAACTTATGTGATACGCAAACAAACTTACCCATTAGACTTGACTCGAAGTTGTGTAATTATTCTGGAATTTTCTTAGCTGACCTGAAACAAAATACTTTTCCTTTACTTTTTGTAAATTATGTTTAAAAAAACCCTGCAGATACTTAGTAGTTTGATGCTTTATCCCTTTTCACATCGTGTTGATAGAGTGTAGGTACCTTACCTACTTAGGTTTTACTAAGGATTAGGTAAGTACTTAAGCAATTAAAATTAAGAACTTAATCAGTCTTCGCGAAGAATCTACGCTAGCAGATGTTTGACAGATAATTTAAGGCTCAGTGCAGTAGATTAATTCAGCTTAATTATTGATTAAGGTATGAGTAATCCAATTTAATTCACAGGACGAATGAATCAAAAGGCCTAACTAAAGATTAGGACTACAAAAAATAACTTAGAAATATACTTTGCATTCTCTATTGCGCTTGAGGTGACATTGACAAAGTGTCGACAGTCATGTCGTGGTTAATCTGCGTAGCAAATCCAACATCATGCTTTTCAGCGTTTCTAAACGTTATACAATTTTCGTGATGCGATTTTGAAATATCACAGGCACAGTCAGCTTGAAAATTCAGAAATGATTTGTTGCAAGTACTAAATGAAATATTGAGATAAAGTCATCATCTTTCTTCTATTCCATAAAAATATTTTTTTAACTATATTTGGTAACTTTTAATTCACATATACTTTTGATGCTGACTGTACTAGGTCATGGCTATTAGAAAAATAAGATAGGTACTTGTGCAATATGGCACATCTTTATTAGTTACGGTTCTAAGTCAGCTTTACCATTTGTAAAGGCAATCGTGAAACTAAATGGGAAAATCACGATACTTATTTGAGTATAAAAACCACATTTGAATTTTTGATTAATTTAATTTGATCTAGCAACATCCGCGGCCCGTGGGTCGAGAGTGCTAATAGGGCGATGTCGTAGGGTCATTGATGAGCCAACACAGTTGTGCAACGCGCTTAATAAGTCACACTACAAACACGCCGGCGCCGCTCCCAGCCTCATATGCATATTCATTCTTTCATCGTTTTATATCCACAATCAGAAACTTCCATTTTATGACTATTGAGTAGATAACTCAAAAGGCTTTCTTGATATGTATACGAATCTCGGATATGGCTTCGGGTGTGCGAAAAGTTCATATTACAGTTTTATAAATCAGGTATCTATCTATTAACGTTTATCTATGTGAAATTAAATAGTATTAAAATCATTTAATTTAGACATAAACTCTATCACCATTATAAAGATATAAACTGAATTCGTAAAACCCGATTGACTTGTTTCACCGTTAAACCGTGATTCTTCATAATAGTTCCAATTTATAAATATTCAAGACTATTATTTAATTCTTGGAGGTGTAATTAACCAAACATTCAATCATCGCGTTTATCAAATACGTTCGTGTCGTGATAATTGACGGCACAATGGACGTTAAAAAGGAAAATGACTGGTGTTACGTTGTTGTATACAATTGCGTAAGAAAAATAACCAAACCATGTCCATCCAAGCTTGGCTTGAAAACTGCAACGAACTGTTTAACATTAAAGAAACATGACGTTCGTTTTTAATGTCCTAAGTAGATATATATATATTCTTATAAGTTTTCTAGCTGCCGCCTGCGGCTTCGCTCGCGTGGTACCCGGATAAAAAATAGCCTATAATGTTAATCCAGTACATGTACTATGTATATTCCACGTTTCATTCAAATCCGTTCAGCCGTTTAGGCGTGATTGAGGCACAAACATCTAAACATCCTCACAAACTTTCGCATATAATATAAAATAAGAAGTAAGATTATAATGATATATGTATAGAAAAAAAGATAAGAAGGGTCACGAATTGACCAAAGGGACTTTTGTCTGTCACTGGTACGGTTAAAGTACTTACTTCTATCTTGCGAAAAGAGTGAAAACTGCAATATTTTATTATCTAACTGTCGTTTTCGTCTGGGTACACGTAGTAATCGAATTTAACGGTTATTGCTTGCAATAAAAAGTGGCAGTAGGTAACTATCGGCGTCGGTCTGTGACGGACGAACGAACGAACTGCTGAACCGGAGCAGGTCGGTCAACAATTGAAATTTGGTCAGAACAATCGGCATCTTGCGCCAATGATTCAACTTTTCAACCCAGCTTTATTTACCTTGATCTAAGTTGATGTCAAGTTTGTGTTGTGAATAAGTATCTATTCTACAGGTTTTTTTTTGTATGATACAGTTATGATGTGCTGCAGTCAGCACACGTGCTGGAAACACATGGAAACTTCATCATGAAAATATAAGACGAAATACTTTGGTTCCAGCTCTTACCAAATGCTCATGGCTCGGAAGTTTTAGTATAGGTACCAAAATATTTTATTGTGTAAAATAAAACATTAGTCAATTATAAAAAAGGTCAGTAGAGTTCAACATCTTTTCGATTGTAAAAAAATTGTTTACGAAATTGCGATGGCGAAAAATATTTTTCATTTAGTGATTTACGCGCCCGTAGCGCACCAGTAACTGATTACATCAGAATATTGATAAACATAACCTGTGTTGAAGTAGAGCGGTCCGTGATTGGTAAACTTCCTTGTTTGAAGTACTGGTTCTCGGACCCAAGTCTTCAGATCCCTATTCTCACTGTTTGGTCTGATATTAAGCGGAACGGGCTTTATTACCCCAGTGTATGCTCTCAACTCTCAGCTTTTGAAATAGGTTTCAATAAATAACAGGGTTTGTACCTACTGATCATTTTGTACTAATCTAATAAAATTGTGTTGAAATAATATCTTAACGTGTTCTGGCTTATCAGTACAGGAAAAGTTAAATCCGCTATGATGTCCAGAAATCTCAATGATTCGCTATGTGACATAGCAAGTCTCCAATTTTCCCCATTGGTATATCTAATTTGAAACCATAATGCCTATCTTTAGTAGCTAAAATGTGTCATTTCATGCATTGTATATTATTATTTCAGTACTTATTTGGCTATGTATGAAACAACTAGGTATATCGCAATAGTAATAGTATGAATGAATCATGCTAGTCTGTAGTCTATATCACAAAACATTAATATCGATTAATGCTAGATAGTATTTGTGATATGGTCCACAATGGCATAGAAAGGTGGAAGGAGTAGGCACTGCAGTGGGATGAAATGGGCTTAATAATAATAATAACAAAGAAAAAGAACAAATTTGTGGAATGATAATAATATTTTTGATAATATCCGCTTGTAAGAAAATCGGCTTGAGTGTGTTGGGAGAATTCCAATCTTCACTTCCTATCAGATGACATAATAATTTGACTATACCTATCCCTCGATAAAAAAACTCCCTTATTTTCATCAAACCGCACTCCGTATAAAGCATTGGGCTGACATTGTCCACATGAGCGCTAATTAACCCACAGATAAAAGATTACTCCGCTAAGCAGCGGGCTATTAGTCAGCGTCATCTGCACCACGTTTCTTTTGTCGCAGCATTTATAACGGCATGTACTCAGATAGCTCAGAAGCCAGCGGTGGTATTCTTACGTCATTTTTATGAAACAGTCAGAACTGGTTAGATTTAGATTATTGACTAGAACCAGCGTCATCCAGGAGTGATGATCTCGATTACTTCTCTGAGCTCACGTCGCTATGATTAATGTTAATTACCCACACCTCGATTTTCTCGCGGTTAGCTATTAAGAAGACCATTAGACTTGGGAGATCCCGAGGCGGCCATTACCCGTACTTTTCAAATATCTGAACGTTTTCTCGATGGTGATAACGCCGCGCCGATGATATATTGCATCTATGACCTAGGCAGTCATAATGTGTGTGAAATGTCTACCAATACTGTATCTCCATACAAAATAATTTCTGTTACTTACAGTCCTCATTTCCCAATCAGCCGATTGAAAATTTCAATGAAATTCTCAAACAAACAAGCTGCTACAATGTGCTGTGGCGTCGTACCTATCTTATTTAGAGAAGTTCACTGTGCCTTGCCAAGTCAATTCGTAGTTCGGCCATAATTTCGATATAATATTAGTTTTTTCTCAGTTTTGTGGTTATATCGCGTGTTGCGCGGGCCGTGCCTGGCTCCACGCCCGACGCTGTCATGTCCCTGGTCACGCCACAACTGACTGCGGAAGGCGAGCTGCACTAAAAACTGTCTGTTTTCTACCATTGAAGACAAAACTCCACTGTGAAACGAAAGGCAAGCAAGCAAGGTGTTTTTGTAATCGAACTTGGAAAAGGCATGGGCATTTAAATTGCTGGTAAAATTGATCGCCTTTATGACAAGGTTTTAGCGTGGCGATGGAATAAACACCCATCGTATTGCAATGACTTACAAATGAAAGATAAGTGGCGAAGAACAGGCGTATTCAAGCAGTCTTCTAAAACGAATCAAAGTAGGTATGATATTTTACCAATTTGCTTAAGGCGCGTCTTGGACCAACGTAAAAAGTTTGTAGAACATGCAGTAAATATATTTTATTTAACAGCATATAATTTAAATAAATATATAATGAAATTCTTATCTGATACTTTTTAAACTATCATGATTATTAACATTATTAGTACTTATACCGACTACTTCTGCCAATAACTACCGCAGTCTCGCTATGTTATTTAGTTCTTCCGTGATCATGGCGCATGCAACTGTGCCGAAATATCTGGAAACTCTACAAATGTCGAATCGTGATAAATATCCCGTTATAACATAAAATCACGCCTGTTTCCCATAGGGGTAGGCAGAGAACACTTATCTCCATTTGCTACTACATACTTCTTTCGCTTAATTCACTCTCATAACATTCTTCATATATGCTCGTCGGTTTAGGGTACCTACTCTTGACTTATAAGTGCTAATATTTCTTACATGGTAGGTATTCATGTTAAGTAAAATATGCTTAAGACAAGTGGCATTCTAAAATGAATGGCTCTATTCATTCAGTAGCCAACTATAGGCATCATAAAACAATGCAATTAACTGCTGAGCTTAAATCTAATTACTACTGATTCTGTTATGAAATTCGACTACGTTGAAATTAAATCACATTCTCACTGCAGTATTTGTCTAGGCGCGGTCGGATACTAATGCGGTGTTCTACTTTTTGTCCAATTTTTCTGTCAAAATTGCACAAAGCAAAACATTTGAATGCTTTCGAATATTGCAAGAATGAAATTAACTATTCACTACATTTTATTATGATAAACGGGCTACACTAGGGATATGTATAAATAAAATAAATAACACCCAGCAGTCAGATACATAGTCCTGAGCCCACACTAGGATTCCCTGTGCGTAGGTATCAGAAACTACGAGTACCATGGTACCACAACACCCAAGCCCGGAAGAAATATTTGCAAAACATTTCTTCCGCAGCGGGAATCGAACCCGCGCCTCTTGCGTCTCCGCCGAGCAATCGCCCGCCACGCCACCGAGGCCGTCAATATATATGTAGGTTATACAGTATATGTGTAGGTTATACATTAAGTACATACCTACCTAGAGGTACGTATAGGTATGTGTAGTTTACAAATTACATAGTTTATTCGTCCAAGATTACATACCTCTAATAGGTATGCCTAACTCTTACGTCGTCGTTATGAAATAAAGTTTTACAGCTGACAATTTTGTTTGATGAAATACAATAATAACATCGTACCGATAAGGGGATTCAGTTTAGCAACTTCCTCGATTTGACATGTCTAAACATTGACTTCCTAACTCAAGCCCGTCTATAACACCTGCTTGGTATCACAAGTTGTAAAGCCTTGTTCAGACGATGCATAGTAACTTATTTGGCGCTGACATTCAAACGATAGCTATACATAACAGTACTTATCATAATAATCGTGTGCTGCTTTTATACCAACTTAGAGCGTCAGTTATTAATAATATTAAACTAGTAAAACGCCCCGTGACTTTGGCCGTGTTGATTTTTTTTTCATACAACCTTCATCTTCCATGCTTTAGGAGGACTCTTCAAGTTTCATGCTTGTATGACTTATGGCTGTGCGTTGATTGTCAGTCAATCAGTAACGTAAGAGTTTATATATTTAGATTACGCTGAATAAACTGCTGGTATAGAAGCTCAATAATTAACATTATTAAAAATAGAAAATTGGTAAAATCTTACTTATATTATAAATGCGAAAGTTTGTGAGTTTGGATGTTTGTGCCTCAATCACGCTGAAACGGCTGAACGGATTTGAATGAAATTTGGAATATACATAGTACATGTACTGGATTAACATATAGGCTATTTTTTATCCGGATACCATGCGAGCGAAGCCGCGGGAGGCAGCTAGTTTGTCATAAAGTTGGCTACACGTCTAAGTTCTTGTGCCAGTTACTGTGTGCTATTTAAATATGCCATTACCAGCAGCTGCGTACAATCCAAATGCTGTAAATCTTTGCGTCTGCGCATCCCGGCCGTCCAATAGCAGGGCAAGAAATGCACCTGCCGGTAAATGAAGCTCGAATGAAGCCCGTTGCGTTTCAACTGAACTTTAACTGGTAAACGCAACTATTATATAATGTTATTGTAAGCCGGCTTTGGTGTCGTGTTCGTGGGATCGGCAGTCTTCGCAACTTCGCATTCATAACTTAATAAGGAAGTGACTCGTGCAACTTTTAAAAGAAATAACATAGGTACATAAAACATACCTCCACCTAGCTTATTATGTGACCTTTAAAATAACAAACAGAAAATGAATGATACCATTTTCATTTTCAGCTTGAATAAGCTGCAGCACTCAAAGAGAAACATTGAATTAATCAAAACAATTTGCTCATAATTAGAAATAGAATAGCTCTTAACTGCGTTTAAAAAGTAAAGCTATGTATTCGCTCGCGTAAATTGAATGACGGCGCGATCCTAAAGGCGGGGCGTGCATGTGCCAGTATTATGTGTGCCGCCACAGAGTATTGAAATGCACTACGTTAGCGATGCGATGCGATGATAAAAAACTCAACAAATCACTCTTTAATCTAAATGTTTAAAAGAATGTTTCTATGTGCCTCACGGTGAAACTGCTGAACGAATTTGAAAGAAACTTAGAAAGCTAGTAAATATGTTAATTAAAATATATATTTTTATGTTGGTTCAATCAAGCTGCCCGATTTAAGAAACACATATAGGTAATTCGTGAATTTAAAAAAGTAGAAAAACATTTGTACCTCAGTCATCATCAGTAAAAAATCACGTGACGCGAGAATTTCTTCATTATTAGTGAAATAACATCGCTTTCCGTCGCTCACGCTCCTAGGACATCGGCAACCTCGTACTCGGAGACGATTAAAATTCAAACCCTGTAGAAATGTAATTACTTCTACGTCTGGTCAGAGTTCCGACTTTTATTTTTAGTAATTGACTTACTGCCATTACATCTCAGAGCTTAAAATCGGACGAGCCATCGAGATTATGGTCTATAGTCATTAATTTTGAAAATGTCAAATGCCTTATTGTTATCCAACTCAATAGTTTGACATTATGTTATTTATAGTCCATCTGTTACATATTAGCAGCATGATCATTTAATTTTACCTTCAATCAAATTAATCGAATAATTTTACCATATTGCTATGTAGGTATATATACGTCGGTCAAATACAGCCATTGGTAAATATTTCTCTTATTTATTTTTCATGAGAAAGTTCATAGAAGGTTTTTTCATAAAGGTAAACTTACCTTTTGTAACGTTTATTGTTTAAAGCTCTTCAGTATGTTCAGGTGTGCGGTCGCAATCAGCAGTAAAAACGAACGAACTAACTTATCCCAAGATATCCGGCCCTTTATGCTCCTAACGGCTTTGTTCAAATATTAAAATGTATAATAACTGTTTTAGCTATTATAATGTTAAAATCTTTGAATAAAATGTTAATTGCATGTTTTTATGTGTGGTTTAGCGTTACGAACAGGGGCTTTATTCGCTATGACCAAACGAAACTTGACAGCTCGAAACTTGTTTGTAACGCGGCGCATCGAGTTTTTGCAATACAATATTGTAATGTAGAATACGATAACACGGTGATTCCACAAGCGCGCCCGCGTTTGCACGCGTTACGTTTTGTTTGATCATAGTGAATAAGGCCCCAGGTGCATTTCAACAGTAGATTAACACGTTCGTCAATAAAAGAAACGTTTGGATTTTCAAGCAGCTAAAATTGTACTGGAACACTCGCACACAAAAGAAACACCCGCTATGATCAGTTTATTTACTTTTACTGAGGAAAATAATTTTGTACACATATAAACTTTTGATGAGTTAGCTTATAAAATTATGTGTAGTTATTTTGTACGAGTAGGTTTCACAAGTTTAAGTAGATTGTAGGTATGTTACAACAGACTTTGGAATACATACTCGTTTAATATGCAATAAAAATTACATTTACAATTATGTTACTAAGTTTTTCCACAATTTACATAGGTCTCTGTTAAAGATACCTGCTATATTATGCTTTCTGCGAATGCTTCTATAATCTAGCCGCGTCTACTTTAGAGTTTAGAGTTTTAGAGTTTTAGACGACCTCGGTGGCGTGGCGGGCGAGTGCTCGGCTGAGACACAAGAGGCGCGGGTTCGATTCCCGCTTCGGGAGAAATGTTTGTATGTTCTGCAAATATTTCTCCCGGGTCTGGGTGTTGTAGTATTATGTATTATAAGTATAAGTATGTATTTACGAAAAAAAAATTATATAAGTATTCTATCAGCCATCTGGTTCCCATAGTACAAGCTTTGCTTAGTTTGGGGCTAGATGGCGCTGTGTGAAATGTCCACAAATATTTATTTATTTATTTATTTATTTAGTTTATCCACTGCTTTGTTTACAGTTTTGGCTTGCGTTTGAATGACAAGATCACTCTATCTAAGAGAATGCTTCTAAGAAGCTCCCGATGATAGAAATGATTCTGGAAAATACCTGATTGGAGATGTAAGATTCTAAGTAATGAAACCAGTATTTCAAGTTCAGAGTTGTTAGCTTCTTCGCTGAGTTTATTTTTAGATTCACGACGAGATCAGGTTATTTTCCTTTTGTTTACAGTTTTGTTGTTAGGAATATCACTTTACAATAACAAGCCGTAGGTTTCCGTTAGGTAAGTACGTACTAATCGTGTCCAAAGGAGATGTTTCATAATAGGCTTGGTCTTTATACACAAGACAGAAAAATGGTGAAAATATCAGTGAATTAAAAAAAATGCTCCAACTCTAATTTGAAGTAAGCATAATTATTTGCGTGGTATTGGACATATTTTACTGGGTGGCTATGATAGTGAAATAATTAATAAATGCTACTGTCATTTAAGTATTTTGACAGTTTTATGATTACGACAGCTTCATTATGAACATTTCGATTTTACGCGAACGAAATGCAACCATTTTACCAACTTGTCAAAGTCAACAGCTGTCAAAACATTTTACTCAATACTCCTCTGCCATATTGTTTTATATTTTGTGTTGCCCTCCTTGAGAAAGGTGTTTTAGGAACATTAAATAAGAAAAAATACATTGGTAAAAGATTTATATATATTTAGCTATGTTTATGCAAGTGTACACCGACCAGGCCTACGCTCCATATATTTGTGAAACATTTCCTTTAATTCATGCTATACAGTAATGTTTAGAGTGATTCCGATAAATTGTAGAATCGAAAATCGCTTGAAACCGAATCGCGACCTGTCACTGACTATTCTAATTGTATATTTTAGTGAACGCTCGTGTACACCATTAAATCACTGGATATCGATAATACCCGCTCAATGGCCGATAAAGTTTAATGCCCATGCAATAAGTACTTGGCTACAATATAGATAAAAATTTACAAGCAGTAAGCACACTAGATAAGAGATAACCATGCCTCACACTGCATATTCAGACTTGTCATGTAATATTTACTAGACAAGAAAATAGTGTTCTGGTTCATTCTTGCCGTGGTATAATATAAATAAAGTTGTACAGTTACGTTTCAGCGTAGGTAATCTAGCACAGGTTTTACCTATTTAGCATAGGTTTTAAAGACTGAAAAGACTTAAATTCAGATATTTTTGTAGGTAGGTATTTGTAGTATTACCGAGTTTTATATTGAAGGATTGCGTGGGTATTCATCTCAATTACTTTTTTCGATTGTTATAGTTTTAATTAAACTAGTATGTACTACCCACCCTAGATTTATCATACCATAAGTGCTTCTACTGTAAATAAAAGGTAATTCTTACTGTGCCGTTGACTATTTATTCTGACTGTCAGAGATTAATGCGGTAACTATAAGCGTGCTAGTCCTTTCATTTAGATATATGACGCTCCTTTACGTCTACATTGAATAAATGATAAGATAGTATTGGCAAATATAACATAACACTTTGTATGGTAGATACTGGTTTTACCATAATCTCCTTGATAACATTATAATAAATGTTACCATACCTTTATCATCTTTATTCAGAGTGTTTCTTACTAAGGCCAATAATGTATTATGCCAAAATTGTTACCTAAAAAGAGCATAATATGGTTCTTAAGACAGTTTTCTCACTCATGGTTTCAGATTTTCCCATACTAGTTAGAAAAAAAAACATTGTATATTCATATTGAAATAATGAATAAATATGAATATCAACGTGGTGACTTATGCAATGTGTAAATTCCGTAGGTCTTTTGCAATCCGAAGGGGCATCTAATTGAAGTCCACAGCTTGTCAAGCCAATATTTATAATGCTCTCTATTAGATCCAATCTTGTTATAATCTTGTGTATGCTATATTTACATTTATTTTGAGTCTACAAGAGGTGCTTGACTTCACGATTGACATCTTAAATACTTCAGCAATTAACTTCTCACAAGCAATAAAATATGTTAGCTTATCAGAGGAATGCCCCGCGACTTTTCTCGCCTTTAAGAGTTGATTTTCGGGAATTCCTTTCTGAAAGCTCCTCTATAGCATAAGATGAATATACCCTACAAGTTTTATGCTTGTAAGACTTATGGTTTAGGCTGTGCTTTAATTGTCAGTCAATCAGTCAGCCAGTTAGTAACGTAAAAGTTAAGTATACGCCAAAACGAGTCAAAAGAAGCGGGGTACTACCTTCTTTTCTGGAAGCGTTTCGTCGTATTTTCGAATTAAGATTTCCTGTTTTCAATCTTAGTCTTGAATTTTATTGTTATTATGTTAGTAGTGTCTGTCCATACGGTTAACCAAAGGTTGCCGCTTACTTGCGCAGTACTGTTCCATGATTGTGTGTAATTAAACCATTATTCTAGCATTTATAATGCATACCTGTGTAATATCATATCAGATGAAACGTCTAAAATTCCTACGTCCAAGACCGCTTGGCGGCGCAAGCGCAGGTGGGGCTATTGCATCAGTCCCGCATTCTTCTTGTTAGCTGTCAGACTATATGACACCTAGGAATATTTCATCCCGTTATATATGACATGTTTATGTACAAAGCCACTTAAACATGTTATATTTAACGGGATGAAAAACCACATTGAAACTATCTTAGTTCTTGTGATCGTAAAATAAAAAGGCTTTGCCAAAACATCTGGTACTAAACCTCTTGTCTGTGCCTTTTAAGATTAAGTTATTTACGTGCTTAAGTAGTCGCTTAGTTTATTACCTGTCGGTCGGTTTACTTAAAAGGTACTAATTCGCACCTTTGTTGGCATGCACGCCAGGTAAGAATAATTTCTGAGGTGCTATGGATGTAAGTAAATTGAGAAAAATGTATAGATTTTAAATATGTGTAGGTATCTATGGTTCCAAGAAAGATATCAGTAAACAGATTTATCGGACCAATACCTGCTTATCTGCCAACTTATATTTCTACGAGTAGATGTAGAGACGTCATCTACGAAGTTGGTTTGCTGTTCTGAGGCTACGAAGTTCTTCATTCATTTCATACCTCCTTTGAGATAAATCATTTTCAGAGACACTTCATTTTAGTTTGTAGACGATGTCTATCTGTATGAAAGCGAAATATAGATTTAAGCAAAACTTAGTTTGGTTCAGAAAGAAACCTTTGTTTAGCAATTGGCTGAGATAAATACTCTACAGTACACAATCAGTATTGTAACGATATTCTCGAATATCATGTGATATTGATGGAATATTAATGCGTATCGCAGTATCATTATATAATATTACAGGTTAGAAACTTCAATACATGTGATATAGTGAAGTATCGTGATACCAGTATCACGATAATACTGATATGTTATAACCCATTGAGTAAAGAGCCATAAGGTGGAAATTATCGTGTAGAAAGTATGCAGCATTCCATTATAAAACCTAATAATGTTGTTTGTAAAGTAAAAAATATGTCCCAATGCAGCTATTTCGAAATCTATAAAGCGCGTTTCAAAATACTCATTTGACCGGTTTATAGTATTTCCTTGTGAGGTGCGCCTCTTGGAATATCTTGTTTTTAATTGGGTAGGTACATACAGTATTTGTGTTGTACTGATAATTTATTAAAAACTCATGATCATTCTCTATACACCAGAGAATACAATGTGAAGAGTGTAATATACACGTACATATAACTTGATAAAAAAATATAGCGGAATCGAAGGTCCCCTTGATGTCTGATAAATTAATAACTAAATAAAGTGTAAGCAAGGCAAGCAAAGCAAGGCAGCAAGGTCTCAAGTTTCACTGTAATAGTACAAAATACCAATATGATATGTACGTTTATTTGTGTAGTGGGTAGATAAGATTTATGGGTTGCGACTTTAGCCTTGGAATGGCAGACTGCGTGCCTCCAAGCGAGCAACGATGACATACGCAGATGTGCCTAATATAAACAGCACGTTCGTATCATATTTCCTTCCATACATTATGCAAGGTACCATCGTACTGCGCCTCAAATAACAATAAACACAGAGAAGCTCCAAGTTTTTACGACGACACTCAGCGACCTTTTTGTCTATTCAAAAATAGCGCTGCCGCATCATTAGATTTGCTATTCAATTATCATGATTGATATTTTGACGTTGAATAGAATTCATAATTACATATTCAATCCTTCGCTTCGCTGCCAGGAAACGATTACGGTGCTTTTTGCTATCAAGTTTTTCCTTGAGATACTGGAAATTGTCCCAAGCTGAGACGAATCGATGAAAAGGTAAACTGACACCGCTAATGCTACGATTGCTAATCGATTGCCAATATCGAGTTAATATTTTGTTCTGCTGCTTTTTATGTTCTACGGTTACCTACTTATTACTCACTGCGCAATATACCTATATACCTACTTCTTGCTTGCTAGAATGATTGGTAGTATATTATTATATCTACTGTAAAGTTAGCAGAGCTTCGAGGCACCGCCACGGATTGGATTGGTTCTTATTGAAATGAATATAAAAAGTGTCCTCTACAATAAGATGGACCGTCTGTATGGGCGATGAGCTGGTCACCTGTCACCATGGTTCGCCATAATTCATCTTGTGTCTTTGAATCAGGAGTGACTGCAAGTTTTCTTATGATTACTTGTGACTCTGCCCACAGCATTAGTGATACGGGCGTGTTAATATGTATGTGTGTTTGTCTGAATATAAAAAGTATGCCTGAATTTCTGGATAGATCCATTCCAATATTACTGTGCACGAAAGAAGTCTCCACAAAGCTCACTTTAGTTCTTTTACCACACTGGTTCTTTAAACAATAGTTACCAGGCCCTTTTTGACCACAATACGTCAACTTAATCACACAAAAGTTTGTCCTGGGCGGTAATCGAATTGAATAATGCTGGTGTATAACGTGTTTGTTTGCTAAACGTCGCAGAACTACTAAAATTTCTGTTGCGTTTTACGCATCTAATTTGATGATAATGACTGTTACCTACAGGTGCCAATGGAACGTACCTTCTATAGCAATGGCCACCAACACAACACACCTAAAAAAAAGTGGTATTACGAGCTGAGAGCTTCCGTGCTTCGGAGGGCACGTTAAACTGTTGGTCCCGGCTTTTAAGTCGTTAAGCAATGACGGAGGCGTTAGGCGGCCTAAAAACTCCGTCACTAGAGTTGGCCACTAGCTCATACGAACATACATACATACACACACCTAGCCTAACCGCTTGTTCAAATATCTACACACCAAATAGCTCTCAGTCATTATGCAGTTTACATTTTAAACCATGGATATCTCTTTGTCGCATTGGACTAGTTATTTGTGACCATTTCTATGCACCCCGCTGAATATGGTCGACATAAAATGTTCTTATAAGGATTTTACGCGACTGTGTGTAAAATAGAGCAGCATTGGAATTACTATGTTGTAACTGCCTGGACAATTTATAGGATCCCCATTTTCTATTTCCATTCGTGGATATATAAATTCAGTGACTGCCGCAATCAGATATTTTTAAGGAATTTGTCTCTTACATTGTCACATCTGTACCTGATTTTTTTTCATAAAAACTTAACTGTGTTTGTCAAAATGTTTGATTTGTTATCAATTAAGAAACTACAAGATTTTTAAAGAGTTACAAAACATTGAATCGCTTTTGGTTTACTTACTTTCTACTATAATTACTAACCTACTTACTTAATTAGAAGTAAATACAGAGCGGGATTTTTGATTAAACATTTAGTCACGTCTGGCTGTTTCCATGAAATAAACTCGTTAAATAAAGCTAAATCACTTTCAATTCCATTGAATGTAGTTGGTGCTTGTGTATTGTATTTTCACAAAAGACGAAGGTTACGAACACCTCTATAAAAATAAACTTCGTTAAGTTAACAAGAACTTGCAAGTGCTCTTACTTTCATTAGATTGTACGAAACACAAGTCTACGACGTGAAGCTTATTTCCATCGAGTCAGTCACTGTTGTCAGGGTCAGAACAGCAGTGTACCATCCACACGCAAGTTAGAGAGCTTGCCACTGGACTAAAACATCCACTGTATGTTCGTATGAGCCAGTGGCCAACTCTAATGACGGAGTTTTTAGGCCGCCAAGTCGCCGGGACCGACTGTTTAACGTGCCCTCCGAAGCACGGAAGCGCTCAGCTCGTAATGCCACTTGCGGTCACCCATCCCAATTTGTGACCGCGCATACCGTTGCTTAACACCAACGATCAATCAAGAACGCCTAAGCAAGCTTCGCCACGAGCGCTTCGCTAACATCCACTAACTCAATATGATCCAACCTTTAGGGATTTCACTAACAACGCGCGAACATCAACGGCATTTCAAAACTTGTCAGCGGGTATTAGTAGGATTATAGCGCCGACACTATGGAAATTAATATTAGCCTTAAGATGTAGAGCGCGAAGTTTCAAGGTTCGCACTGATTAATCGCGGTTTGGTACTTGACATTGCCATACCTACTTCTACAGCAACTTATGTAAGTTACGCTATAGTAGATCCTACTAATGTAATAGTTAAAATCAAAAGTTGGGATGTTTGCGGTACATTTACGCCGTCACGGCTGAACCGAAGTTTGTGACTTATGTACCTACGAAGTTCCTGGTTTGGATTTTTAAACAATCTAGAGCTTCCTTGAAAGCGAAGCCGCTAGCAGTAGCTAGTAGGTTAATTACATAAAACCTTGCATAGAGCCGTGGCACATCTACCATTGTATTTTACATTTGTATGCAACTAATTACATAAATTATATAATTAATCACTAAAAGCTATTGTTGTATTTTGTATTGTTTCTTATTTGGTAATACTTGTTGCGTGTTTTATAACACCTAGTACATCTTTCAATTACATTACCCTATTTGTCCATTTCGTCTGTAAAAATAATGGCTCTACATTAGGATTTTATATCGTTGTACCGTTTTTCTGCTCCGATTATAGAATCGATAGCAGTTATAGAGAACGTGTAGTGGTGTATGGGACGGATTTAGGTGGAGCAAAGTGAGTCGCATATTTTAAGCTTGTGAAATAGCTGGAAAGGCTGGCACATGTTAATAAGGACTAAATATAAGAAAAGTGTTGTATATGAATGTGGATGGAAAACCTCTGCCTGTATATCCCTGTATACCCTGTATTAGGCAGAAAGGCCTAAGAAAAGATGGATGGATTGTGTGAAAGAGGACATGCGTGTAAAAAGATGACGAGTGATAGAAGATGGTAGAGGAAAACATGGTGTGCAGACCCCACCTAGTAGGATAAAGGCAGCGAAATGATGATGAAAAGGAGGGGGGTTAGAGTCTTATACCAATCAAAACAAAAAATATTATCTTCGAATTCTCAGAAACTGAAACTTGGCAGTATTCGTTTGGTTACATTCTCCTATCCCCATTTTGGCATGAGGTACTTACCTAAACTACAGTAGGATGTCATTGACCCTAACAGGACCTGTCCTTGCAACGCTCCTGACCAAGAATACAATCCTCCACTTTACTTTCTCTCCGGTCGGTAAGAGCCCTCGGCTTGTTACATCGAGTTCCTGTTGCCGAGATTATTGTAGTAGTGTTTGTACAATTTACAATAGCTTAGTACAACTTTAGTGGACTTTCGGCTTCATAAATAAAACTTTAGCTATATTATTGATTTACGAGAAATGGGAAATTTTCGTATTTTCGTTGAACGTCTTTACGATATATTTATTTTCAAATAACGGTTAAGCTGCTTTAAATAAATGATAGGACCTGTTTTAAACTGGAACATTGAAAACAAGATCAACAGAGCTGGCTGAACAGTTGTATGTTTATGAATATCCTACGAAAATAGTTCTAAAAATAACTATTGGAAAAAGTGGACTATAGTTAAAAGAAATTGTAATATTAAGCGTTGGGTTTGGGGGCAAGTTGAGTTACATGAAATCGAATGATAGACGTCTAAATAATGGGTGCAGACTATGAGTTGGCTTACTTCGTATTCTATATATTAAATAATCAGTTTTCAACAATAGCAGGGCTGATATAGGCAAGCACTTGGCGAAGGGACAATGCAGGTTGGATGACACCCCGCGAACAATGGTCTCGTTACTGTAATAATAACAGTTCATCACTCCACTGTTATAACGTGGCTAAAAATATTTCAATTGGAAACTTTTACACGTTCGGTAAAGGCGTGAACACGGTCATAAATAATAGCGCCTGCTTTAAAATCCTTTCAGTTTATTGCGTCAACTAGTACTCTTGAAAATAACAAAATTGAATGTTGAACATATTTCAAGGACAGCATATAATTATCTGATATGCGTTCGTCAGTAATATCTAATCCTATTTTTTGTTACAGTTATGGAGTAGCACTTTCATGAGAGACAGAAAACAATCAAAGCGTTTTTTCAATAAGACTAAAAGTATATTTTTTAAAATGAGTATACTAAAAATATTAATTAATTGTATTACAATCTAGACAAGATTAGTAATTTGACTTTGACCTAATTTTAAAAAGTAAATTCTATTTAAGAACGTGTCCAATAGCAGTTTGTTTACTGTCTCTAGAGGAAGACACTTTGTTCTTGTGTTCTTACTGTATGTAATATTCACTAACACTATATTATTTTGCTACTAAATTTAAAACTAACATCTGTCAGTTGAACGAAAAACATGGCCTGCATGCATACCCATTCTGAAAAATATTGCATGCATTGCGTATTCACATATGACATCCAATCACACGCTAGCTGAACTTTTGCAGCAAGACATGTTAATGGCAGTTGAAAATCAAGACTGGAAAATAACTTGAAGTCACATTCAATAACGCTAGATCACTTTTTGCCTTCACTTCATACTTCAACAATACATCACCATAGTCGACACAAAGAGGCGGTAAATAACATGCTTACCTTCGCTACGTATTGTCTGTATAGTTGTACAGCTTTACATTATACTTCAATGTGCATCACAGCTCAAACAAAGACACAGTAATGTAAGCTTTTGTGCTAGGCATACAGTGTGTTTGCAGCTTTAGCCGACCCCCATTGTCCAACGCACGCGACAGTGCTCCAACCGGTCCGGTCAGTGTAACTGGCTATAATACCTAGTATTAAGATTGTAGTAATCTGAATATACCTAGTTTAAACTGTAGCTCCATTACCTGTGTACGTAGACAAATATCCAACCAAACGAATGTAAATCTTATATTATAAGAATCTTTGTCCTGACTGACTGACTGACTGACTGACAGACAACGCACAGCCTAAACCGCTGGACGTAGAGACTTGAAATTTTCAGTGTAGGTAAACCTTGGTACGTAGGGGTGTACTAAGAAGGGATTTTTCAAAATTCTACCTCTAAAGAGATGAAAAGGGATGAAAACCTGGAATCAATTTTTGGTCTAAAACTGCACATAACCTATATCAAATTAAAGAGCCGATTTTTCTCATTTAGTTGATGTCATAATTACCTGTAAATTCTTTATTTTTGGCATGTTTTTTTTATAAAAAATAGAATATGTTTATTTTGACATATGACAGCGATGATACCACAGATTAGTAATAGATGATACAAAACATATGGAAAAGGAACGGTCAATGTCAAATTACACTACATTCATATGCGTCTAAAAAAATTATTGCGATAATATTTTGGACTGTTAACACTGCAGGTGGGTTACTATTGTGGTCTTAGAGCAGGGCAGTAGTTGAACTGCTCGACTTTTTTGTGCTTAGTAGGTACCTACGTGTGCTGGAATGGGACATACCGTGTGTACCGCGTGAGCGAAGCCGCGGGCGGCTGCTAGTTAAATAAATATAGGAATTTCGATCTTTGCGATGTCGGGGTCTGACAATCATTAACATCATCTTATGAAGTACTAGCTGCCGCATGCGGCTTCACTTGCGTGGCATGGTACCAGAATAAAAAGTAGCATATATGTTGTTCCAGCACACATACTATGTATGTTCCAAGTTTCATTCAAATCCGTTCAGCGGTTTCGGTGTGATTGAGATGCAAACATCGTCAAATCGTCACTTCCTCACATCCTCACAAACTTTCGCATTTTTAGTATAAGTAGGATATTTACTAAGCTAATTAGCTAAAACATAACTTCTGTACTGCATGTGTATTGTACTAAAACCCGTAGCATATCGACTTTAAAAACCCACGACGATTAGAAAAGTTATCTGCAACAGAAGCAGGTCTTTAAAAAAAGTGTTTTTGAGTATCAGAGGTGCAAAAAACTATGTTAGCTGCTGCAGCGCCCCCTGGGCTAGGGCCGTAAAACATATTTAAGAACCTTCCCTAAAATGACATCAATAAAATGCAAAAAACCGCATCGAAATTGGTTCAGTACTTTTTGAGAAAAATGGTAACCGACAAACACTAAATAAATTAACAAATAAAAAAACAAACATAGGCCTCTTAGGCCAAACGCATATACATTCTCCGTTCCGTCGTCGTGGGTAAAAAATGAACAGCGTTGCGTAGTTTTTGTTTCCAGATTCCTTTTTGTCTGCGGGGGCAGTAGACGGTTCAAACTAAGCCCGATACATAAACTAGCATGTTGCAGAGTCGTTGTATAAACATCAAGTTTTATTGCTTGGCTGTGTTCCACGCAGGGACGTTAAACCCGGTCGAGCCCTCGAGCTGTTAGTATTTACACGATAGTTTGTCGTTGCCAGCTCGCTGCACTGGCATGTCGTCTTGCATCCATACAGGATAGCCAGAACTGCCATCTTGTGGGCATCGAGCCATCAATATTCTGCGCTTGCCAGGATTGCGAGTTCTATGAATATGCTGCGCGCACGCCGCTGCTTATTGCCTTTCAAGACATGTGTAGATAACTTTAGCCTAGGACTTTCTTTTGTGTTTACCGGTAGAAGAGTGTGTTTGTGGAATAACACACTTTGGCAAACACTCAGGTGTTTATTTTGCACTAGCTCTTTGTACTACCTAAAAAGCTTACTGTAGGAAACCATCGCTGGCAAAAAGTATCCTTAGTTTTTACTATCTAGGATTTCCTTCCGTCAGCTTGAAATTAACTGGTAAAATACAGACGGCAGTATAAAATGCAAATCTGGCTCGCTTATTATGGTTCAACTCTACAATGCTCAATTTATCTAGGTTCATGGTGATTTGTTTCTGCAGTAAAATCTAAGAAACTTGAAGTAATTTTCAATGAGCACGGTCGGGCGTTGGTTGTTGCGCCAGCTCGTTGCTTGCGGTCGGCTTTCGATAGTTACTAATGGGCGTCTGCCAGCAACTACGGGCGCCACAACACTATTTTGATGCCAAAATGTTTACAGGAGTTCAATGCTACACTGCTCTTAGCCAAGATTCTCGCATTGCTCCTAAAGCTTATCACCTTTATAAATCTTCGTGTCCATCGGTTCGTAACACCTACCTAAAGTTTTTGTTGACTTGCGATTTTAAATGATTATTAAAAAGGTTGAATAAACTGTTCGATTCAGCTTCGCATCATCGAGTTAGTTAATTTTTTCCAAACGATTAAGTTTTTGTTTACGTTGTTAACCGAATTAACGCGATAACGCACCAATAGCAGTCCGCTGCGCCCATTATCAACGATCACCGATTCGGAGAGATCGTGAACGGCGATTAGCGCCTGTTTAGCGGAGCCCTAATTTATTATTCAGTTTCTGTCGCGGGCGGCCGTAATTTATATAGGCGCATTTACAGACGAATGCGGCTGTCGCGCTGAGCTGATTACAGCTTCTAGCGGCGAGATAACACGGTGGCGCACAGCACTTTGCATTTGCGGGGCTTGACACAGTTTCAGCTAATTCAACATGCAATAATTGCAAGGAGCTAAATATAATGGTGCATTGGCATTCTGTCCGCCGCGGGCGATCTGACGGACGTACCTCACACGCATCCAAATAAGCGCACGACGACGCCGCCGCGCCATCGCTCATACGGCTTACAAATGACAATTTAATTTAATGTTTTCGATAGTAATGCGACTACAAACAATAGCATTGAATAGACGATGTTACTGCTTTGTTAACAGTAATAACACTCGGCTACTTATTTTTGCTTCATTCACAGATATTGATATTCGAAGCAAGTTCTCGAACATTGTTTTAATACCTCAGAAGTTAAATGTTTTTGTTCAAATAAGTATTGAATTGCCGATAAATTGAATGTACAGCTGAACAAAGAAGTACTTTGGCGTGATTAATGAACCTTATCGTCATGAGGTAAAGTCTAGCGTGAGCGTAACACTTCCGCGGTCAACTGTTCAATGTTATTAGAGTAACAGTTGTGATAATAGAGTCCAATGGTATCTATGGGCCAATGGGAAGCCGTCATAAATGCTTATTCATGGCTTGTATTTGTGTAGAGTCGTGTGCATGTATGTAAACATGAGGTACCGCTATCGGTCGCTGCCGCCTCCCAACCACTCTAATGAAGAGATTTGGCACGAAGCACCCGCTTTAACGGTGTCTGTCGCTCTACAGAGATAAACACGTTTAGTACACACAATAATTATATAAACACGAATCTGTGTTTAAACATTAACCCATCAAAATTGATGATTAATTATAATTTGTACACTGAAATTGCGTCCACCACACAAACATAAAGTTCTAATTTAAAAGCGTAGGTATAGATTATAACCCTAATGTCCACTATGTGTTTTATATTAAAATCATCAAAGCTTTTTCAGGTAGGTAATTTGCTCTCTATAACTTTATTCAGTTGAAGCTAATGGAGTGCATTTGATCTGATGGTTCGTCAAATTATCCATTGGGATTGGTCACGAATGCCGTCACGATACTCGGAGTGGTAAGAAGTAAGAACTCGTCGGATCTGATCACGATTCGAAACAAATACGCCGGTGGTACCGTTTTGTCATACGGACGACGACGATTGTCGTTCCGGACCGCACACATTTTGTGTACATTCACGACTAAAACCGTTCATAAATAACATTATTTTTTAGAACTTTGTCTCCTTTTTATTCAATATAACTTGGGAAATAAGAAAATATCTGTAGCGAGAATACCGCTGTAAAAGCTTACGATACTGCAAATAAAAATATTTATTTACTTTATAAAGTACAGGTCGAGGTATCTTTTTAACCCAGTTCAAGAGAGTAAAATTGTATGTTGGTTATAAACGTAAAATCGTTTCGCGTCAGTGTACCTACTCACATATCAGAGCTTCAGAGCCCACACAATGGGTACGACGACAATAGCACAAGCGCCGACACCGCTACTCCCAATATTCTTCATTTGCATACTGCCGTGCCTTCTATCACTTGGTGAAGTGCCCAACGTTAGATGCGAAACTCTGTCGATGCTCAGTGCCCCGAAAAAATAAGAATGACGAAAGGATGACGGCGGAGGGTACGGAAACGAGACAAAACATTTGTCTGAGCACCGCTCCCTGTCTTATTACCCGACTACAGCGAAGCGAAAAGAAGAGTTATGGTTTTGGCCGGTATGTATGTACGTTCATCTGTTCCCTCATAACTTCTAAACTACTTATCATATTTTGACAAATAACAAACATTAAATTGAATATGGTGTCCAAATAATAGAGGATATAAAGTGATGAACTAAAAAATTTTTTTTAATGATGCCCTGTCGGGATGAAAGGTCTTAATTAGTACATTTCAAAAATATATGTATATTGTTAGCTGTTGCGAACGGTATGTGTAAGTATAGGTAAAAAAAAGTAAAAAAAAATAATGTAAATAAAAAGTAAGCTCAACAACTAAAAAAGACTACTAAAAAATCACGCCCTAAAAGGTATAAAATAAGAAAACATTATCTTCTGAAATTGTTATGTAGTCGGAGAATAGCCGTGGTCGTCAGGTCGTATCTTACCTTTTATACAGTACGCATGTAGATATTGCAGGTATGAGAGGGATGGATTGGCGCTAACGACGGACTTACAAAATAAGGTAGTGGAGCGGAGGTCAAACAAATATTTCGTCTTGTTTCTGCATCTTTCGCCGTCATCCAGAAAACGGGCTAAATAAGCTGCTCCCCGCTGCTGTCATGATACGGCCTTGCACCAGTATCGAATTGCCGTCATAATCTGGCAGAGGCTTAAAATGTGATCTTCTGACAAAGGCTTTGCCAGACTGCGAGCCTTTAAGCTCATGTGTCAAGTTCTACCGTCAGTTGCGGTTCTATGTGTATGTATTTCGAGATACCATTCTCTAACACGCCGCTTTCAGACGCGTCGATCCTGTACAAAAGTGAACATCCCAATAATACCTACCTACCTACCTCTGTCTCTGTTGACTTCACGACGAATGATAGTTTTCCTACCTATATATCTGTTTAGTCGAATCTCTAGTTCTTTCGAATCAGGGTGGTGAAAGGATTAAAACTCGCCTCAAAGGCTCCTTCAGCGATTCAGGTACTACTGTTAGGTACTGTCAGTTGTCCATACAAAATTCGTGTAATTTGTATTTATGCACAAATGACGCTATTGGGTATTCATGGTCATAATGTAGATATGTATTTTCACAATGAGGCCCCAACATAGTGAAAACATTTCATCTTTTTCCTCAAAGAACTATGTGCCTACGACGTACATATTTTATCTATTTGTTTTAGTTGGAAAGATCGATAATGTAGCGAAAGACATGTGAAAAATACGAAGGATCAAATTTACAAAGCTTGCAAATTAAATAACTAGAGATAGGCGTTCCCGATTGAACATTTTAAAAAGAAAAGCGGCGAGGAGACAATTGCGAAAACGACAAAAACACGGGAAGCAATCCAGCGGGCATGCTCTTAATTGGATGAGACCACTTCCTCTAAACGACACCGCGCGCCGACTACTCTCCCAGCTTTTCATATTCAAGTAATAAGGCTGGTGAGAGACCGAATATCGCCTCGACCGAATTCGGCTGCATTCGGCCAACAACCTGCTGATATCACAGATATTAATCGTTTGTATTGTTAATGACGTAAAACAAAAATGTTATAAAAAAAGTAACGTTTAACTAGCTTATCTAGTTTCGACAGTTTTAGGTTGAGAATCATTATACTCTAATTTCTGAAACTGATTTATTATTAGCTTATAACCTATTTTACTTGAGCAAAGGGAGTTTAGCCAGAAGACGCAGGCCAATGCGTCTTGGCGAGTGTTTTTTCCCGGCCATGTTTGCCTGCAGTGAAAAGTATTACAATGATCTATTATATTGCCTCTCACTCCAGTTACCCTTAAGCCTTTTATACTAGAGTAGGGTTATTTGATATCGGTAGATATCAACCAAAGTTTACCGAAAATTCGGTCCAAGAATACAACACTCATCTGGAATATTTCTACTGTTCTAACCAAGCTTATTTAGAAAGTAGGTAGGTATATGTTGCACTTAGGAGATTCCCACTGGGAAATAATCTCACAATCGCGTAAGTGTTAGTAAAATGGCATCTTTGTTCACGCTACGCATCACAATAGTCTAACTCTAACACTACCCACTGCTGCTGACTGCGGAACAGACTGTATTTTAGACATTTTATATTGAAATTTGTCTCCTAGTATTTTGAGCAATGGTAATTTAAATAACAGCACCCAAGTGATTCTCAGCCTGGAATCGTTTATCAAAACGTTTGTTTTGTAAGATTTCTTAGATTTAAGTAGGTAAGTAAATTCCAAGGGAAAGCAATCTCAGTATCTAAGTTACACCCAATTGGCTTACTGCTTAAATTATAGGTAGTATAAAAAAAGAAAATTGCTTTCTAGTCTATTTTGTCAGAAGCTGAAATGTCAGACATCGATATTAAAAAACAAAGTTTAGTTCTAGCTCGCCTTATTGCAAAGTCATGTGACGAGATGAGGCCGATTGCTATTGTTCTTCGCGAAATGTCAAATTACAACTTGTTTTATTCAGGCAATTGGTGAGCTGAAAAAGAATGAGGCCACAGATAGGCACATACACGAGTCGTGACAGGCAACACATCGTAAAACTCAAAATGAATGGGCGACACAATAATAATGAGATCGCTCTGTCGTAATACCTAGACGATTGTAAACAAATGTTTTAGTAGTAGTTATCATAATGGAAACTGGTTTTATCCGGCCGCACCTTAATACAAAACTTGGGCACTTTAATTCTGAAACTTGATTTTGTATTCTCTCCACATCTAAATATTTAAAACTCTTATGAAGCTGACTGACAAGCAACGCACAGTCTAAACGAATTCTAAGTAAGTCCTAGAAGCATTAAACTTTCAGGGCATCATCCGGTTAAAGAAGATGTAAGACAGAAGTAAAGGGTGCCCCAGTAAGGGTGCTCCAGTGATAAGATACAAAAACGTTCGGATGATTTTTTTTATTATGCGAATGAAACCGCGGAGATCGGCTTGTCCTACTTTAATTTAAATGAGAAAGTTTGTGAGGATGTTTGTATGTTTGTGCCTCAATCACACCTAAACGGCTGAAAGGATTTGAATGAAACTCGGAATATACATAGTACATGTGCTGGATTAACACATAGGCTATTTTTATCCAGATACCACGTGAGCGAAGCCGCGGGCGGCAGCTAGTAATCAATAAAGATACTTTGCGATATATACAACCGTACAAATCTTGTCGAAGCAGCTCATTATCATACAAATGGTCTATCTAAATCCGAAAAGAGTTTAGCAAAAAATAACAAACCAACAATTTGAATATTCAAATGCTTAATAATTTTACCTATTTCTAATGCGGGTTGGTATTCTTTGCCTAATTTAATATGGAACCTTATCTGATTTACATAAACACAAAGACCGCGTATTCAAGGGTTGAATTTTAATTCTATCGTTCCAGTAGACAGTTGCCGGTCGGTCGCCGTCCAAAAATAGGATCGTCGAGGTCATTGCCACGTGTATGGCTGCAGGTGTTTTCTAGCTAAGTAATGTTACGCCCAAACCCGTGCACCGTGTTTCAAATGAATATTGTACTTTTATGGAAGCTAAACAACTGCCAATTAAAGTTGAAGCCTGAAGACGTGTAGGGTTGCGAGTTGATTTATTTGTTAGCTGCATCCGCGTCTCTCGCTCGTGAGAAAGCTTCCATTAAGCTCATCTCGTTGACAATATAAGCTTCCGGATCATTATTTTTTTACTGGCTTATCTCTTCACATTGCCCAGATTAAATTGAAATGTTTATTTTGTTTGGCTGCAGTTTGTTTCATTTGTAGGCAGTTTGTTTGCATTTTGTGTGGTTTTCGTTATAAACTATTGTTTAAAATAACAGTAAACTTTATTTTTCATACCCCATCTGGTCTAGTGCTGACTATAAATCAACTTAGCGCCATTAAATAGTAATATGTTGGTAAATAAGTGCTTAGCTAATTATGCAAAAAAAACTTGCAAGTTGAGGATTGGTTTATTTACATTATATTATGTTGCATTTGAGTGGAAACAATTCAAGAGTGGCGTAGAATCCTAAGACCTCCAGACATTGGGAACTGCATTTTATGAATTGGACGAAAATAGTTCTTATCGTGTAGGTCTTAAGCTGAGTCCGGAATCCAGAACGGTGCTCATAAAACAAATTCCAAGGTATTTTATTAAAAGTTTTGCGCGTTGTCTATGACGTTACCCCAAGCTTTGTCCCTTTTTCTTTTCAAAGTTTATATAACTCTAACTCGCTTAGTGTCTAAGTCAGTTTAAAAGAACTTAACAATGAATTCAATCTTTTTCTCTGGCAAGTATCTATTAAGACACAAAGAGCCGCCTTTCTGCTTGAAAGTAGCTACTTACAGAGAAGCATAATGACAAGCAATAAGGAAAAATAAAGTAGGATAGTCGGCTTATATTCATAGCTGCTAAGGGTTAATCTTAAAGCTGTTTCGAGAGTGTTTTAAGTAAAGACTTCTGTACCTAAAATTTTTACGCTAATTGGATCATCACTGTCAGGTAAAGTGGGCCTTTTAATGTTTTAAAACCATTTGGCCGACTTCACGAAATGAACCAATATTTGCCATGCCACAATATTACGTACAGCAAAACAATAGAACCTTTAAGTATTCGGTGCCACGAGTTTGCAGTTAAAAGCAAGTTGCATAAAAAGACTGACGTTTATACCTCCGGTAGTTAAACAAACGAGGCAAACGAATGGCTGAATGGAATGAAATTGAATGGAAGCGTTCGAAAAATCACTTTAATTGTCTATGTCTTCGCGAATGTCGGTCAAGCGAAGTCAGCAGAGTGACCGAGTTACGGCAATTGCCTTGAATTGATCTTCATCGAAGACCCGTCGACTCTATCAACATCTATTACAACTAACTCATCAATATCTATTGATAGCGCTGATTGGAAGATTAATTCGTATTTTACTACAGGTTTAGGAATTTTACTCCAATGATTTATGTAAGAATGCCTGGATTTTAAACAAGTACAAATTGTTCATAACTATGTGATTCAGTTACAAAATGGAACCATTTCTCTCCGACTCTGACTATCAACACATTTTAGTACCTACTTACTTTCCAAACCCTGAAGTAATTCCAAACTCTATTGTGTGACACGACTACGAGCACACTTCTAAGGCCTCCAGAAACATTAGAGATGGCATTGAAACTCCCTAAATCAAATGTCACTTTGCCCTACATACGCTACTGTTTGCCAGTTCCCACTTACGTACATAAACATGTACCTACCTATTGTATAGGTTGCTTACACTGACGAAGAACTTGCTTTCAAGTTTAGAGATAGACTATGTTTCTTGTATAAGCACAGAAAGAATAAGGTTCGAAATCATCGAGCATTTAACTGCTCGATGTTCGAAATAGACTAAGAACTTCTAAGCCTACTCTGATCCAAAGGTACCTATAGATAGTATGTAAAGTTTATGAAAAGTTGTTTGTAAGTAATTGATATTGATTTTGATTATATTTACTTTATTAAAGAGATGCACAATATATTATCTTGACCTTACTTTGGACAAACCTGAGGCAAGTTAAAATATATAAATTAATTGGAGTTAGCCTGGTCTGGGTAGGTTGATGTTGGACAAATAGGTATTGAAAATTGGTTGTTCTAGACACAGCCGACTAAGGTCACGGACCAAGTTCAACAACTTTTATAAATCTGAGAACACAATATTGTCAATAAGCAATTTATTAATTGTGATTTTGAAAAGCTCTTTTTTAATTGGGTTTATAAGCCGACTTTCTTTTATAAAAAATAATAAAAATAAAATAATAATAATAAATAAATAACACCCAACAGTCACATACATAGTTCTGACCCCACACTAGGATTCCCTGTGTCGTGGGTATCAGAAACTACGAGTAGGTACCATGGTACCACAACACCCAGACCCGGAAGAAATATTTACAGATCATGCAAACATTTCTTCCGCAGCGGGAATCGAACCCGCGTCTCTTGCGTCTCTGCCGAGCAATCGCCCGCCACGCCACCGAGACCGTCTTACGTACGTATGCTTACTGTGTTAAGCAAACGTGCTCCATTTAAACCCGTGTTGAAATTCGAGTGAGATTTAAATTCAGCATGCGTAGATATTCATGAAAAATGATTTTAAAACGGGCATAAAATAAATTAGGCACCAACTAACAGACTTTGAAATTGCCAATTTGCATTGCAGTGCAATTTGCTTGTCGTTTCGTTAATCTTTTTTACTAGAAGGTTTTTTGTTTTAAATTGTTTTAATTGCAAAGGACTACGGTACGTAGAATACGTAAGTTTTTTCTATCTTTTTATTTATTTTTAACGAAATAGCAATGATTTTCGTAGACCTTGTAGAATCAATATAAAACGCTAGATATTGTTATCATCTACTCGTATGAAAAAGGGATGACAACATTTTAGTATTGTAAAATTAAGTTTAGCTTAGGATTATCACTTATTGTCATAATTATATAATTACTAATACTTGAAACATTTTAGACATATTTTAAGAGAAACGATTAGATACTTAATAGAAAAATCTGAAAGAGCTTCAATAAACACGATTCGCGTTTTATGATTAGCAAAGGTAATATTTCCGCGATGCGCTTGTTCACGGCTAATTCTTGCAACAAAACAAATGTCATTGTTGTTCACAATCACATCCAGATGATCCGGGTCAGATGAGTAGGATAGGGCACTGAATTGCGGGTCACGATGCTTCCCGATCTGATACAGCGAATGCCACGTAGTATGCTAACGAGTGCATCATGCGCAAGACCATCATCCGAGTAGGTGAAGCTGTACCTTGCTGAATTATTTGAATAGCACGCACGAAGCACCATCTTATGTATTGAATATGAATTGTAGAATAAGGTTTTTGGGTCATCAATCTTTGAGGTGATTTGCTAAAAATCACCGATAAAAATATGCGTCTAGAAGTTCTTAATTTTAGCTTTGTGCTTCAATGTAGGTTTTTATATTATTTTTCGTCAATTGGCTGTGGTATATCCTTTTATTATCTGACTTAAAACAAGGAGTACAATACGGCAAAAATATTTTCCCTTTTTTTTTTCAATGTGAGCAAGTGAGTAAATTAAGTACTTAGGTGAAGCATAGCTAATTTCTAGCGACGTGAAATCAATAATTTGAGGCTATTATACAAATGTTGTGTAATTATTGCAGCCCCATTGATTGGGGTTCACGATCCGTGGTTTATGACATAACCTACCATACAGTTATACCATCAGTTTGGTGCCGTTAGTTAGACAATGGATTGCAAACGGAGCGGAGCAGGCTCGATCCGATCGAAGATTGCCAGCTCCTGTTCTAAGAACAAAGGCTTGATTAAATAAATATTGGAAGGTTGTAGGTACATAGTTTATTAAGAGTTTACCGAAGCCTGTGTTTCAGGTTTCAGCACGAGACTGCGTGAACATACGAGGTGTTATCTCCGTTACTACTGAGGAAACTAGTGTAACTAAGATTTTGTTTCTTTGTAAAAGTTACTGCGTTCTTTTCTTACGTTACTATCACTTGGTCACGAAAGGAATTTCTTTAAGGCTCACTTAAATCATGGTATTTGGTTATATGCATACATAGTTCTTCTTTTATTTTATACATCTGGTCTTATGCCTTTGCTAAGGAACGATCTTATTTGAGTTAAATGATCGCGAGGCAGCAGTATGGTGTAGTAAAATTTATATGCATTTTTTGTTCTCTCTAGAGACATCTTCAAGTTGGAAGAATATTTTTGAAGTAAAGTAGGATCGTGCTGTCATGGTGTGGTTGGCACGAGGCGAGGTCACGGGTCGCGGATCACGTAACGACCTCATCTGCATGTTGCGTGGGATCCTTGCGCCTAATTGTTTTTGCAGCTCCAAGCTTATTATACTGACAGTCTTACCTATAGGGGAATTTAAGAATGCCAATTTGCCGCAAAGAAAAACGAAATAATTAAAAAACGGTGAAGTGCATTTTCGTGTTTTTGTTCTATGTCACAGAAGATTAATTATCACTGATAACAACTCGGGCGTAGTACAGAGGTTATCAGGCGGTTATTTAAATCATTTACAGCTTTAATTTTTCCCCTTTTACTGAAGTTAAAGCGTTAGAACACGGAAAACCACAAAACTCTAAATTATTTTGAACCGTTCGAGTGAAATGAGTACCTACTTAATCCGATCTTGAAACATCTAAATAAATAAAAATGTTACGTTACTGGCTGACTGATTGACAATGAGCGCACAGCCTAAACCAAAGTACCAAAAGCATGAAAGAAGATTGGAGTCATATTCCTCCGTGGTGTAAGGGTGCACTAAGAAAGGAAATCCCAAAAGTCAACTCTAGCAGGAAGATAAAGTTTGTAAGAAAAAATAAACTTGAAAGCGAACAAAGTAGCGGTAATTTTCCCCGCCTTCCAATTCTAAGGTCGTGGGTTCAACTCGGTCTTGCATCGGTCGGCATGTCATAGAATCTAAAAAGTTCGAAAACATGTGTCAAGTGCTTAAGAGCCTTTGAGGCTCACTTAATATCCTTCCACCACACTGGTTTGAAAGAACTAGTGACATGACTAGTAGTAGTCCACTAGTTGTTCAATAATTGTGTAAATGTAAGTCTTAGTAACTATATCTCTTTTCTAAATTAAAAGGAAGTTTAACTGTAATAAACAGAATAGAAAGTAAGTTCAAAACTAAAACCTGACTATGGAAAAATCACGCTCTAAAAAGTATAGAATTAGGACATTTCATCTGATTTCGGCATCATTAAAAAAATAATGTGACGCCACATAGCCTATAACCAGCGGACGATTGAGAGGCTTCCAATGATATCTCATTTGTAATTACAATAAGTAGAAAAGATGTTATGAGGGAACATGAACAAAACACACAAACATACAGGTCAAAATCATAACCCTCCTTTTAGCTTCACCGTAAACAGGGAAAAAGGCATAGCAGAACTAGTCAACAATGACAAGATAAATCCAACCTCACTTAAAGGAATGGATCTGAATCGTCATAAACAGGAATGACCGGATGAAGATAAGGGCCTATTATGTTTCCGAAGGAAGAAAATAAAATGTAGGTCGCTGCAAAGCCAAAAGAAAACATGTATTTAATAAAAACAACAATAATCGTTCGAAACCCGATCACGTAGCGCCGAACGCGGATGATACATTTTTAATGGGGTGCTGTGAATTAGCCGAGTCGAATGCCTTTTGTTTGCTAAATTGTATCTTATATTCGAGTTTCCAACGTTTATCTACCTATCAACATCTATAGGTAGGTTCGTAGCTCGGTTGGTAGCTGTGCTGATTTAAAATTAATAGATTTGGGCATTCGTACCGTCGTGATTGTTTTTAGATTTGCTTTTTGGGGAAATAACATGAAATATAGGCGGTTATAAATAAGTACATGCTCCTTGAAATAAGAAGGTAAATTATGAATTAAGTTTTGATATAAAAAAAGTGAAGTTTCATTTAGTTCGTGGATAAGTGGTACCAGACCAGTCATAACAAATTCGTGAGCCGACTTACTTGAACCTTCGGTTAATGTGACAGATCTGACCCCTCCCTGTGTGTATTGGAAATTACGAGTAGGTACCATGGTTTCACAACACCCTGGTCCAGAAGAAATATTTGAAGAATTTGCAAACAGTTCCCCGTTAGCATTCAGTGCAGCAGGAATTTTTCTTGTCTTAGCTGAGTACTCGCCCGCTACGCCACCGATGTCGTCAGCCATCAACAAAGTTCATATAGATAGATCATCGGACTCTTGGATAGTTTCTAGGCTAATGTGACATCCGAAGGCGTCAATTCCCCATCATAATCACCATTAACTCCGTGTCATCACTTTCAATGAGATGAGACGGGAAACGTAAAAGAAACTTTACCTCAGGCACGATACGGTCAAACAATTGGCTATTCTTTTATAAAAACGTGGGAAGTACAAATTCGTCACACTACAATCAACCTTTCCATTAAATTATTAGCACTAATTATACTAGTTGGTACTTTAGTTTAACTTTCATTGAAAGCTTTGGGTTATTATAGAATTAAGCTAATTGGTGAACCTTCACGTTCAATGTTACCGTGCGGCTATACATTCACTCTCCTTCCTACTGCTTAGTCACAGCACTAGAAAACATCTGGTTTACTCTGTACAACGAAAAATTTTTTTTACAGATTTTATAGTAAGCAACAAGGTTTTGGTAGAACTTTTTCTATTTATTTTTAAATAAAGTGAACTCTGTGTAGTAAAGTACGTAGGTAAATTGAGGCAAATTGAGTTTTCTTATAAATATGCTGAGTCGTCATTTAATTCCAACAAACTTGACGTTGCACGGAGAAAACAAAAGACCGTGAAAACCTCTTACTTGGCAGTAAGAAACACAATCGTAAGTCAAGATTGTCAGTCACAACCTTTTATCCTTTCACCACACTGGTTCGAAAGAACTAGTGACATGACTAGTTGGATAGATTTGAAATAGGGCTAACCATAAAACGCAAAATGAATCCGCACTAGTGAAGTGAGTGAGATGTGTTGTTCCAGCTGTGGTTGAATTATTCACACAGTACTGACACTCACCCACTTTCAATCATGCGAACCGGTCCGAACAAAGAGCTGTTTCTTAACACACTATTGCGCCAAAATATATTGACTTGATATTTAATTAAAAGCAATGTTTACATTTAATTCTTATGACAATTCTTACCACATTAAAATAAGTTCAAGTTTTTGTAATAAGTTTGCTTTTTTGGTTATGTAGTGTTCCTGAATATTAATATTGAAGGTCTCGCCTTTCATCGTAAAACAATACGTTAGGGAATCCAGCCATGCCTATTATCCACAACCAACAAGTTTAGTCATTAGGCGAACAAACGCGATACCGATTTCATACATAGAGATATTATATAAATATTAGTTGAAGCTTGCCAAACACTCTAGTCATGAGCTTCAAATCTATACAAACGAAAAAAGCTTCAGTAAAAAATATCTTTACGATTATGTAAAAGCGAAAACGAGTACAATAGTCGAAAAAATATCAATGAAATCACGTCACGATACATAACCGTCTTAGAGCGTAGGCGGTCGTAGACGCGAGGCAGCCGGCGCAAGAGCTTTCCAAGCTCGTTTTACCTTCGACAAACATCGGCTGACGTCGGTCAATGTCGGCTAGAAAAGTCAACTTTCCTTCTCACTCATACTCGACAGAACAGTACAGATTAGATCACTGAACGAAAAAAAAGAGTGTTGTCGTCCGGTCGAGTGTAGTGGTTGTATAACCGGTTTTATACGGAGTGGCCAGCTATTGTCAGGATATTGTGGCTTGAGCGGTATGATCCCGATCGATAAACGACTGTATCTAAATTGGAATGAATGTATTCATTTTTAATAAATAAAAGTGGCAAGCTCAGTAAAATACTATTTCTTTTGCGTTCATATAACAAACAACTAGATAAATTATATTAATTTCGAATTATATCATTAGACTTGAAATTTATGACTTGAAGATTTTTATACCCACTTTTTGTGCAAGTAACAAATCTAAAATATTTTCTTTAACATTGCCAAAAGAGCTAAAGTTAAGGTTGCGAAAAGGCAGGGAAAACCAATCACAAGGTCATGTCCTTGTGACTTTTTTTATTTTGAGTGCTAAGGTACTGTTTAAAAGGTGCTTATAGTTTTATCAAACGCCTGTACGAGTTCTAATTTGCTTGAAACATACTTATCCAGAGATATGCTATCGGCCAACATGTAGAAAAATTTGCTAAATTGGTCAAAAAAGTACCCAAGCTGGTAACATTTGCCTCGCCGCGTCCGACGTATCTTTATCCTTACAAATAAAAACTCATGCATAGATAATCGCAGCACACTCGCAACGAGCTTACGTAAGAACCCCAGATTATATAAAAGTCAGTAAAGGCCCTTAGAATGCATGGAAGGAAACAGTTACTGAACGGAAACGGGCGGGTGGAAGGCCATTAAAATAGAATTACAATATAATAAACCCGAGGGGTACTTTTTAATATGGCCTTAAAATTGTATTCGATTGAAAAAAGATATTACGTTGGCGGAAGAGATTTTTATTCAAATGCTTGGGATCTAAATATTAAGTACCTATAGGGTTGTTTTTATTACTGACGAACTAATTCATTGCCGTTCAATCTTGGTAGTCATCTATGGATGAACGAAAATGCCTAACCAATTATTAATTAGACAATTTCATCTTATATCTAAATATGAGAGTCTGAAATCGTAACCATCACCACAAAAATGTAAACCATTTTGGGCAGTGTCCGAAATAAAGAAAGCTTCTACAATACAAACGGAGACATTACATTACTATTATTTCTTCTGTAACTTGAGTTTAGTCCTAAATACATACAAAGAAGAGATTTTCCAGTGTTTTCCTGAGTCGTAACACAAGACTGTTGCTGGATTTTATAGTCCCGAATAAATATTACAGGAACGGGTCCGAATGGAACTAGCAAGGCTGTGTCACTTTCAACTGCCCAAAGGAACGTAGGCTATAAATAAGGACCATGCCAAAATATCCTAAAATACAACTGGCTCGTAATTTTGTTCAAAGGAATTTAATTGTCTCATTGAAATAAAGGGGTTCACTTGTGAATTCACGGCTCTCAAAATCTGTCAAAAGTTAGCGGTTAAGCTGTCATGGTAAGCGGAATGGTGTAGTGCCTAGTTAACATGTTAGATAGTGAAAATTAGCATCAGAGCGAATCTTAAACAGTTTATAAGGTTGATTGTGGCACAATGTAACCACAATCCACCCTCTAAACTTCGATGAGGAATAAACAGAGGTATATTTAACTTGTATTTGTTCTGAATAAACAAAGTTTTAATTTTTAATTTATATTTATAACGAGTACTGTTATTGCTGATTGTGATTGTCATGGATTTAAGATATTGCTGATTGTGATTGAGTGATTTCAAAGTAAAAATTTTGTACCATCCTATTACTATTTACTCTGTGCCACAAGTATCATCAACCCGTCGTAATAGCAGCACTATTGCGTGGGAGCAGAGTCGAAATTGCAATGTAGATTTCGGTGACAATTGCAGTGTTTCAGTGCTGCTACAAGAGGCCGTTAACGAGGACAACGGTTGTTTGTTTTCCCACGCCTCTTGAGTGCCGGCTGCCACGATCAGCCGGAACCGCTACGGAATTGTCTATCATCGACTGCTGACAATCCTCTCGGTTCCGGTAGGTTCCGGTAATCTACGGTCGCTCGGATAAGTGAACTGTTTTTTGCAACTGCGGCGCTACCATGGGGTTCGGTCAGACAACTCGCTAGCGACTGAATGTTTGAAAACTTGTAGTTAGAAACATTCTGCGAAATCGTGAGCGGGGTGAGGTAGGACGGATCCTCACGGATTGGCGGAGAGTATCAGTGTCCGTTCCAAATTTAGATTTAAATACACATTATTAAATACAAATTGTTTGATTACAGTCGCTGACAAGTAGGTCTGGTATGGTCTGGGAAAACTTATGGTAGGTACATGATCCACTGAACCGAGTTTGAACAAAACAACAAACGCAAATTTAAGGGTAGCATTTGTCTGCACCAAACACCAAAGGCGCTAAAGCCGATCGTGTTTTTTATTGCATATGGATTGTGTGCATAGATGGTACAGACAGGAATAAATTTTCTTTTCCTCATAGTTTTTTCTACAGAGAATAATTGGCTTATTCAAGTAAAATGTAAATGGTGGGTTTCTAAGCTTTTTGTATTCAATGTGCTCTGTTTAATTAGAGAACTTCGTTATTTATGCAATTATGCAGTGGAGCTTTGCACTACAGAATTTTCTTAGTATAATACTCCTTACAGCTTTACTACCACTTAAACGCGTTTCCACATTTTTAATGTTTTACTGTAAAATTTTTAGCTAACCACTTTATTTTACCATTGCATGCGGACTTTTTATAGGGTCGATAGTACCTATAAATCACACGCATCAGAAACACCTACAAAGAGAAAAAATAATAGAAACTTGAACACAGTCAAAAAAAAAAAAAAAGAGAAGGGGTTGAAAGAATAAAAAACTAAGGCCCAATATGATTTATACAGCGTCATTAGACAACTTTTGCCTACACTAATGGGACGATGTAGTGGCCGGGAGGATTTTTAGATAGGACATGTTTCTTGTGGTTAAAGCCGACTAAGTTGAGAAAATGGTATTAGGTGCTGTGCAAGCCTACTTCATCTTAATTCGTTCCGGGCACTACAGCGTCCCGTTAGTGAAGGTAAAAAAGATGCCTCCTGACGCTGTATACATCATCTACTATAGATGGTAAAAGGCAAACGAATGACTACCAAACTCAACTATAATACAACCACTGGTCAGTCGGTTTCAGAATAGTTAGTGGTCGGTCCTTGTGATCTGATTTGTTTTGCAACTTCATTTGGGGTTGTGAGGGGACAGCCTGACATAGGGGCAGCCTTGAACGTTAAAACAATGTTACATTATAATTGCAATGCGTCTGTCCATTTGTAACTATTTTCAAAGTAAGAGGGTGAAAGAGCCTTTAGAAATAATTCAAATTGAAACCATTAAATATACATACATACATATTATCACGTCCTTATCTTTTATGGGGTGGGTAGAGCCACGAGTAATCATAAGAAAACCTTTCAGCAACTCTTGATTCAAAGTTTCAAGATGAATATGGTGAGCCATGGTGACAGGTGATCAGCCCATCTTCGCCCATATAGATAGTACATCGTGATGGGGAGTATACTATCCCTTAGTCGACTTTTACGACATGCTCGGGGAGGTGCTTTTCTCTGGAAGATGATAGATGCTGGAAGCATTTTATGTTTTTTATTTACTCCCAAGTAAAGCAGAGAAGTTCCAAATAAACATTTGATATACTTACCACAAAATGCTATTTGGGATTCAAATAAATAATTATCTTTATCTAGTATCCTTCTGCGGATCCGCTCGTATGGTACCTACTTTGACAGTCTATAGGTTTACTATTCCAAATCAAAAGCTATGTGTATTTCAATTTACAGCAAAACCCGGTCAGCCGTTACGAAAATGAGTGGGAACAGACACAAACATTCTCACAAAGATTTGCATTTATAATATTAGTGACATTGGAGCCGAACCCACGAACGACGTTTGCTCTACCAACTTCATACAAACATCATACTTTGAATAATTAAATCATATACCAAAGTTCGAACTTACCTCTACTGGTCCCCAAAAGTATTTTTCTCCTCGTAAGTTTAGGTATAAGTCCACTCTGAAACTTTTCGGTAAATCCGTAAAGTTTCGTTGAAAAGTTTTTATTCACTTAGATTGCGATCCTTGCTTCCAACCAAATATATTTTTTGCAAAAAAAAAATACCCGCTGAAAGCCATTAGTCACTTGAGATAAAGTTCTTAGGTAGTTTCACGGAGTCAGATAGTTCAATCCTACTGAGAACTCTTATTTACTTTACGTTAGGCTGTGTATGACCTTGTGAGCAAGCCTGCTTAGTTCATTAGAATATACACTACTTTTATAAATAAGCTTCCGAATTCAGCAGTTCAGTTTACTCAACGTAAATAAATTGCCTAAACAATTACAAACTTCGCCTCATAACCGTTCCGAAGCCGTCATCGCCATCACTCAAATAAATCACTACAAGTACTTGCAAAGTATTTACGCAAAACATGTGTTTGGCGTCAGGAGCGTACGTCCGTCCCGTTGGGCGGCTCGCGCGACACTGGGCGGAATCCGCCCGCCCTTGCGGAAAGTTCACGGCAAAGCTTTCTTTCTGCTCAGTGACATTATTACATTTCAATCGTGCCCGATGTTTACTGAATAAACATTGCGTTTATTTCTATGGGGAATATATATGCAATCATGCTGAAAATATTGCTCGTTTTTATACAAACGATATGTTGCCGTGCTGATTTTAATATATTTCGTTTAGTTTTCAATTATTGCCGAAGTGAATGCTTTGGAAATAACTCATCTAAGAAGTTCGTTTATATTGTAGAAAGAAATAATAGAGGAAGAACGTTAACGTAAAGCATTCTGTTGCATACCCGACCTATTTCAAATCCTTAGTCAAAGACACAATGGAAGTAATTCCAGCTATTCGACAATCGACGACATTCCAGCTGGATTTCGGAGCTCGGCTACGACCAGTAAACCTCACAGTATGCAGATACTGCTTAGAACGAGCTTAATCGGCCCCACAGAGTGTTCCGAACTGGCAATAACAGATGCTTACTTTGGTTAACTGCTCTAGTTAAATACACCGTACAAGTACAGTTCTTATAAAATAAAGAGCCCCGCAAAACGCGAATAGTGAATATTAATCGGGCTTGGATTCGATTCGCGGGACTTTGCAATTTTAAAACATTTACAACAACATCATCATCAAAGCTTGACGACCTCGGTGGCGTGGCGGGCGAGTGCTTGGCTGAGACGCAAGAGGCGCGGGTTCGATTTCCGCTACGGGAGAAATGTTTGTATGTTCTGCAAATATTTCTTCCGGGTCTGGGTGTTGTAGTATTATGTATTATAAGTATGTATTTACAAAAAAAACGTATATAAGTATTCTATCAGCTATCTGGTTCCCATAGTACAAGCTTTGCTTAGTTTGGGGCTAGATGGCGCTGTGTGAAATGTCCACAATATATATATATAAAGCTGGTTGTTTTTGTACAGCCACTCTATTCGAATCAATTGTAATGAGATCGTAAAACTTAAATACAGTTCTAAAAGCCCAAAGGTAAGATGCTATAACCCTTTGGGCTTAAGCACAGTATACTGTATTTAATGATCTGTCGTCTATTTAGACCTTGAGCCGGATAATGAAAAGATATTACATTCAAACTACGCATCGAAGGACGTGTCACTGTCGTCACATAACACAGTTCTTTATATTCGTTATTTGTAACAATTGAAGATTTATGTTCGAGAGACGGATATCTTGTCCATAATATTATTTACGAGCGAATATGTTCTTAGTAGACGTAGAGCGTGTTACAGCTTACAGACACGCAGATGGTTACCATGTTATGAGAAAATATATAAATTGATGACTCGAGACAAGCCTCCGCAATCTCATTACGTTCAAATGGCCCGGTTGAAGAGCACTGATACGATAAATCTAAATACGGCATCACTTTACCCGAATGTATAAACGTAGAGAGACTAAAACATTTGCCTTTAAAAGACGGACCTATCAGGACAACCGCACGGAATATAGAACCTCAGTTATTGAATGATTTATAAAGCTAATGGTCAGTTGTGGAGTTGGACTCATGCTCTCTAATTTATTTGAAAATCTCACTAGACGACTAAAATGGTCCAGGGATCGCCATGCACGTTGAAAATATATTTATGTGCTAGCAATAAGGCAAGCCCTCACTTTTGTGATCAAGTGGGGTAAATTTTAACTTTCATTCGATTCTGATCTACATTATTTGACTTTATCTGATATGTGAGTTATAAATCATTGCGCTTTTGCCTATTTTGTTCTGGATTAACACAGTTGATTAAGCAAGAACAGATTTCATTATTTTTTTATCTTTATTAATATTCAATCCACTTAAGAAAGCGACTTTAGTAGACCGTGAACTCAATGTAGTTGTAAAGCCAGTAAAGTTACCTAATATGAGCGAACAAGCCATCACTGTCTCGCTTTATCTTCCAATTGATAACCCATGAAGTTTCTCAAAACTCCAAACGACCGAATACTGGAAAGTAAAGTAACATAGCGGAGACCGTGGTTCATTTCATTAAGGTTGTATTGATACTATTAATAATTGCCTTGGATTTGCGAATGCCATGCTGGACGATCCACCCGTTTTGAATATCGATTTCGTGTATCTAAAGTTATTTACCTTACTTCTCCGCTATATCACGTACTTTCAAATGACGGGCGCCATTATTTAAGCAAATTCTGGCATCAGCTGACTTTGATTTACAATTTATGCCGCTGACTCTGACAGTCGGAATGACGATTCAATAACAGCGAGGAACGACCTAAATATTGGGCATTCATTCAGTTTTGATTTGAGGCCTCGTACTGCTGACATGCTGTTTTGTCTTTGATTGAGTTTTGTATCGTATGATAAGTAGGGCTAAATATTATCTGAACTCTACATTGAAGTGGAAATTGAAAATCCTCAAATTTACGAATAACAAGTACCCAGTCAATATGCAAGTTTTATTTAGCAAGCAAAAGTCCGTAAACTCAATAAATTACTGATTTTAAGCCTGATACTGAGAACTTCATTAAGGACTTTAGCCCTAAGTTAGTAAAGGCTCATCGTTTTAATTATCAAAGTTCAGATTATTCTGAGTATAATACAAAATTTGTAAAGACGTCCTGTTCTTAAACAAAGTAATCTAGATTCTTACGGCTACACAGGTTTCAAAGATAAATCTACCGTCTTATAACACTCATATAGCACATCATTTTCGGCATCTATCATTGCTGAAAAACGCCCCAATTCAAAGATTTCCTGGCGATCTTCCTGTTTGCACCCTATCGTTTCTACATCAAGTTCCAAGAAAGGCTACATAATAAGAATATTTATACAGCAGCTATACAAAATCTATTTATGTAGGCACGTCAGAAGTCGGGATTTCCAATTCTGTGAACAGTACAGTTCCTCCCTATAATACCTACCGTCAAATGATCCTGGCTGTTTCCCAGGAATTGAAGCCTCGACTCAAGTATTCCCCCAGTTCCCTTAAACCCAACTCCAATTAAACCGTAACAAATGATGTTCCGTCTAGCAAACATGTGCCCGTTGGCGCCGATATGAGAATGAGCGAACGCATATTAGCCCAGCACTACGTAGCTCATTCATTCCCATCATGTGATCCAGGAGTCGTGGTGTCAATCAGAACGTATGTGTAGGGAAATTGATAATTTACAAACAAAATTTTCTAGTTTCTGTTATATGTAGTTAAATGACGGTTATCACAATAAGTCAATAGGTACTTGTAGAGAATCGATATCTATTGTGAAAAATGTTTATATCTACCTTTATAAAGAAAATACCCACGTGTTTAATAGTAAAATGTTGTGAGAGACAAAAAGACAAAAATAAATGAATATACTTACCTAATGATTGAAAATACGCATTTGTAATTAGCTTTTTAACTCAGAGCCCCGTCTCCGTGCCCTCGGGGTCCAAATGTAATGTATCTTATGTTCATTAGACGGTATAAAGCGGTCCGGTATGCGTAGAAAATATTACCGTATCGAATTGATAAGTCGTTTCGACATTCCTGGCGTGATTATAATGGTTCGCCTCATTTATAAATCAAGCAGGCCTGCGCTTGTCTACCGGCATTTACCGTCATTTGGCAATATTTTGTTCAGCTTTTATTTAAAACAATTTAAATTTAAATTACTCTTTTTATGTTTCCAAACAAATTATTCATTTTTCCTGTAACTTATCGGATAACCGCACGTTTATGTGTTGGTTGGTGAATAGTTACCATAGAATTCTTTGTTAACTAGATATGTGCTAGTAAAATGACTATTTTCTGCATCTGTGCATCTTTACGTTTTGGGCGCTACGCTACACTATACTATAGAAGGGACTTGCTTGGAACCTGCTTTGTACATAAATTCACCCTTTGTGGGCTACTGCGGAAGCCGAAAACAAATTACTCTATATAAAATATAGAAGACGTGTCGGCAACAACGATGGAGCAGCCGTAATAAGTTGTTCAGAATGTATGATGCTTTGTTACACCTTGCTTCAATATAAAAAATATTTTACCATTACTATTATATTTAGACCAACGTCAGAAGAAAATAAAAAGTATGGTTCTGATTCTATAAATACGACAGCATTTGTGGACCACCTGGCTTTTCTATACCTATATTGAACTACTTTCCTCTACTGAAAACAAAAGTAAACCTACTCAAAAAAGAAAAAGTTTAACGATAATTTGTAGAGATGTCGGAGTCACTATCTGAACAGTGCGCTAAATAATAATTGACAAATTACAAGCCACAACCTACAGAAGGCACCGGATACTGTCTCGCCTTAGGGAAAAACTCATAATTGCTTCTACGTATCGCTGGTTTTGCTACTCGATGCCAATCTGTGGCTTACTGGACCGAGGGGCCCGTAAGAGGAAGTGGCGTACAAGCTACCCGCAAATCTGGTCAATCTAGTGGCATGTACTTCTTTGGAAATTGTGACGATGATATACGCGTCCGGTTCGGCCTATGTCCCTGTGTTATTATGTAGTTACAATGCAGACTTGTTTCTCCGGAGTTTCGTTCGTTATAATCTTTGCTGCAAAACTTTGAAGTTTATCTACTCTACACTATTGTTAAGGAGTTGAAGTTTGAAAGTTTGGTTGTATGTTTGTTTGTAATCTAATCTCAGAAATAACCGAACCGAGTCTGAAAATTATAGTAGAAGATACTGTATCCCCTGAGTGCTTTATAGGTTATGTTTTGGACGCAAGTGAAACTGTGTGGAAGTAGCTAGTTTTTTATAACTACCTATATAAATCATAACGTATTTATCGAGCGAGCGATCCAACCCAAGATCTCAGTGGCACTTGGCGTTGTATTTTTGTATGTTTGTGTATAACTTAAAAGAGTACGTTTGTAGTTCAATGACGCTGCAACGGCTGACCTTGTTTGGATGGAATAGGTATATAATATACTAGCAGCCGCCCGCGGCTTCGCTCACGCGGTACCCAGATAAAAAGTACCCTATGTCCCATTCCAGCACACGTAGGTAGCTACTATCCTCATTATTCATTATAATATAGTGTACGCTAAACGATGGCTAAAGTATTGCCATCTCTTACCATTTCATAATGACAAACAGTGACAGGGCTAACTTTAAGCAATGGCTAACTTTTGCGAACGAATATGAATAATAGGGTATGTAAGTATATTCCGTAGTTTTTGCGTGAAAGAGTAACAAACATACCTAAATCTAAAAATTAAGAAATTTCGGTGAATTTAGTAAAAATTTTGAGAGTTAAGGTAAACTTTTCAAAACGCAACGATAGCGCGTCAAAATTTGATTAGAATTAGCAGCGACATCTAGTTTTCAGACGTAGAATTACGTCAGAACTCCATGAATAATCAAGATTGGAAACTTATTACCAGAAATAATTTATGCTTCCTTTCACAGGTAATTTGACATTGACAGTTCCTTTTACATATGTTTTGTATCATCTATTACTAATCTTTGGTATCATGTATTTATTGTTCTGAGGTATCATCACTGTCATATGTCAAAATAAAAGTATTCTATTTTTCATGAAAAACATGCCAAAAATAAAGAATTTACAGGTAATTATGACATCAACTAAATGAGAAAAATCGGCTCTTTAATTTGATATAGGTTATGTGCAGTTTTAGACCAAAAATTGATTCCAGGTTTTCATCCCTTTTCACCCCTTTAGAGGTTAAATTTTGAAAAATGCCTTCTTAGTACACCCCTACGTACCAAGGTTTACCTACACTGAAAATTTCAAGTCTCTACGTCCAGCGGTTTAGGCTGTGCGTTGTCTGTCAGTCAGTCAGTCAGTCAGTCAGTCAGTCAGTCAGTCAGGACAAAGATTCTTATAATATAAGATAGTACTAGCTGCCGACCGCGGCTTCACTCGCGTTGTACTGGATAAAAAGTAGATTATATGTTATACCAGCACACGTATGTCGTACAGGTATGTATATTCTAAGTTTCATTCAAATCCGTTCAGCGGTTTATAAACCGCGTCTATAGACGTGATTGAGACACAACCATCCTAACAAACTTTCGCATTTATAATATAAGGATGTGACCTGGAATGATATTTAGGCAATTTTTGTCCGAGTGGTACCAAAGATGCCACAGGAAGATGCTAGTTTATCTTAAATAAAAGCAGCATGTAATAGAAACTGTTTGAAAAACTTCGCTACCCACTTTGTACGACACGATGAAATGTAGTTATAGTTAATTGTGTATCTGCCTGTAGGCTTTCAGTATTCACATGCTGGTGAAAATGTGGCAGTAATTGAATTGAAAAGGCAAACATATTTAACGGATTATACCTACCCAACATGACTTCAGCAACACATGTGACCTAGTTCCAAAATAATATTTACATACACTATCTCAACACTGCACGTAGACTCTGTTTCCCAGTTTCGTAAGCTCAACAAGGGTCGATCTGCATAATAATAACTACACTAAGTATTAGAAACACCTATTGAATTTTAATTTAATTAATTTAATAATACCGAAGATATCAGTTTACAAGCGTCTCTTGCTATTTGTGGGATAAATTATTCCAGTCACGGCCTTTACGACGCCCGATGCCGTGCTACAACTTCATCTCTTCCTCGATATTGATAGGTAGGGACTTCTATCGGCTATTAAATGGAATCGTGTCGAATTCTAGCTGGAGAGCTCGGTTTAAGTCCTTGTATAGGCTCACAACATTGTATAGCGTGTGCGCTAGTGCAGAAGCTGCAGTCTCATTGAATCGATAGCGTTTGTACTACCACAAAGGGCATGGGGACATGCAAATTGTCTGTATTATAATGTCGTCGGATGCGGAGCAGGATTTACATAGGAATGGAGGCAACGTTAGCGGCAGTTAGGAGCTTCCGTGTGGCCCGGCATGCGGGCCGAGGGTGCGGGCCGCGTGCCGCAACGCGCCAGCGACCTACACCGATTACAGACGCAAATCTGCAACGCTCATTCATAACTCGAGGCGAAACGTTCACGAACTACGGGAAAATCTGCATAAACGGCCCATTACCACCCTGAAAATCTAATACTAAGACCTAGATACTGAAGAACAGAAATAGTCACGTTTCGCTGAATATACTCCTTTCAATTTCATCGTTTGCAATAGAATTTCAGAATTTTCCTTTGAACTTTGTTGAATCTGAAAGTTTGTCCAGCGGTAACTACGCAATTTTACTATGAACAGATTTGCAAAAGCTGACTAAATTTTGCGCAACTTTATGAATCTTCGAACGCAATCAAAACTACATAAATACCTCTAAATTGCACACTAACCGATTAAATTTTTGTCTATTGCTCAATGGTGAACTATAGTTTAAATTAGTGTTTCATCACTTCGATCTGTCTAAAAACGTCGGTTAGTATTTAATTTGGCAAGCGGTCAGACTCAGACAAGACGTAGGTTGCATAATACAATATGTTGCACCGCGCTGCTCTCACCTTGGACCCAACGCAGTAAAAGTGTTGTGTAAGCTAATAAATGATAGCTGACTGATTTTTTAAAATTGATTCCTTTTCCTTTAAATACGTAATAATGAATATTCAAGAATCAAGAAAGGCATAAGTATTTAAATTGAGATTGATAAACTGAATTTGTACAACTCAATAGACAGACACGGTAGGTCCTATTTGATAAATCCTTCTGATAATTTAAATGCCAAAGTACTCGTATGAATATGTGTTTGTGAATCATGCCCATATGGCTGAACGGATTTGCATGAAACTTGAAATACATACCGATACATATATAGTTCGTGAAATGTTTTTACTTCTAACTTATTATTCTTTTAATCCTGCGTGTGTAGACGCTAGCTTGTAATACTTTTTTCTATAAATAAAGCAGTAACCATGTCAGGAATAGACAAAAGACAGGCCTTTCGTTCATTATCTAAGTTCGTTTTGATGAATCGTGATCCAGATTCCTGAACAAAGGCAAGGCTATTGTCATACTTCGCACGAACCTCCTACTTCGTAACTATATTGATAAATCCTTTATCTTGGCAATCTCTAAACAACAACGTTGTTCATAACTCTTGCTGCCCAATTTGATGGTATTTTCTTCAGTTTAGACAAGTGGATTCAAAGAAATTACTAATATACAGTGTCCTTAGTTACTATCTCAGCCTTCAAAGGAATTAGAATGTCTGAAAAACCTTTCTAGGATCAACTTCTCTCTAATTAATTTGTATCTAGTTCCTAGAGTAAAATACCAGAAATATATGTCACCATAAAATTTTAAATAACGTTAAATTATAATCTCGCGAGATTGTAAACTGTCGAACATCTGCTTAGATCAAAATTAGTAGGTTAGGTTAGGTGAGTTAGTGAAAAACTACACGCGAGGCGATCGAGCAGAGCGAGCGTGTCTCGGTAGCGGCCGCCGAAGTGCGTGAAGCAGTTAAATTGTAGGCAGTATGTTACGGTTCACAATCTTTCGACAGTTTACAATCTCGTGAGATAGATTATAATCTAACGGTATTTACAATTTTACAGTGACATAATACACTCCAGAAATATCGGAAATGATAGGTACCATGGAGGTTAATATTAGCTTTCTATAGTATCCATATTTTTAAATCACACATTCGAAGGCGGTTCGTTTTCGATTAGTTATTTCGTTGGATACTTGTCTAGAGCTTATCTGCTCTATCAGTCCACAATCGGTAGCAAACTCGCTTTATAATGGACAATAAAATATACTATCTTGATCGTGTTACTAGATACTTATTGACTGTTCGATAAGCGATAACTTTGAAAATCATATCATTTGGCCTTTTACCATGCCTTTGAAAGAATGTGGATTGATCCACTGGAAACTGCGACACTTCTACTGATTATCGGCTGTATTCTAAATATATAAAACTCTCACGTTACCGATTGCCTGACTGACAATAGCGCAGAGCCTAAACCGTAAGTCCGACAAACGCGAAACTTGCAGAATATAGGTATTAGGTACACGTACTTTATATATTCCTCTTATGGTGTAGGGTTGTGCTGAGAAACGAAATCCCCGGTATTTAACTTGTAGAGACACAACGGGAAGATGAATAAAAAAATCTCAAAGCGGCCAAACTCATGGGACGTTCTTCTAGTTTTGTTATATGACCCAATTGCTAGGTTTAGTTTATGTAAATGAGCCAAGCAAGTTATGTTGGTAATTGTCAACTTAGGTTAAAGTTTTGCTAACTTTCGTAAATTAAAGTTAAATTTGTACATTCAAACTCTGACTTTCAAGCTGACCTTCCAAACTAACCTTTCAAGTACATGATTTCAACACTTCTTCACATTACTTGGTAACATAATATCAATTTACAAATTTATATAAAGAGATGCTAAGCACCTTAGTTAATTCTCGGTCTGCTATTATTTTTTATAATATTAGCTATAAAATTTACATAAAACTGCAATATTTTACGATGTTTTATCTTTGCCTTTAATGACCATTGAATTTAAACAATTCTACCTATAAAATCAAGATCAGAAGGCAATTACCATAACAATATTAAGTTTCAAAGTATTTTCTGATAAGGTACAATCGCTATCAAATAACCTTTCAGTGTTTTTCAAGTTCAGTTATAGGTGTATTTAATAAATGTATTTAAGTAAATTTGACTCAATTTGACCATTAGCATAATAAGCTCACAACTAAAATGTTCAATTCATTGATTTACCAATTAGTGAATAAGTAGGTGTTTTACCATCTAGTCTGATAAATTTTACTAATATTATAGAGTTTAATGCGAAAGTTTGTGCGTGTGAATGTTTGTTACCACGTATCTCCGTAACTACTTAACCCATTATGATGAAATTTAGAATGTAAATAGTTTAGGTTCTGGAATAACATATAGGCTAGTTTAATTTTTTAAAATCAACCCTTCAGGCCTTGAATTATAAAAAGTATGATAAAAAAATGATAGAAAAAAATATTACTTGGTTCAATTCGCTCAAAACTCGGTACAAATAAACTTTAAAATAAATAATAAAACACATATATAACATATTTTTTTCAAAATTACCCCAATTATTCCCATACAGACTTTAGAACTCCCTGGCACCCCGCAGAGTTCTAAAGTTTGTATGGGAACTTTTTAACGGGTGGTGCGATTGGCTCAAACAAAAAATATAAAACAAAATTAAGTACACGTGTTTCACATTTCTTCAAAATAACCCTCAAAAAGGGTCGCGTGGTGTCAAAATTTACAAAACGCGAGCGAAGACGCGGGGTAAACTAGTACATAGTACAATGCCTTTAACCTCAGATCTCTATTTGCTACGGTCCTGACATACTACTTGCTTATTTCACTATCTTCACATTCTTTTTATTTCAGTCCATACCCCTATTTCTGATTGTGACTGTATTTTCGAAGCTCTTCGCCGTCCGAGATTGCGGTGCGGCATAAAACTTGTCTCGGAAAACTATTCTATATTCACAATGTATCGAATATTCGGGTATTAGGGCAAATGGATGAATAAACTATGGAGTTTTGGAGAGTACGGTTAGATGGCAGGAAACCTGAGAGAATGGGGCCGAGCGGTTTGACCACCCGAGATGCCGCTGCCGGCTTCAAATTCTAGAACATGAATGTACCAGTTGCAGTTGAAATGATAATAAGTGCGCTTAGCTAGTGAACATAGAAGACTATTTTTGTGTGAGAATACGAGATGAAATATGAGATTTTTATTTGCCAATTTTGAATCGAAGGACTTTATTTACTTTAACTTCATCTAATGTTGCCTGACTTAATTATATATTTAGTAATTTTTTAGCACAAAAGTTATGAAAACATAAAGAAATCTTTGAATTTGAACTTTTGTAAATGTTTTGGCTTATTAGTTGTAAGTCTCTCTACTAGTACAATAAGTCGTTTTAGGAATAAATGTATACTAGCTTCCGCTTGCAGCTGCGCTCGGGTGCTCGGTCGGTACCAAAAAAGTATGATCTATTCTGTGTCTAAATGTAGTCTAAAAAGTAGTCTAATACTAAGTTTAATGTAAAGCCGTTAACATCTAAATATCCTCACAAAGTTTCAGATAGACAAAATTAGTAGTTCTGTTGAAATAAATAGGCAGAGCTTTAGACCATCATAATGTAACTAGTGATTATCTAGAGTCACTGTGATTATTCGCTATGTTTGATAACTATGTTTCAGTTTGTTAATTAAGTCAGTTCTTGACAAGGTATCAGTGGTGTTCTCAAGTTAACAAGTGTATTTCAACAGTGGTTTTGTTTGAATTAAACTATTGTGCATTTATTATGAATTTATAAAAACACATACTTATAATACATAATACTATCTATATAACACTCGGACCCGGAAGAAACATTTGCAAAACATACATACATTTCTCCCGTAGCGGGAATCTAACTCGCGCCTGTTGCGTCTCATCCGAGCACTCGCCCGCCTCGCCACCGAGGTCGCCGAATTGTAAGATTTGTCTGGGTTAGATAAAGGAATTTGAAGTTGCCATCGAATTTATTTAAAGTTAGATAAATAAATTTAATTGATTTATGAAATCATAGCAAATGTAAAAATAATCGCAATAAAAATTACACTTTCCAAGAGGTATAAGATAGCAGTGGTTTCCAAGACTAACACGGTTTCGTGACGATAATTCACGCCAAAATTATACGGTCGTCGACCGGCGCATGAACCTCTTGCTTTTATTGTATACAAATGCTCAACTCTTCGAAAAAACTGCTAAAATAAACCAAAACTTTCAATTAACATTGCACTTTTTGGATCATTGTACAATATTTACTTAAACTGGTTACAGAATAACTTCTTCTATCTATATCTATAGGTACATACATATACTTAATAAAACTGTAACTTATCGATGTCTGTAGGTACATGGAAAAACTATTATTACTGTCTATTAACGCAATAGACGCCATATCAATTTTTACCTATTTGTCTGTGCGTTTGTGCACGCTAATCTCAGAAACAACTTAACCGATTTGGAAGCAGTTTTCATTAAAACCTGAGGTATTATAAACTTGAGGTAACATTTGGTTTTGTTTTATCAAAATCCGTTTACAAACAAAACTAGCAATATCATGAAGGGATTGACGAGCGGAGTATCTGAGCTCTGTCGTTCTGCTGCATGAGGAAAGGCAGACCAAAAAATACGAGCCAGCGAGCGAAGCAGTCACTAAGGGATAAAAGAGTTGAGGTAACAATACTACAAAGTAAAGAGACAAGCGAGCTTTCACTACCACAAAGTATGGGTAACATGTCCAAAGATGCATGCACCAAACGTTATAATTATGACGAGCATCTGATTACTCTCTTTCACATTGTTTTCATCCGTGCTTGAGAATAAAGTAGTGAATGAGTTTACGTTTTGTTCAGTTTTTGAACCAATAGATGGCGTTAGCTGTATTTAAAATTCCAAAATCTATATTTATTTCTATAATAACTATATTTTAATCTTTGTTCGACTGACCTGGTTCAGACATTTTTTATTACAAATTTAATAGGACACAGAATACCGATAATGACGTCCGTCCGTCTGCGGGATAATACATATCTCATGAACTAATGATAGAAACTCGAAATTTTCACAGAGTGTGTATTTCTATTGCCGCTATAACAACAAATAATAAAAATGAAATAAAAACGGGGGTATGCGGTGGTACGGAACCCTTCGTGTGAGGATTCGACTCGCACTTGACCTGTTTTCTTGATTAATGAAAGAGCATGACTATTCAGCCGTAGGGATCTACTGATAGTCTCGTATACATAGAAAAGTTTTTTACTTTGCGTCGTCTTGGTGAAAATATTCGTCCCTGTAGGCGTGCTTTGTTATTTCTTCGCTTGTATCTTGTCTAGACTCCGTAAGTTCTGAATTTAATGTCAGTGTATTATTTTATTTTTGCTACATTATTTCGTTAATATTGTATCTGAAAGTTTGTGAGGCTGTTTAAATGTACGAGTAAGTAGGTATGTTTGTGCTTCAATGACGCCGTAATGGCTAAACTGATTTTGATTGACTTGGAATGTAGTTCTTTTGTTTAGATTATAGGCTTATTTTACTGATTTGTCTATAAAGTCTCATCGTGTGACAAAACCTTACTAGGGTTTTAAGGCTGGAGTCTACGAAAAAAATACTTACATAATTAAATGGATAAAAAAGAGAATTGAGTGATTATTTTCTCAGAACCCTACTTGTCTCTTTGAAACTATAGGCCCCGCGCACACTATCGGCACGACATGCTAAGGGATCCTTAGGCGTCCTTAGGCATGCCGAGGCGTGCCGAGCCACGCCGAAGCAACCCGAAGACTGCTAAGGTCCTTTAGGCTTGCCAAGACATCCTTATTCCTTAGTCATGCCGAGGCGTCCTTAGGCATACCGTGGCTTCCTTAAGCATGCCGTGCCATGCCGATAGTGTGCGCCGGGCCTTACAAGCACATAAAATATCAAGTAATACCGAAGTCAAAATTCATTCCACCTTGGAACTTTTATCAAAAATTCCACAAAAACGTCTAAAGAAAACAATATCGTTCTTTCTATCGGCCGCGATCCAGAAATGAGCAAGTGGATAGGCGAAAAAACAAGCTTGTTATCTTCAATTAGTTTCCAAAGCGATCGATCGGGGTTAGAATCATAAGAAAGGAGCAAGAAGGAGCTAGGCCACAGGGTAAAAAAAGTTAGTACAAGTTGCTACGCTCGAATGAGAATCCGGTTCGAAAAAGTGCGGTCCAGTGGTTAGCAGGAAAAAAAGGAAGGGTAAGGTTTCTTATGGCAGTCGACGGCACCCTACACCTCGGTAACTCAAGGTAAAGAGTAACGTGTTGTAACCTTATACCCGTCCTTTTATAAACTACACGTGGACACTCGGACGTAACGCTCTTTTGTTTATTCAGGAGATGAGCCAGTTCACTCCCGTTCTCATTGTTTCTTTTGTGCAAAATCTCCCTGTGTAATTTGAGATAAGAAGCCTTTCATGCAGAAAAGTTTATTTTTAGGGCGTATTACGCTGATAATCAGCAGCTAACTGTGAGTTGTTGATCTGCCTATAAAATACGTACTGTTATTTACATTGTAGGTACTGTACATGCAATGTGAACTGAACTTTATTTTCGAAATGGTATGGACGGTAACTGAAGGCTTACTGTGAGAGTAATGTAAGTATGCCTTAGCAACCTTATTATAAAAACAGAGATATTCTCATACAAGCTTTCGTTACGTTAATTTATAACGGCAGTTTTAGGCATTGTGTGGGATAAGCCATGTAAATGAGGTTTTATCATTCTAATCAGAGTATAATAACGGTCCATAGAAAGCCAGCTGATTGAATCAAGAACGAATTCCACTTTATTAAACTATGGTTATAATGAATTTATGTATCTGGGTGACACCAGAGCACATCGTGTTGTTTTCGGTCACAAAGTGAATCGCATTTTTTATGGTCATATTTCTACTAATTTTAGAGTTTAACTGAGTTGATCAATCGGTCCGAGAACCATTGATGATTCAGCTATGGCATGGGTGGCAATTGGAACCTCACCCTTCGGAGGGTATTTTCTATGTGAATCATAACAGCGTCATATACTTCTGGAAAACAAAAAACTCATAAAGAAAATGCTTAGGTTTTTATAGAGCACGCAGTTTTGTGTACTAGGTTCTATCGATTATTTTAGTACACAAAAGCACGTTTAGTTTGTTCAGACCACATGCCACATGAAAGGTCAAGCCCTTACTGAAACCACGTGAATATTTGAACACCTGCGGTGTACCACAAATGAAGCCAGGGCGGGTATTTTTGAATGATGATTTAAAACATGTCCGAGGACGGACGTTACGTTCGTGAATATTTAATTTTGTAAATTGCTCCAGCCTCTGTCGTCCTGACCTCGATGGAGAGAGGGACCTTTAGAAGTATCAATTTTTGTTTTGATAAACCCAGTTATATAAAGTGAAAAACTCTGACATTCTTTATTAATTAGGTAAAGTGTCTATTAAAATAAAAGACGTAGGCGTAATTAACAAATTGTATTCAAAAAATAGTTGATGATTGCTAAAGTAAAGAAATAAAACAATTTCTCCGTCAGTCTGAGTCAGCTCGAGTGGTCGTGTTGTCACGTCTAGCAAACTGGTAGTATCGAGACCGAACCGAATTAACCAATCTGTTAGTTTAGTTAACCCACGAATTTCACCGTGATTCATTGACTTTGTGACTAATTTTCCTGGTAAGCGATTTTCGACTTTATTTGCAAAGGTTTTTTGCTCTGAAAAGATTGATTGCCAAGCGTGACACATGGCGCGGTATAGCACCGCAGAAAAATTACAGTGTGGCGCCACATCTGACGGAATATATTAATATGCTCCACGTACATACAACAGTACTTTTTAACCCAATCATAATCTGTGCACATTGGTGCACGACCAATTAACATAGATTTCACTAAACTTATAAGTAAGCTACGTCCAGCGTGAGTGTGTAGGTCACAAATTCTAAAATTCAATCATATTTATACTCAGTCTATCATTTGAGACTTGCTACTGTTATTAGATATCTTTATAGATATATAGATATCTTTCAGTTTAAAGCTGCAAATATTTCAAATTTATTACTTTGCAATTTCATTTCAGATTCATCGCACGGAGAAAATGTCATGCAGTTACTACGGCCCTTGAAGCGACTGTGAGTTAATTTAAACATTAATTTCATTCGACATTTTTCGATCGAACCGATGCTGATGCATTGAATAGAAAGTGAGCCAAGCCTATGCATGGCCTGATCAATAATAGTAAACGATTACCTATTATGGTATGTGAAAGTAAAATAGTCTCTTGCAAGAACTTAAATTACCTTTGCGATCAGTTAATGTTTTTTATTACATCAATTGTGAGTTTGTTTTTTTCGTCATAAATCTTGTTTTGTATAATAAATAAACGTCAAAATAATATTAAGCTACTTCTTTATGATACACTTTAGATTTCATTAATAACGCGTTTATTGAAATGTTACCGAATCGGGAAGTATTATTTTTACGAGTTATATAAAAATATCTTTTAATTTTCCGTCCGACGCCTACACTGGAACTCGCGAACGCCTCCATACTAATTTGTACCGACTATGAAGTCGGTAAGAATAGCACATTTTGTATGAACAAAATGTGAACACATTGAACGTGATGTGAACAAATTAGAACACATTTTGTATGAACAAAATGTGCTAATCTTAGAACCGATTTATTTTATACATACTTGTAGGCTTTTTTATATGATTTTAAGATAAAAAAATAAATTCAGAAAGTAGGTTAGTATTTTTAAAAGTATACGTAAATTAAGAAGTAGAACTCTGAGTAATTCATCGTATTAATGAAAAGCCAAAATAACATAACATTTTCAGGTTATAAAAAGATTAAATTCTAGAGCTAGACACATTTAGTGTGTTCATTACATTATGCAAACTAAAACATTAAATTCCAAGCAGGTGTCGTGCAGACACCGATTTTATTGCGTGTTGCGTAAGTAATGCTTGTAATATTGTCGAGGGTCACGTTACAAATACTTTTTTGTTTATAAAATGCCATAAAAACCTACCCTTTATGTGCTCGTTAAAATGTTTGGGATTGTTCTTCGTTTAGATAATTAAGGTTAGACAAGAAAGGTTTTTTTTTTAAACTCACGACAACAAAAAATTTGTTATCTACAACAAAAGCAGATCTTTAGAAAATGGTACATAGTGCAAAAAAACTGCAGACAAACACAAAAATAAATAAATAAACAAACAAACAACCTCTTAGGTTAAACGTATATATATACCTTTTCCGTTCCGTCATCACTAAAAAAGAAAAGATAAAAAAAATACGTTGAATTAGATTTTTATCAATAAATGTGAGGATTATAGTTTTTTTTAAACTAGCCGATCGAAAAAATCCGCAACAAAAATAAATATTATGTGCCTTTTGTCGTGGAAACTTTAGGACCTTGGGGTTTGGTGGCATGGCTTGTTTTCAAGGAGTTATCCAAGAAGCTGATGGACGTGACCTCAGACAAAGGATAAGTATAGCTATCAAACGAGCTAATGACGCCAGCCTTTTGGGAACCTTACCTGCAGTCGGTGATGTGGCCTCTGTTTTCTATCTATAGGCGAACTTAGATAGAAAACTCAGCTCATTTTCATTATAACATCGATTCCCTTAAAGTTTTTAATGTGATTATAGTTTGTCTTTGTAAATAAACAATTATGTAACTAACTCATGATTACCAACCAAAATAGTTTACCATACTTCTAAACTGTATTCTACGCAACTAAATCTAACATTTGAAGTGAACGAAGACGCCCCACGACACAATTTATATGTAGATCAAGTACATTAACAGTAAATTATAAGCATGTGAATAAAGTCTAACGTGTATGTTGCACGCAACATTTCACTCCGCGACGTCGCCCTCGAAGCTTTGTATTCACTAGGGGACAAATGTCGAGCGACACATGTCGCAAGAGATGTTGGTTAGAGTCGAGATACGATCATGGATTCGAATCCATGATCGGAAAGTGGCGTCTACTATCTACTAGTGAACCGGTGCTCACAAATCATCTTTAAAATCTATACTGATAAAATTTACCACGATTGGGCAGTGGATTCATGTTTCCTAGAGAACAGGATTCCTATTCCAACACAATCGTGTTTAGTTTCAATTGTGCTTTGAAACTCGAATTCTATCAATACCCGTTGATTGAACCTAAGCACTATGAATTGCATCGATTAATTAAATAAACATTCAAAATTACAGCCCAACACAGTTTAAAGAAGACATTCTTTAAAAAAGAAAAGAAAGAGGAAACGCGTATTCTAAAAATGTACTTGTAGCGATGACTTGTAGTAAATCAGTATAAGAACCACTTTAACCTCGGATACAAAAAACTTAGTATTGCTCTCACAGTTAGATAATTATCTGGAGTATTTTCGCTAAGTCCCCTGATAGACATCGCATTATACGAAAGAAATTGGCATGAGGGAGCAAACCGCTGTTAATGAACCACCTACACTGGCTGTTTCCTTGGGTCTATTGGAACTTTTCTGTAAGTAAACAAAATAATGAAACAACTTGGTAAGTATGTTCTTCCGAGAAATAGGTACTAAGCAAAATATTTTTTCTATACCAACACGGATACAATATTTTACTGTAAATTCAATGCTATCTAAAAATAATGTTCTGTGCCTTTTTATGATAGAACTTGGAACATAACGAACTAGACAAAATTAATGTTCTAATTTTCAGGAAAATCATTCGGCAAAAAACATTTCCGCGATATTTTTCCAAACTCACAATGGTTCACCAACATTATTTTAATTTAACGAAACGTGACATTATCTTGCCAGATAGATTGTTTTGTATAATTTACCCATATCTTTTCCATACTTTAAGGTCCTGCGAGGACAAGACAGCCAACTTGTACCTAATGGTCCTGCGATTTGTTCCTAAAAGTACCCTTATCATCCGGCTCCATCGCAGGAAAGGCGCGTTCCACCGGCAGTTGCAATAAATAATGGAGAGGATATTCGTGGCATTGTCCCTAGTGCATTGTGCGACAATCAGATTTCAAACTTGACCTTTGTTGTCCATTATTCCTGCTTCGGGCTTTGCGGCAAGGAAGTTACATTGTGTTGGAAACTATTGAGATTAACCGTAATCGGGAGTGGAAGATCGTGCGACTGCTTCGGATGATTAATTCCAAGATTTATGTGCTACGTGTCTCTCTTTGAATTTACGAACAGTGACCCAATTGTCTGAAGACTTCAGTTTTTATTGAACTATTGGAACTTGCCTGACTTTGTTCGGGCTGCAATCTGTAGGATTGCATATTAAAATAGATTGTGAATAAAAACGAAAATCGATCGCTTTGAAAGCTCAGTACGCTGGGGAGAACTAGGTCTAGCTGTTGACTTCTATATAAGCTATTAATGATGACTTCTTAACAGCGTTTTTCTTCAGGTTTATCGCCAGGTACATCGAACAAATCGGTCAGTCCTGATCTCTTATACTCGTACCTAATCTAAGTAGGTCGCAGATTTCAGTAAATTTCTTTAGCTTAGCTCATATTACCCTGTTTATAAATAATGCTACGAATCAAAGAGTTTCAGATACTCAAAACATGTTCTACATTAACGTCCAAATATTGAAATATAGCCTTGTTAAACTACTCATCCGAATACGAGCGTACGAGTAGGTACATCCTTTGCGGGCCCATGTTAATGTAACACGTAGACACAGGAATTTAATTAAACAAATCTAACAAGATGATCCAACGTATTGAGCTAAGCAGCTAAGAAAACTGAACGGCTAGGTTAACTTGTTAATTTGAACCATGGAACTTGCTTAATACCAATAGGATTGGCAAATGAATAGTGAAATCATGGTATTACAGTCCATACCCAGCATTCAGTGGATGTGAGTGTTTATGGGTGTTGATTTATTTGTTTTTTTTTTAGTTGTAATAATAGTCGTAATCGTAGTCTTGACGAGTTCGAGCATTATTCGGTCCCAATATTAGTTACTATATTGAATAAGCTTATACATATTTAATAAGTTAACCTTTAATAAAGTTTACTAACAGTTTTGTCACTTCGCTTATGTTTTTTTCTCGACCATTTAAATAACGATGAAAAAGATTATGAGAAGCGTAGATACAACAAGAGTGATTTAGCTTCTGCCTTATTTTGCTATGAATTCAGCCTGTCCTTTGTAGGCCCACGGTACGGCAGGTCCGACCTAAGGTCAAACTGCAAAGTCTCTGAAAAGCGCTCCTTTGTGCTCGTTCTCGGGAGATACAGATTAATTTAACTTGACTAATTAACACATCGAGTTGCTTCGGCTGCTGAATACTTAATACTGGGTGTAGTAAGACTAGCCTTGAAAACAGTGCTAACAGAACATGATTCTGAACTCATTGAGACTAAAAATCAAAGGTAAAAAAAACATGTACCTGAAGTATACGGGAGGTGTCTTCATGATTACAGTACAGTATACTTATCAGGTTCTATATAAAAGAAGCACAGTGTCATAGAAGGAAGCTAAACCTACGTTCTGACAAATAAATAAGTTGAATTTTGTTGAAGTATGTGTTTGAAGTCTTAGAAAATTTATAGTTATGTTAAGTTCAATAATGTAAACTTAAAATTTTAACTCAGGTATTAACAGAAATAATTTTACAACTAATACACATATAATTTATAAAATATATAAGAGACAGTCGGGCTATCTAAAGACCGTTAATTACTTTCGTACTTACGGGTTTATTAACCCCTCTAAAATCAGCTTATAACAAACTCATGAATTTACTTTTCAAGCGTCGAACGTAGTTACTGACCTAAGTCAACATACGAGAAGTTTCAGTTGATAGTACTAATCTCCATATGTCTTGTCATTGTGCTGAAACTTACTCGCTCCAATAGCAATAATTCATACGAATAATTCCATTATACCTGATACCATTGCCTAGGCTTCAGTGAAATATCCACGATGAAATTGGAAATAGCTCGACTAATTTGATATAGTTGAATTTGTATAGAATATACAATTAGGTTGGGCCGTAATAACCGTGGGCCGTGGATGGACTAGACTAGCACAGAATCGTGATGGGATGGCACAAACAGAGGTCTATAGAACTGACTTAGAAAGTCAGGCTGTGGCTGATAATTATGATGATAGAATTAGGTGTACTAATAGCTTTAGTGCGATTTCAAAGTAAATGAAATAATATAGCTAGATGATAAGATAGGGTGGTACTGCTCATAAAATATTTGAAACTATCCAATTAAATAAATCTAAAACAAATACATAAAATAAATGCAGATTTTGAATCCGACAAGGTAATTTTTCTTTACACTTCATTGAAATTGTAAAAAGCAGAGAAAAATTCCTTCAAACAGGTAAACAGAAAGACTAATATTCAGAATTCAAAATTTCGTTTCAGCTATTCAGCAAAATTGACATGACAGAAAATATATCTTGGATATTATGAAATTAGCTTTCCAAATGCTTTCAGACGTGAAGCAATGATAGATTGAAGACAGGGATAAAGAAATCACTGATCAGTTGATCACTTTATAATAAGTTCGTAGCTAGGATCGTCTTTGGAGCTAAGAATTTTAGCTAAAGGCTCTGTAACAAATGGTCTGCCTAATTTGTCTCAGTGTACTCGTTACTGTGAAACAGATTTGTTATTTTACGTCCAATTTGTAACTCCAAGCATACCGTTAACGCTACGACAGCTGAGATTGGATTTCAAATCTAATATAGTTTTAAGCGTTTAAGTTTTAATTAATTTATCGAAGTTAAATGGAAATCCTAATGTTTTATATTAAAAATATTAAGTTGCATTGTAACGTACGAGTATAAATATAGCTAGCAATGCATTTATGTGGTTGCCAATGCGTCAGATCGCAGAGTCGATTCATCTGTACATTATAATCAACAATTGCCCGGTTCCAATATCCTACTAACGGATAACGGATCGTTCATCACCATAGCAACGTTGTTATCTGTCAAAAAGAGCCATACAATTTTGTGGCGGAAAGGCAACGTTGCTATTATGTATTAGTAATTATATGATATGTCGTCCGTTACTAGAATATTGAATATATGTCAGAGATTATTACAACAGTTAGATGTGCACCCTGGTAATTGTAAAGTATGAAATTTCAGTAATATATTTTAGATAGATAAAAAGATAAGGACGATAACCCAAGCTGAAAGCTCTAAGTTTTATTTCTAGGACCAAATAGAAGAACCAAAAGAGAAGATTACAATCCCTTCTCGTAGCGAAACGTGATGATGAGCTTGAGTGAAGGATACAACTCTTCAATCCGCAAGAAAGGTCATTTAAACAATACCACAGAGTTATTTCGTGACACGAACG